>OU611807.1:12503779-13125973 GCA_914767695.1 Ptilodon capucinus
GGCGAGTCGCACAGCTTGGGTGTTGGCGACGCGATCATGGCGGTGGTCAACGCGATGTTTTGTGACGAGGATGTAAAAGCCGCACACAGCGGGAACGCCGGCTTCGGCGGCAGAAGAGAAGCGGCCGAGTATGGGATGGCGCCGTACAGACCGGGCCCCGGCGAAGGCAGGGGCAGCTGAGACGAGCCACAGGGGCCCGTTGCGAACATCGGCAGCGAGCTTAGGAACGGCGATGCGTCGGGCGGGTAAGTCGAATACTGATTGAGGGGCATCGACGGCTCCACTGCACACGAATATGCAGGTATAGGCGGATACGTATCTATATCGGGAATCACATTGCTCGGGCGCGAGTCGCGTGTACTCAAATGACATTTCAGCTCAGTTTTCTGCGAACTAATCGATTCTTCAGAGTTTGTGCTGGAGGCGGACGACCTTCTGGTGGTGATTTTGCTCTCCCTCCATTTCTCCTGGCTGACGTACGGCGAGGAGATAGTGGCGCAATCGGAGTGTATTAAGGAATTGTTGTTATCATAGTTCTGATTGTCCAGTGTCAATTCCTGGTCATTACTGTGTACAGAGTGGTCCACGACGGACAGCGACTGGGAGTCATCGCTCTGCTTCGACAGGGAAATCGTGTCTCCCACCTCTGAGACGGACTGCACGTCTGACTGCAGGTTCATGGTCTCCTTAGATTCATCGGCGTAGGCGCCTGGGTGATCCTGGTATTTCCTGTCGTCAGACTGGCTTTGGGTGTCGATATGGGACATGTGAACGTTAGACCATTTCGAGGTGCTGGTCATGGAGAGCGGTTGGTAGTCCTTGTCCTCGACAAGGGGTGCTGCGGGGTCTCTAGGCGGCAGTTCTGTCTCTAGTGGAGCCGAGATAGGGTGGTGCAATTGTTTATTCGGCGATCGTTCAACTGGCATGTCGATGGCCGCGTCCGTATTGGACGGCGGAACTTCACGTTCTTGTTCACTTGTCATCGACTTCAAGGGGTAGTTTTCTTCGTCTCTGGGATCCTTGTCGACCTTCTCGTTCATCGCTTCGTCCTGAGCTGCGTTCTCCGACGCTTTCTTGGAGATGAGTTGCAGCCGCAGCCGGTCAACCAGGTTCAAAGTCGCCTGCACGCTTTGCTCTTTGGAGTCCTCTTTGAAAAAGAATTCGGGATAAGTGGCAAATGGTTTGATGATGTCATCGTGGTTGAATCCGTCGTCGACTTCCATCAGGCCGAAATCATAGCGATCGAGCTCGTTGTCTTTGGACTGAGGAGAGAATAATGCACGGTTGGGGTTGGCGGTCGATGGTATCTTTGAGCTTTTTGCGATCTCGGCGCCCTGGACGTGGCTGGAGTTCTGTGCGACTAACTTCTTCTCCGGGTCTATTTCAGGTGCCTGTCTGGTATTCCTGGCCATTGCCTCGACGTCCATCTCGTGCTCCATGGTCCTGGCGTCCATCGGAGTTTTGGGTGACTTGATCATCGTGTTTTCATTCAAGTTGGCTTGAATCTTGGCAATCATTTTGACGCTGTTCTTGTCGGCGAACTCGTCGCTCGCGGTCATGTACTTTTCGTCGCCTCCCGGTTTCTCTACCGCGGGAGGGTTCATGTTGGGGCTCGGCGCCTTCGGCAGCCAATGCTTCTCATTATCGTGGTAGTCATCGTTCACGTGACTCTTCTTTTCGGGCAAGTTTTCGGGCGGCTGTTCTACGATACTCGCTTTCTTGACGGGTGACAACCCGCTGCGATTCGAGCATGAAGGCATACTGCTGTCGTGCCTACTGAGCCGCCTGTCTTTCTTGACGGGCTCGCGTACTTCCTCGGCGAGTGCGGGCTCTTTGACGCTCATGCGCCTATTGACCAATGCCTTATGTTTGGACTCCGTACTCTTCTTGGGGCTCGGCTTGCCCGCGCCCGCGGTGGGAGCCTCAGCCTCTGGTGATTTGATCTTTTCCTTATCCCCGATCGAGTCAATGCGCCTCTTCGCCCTGGGTACCCTCGGCTTGTCGTCGGGTCTCGGCGTCTCGACCGCGGCTGGTTCCTCTTTTGATTCCCTCTTTATCTCCTTGTCCGCTTTCCGCTCCGCAGCTGGAAGTTCACCGGGCTGGACGCTCTCTTTGGGAGTTTTACTGGGTCCAGCGACATTACCGGAGTCGTCCTTAGATGGTTTTCTAGGTCGGGCATCAGACTTATTAGGCATATTTCCGCCTGAAGTAGTGCTTCTGGTCCGAGCACGTGTGGCAGCGCGCGCGACGTCGGGTCGGCTAGATTCCTCTCCTTCAGGAATTGGTGATGGTATCCTGCACTCGGACCGCCGTTCGGAAGTTTTAAGCTTCTTGTCCGGGGCCTTGGAAGGAGACGCATCGGTGGAAACACTTTTTGCCTTTCGCCGCCGTCGCGGTCGCTTGGGATAGGGACTTCCGGACCTAGATCCGTCGGACTCTTTAGAGCTTTCAGAATCACTCGAGGCGCTAGTCGAAGACAGCGGCTTTGACACCTTGTCGAGAAAGGGCAAGTCCACTGTCGGCCTAGAGCCGGGAGGTGAGAACATGGATGGTTGTCTAGTAGTTGCAACGGGTTTGATCTCCCGCGCCTTTGCGGTCGGTTTCATGGCGGGTTTCTCTGGTTCCGGTTCCTCCTCTGAACTCGACGAAGAAGAATAGCTGCTGCTGCTCGAATTCGAAGATGAACTCGAACTGTCTTTCTGTGGGGCTTTTGAGCTTTTGGCTTCTTCTTTTTTGGGCGAGAATAGCTTTGAAGTCTCGGGTTTGTCTAAATCTTTCTTTTTACCCTCGTTGTCACTGTCGGGAACGGGCGGTTTAGTGCCCAGTCCGCTCTTGATGTGCGCCGCCGCTTTCTTGGCAGCCTGTCTCTGGGGAACGTAAGCGATTGGCTCCTTCTCTACCTCCCTAGATTTTTTTCTGCCGACTTTGGTGGAAGGGCCATCTTTGATTTCTTTTCCCTTTCCTTTGGCTTTAAGCTGAGGCTTGATAGGTTTAGTGTCATCAGCACTAGCTGGTTTATCGGCAGTCGGTTCTTCTTTCTTAGCCACGGTGGTGGAGCGCATATTTTCCGAGGCTTTCTTAGCGGCCTGCCGCTGTGGAACTATTAAGTCGGTCGGATTATCCTTTGCTTTAGCAGGCTTCGAGTTTACTTTAATCTTGGCTCCGTCATCAAACTTTGCGAGTTTAGCAGGGAGCTTCTTGTCTTTGTTGGATGGCTTCCTTCCTCTCTTCTTCGGAGGGGGTTTCTCTTCTTCGACATTCTCAGATTTCTTTTCCGAATGCGAGGGTACAAACTCTTTCATCGCTGCTTTAGTTCTTGGCAGCGGCTGTTGCGACTCGTTGCCGCTGGGTGACTTCTCCAGTTTGATCTTCTCAGGTTTAGTCTTTCCAGTTTTCCCTTTAGCAGTCTTGATGTCAGATTTAGCATTGTCCTCGCTGCTGTCGGAGTAAATGTCGACGAGGAATTTATTGTTCCTGGTGGTTCTTATCGGCATCAGCTCGTCGCTGTCCGTACCCGAATGATCAACTTTACCCGCCGCCGCCATTTCTTCCTCCATCTGTAGGAGCGTCTTACTACGGGAGTTGTCCTTTTTAATGTTAGATTTTAGCGTTTCATCCTCACTGCTGCTCTCGATGAAGGCTTTCGATGGCAGCACTTTCTTCTTCTTCCTTTCAGTCTTCTTGGGGGACTTTTTGCCTTTCGTCTTGGGCGATACCTTTTTCTTTGGTGAAGTGGATTTCTTTCCCTCATCGTCGGTGGTGGATACGATGGTCTTGCCGCGCGGCCGGCCGGGGCGGCTGATCTCCGGAGCGCTCTCCTCGCTCGAAAGGCCGCTGTACATACTGCCGCTGCGCCGCGACCCGTTCACGTAATGTTTCTTGTAAGGGTTCGAAGACTTGGAACCTTTGAGCATGCCATTACGGTCCTTCTTCTTTTCGTCACCAGAGTCCGGGGGCGCGATGCGCGCCAGCAGACTATCAAAATCATTCTTATGATCGGGCGCGTTAGGATGAGAGTACAATCTGTCATAGATGGAAGGTCCATGATTAGCCTCAATGATTGCCGATAGCTCGGCTTCCGGGATGTCGGCGTCGGCAGATAGCACGGCAACTTGTTTGTGAAACGTCTGTTCTCTCATCCTGAAGAATGAGCGAGAGAGCTTTTCCCTCCTGCTCACCATGTAACACAAGTTCCGAACTCTTTCCAGGTCCTGCCTGAGTTGTACGAACATTTTCATCTTATCAAGGTCGGCTTGTTCCTGCCGATGAGTCAAGAGTTCGGTGTCGTCCGACTTGGGCGGCAACAGGGGTCGATTGTAGCCCGCTCGCCTCTTCAGTTTCCAGTAGTTGTATATGTAGTTGATCGCGTCCTGATCCACGTCGAGGAGATGCGTGCTGATGTCCTTCACGCTAACGTGCCGGTCGAACTCACGCTCGATCTCGTGCAGCCGGGCGGTGCGGGCTTGAGTCTTCTCCTCCGACGTCATGTCCTTGCGGCGCTTCCTCTTCACCTCCTCCTCCTCGGAGCCAGAGCCGGGACACTTTTCCTTTTTGGAATTAACACTATGCTTCTGACAGTACGAACGCAGCTTAACACCGTCATCTGCGTTTTCGTCTTCGATTATTGCACGCATTTCCAGTCCATGCTTGAACGCACACGTCACGTGATATGCAGTCTTACAAGTCTTTACGGAGCACTGTATGCAAGCTCCTTTGCGATTACGACACAACACGCACACGAGCGACCAGCGCGACGCCGGTATAGACGATATTTTCGTGATAGGTTCCATGATTTCCGCACACCCGATGGACACCTCGGGTATCCAGAGAACGCAACTCACGTGGGCCCACTTGTGGCCGGAAGGCGTGCACTTCATGGCGCCGCCGTGGTTCGGGCACAGCACGCAGCTGGGCCGCACACCATCGCCGCATGGCCGGCACAGCCATTGCCCTGCAAGCACGAGCGGGTCAATGTCAGCTCCTTACTCTTACTGAAATAAGGTAACTATTACATCTCTCATTTCACTAGTGGTCAACTAAATATAACAGATGACACTAATAAACTATCGCAGCGGGATAGCATTATGTGAAATATCACAACTCACACCTGTTTCATATTAACTGCGAGAGTCCAAGGGAATCCGCAGAGTATTTTAACAATAGATATTGTTGTGCCCTAAACTCACCGTCGGGTATTACAGTGATGCCATAGCACGCCTGGTGCACGCATATGTTGCACGCGTCGCAGAACACCATCTCGTTGCCATCCTCCGAGTCCGGGGACCGGCACACGTCGCAGATGACGTTCTCATCGTACTCGATGCCGAGACCCTCCTCGGACTTGACTATCGCCTGGGTCTTATCCCACGCCCGCACCTACAGAAAGAGATTAAGACATAAGTTTATGGTAGTCAAAATCAAATCATTTATTTTGTATAGGCCTATGGGGGCACTTACAAATTGTCAAGTTTACATATTTTTTTCTTATATTCTACTATACTACCACCGGATCGAAACGCGACCTCAACTGAGAAGATCCGGCAAGAAACTCAGTGGGCTGATATTTTTTTTTTAAATCGCCTAAAACTTATTACAAATACACAGGTAGGTAGGTACATATAAACGGTAAACTGGGTTCTCGGTGATCGACAAATGAACATTACATAGTTTCTTTTATCAACCGCCAAATTTTTAAACTTAAACAAAGACCGTTTACGTCTTCACACATTAGTGTCCTCGGCCAGCTAGCTATTGCCACTACATCCTGATGATTTGATCACCTTTCCAGTGATCAAATCATCTCTCCATATTAGAAATTAAACGGATAGTGGTTTGGCCGGATACCGGATATTCGGTAAGCTACCACGCCGGAGCGCCGGATATTCGGTAAGCTACCATGCCGGAGCGCCGGATATTCGGCCCTTTACATCATGACACTTCTTAAAGACATCTCGAATCGTGGGATAGTTAGCGGATATCCGTTTCATATCCTACCGGAGTGTACTGCAGATATTCATTCATTTATTTTTTATGTAAAAAAATTAATGTTTGTATCTATCGAAAAATAGATAACAAGGGATATTAGTGTATGCTTTCTTATCATAAGTGCTCATTTAGAAAATTACCTACGCACCAAAACGCTCTAATAGCAAAACATCTAAAGACCGAATACATATTTTTTTCCAACCGCAAGCGAAAGGGCTCACTGAACTCAGTCGAATCAGCGCGATTCCTGGCAATTTTTACATTTTAAGCTAGGCCACTTCCTACATATTACCGTTCACAACGTTTTAAATAATAAAGGGTTGCCACTGAATGTCCAACGATACCTCGTTAGACATTCAGTGGCAACCGTCTGGACCAGGGCTCGGCAACCTTTTAAGTGGGAACAGTCAAAAAAATCAATTTACAAAATTTCAAAGTTTTTAAAAAGTCATTTTTTTTTTCTTGCCATCAATAAATAGTACGTACAGAATATAAAACACAATATAGAAATCGTGCCTGTTAACGCCGTCTAACTTAGAACATCACTAGTCGGGACCGTGTGACAACACTAGAGAGTGCCGGCCGACATTACATAAAATCTACATAAGACATGAAGACGTAAGCGCATAATAAATATATAATAAATACAAGAAAAAGAACAAATAATACAGTACAAGACGAAAACCATAAAAGAACTTAAATAACGTAGGTGTAATCGACATCTGAATGAACAGTGCCTAATCCTCGTTAATCGATTCAGAACGATTTTTAAAGTTTATTTTTTATAAAATCAATAAATTTTTGCGTATGGAACTAAAGCCACATGTGACTCGCGAGCCGCAGGTTGCCGACCGCTGGTCTAGACGAATGAAGTCGCCCAGGCCAAATCTATAATTAGAAATTGATTTGTCTATCACCCCATTCCCAAGTTTAGCATATTATATGCAGATTGTTAACCGATCACATTTCATATGCCACTATAATAAACGTGCTCATATTAATATGTGGTGATCCAACCACTCTGCAGATTATGATTGAACAACTGATAAACGAAAGCGAAAAGGTAGGACTATCAATAAATACCAGTAAAACAAAGTTAATGACAAATTACGTCAAAACTCCCATTAAACCTGATAATGCTGCTGAACTGGGATATGTAAACGAATATACATACTTAGGTCAAAACAATATCTCCAACAAACATCACAACCAAAGAAATTCAAAATAGAATAAACCTAGGATGGAAGAGATACTGGGCTCTAAAAGACGTAATGAAAAACTCGGATATACCAATAGAAGGGAAGAAGAAAATATTTAATACCTGCATTCTACCAAGCATGACCTACGGATGTCAGACATGGAGTTGTACAAAGAAAAATATCAAATCACTAGAAACTTGTCAACACCGAATGGAAAGAAGCATACTCAACATAAGAACAATAGACAAAATTAGGTAAAAAACAATCAGAAAACAAACCAAGATTATAGATATAAAATACCAAATCAAACAACTGAAATGGAAATGGGCAGGACACATAACAAGAAGTCAGATAGAAAAGTGGACAAACATAGTGACTGAATGGTGCCCTAGATATAAAAAGAGATGTAAAGGTAGACAGTACCGGAGATGGGAGGATGATATAAAGGAGGTAGCTGGACCATGTTGGATGATTATAGCAAGGGATAGATCGTTGTAGAGATCACTTGGGGAGGCCTATGCCAAAGAGCAAGACAATCACGAAACCGGTGTCTAATACAAATAATAACAGTTAATTACGTTGCTTTCATAAACAACCATGTTTAATACTAGTAGTACATAAGTAGTTATAAGATGAAATGTAACACATAAGATAAAGGCTTTATTATTATTATTATATAATAAACGGGAGAAGACTTATAACAAAATAGTTTATTCGGATATTTTCAATACTTAGTTTTTGTTTTAGAATAGCGTATAATATTGAGTAGTGGCTAGCCTAGTTGGTAGAATGGCAACCGTGAATACATGGGGTGCAGGTTCAAACCCTGGTCATGCACGTCAAGGATTTAAAATTTTCAGGTGCGATGAGGTGCGAGCCGGGGTTTGAACATGCACACTTTGATTGCAAGGCGTGCGTTCGACCACTCGGCTACCACTGCTAATCACACATCATTCAGTAATAATCACTTCCCACTTTCCGCTACACGAATACCTATCTACAGGCTGTTTCAGTTTCTACCTTTGCATCATTATCGAGTTTAAAAAACTTAAAATATCTCTAGTCCTAAGCGAATTTTTTAAGTTCTGTTGATATAGTTTGCACTGTGACATAGGGCTGTAGAGGCGCCCTAAGGTGACAACATGATACTTGTGGTAAATATTCGAAGATCTGTAACTCAGAAACTATGATAGTTAGGTATAATCTCCCGTCACTATGTGACTATATATTAGCTACCGTAAATGTACCTAAAATATTGTTTCGGACGTTTGATACAACCTGTACATCGGTCCATATCAAATCCACATGTTGATTCGCTTTTCTTCCGTTGCCTCCCAAGACTCGAATGGCGCGACTATTATTTCCTTATCCGCATCCTTTTCCTACGAACCGTTTGCTCCAAATCATTTCCTCTCTACGGATGGACTGTTTGCAAACGGAACATGTAGAAGTTGTCGGTGAACGATTGAAATATTCATAGAGTCACGATCGTCTAGTGCCGTGGTTCCCAAACTTATTTCGTATACTGCCCACTTTGAGAATATTTTTTTTAGCGCCCCCATTTTTATCACCTACTTCAAAACCACTATAACGTCAAATTAAATTAATTGAGCTATATTAGCCGAGTTTAAAATTTCATTCTGAACTAGACTTGTATTATAGCGCGCAAGAGTTAACTTGAGACTTAAGCGCAGTAGGTAGTACACACACGCTGAGGTCTCCCCCAAGCCTCTACACAACGCCCCCATTTTTTCTGGGTCTCTAACCGCCCCCCTTTACGCCTGCACACAAGGGGGCGTTATCGCCCACTTTGGGAAAGGACCATTCTAGTGGATGAAGAAGCACTCTAGAGTAGCGCGAAGCGGAGTGGAACGGGCAGAAGCCACGCGGGCTCGAGCTCAGGAACTATGTGGACATTGATGGTCTCGACAGCGGGTTGCGGCGGTTGCGCGATCAATTCTCGTCATCGGCACATGTCGAAACTGAACTTATCGGCAAAAGCGCGTCCACAGGCTCGTCCAAAATTACACGACCAGTTCGTTATGATAACGCGAACACGTTATCAAAACGAACTGTATTAACACATAGATAAAGCTTATTTTTCAATGATACGACATCGAGTAGCGTGACTCTTACCACGAAAACTCAATCTTTATATATACACAGAGTTCATTTTGGTATTGACAAAAAAAAAATACGCGCGGGTACTATCGCCCCCGTTGGCACGGAGCTTTACAAGCCGCGATGCAATTCGTGTGTTCGCGATATGAAAATATTGGTAACGTTTATTTATAAAGTTATTACAGTGAGAATTGCACACGTCTTGGCGCGTCGACGAAGAACAATGATTGAAAGGTGTTGGAATAGACAAAGAAAAGGTGAGCGAAGGTGAACCTCCCCCCATGTCCCCGGGGGCACAGGATGTGATAATAATAGTACATTGATTGGACATGTTGGCTAGATTTTCTCATAGAGACGCGAGGTTTCCGTACCTAAGATATGAAAGCCCCGAACATTGCTCTAACGAAAAGATAATCTGGACAGAGAGGCAAACTTAACTTTGCACTCAGTATACTGGTGTCCCAATACAAACTAACTACAAAATAAAGTTTGTAATTGCAAAAAAAATAATTGTAAAATAAATTTACAGTTTGCGGATATTTTCCTTTGCTTGTGCTATTCAGCGGCTTCAGTACGCCTGCCAAGATAAGACATTTTCTCACGCATCGTGACGTCATTTTTGTGGCAAAATCGTTACGTCTTATTTGCTAGCATGGCGTAAATATAAAATGGGTTTGACAGTTAAATAAAACGTGTTTGACGTATGGATAAGATGTTATATCTTAAGTGCTAGCATGGGTTACCAAAATGTACCATAGAGACACGAATTTGACAGGTCAACGTAAAGAAATTTCTCACGGTCAAAGGCCGGTGATGAGAAAATAATTAGGCTGTAAGAAGTACATAAATATAGCATTTTATACACTATTATAACAAATAATACTTATTTTACTCTATCCTTCGCCAATATCAAGCGGACTACATGCAAAATTCTTCCGAAAACGAACACGTAAATTTATTTTCGTGTTCGACAAACAACAACAAAAAAGTGTAGAGACATTTCTATCTGTTTTATTTTCTTCCGAAAATCCACATAATCCTATTCCACGTGATTTAAAATCCATATTTTACAAAAAATCTGTAGGTTTGAGGTTAGATTTTGTTTGGCATCATACTTTGCGTGCTTTTTGCCGTTTTACAATGTAAAGTTATTTAAATTGGCAAATAAAAATAGTATAGTGCCCAAGAAATAAATTATAAGCATAATACCACCGACCAAATGATAATACGTAAAGCTTCCGGCATAATAAAAAAGAATCTATGCCCAAAGATATTTTTAATCTGTGCATAAATAATCTAATATATTCTATGATGTGTATGCAGCATCTTTTTTCTTTGTAAATCCGTGTCGCTCTATTTGTCATTTCAATGAACGAATGAACGAAAGATCGTAAACTGTGAGAAAATTTTAGCAGGCTGTCTAATTTTAAACATCTTGGAAGCCATGTTAGCAAATAAGATACGGGAACGCAAGTTGACAAGATGTTTTTGGGACTTGTGAGAAAACATCTTGGCAGGCGTACTGAGGCCGCAGACCTTGCTTCTTGCCAAATTTCATGATTATAGGTCAACGGGAAGTATCCTATAGGTTTTTGATTCCCGTGCAAATGTGCTGAAAATGCATCATACACTGCCGTATCTTTTGATTGCGTTAACTTAGAAGTTTGATTTTTTTAGGGCACCTAGGGACCGCAGCCCTATAGTGTCTCTGTTATAAATTTCAACTTGATACCTCCACGTGCTTCTGAGAAAAAGGGGTCTTGGGGAAAAGGGAGGGGGAAAAGGTCTTGACAGACAGACAGACAGACGGACAACAAAGTGATCCTATAAGGGTACCGCTTTTTCCTTATTAGGTAAGGAACTCTAAAAACTGTGACTCACCCCATGTCTCCCGGGGCACAGGATGTGACAATAATAGAACATTAATTGGACTGCTTAGCTAGATTTTCACATAGAAACGCTCTTCATTTTACCGCCCACGTAAGAAAACTGCGCACACCGACGCGTCAAAACGCGCGCGAAATACTACTTACACGGCTCGGGCCACTAAACCGGGTTCGAGTCCCGCCAGTAATAAATTTCGGAAATAAGACATTTCGGATATAAGATATTTCGGAAATAAGACTTTTCGGAAATTGGCCTGGTCTGGGTGTAACTAGGATTGCCCCCAGTCTATTGAATGGTACCCATAGCACAAGCTTTACTTAGTTTAAGGACATACGATGAGTATGTGTTGTCTGGCGATATTTATTTATTTAACATAGCTAGCCCACATTTTCCAACAAAATGTCATATATGACGCGAACGAATTTTGACGAGTGATCGCGTGGCTTAGAAACTCAACCTTCATGTATCACAGAGTACATTTACAAAAAACTGGCCAAGTGCGAGTCAGACTCGTGCACGAAGGGTTCCGTACCATTATCTATAAAAACGGTAAAAAATCACGTTTGTTGTATGGGAACCCCCATAAATATTTATTTTATTCTGTTGTTTAGTATTTGTTGTTATAGCGGCAACAGAAATACATCATCTGTAAAAATTTCAACTCTCTAACTCACACGGTTCATGAGATGCGGCCTGGTAACAGACGGACGGACGGACGGACAGCGAAGTCTTAGTAATGGGGTTCCCGTTTTACCCTTTGGGTGCGGAACACTAAAAAGACAAATTATTTCGGCTCGATCCAGTGTGTACAGGGAGTACACTTGTACTTAGTGTAAGACGTCATAGATAAAGGTGATACAGATATAATTAACGGAAACCGGGCACATAAGAGCATGAAATAATTTTGAATTTCCGGCGGTATATTGGCGATGTTTTTTTATCAATCTCATGCCGTCATGTTCCACGAAAACATCCCTGATACACAGGTTGTATTAGAAACCCGAAAAATAACGGGTAAACAATTGGTCGTTTGTCTTCACTGTGCATCTAGTAATTAGGTACCTAAAATATCCCTTGTATAAATAGCATAACCCACTCTAATAAAGTACGTGTTTATTCAATACATAGATTAACGTACGTTAATTAAACCGAAATTAATAAATTAAATAAGGTACCGTACATAAAAATAAGTCACTTCTCATTCACTGTCTTAATTAAATTCAAAAATTCAATACATCACCATTCAAACAATAACAAAAACTAAGTCAACATCTGTTAATGCGCAATCAACGATACAAGACAGATACACAGGATAACACGTTAAATTTATATCAACCGACTGTATGAGCCAGTAAAAAAAAAGTTACGTTACGTCAGCTCGCTAGGATAGCTAGGAGATATCTGAAATGAGGACGCCTTCATCCTTGGCCCAACTGTCCTGTAGACGCTCATTGCAGTGTGAAGTGGCCCTAATTGCACCGAGGGTGAGCGACACAGATCCTGTAAAACACTTGCACTATCCACAGGGTGTATCAGAAGTCCGAAATAATACTTTGACGTTTGCATCATTGGCGGGTATACAACTGAATGGTGTAAAAATTTTATCGAAATTCGACTATGTTTTTCCAACATTTTTTTCGTCGTCAGTTTCTATAACTCGTAATAACTCGAGACCGATGTAAAATTTGCATGTTCTGTTTTGTGAATATTGGTAGTCGCTCTTCATAAGAGTAGGTTACACTGCTGAATAGAGTTATGGATGTACCAAAAACGGCTAGAACACGATACCTGTGACAAATATTCAAAGGTCTACAACGCAGAAACTATGATAGTGAGGTATAAACTGTCTTCACTAAGAATCCACAAATGAGCTACCGTACATGTACCCAAAGTATTATTTCGGACTTCTGATACACCCTGTACCGAAAAACAATCTGGTGCCCAATGCAATTCAATTGCATATAAAACGCCAATCTAATGGTACAGTGAAGAATCTTATGACAATCACTTTTTAATCAAATCCGTTGTTAGGTAACCTATAGGAATGGATTTTTTTTTTAAATTTCATCGCCATACTACATATACTCATCGCGTATGATGCCAATCTTAGTAAAGCTTGTAGGTATATAGGTACCATACAATGTACTGAGGGCGATCCCAGTTACACCCGGGCAAATTCCGAAATTTGCCACTGGCGAGAACCGAACAAGCAACCGCCTAGTTCAATAAGTCCACGGGCTTACGCTGAAAACACTACACAAGACCGTCGCCAAACGTTTATATACTTCTTGTAATATATTTATAATAATGTTTACGCCAACAAGATTAGAAAACGCGGTTTAAAATTAAAAAAATATTTTATGACACAATTGTAGGTATTGTATTTAAATCGTCCCGGTGCATGCGAAAGCGATCCCGTGGCGCCCCAATACAAGCGGAAGATGGTACACCGTCGGTTTTTAGCGGGTATACGGCCTTCTGCCGGAATTCCCACACAACCCTGCTACTTTCCCCGAGGTGGCAGGGTATCCATCAAGGATTTTCGAGGTAAAAAAGGTATAGTATTTAAATGAAAATACAGAAAAATAATGTGTCCAGAAAGTCCGAGCAGATCGTGGTGAGCCCTTTGGTAACGGCTAGTTTTCCTATGGTATTGTACGTATGGACATACAAAAATGGATCGAATGGATTCATTCGAGTTCATTTCACGTAATACGGAACAAACCTTGAAAAGCTTATTGGTCGTACACGTTCTACTGCCTTTAGGACACTGAAGTATGTATACCAGACACACATGGCAAGTCTTTTACATCTTTTGCAGATTAGTAATGGCGTTCATTAAGTCCAGACCAGCTTGTTCAACTGGTCGTTATCTATTTATACTAATATTATAAAGAGGAAAGATTTGTATTTTTGTATGCAACGAAAAAATTCAAAAACTACTGGATTTCAAAAATTATTTTGCTGTTAGAAAGCTACATTATCACTGAGTAACATAGACTATATTATAAACACGTGCGAAGCCGGGACGGGTCGCTAGTTAATAATATTTAACTTAAACTCTTCCGTAAGCAAGTGTGACGATGATCAGACTGACGAAATACACTGTAGGAGCAGTCACAGCATAGCATGACGTATCTTTAAAAACAGGATATAAAAACCCTTCTTATTTCTAGCAAATTCCGGTCCAGTTGACATTGGCATCGTAAAAGGATTGAAATCCCCACAAAGTGGGGTGCAAACATTCCACGTTGTAACAAAATCGAATCACCTACATGCAAACAATAAGCTTACATCATGTATCGATGTATTGCAGTGCAGCTGTGTCCACTTATTGCATTAAACCTGATTGACGGCTGTACACGGCCTATACATGTGTGAATATCGCGGAGGGGACCGGTAAACAAAATCATTACATTCGTTAACTCGTCCAAATCATTGCAATTTTGATTCACATGCCCAGACAACTAAGTACATTGTATGTCTGAGTGCTAGTTACATTGTACGGGTTGAACTGCGACGCAATTTAACGGCAAGTATATCCAGGCCCTGTGGATGCATAATAGACCTTTATTGATTGCACCCCACTTACGAATGCTGCACGCGATTGATGACCAGTCCTGACATACCCATAAGGCGTGTGAAAAAAAAAAGCGAACGCAGTATGGCGATAATTAGATGGTTAATAAGTTTATTAGTGGCACGAAGCGGACGGATGTGGATAACTATCTTCCAACTTCACCTACCCTTTGTTTCTATTAAATTCGTGCGGTTTCCAAGAAATTTTAGCTTTCCCCCGGTAATCGGTCAATACTGGAAGTCTTCATTTGATACCGATGTAGACTTTGGCTTACAGGAGTGGCAGTGGTGGCATTGTATCGAGAACATGATGAAACCAATCCCAAACAATCATGAATGCCGTATTTATTTAACGACTTTAGGTGGGATTATGAACGTAAGCCTTATTATACCGAGGGGTATTTGAACTAAGAAACATTTTTTTAACTTTACAGGAGAGCATACTATTCGATGCAGGAAAATTAGCTGATTCCAAATTCCAAATATGTATATAAGTCAATAACGCCAAGTCAAATAGCCTTTAACCCCACGATATAATATATTTTTGAGAACATCAGCCATCTTTATCACCATCATTAACATGTATTTCACACGCTTGGTCAGGCGCTGGGCAGGCTCCACATGAACTCGTTTGAGGGATATTAGCTATTTGTCCCGTTTTCCTCCCCTTCCTACCATCTTACACAGCACGTAGTAGTTTGTATAGTTAATTAATTGTGTTTTGAGAATGTATATAGCCTCATTAACTTTATATTGTATAATTGTAAAATAAAAAAAACACACAAAAATGTAAATCCTTATTGGAAAAAAAGCAACCATGAAGTTTCTTGCCCATTCTTCCCCATAAGAAATGTGCATTCCAAATGGGTGGTAGATACTATATTATTATTATTTATTGACGATTCATAAGTGCCTGTCTTGGTTTATATGAATATAACAAAACTGATTCTGATTCTATTTATTAAATTTGTCGTTCCTATATAAATAACTGTACACTAGCAGAATATCAGCAAATTGCGAACGCAACCATTCCTTATCTTATTCCATTACATTTAACTTTTCATTCATTTCTTACAAGACGAAGAAGAAATTGTGAAAACGTTTCGGAATACTATTTTAAATAGTAAGCAAACGGAAATTAAAGCAGCGAGCGGGGCTACAGCGTCTTCAGATTGAACTAATTAAAAGTTTGATGCGATCAAGTGGATAGTTGATCAAATATACAATGTCTTCAATGCAGACTGAAAACTCGATAATCATTCTAATTAACATAAGATTTTAGTAAAGTGTGATAATTGAGGGAAATATACATTACATACATCATCATCATCACGCCTGTATTCCCCGAAGGGGTAGGCAGAGGTGTACTGTAGTGCGCCCACACTTTGCCGATGTATTTTGGTCCCAATGTAATAGGGGGCGAGCCTATTGCCATTATATCGGGCACATTGCCACTCAATACGAGGGAGATTTGGGCCATAGTCCACCACGCTGGCCCAGTGCGGGTTGGTGAACTTCACACGCCTTTCTATAGACGTGTAGGTTTCCTCACGATGTTTTCCTTCACCGTTCAGCAAATAAAGCACTTTTTATTTTTAACCGACTTCAAAAAGGAAGAGGTTCTCAAGTCGATTCCCGTATGGTTTTTTTTTATGTATGTTACTACCGTATATCTCCGGCGACTGTCGACCGATTTCGATTTTTTTTTGACGTTTCTTACGGAATTCTTCAAGGTTGGTCCTATTTTCATAATGGAATGAACGAAATGGAATGGCAAATTATTATGGAAAAATCCCTTGGGGGTGGAATGGGGGGTGGAAGGTCACATAATTTCAAAAAATATTTTTTGATCGACATGAAACTTTGTAAATGTAGTTAACATACAAAATAAAGAAACACGTATTTTAGGAATTTAAAAAAAAATACGTAGGGGTTGAAATGGGGTCAAATCCGGACTACAGCATATCTCCGGCGTTAATGAACTGATTTCGAAAAATCTTTTTTTTTGTTTAATACAAATTGTTAACAAAAATCGAAACCCACCCCAAAGGGGTGGAAAGGGTTGGCTGGGGGTTTTGAAATAGTTTTATGGCTGTAAATTTTTCATATTTTATGGCTGTTATAAGGTGATAATACTTGCATATTTTCAATGTGAAAAAAAAAATTGTTTATTGTTTTTTGTTAATTTAGCAAACAAACGGATTTATTTACAGTTATTAATTTTATATCTTAAATTTTGATAAAAGTTTATTGTATTATCTTTTTATACAACACTCGACATTAGATGATAGAGTTCAACCTTGAACCCCTCATTCGGAAAACTTGTTTGACCACCCCCATTCCGTCTCCACGATATTTCGTGGTGTTTTAGGGTTCCGTAACTTGTGAGAAAAATGTAATAGTACTTTTCTCTTTTTTCCGAAATGAATGCAATGATGAAATTTCAATGGCATAAGATGAGGAATGTTGCGCTTGCGACTAGCGGTATTTATGCCAATGTAGAGTAATTAATAGTAAGGATAAATTTAATAAATACATATTTTGAAATAAAACTTACGGATTTTATCGCGTTTATTTACTATTTTATTTTCCTGACGTTTCGGCTTCTTTACAGCAACCATGCAATGTATAGTATTCGCGTAAATATAAGAAAACAATAAATACATATTATAAATTAAAAAAAAAAAAATTAACAAAAAACAAAAACCGACTTCAAAAACCTAGGTGCGCTAAAAAGCGAGACGCCGAGACCTGTCACGTTAGAATTAATCTCAAATTGATTGAAATTTATAATCCTCACTATCTGTCTGTGTTAACACAGCTAAATAATCACAGCTAAATCGTTACTGAATCGATTTAAATGAAATTTAGTACACGGATAGTCTAGAGCTTGAGAAAGGCTACTGTTAACCGACTTAATATCACGCTACGACTCAGTAACAATAAGCGCGGGTAAAACCGCGGGCCCAGCTAGTTCGTGATACATATATATGTATGAGGTTGGCACCAATATTTTAGTTGCAACCAAAGGAGGTTCTTATTTGGATTTAAAGAAAGTTCAATTAGGTTCATTCTTAAAATTAGGTCAATAACATATGATTTGACTATTGGTTCGTAATGCTGCTGCTTCCACTGCAAAGATGCGTTAAGAAACTCCAATCTTCACTATTCTCAAAATATTTAGTTTTGTATTATTTTATAAATACGAATTGGTAAAGCCCTGTGGCGAGGAAACAACAACTTGGCCAAAGCGAGGCCAAGCCATCGATATCAGGGTGCCCACTCTGAATTGCAAAATAAACTCACTGACCATTCTTCCACCACCTTCCTAAATTTCCTCCACCAATAATATCTTTTCTGATAAAACTATATGTTTTTATTTTTAACACAACCTAAGAAAATATCTTGAAGAATAAAATTAATTAATATTAATATTATAACAAGCCCAAATTTTATAACAAAACAAACAGTTCTACTCTTACACATTAAAACGGATTCTAATTGGATTGTCCCTGACTTCTGACTGGGCTGGGACCCGATTTTCGTGCGATCGGCATTCATCACGATTCGAGATATGTCGAAACAAATGAAAAAAATACGTACGATTTGACGTTTCGTTTCGAGATGTCTCGAATCGAGATGAATGTCAATCGCACGAAAATCGGGCCCCACCTTTTGCTTCCCTGTATTTCCAGAAAGTGGACACCCTGGTCACTAATTATATTTGGGGGGGTACTCACCTCCAACTCTTCGATAACTTTCTCGAGCTGGTCCTCCGTGATCGACAGCGCCCCAGCCCGTGCCCGCTCAGCGTTGAGCAGATTCAGCCACGCAGTGTCCATTGCGTCAAGATCATAGGAGCAGGCCGCCTCCGCGCGCGCCGGCGTACTGCTCACTATGTGCTTATCCGGTAGGTAGTTAGGGTCGCGAGTAAGGTGCACGTATTTGTCTTTCGGCCTGTATGGGACAAACATCGTTCACATGAAACCACCAAGAATTATTCAATGACTAGCTTCTACGTGCGACTTCGTCCGCGCAGACATGAATAATTCAATATCGGTATAAGTTATAGCTTATATATTATTCTGATGTATAAACAATAATACTGTAAAGTTTCATCAAAATCCGTTCAGTAGTTTGTGCGTGAAAGAGTAACAAACATCCATCCATCCATCCATCGTCACAAACTTTCACATTTATAATATTAGTAGGATCTGTAGGAAGTGAGATGGAGCATTGAAGTTGATGCCTAATAGTGTTTATATTAGTGTATATAGTATCTATTAGTGGTATAAGTAGTGGATGGTTCCACTAACAGGAGTGTTCAACGGACGCCAGTGACTTTGACAGTTTTTATTTCAACCTTTGTTTTCATATTGCCTGATAATCCGGAAAAAGTGGATGCCTGCTAAAGAATGAGGCTTTTCAGTATCTGTAATAAATTGTCATCGATGACGCGAGCGAATTCAGTCGCCCCAGTATGTAAAGGCTATGTATGTGTGTGTGTGTGTATGTATATGTGTGTGTGTGTGTGTGTGTGTGTGTATGTGTGTGTATGTATGTATGTGTGTGTGTGTGTGTCTGTATGTGAGTGTGTGTGAGGGAGTGTGTGTGTGTGTTTGTATGTGTGTGTGTGTGTGTGTGTGTGCGTGTGTGTGTGTGTGTTGGTGTGTGGGTGTACTTACAATTTGAATTCCTGAAAGTCTGACGGCTGCGGATTGGGAATGGTGTCGACCTTGGGCGCCGGCAGGGAGTCGGGGTTGACGGGTACCTGCACGCCCCGCTCCCAGTCTTGCTTCCAAGTGTCGGTGATGACCCAGTACGTTGACGGCGTCAGCGGCTCATTGTCGGGCAGTTTCATAGCACTGATAAGGTCCTTCCTGTAATTCACAAGTTACTTTTGTTTTTTAACCGACTTCCAAAAGGAGGAGGTTCTCAATTCGATTGGTATTTTTTTAATATGTCCTCGTATGCGGGTGTAGTGTTTGTGTGATGACAAAGGCTCCCGCACACTGGCGCGCCAAAACCCGCGCGTTCAAAAGTTCTGCGAATACCATAATGAACTGTAGAAAAAGTTCATTCCTCAAGGAAATTACGACATCGTGAGCGAACTTGGTCACGTGATGGCACGCCCTCACGTGTCCAAAAATCACGTGCCCTCAAAAATTGTTTCGTAATGTTTGTTGATACAGTTTATTTTGGTGTTAGGAATTTTGTTTACGCGTAGCTTTTGACGCCCCGGGGAGCTTAACCGACTATGTTTTGAATATTGACAAAATAATGATAAAATTGTTTTGTTTTTTGGTACTGGTAAATGGCTATTAGACAATAAAAATTTTAGGCTGTATCACTGAATTAGCAGGATATTAATTTAGGGCGAGACGAGAATAACAAAGAGGTATTTAATGTCAAAAAGTATAGTCCTAAAGCTGTATTGAATACAATTTAATTAATAAGACTAAATACCTGATAATTAGAATTACCTACTATGCAGTTCTAGAAATAGAAACATGTCTATACATGTCAAATACTTCTCGTCACGTTTACGTTCCGACCGTCTAGGTAAGATCGACTTAAAAAGCACATTTTTATTGGATAAATGGTGATGAGTGTTAGTAAAAACACTCATCACCATTTATCACATCAAAAGTCTAAAAAATGTTGTGTAAATTGTCTACCAATTGAATGTAATTATATTGTTACCTGCTGTTTTTTGTTCTTAATTTATAGTGATATAAACTAATTTAATAATATATCATCAATACAACATGGCAAGAAAAAACGTACACATTAGTAATCTTTTTTGAGTGACCATAACAAAATATTGTAGCACACTTTGAAATTTGCAAGTTCAACTGATTGTTGAGAATTAACACCAATTTCGTGCCAACTAAAGGAATGAACAATATTAGCCTGACTACATCAAAAGACCGGTAGACTCACCCCAAATGTATTATTCACCTGGATAACTGTCATTTTTGGAAAATTTTCATTAACATTAATAAAAACATGTTACTTTTTAATAAATGATAGATTTCTGGGCGAATTCTGGGCAGTCCCAAGCTTTTGCGTTTCATATATATTGCAATGTAAATAATCGACTTTGTTTCCTTTCTTCTGTCGCAACTAACACCCGCCCCACGGGGACGTAGCTAAAGAGGAAGCAGTATCATCTGTATTTGACTAAAGCTCCCTCTAAGGTGCAAATGAGAAGTGTTTTATGAGGAGACTGTTAATAGATTAAGAGTGTAAGTAGATATCATAACGTTGAAGTGGGGGGCTGCGGCGCGCCGGCGCGGCGCAACACGTGACCCTATAGAAATTTTAACGCCATAACTTCAAATACCACGCAACCGTGGTTTTCTAAGCAAACTATTGTTGACTGTCCTTCTAACCTCTTTGTTCTATGCATTACTTTGTATTTTTGGACAAAATGTGTAAGCATATGTGCAGTATTAGTTAATAGTGTCCAGCATTCTTTTAACCACCACATCTGCAGTATTGTTTTAATTAAGTATATAAACTATATAACAAGTTGTGAACATTCAAACACAGTGTTAACGAATCTTCTTAAAAAAAAAATCCCTGGCAGAATGGTGAAGGGACATATCTAGAAAAACCTATTTGCCGAATGGTGTTTGAAGACCACCAACCAGCACCAAGCTAAACTTAACAACTCCAGTACTTTGCATTAAGGAGACACATTCGCACTTGTCACCAAAGTGCATCACAAAAATCGCAGTGATGCTTATCCCCTCCGAGAATTCAGGGTAAAATAAAACTTTTTTTCAATCTCGACTTCCATAGCCAACAATACAAAGATTTAAAACAAGGTTCATCCCCAATGTTTGTAGAACACCAGTTATCCAATGATAAATCGAATATAATGCGTTTATAAACCAACAGAAAAGATTACTATGTGTTAAATAGATGGGACAGTCAGCATCATATACATATCAGGACAAGAAGACTATTCATTTGAGCGATTAAGGAAATTCAACTTTATATGCATGTGTTTCAGATTGACTACAGCACACTGTGTTCAAACAACAGTCTTAAAATATTCTTCAAATTACTTTGTGTCTGATATTTTTGATGCGGACTGTACTTTTATTTATACTAACTTAATTGTATATGTTAGATCAGTTAACACAAAATTTTACAGACATTAATTATAAGTAATATATTATTTACTTAATTAAATAATAATTTGTTAGTAATAAACATATTATATATACATATTACACAATATACTAGAATTATACTACATATCATTGGATTTTGAACCTTATAAAGACTTTTGAGTTATTGTAGACAGTAACAGTTATTTAGCTTAGAAGGACAAGTTAAAATTCGCATGTGTTTTAATTTACAAACATTTATTTTTATTCGCATAGATATCATCATTTTATAGATGGAAAGATAATGTCTTGGTGATCATGTGTTTACTTCTTGCAGACCCTATTTTGAAGACGGTCTTAAGTATGGTCTAAACAAGACCATATTTTAAAGAAGGTCTCAAGTATACAGGGTGTTTCAGAAGTCCGAAATAATACTTTGGGTACATATACGGCAGCACATATGTGGATGCTTAGTGAAGACATTTTATACCTAATTATCATAGTTTCTGAGTTACAGTCCCTTGAATATTTGTCACAGGTGTCGTTTTCTGGCCTTTGGGTACATCCATAACCCTATTCAGCAGTGTAAACTACACTAATGAGAGGCGGCTACCAATATTCACAAAACAGAACATGCAAATTTTACATAGGACTCGAGATATTACGGGTTATAGAAATTAACGACGATAAAAAAGTTGGAAAAACATGGTCGAATATCAATAAATTTTTTATACCATTCAGTTGTATACCCGATACCGATGCTAGCTTCCAAGTATTATTTCGGACTTCTGATACATCCTGTAGTGTACCAAGTTCTTAAGCCCCCGGCACACTGCCGATACCAAACGAACTCTGTGTCAATATGCATAAAGATTAAATTTCTGTGGTAAAAGCCACGTCACCGCGCGTAAAAATTCGCTCGCGCTGTCAGTGTCATTTCGTTGTAGAATGAACTTTTTTTATAAGTCGATACTGTTAGTTTTGCTATGCCAAACAATTTAGCGCGCGGTGACGACGCAGTGTGCGGGAGGTCTTACTTGGATGACACCCAATTCTCAAAAGTGTACCTTTCCCATTAACTAAAGCAGTTGAAGTTACAATCTTTACTGTTTTACTTTCATCACCAAAATTATTAATTTTATTTTCAATTAAGAATGTACTGTTATTTAAAAAAAACTGATTACCACCTGCAGTATGGTGGAGGCAAATATTGCGAAGAAATCTGTATAAACCCAGCATTGGGTTCTATGGTTTAAATCTCCCTTGCATTGATGGGAAATGGCAATTGGCTCAACTCCATTGGGAGCGAAAAAGGTACACCTCTACATACCCCTTGGGAGAATACAGGCGTGATGATGTAGTATCAGTATTTGTGTCATGATTGTCGTCTTTCACACACACCCAACATTATCTTCCCATAATCGCAAGCAGTTGCAAATTAATAATTAACTTCTTCTTCATATAAAATTATTAGGTATTACAATTTACATAATATACAATATATATGTAATACTACTAAGTTCATTTTAATTTTACTAGTTTTTATTTTATTTTAGAAGACAATATGAGACTTAAGAAAATCTCTTCAGATATGTTTCTATAGTTTTTAAATATAATGCACAGCTAATAAGAACCATGTAAAATATGTTTTCGCTTTGGCCAGTACTATCGCAGAAGTGATGTTAACTATCGCAGAAGTCGCAACCATTTGGATGTCATTACAAATATTATTATTATAATGAGATTAATGCGTAATGTTACTTTATTATTTATTTATTATTGACCATTTCATATTGTCCTGTAACAGTTTTTTTTTTGTTAAGGTAACATTTTTTATGTTTTGATACTAGCAAGTAATTTTCTAGATACTGGGAAGTTTTTTCTTCCAACAAATTTTAAAGATGAGTCTCCTATTTGAAAAATCCTATGTAAACTAAACATTTGAAATTCTATAGAATGCTCATTGTCCCCTAGCCTTTATTTATGTGTATACATAAAAATCAAAGGCTAAAGGTGCACTTTATGTTGCTCAGCCTCACATGTGCATAGGCTAATAACTTGCAAAGCTGATTTACATAAAATTCGCTGGGTCAAGTAGTTCCGATTATCATGAATTAAAAACTAATAATAAAGAAATTAAAACATTGCAAGGGAATAATAAACTCAGTTAACAGTAATTTTATTATTTTCTTATGATTATCATCTATCTATATTTATGATAAACATTATAACTAAACAATGTATGGTCAACAAACTGAATATTAACCAACTCTTGTTACTGAGCTAACATGTAAGAATAACTTGACTATAAAAATATTATATTTTCTAAGCAAAATGTGGTCACAAGTAAAATTTGTTGACTGTACATACATAAAATATATAGCACATTATTTTTAATTAATCTAGCTATCAACTATTACACTATATTAGTATGTAATCACTGATGTCTAAGCTTAAACATTATTGTTTTGTTGCAGTCTAATAAGTTAACAGCAAAGCCCGCAAACAACTAACGGCAACATTACATACATATGTGTCAAATGTGTTTACTGTAAACAAACTTAACATTTGTAGACTACATGATGGTTATGGCTTACTATTTAAACAACAACTATTATACTAAGAATATAATATACAATAAATATATTAACTATATATAAAATAATCAAAACCGAACCAAACGGTGCACACAAACCTGAATAGTTCAGCGGGTGCATCGGAGGCACTCCTATTATAAATTGATGACATCTTGAGGTCACTGACAGGCCGGAGCTGCCAGAGGGCGTCCTCAGGCTCTGTCCTGCGGCGCTTGGATGTGCTGGCTTCCTCGCCGCGCACCCCAGTCGCCCTCTTCGTGCCTCGCAACGACATCTCTCTTGTTCGGCCACTACCTACATGTTCACGATCCTACCACACCTTTACACTTGGAGCGAGGCAGCAACATCGTGTAGAAAGTCACATCATTCACTACATGGCACTTCAGTTTGCGTTCTGTAAACCTGCAAGTACAACACCATACATGTACTAAGGTAATAGCGGCAACATCCCATTGTTACACACAATCAATAAGACACGCAAATTTGACAGGACCAAAACACCGAGCACATCAATCCAGCTGACAAAACAATGCACTACCCTGGTTACTAATGCTATTCCGTCACCGTTCGACTCGTAAAAACTATCTCGAAAACGTATTTTTGCAATTTATTTAGTGCTAAAATCACTTTGACATAAGGAACAAAATGTCAATCCAGTTTTCGAGTAAGACAAATGCACAGTGTTAATTACTAACATTGGAACAGTATTTTAATTCAACATGACGCGGGAGCTCATGAAACAGCTACATTATACGTTATTTTACGCGCGCACGAACTAAAATGAATAACAATCCTTTTTGACGTTTCACTTTATAGCACGAGTAGAATGTATGGCGGGCCAGTATGTGGTCTGGACTGCCGCGAGATAACACCACTGTGCGCCGATCCCTGCTTTATCACTGCGCACCCATATATAAAATGCACTTACACAACACAATCAATGCGACGAGTAACTTCATTATTTATTAATTAACCGTAAATGTATCTCACAGATAGTCTCCATTGTAGGCTACATAACAAAGTTGACAACATAGATAGCAGCACTGTTTTGTTGCCAGATTGACGTGAGCCCTACGCATCATTTTCTACCTCGCTTCACTATGAATATACACCTATGCACTGCAGCTATATGTTCTACTCGATTGTACATCCATTTGCAATAAAGCAATAAGTATAAATACCTCATTTTTTACATACATTTTCTGTAACAGACATTTGGCGCCATTGATCCAAGAACCACTTTGATCACGTGACTATGTACGAATCACCAACGCAAGCCAAGTAAAATGGCCAAAACGCACATCGAGTTCATCTAATGTCATAGGTTTTGAAAGTAACTTGCCGCATAACATATACATGGAGACGAAATATTTAATTCATAAAAACCGTAAATAAACAAAACACGAACACATATTCAAGAAACATTTGATTTGTCAGCAAGTAGCACAAATTTATCAGGAACAAATTACAACATGAACATAGAGCGAAAGATATCAATACGAAGTTACAGGAATCGGCCGCTAGTTGGCGCTGTTGACAGAAAAAAAAGAGCAATGTTGCAATAGTGGAAAATTGTATAGTTGGAAACCAAATAGGTAAGTACCTAGCTTCAGCGAATTTAATCGATACTTGCTCTACGTGCCGCGCCGTCGCCGCAATTTTTTTAAATAATTTTATGGGGGATTGGAGTAAGAGCTTTTGAGTCAAAGTAATAATAATCTTATGGTTTTGGAAGTGGTCAAGAAGACTCATGTTATTTTCAATAATTATGATGTTTATTACGTGTACATAAAAAAAAAATACTCTAGTAATAATCGATTGTTGGTACTTTGCTATAATACCTAAACCATAGATATATATGTCATTATAATACGAGAAATAGAGATATCCAGTATAACAATGATATTTTACTAAAATATCATTGATCAATAATATTTGAATTTATGAACGTATTTTTAATAATTATTATTTGGATTGGTAGGTACTGTAATCTTTAAAATTGTAGACAGAGAAAACTTCAGACAAACTTTTTTTTATTTTGGACCACAGTCCTAAACTGCGATTTACTTAATGGAGTGTGTGTAGAAGTAAGATTTACAGCAAGCGTGAAATCATAGGTATAAAGATTTATTTTATTTTATATATATCTCGATCATCGAGATATCTCGATTCGTGAAATACTTATTTTATACGTTGCTCTCAAATTAGCCCTACAGCGGCCTTACCACAACATCTTAAAATATATCTCCAAAATATAGCTTTCCTACCACCACCCGTCTCGCAGCAATGTTGTTCTTCTTTTTTTACGAAATGAATGAATCGATGATATTATTTTTATGGAATAAGATGAGGTATGCCGGCACCTGCAATTAGCGATATTTATGGCAATGTCGAGTAATTACAGCAAGGACAAATTCAATAAATACACATTAAAAATAAAAATGGATGATGACAGTGATAAAGATGGCGGATGAATCCAGCCATTTTGTCCTTCTTCTTTTTTTACGAAATGGGTGTAATGATGATATTTTGATGGAGTAAGATGAGGAAAGCCTGCACCTGCGATATGTGGTATTTATGGCAATGTGGCGGATTGTTAAATTACTCTCAGTTTTGACAGTTACCTAACTCAGTACGAAATATTGACAGTTACTACTGAAACAACAAAACTAGTGTAGTGATCTGTGAACAAAACTTTAAAAGTTGGTGGCTTACCACTAACTTTTAAATTGAGGGTCTAAAAGGAGCCCCAGGGCCCCCAGTGCTGTTAGCACGCATATCAAGATAAGACCTCTGTCACGGATTGGTTAGGTCGCTCTCTGTCTTATTTCATACGAGAGAAAGAGATATAATCAACATATTCTGTGACATAAGTCTAGCTAGTCTTGGCACCCTTGCTACAACTACAGGTGCTGGGTAGAGGGGCTGGTAACTTAACATTCCCGAAGTTTTCTTATTATGATTTTGAATCGGACAAGTGCATGGATTTATAAAGCGCAGAGTAATAAGGTTTTTTTTTTTTTGTCGAAGTGCAATCTAAAATGAAATGATTAAAAAACAGCATTCCAACATTTTAACAATTGCCTTCCATTCAGAAAGGGGTTGCCATATCTCCCAACTACAGATTATCACCCGAATTACAAAATAAGTATAAAATAGTGGCTACTTAGATGGTTTTCGTTTATTCTAACAGATGGCGCTCAATTAGATGTTGCAATATTAATCAATAATATCTCTACAATTACGTCGAAACATCAAACTGTAAACCTCGAATAATTAAATTTCGTTATTTTTTTGAATAATGGCACTGTCTACTGAGACAGACCGGGACAAAACATTGACAAATGGAAGAATTTGATGATCCTGAGGGTTTTTTATAGAGAGTAACTGCGAAACTAAGAAATGCTTCTAATAAAATTTTATTCAAGTTTCATTTTTTTTTTCGATAACAATGTTATTACAATATATTTATATTTAAACAATTAACTCAAAAAATAATAATACAAAATTAGGTTAAATCTAAATTAAATATTAGTTTACAAACATAATTGATTTACCATACCCACTAATTTTATAGTTCAGTGTTAGCACGCACGTCAAGACTTGCTCGGTCGCTCTCTGTCTCATTTCATATGAGAGAAAGAGATATAATCAACATTTATTTTGACATAAGTCTAGTCTTGACACTCATGCTACAATTAGTGTTATGCGAAAAAAATAAACTGTGGTGAATCTGCGCGTTGGTTATTTTGTTTATCTTTAGTAAATCTTAATATTGGAAAGTTACGGTCTTGTTGTTAGTAGGTACCCACCACAGTAGTAGTAACTAGGTAAGTCATGGGAGGAAACAGGAAATTGGTAGTACAAATTCAAATATTTATTCTATGGAGGATAGTTTGGATAAAGATTCTAGAGAATCTTTAGATAAGTAAATAAATTGTGCGTCCGGTTGCATGGAGATATTAGATATAATAAATCTCATGAAATAAAAATTGCAGCCCAACCACAGATTATAATTAAAATGGGGTTTATTAGTAAGTAAGTAACCAAGGTATTCAAAAGCCCTCGGGTACAGAAGTTAATTTTCCGTCTAATAAGAAAACAATTTAAACTACATATTCTATTTTTTTTATTACAATATTAAGGGTACCCTTTCCGGTTAGACATAAAAAACGTACATTAAAACATAACTATATTAGAATCTTTTATGGAATGCGGATAATTTACGATCCATGAAAATTATCATTACTAAACAATACGGTTCTCCACCAATAAAAAAAATATAGCCCCCCCCCCCCCTACCCCTCAAAATCATTCAACCTTCTAAAAATTAAACCCATTTGTTGAGGGTGATTAGGTTTCTTAAATTCCGCGCGCGCGAAGTCGCGAATTGCGCTAGTTAATAATATATATCACTAGTTAATCACAATTCTCAGTGTTGTTAAGGAATAAAATACAAACGTAATATTGCATAAACAATTATATCTATGGTGAAAAACCGTTTTGTTCATTACTATGTTGATATAATGTGCAACGTTGCGTACTCGTTTATCTGTGGATAGTACATTTGTTCCGTTATTACTCTTTGGTACAAACTTTCATTTCACTGTATGCTAAAACCAGTTCGATGCGCGTGAGTCACCACCGTGGTCGCGGCGGTTAATGCATGCTTACTCTCATTTTAAAACAGCGCCATCTATCGACGAAAATGAGAACAATGTAACATTTATTTTGCAAGTTACAAATTATTTTAGTATTTTGTTAAGTTTCGGTTTGGTATTCCGTAGCAAATGGCACTATAAAAAAAATATTAAAAATTATAATACGAATGAAGTAAACGCTTGGAGCGAAAAATGATACAATATAACTTAACTATACACGGTTACAGACGAATAGATACATATATATTATACTTATTTGATGAAATGTCGCGTAAATTTAAGTTTCGTAGAGTTCAAACTATTTTTATATGATAGGCAACACCTCTGGTGCTGATATTATAGACAACAAAGACGCGCTATGTGAAACATGTAACACTAATCCAAACCACAATCCATCTATAGAAATCATTTACAAAACCACTTATAACAGCAAAAATGAGGGGGAAAATACAATGAAATAAAACCCCCCATATTTTATATATTTATAGAAAGCTATAATCCATTTGAGATAGCACTAAGAAGTGTGTTTGCTTTGAATAATGCTGACAAAAAAACATTGTTGGTAAATGGACGACATTGTCGGGTGACAGGAAAAATATAATATAATTTTTTTTTTTTTTTTTACTAGCCTTTACGTGTCCCACTCCTGGGCAAAAGCCTCCCCTTTACTTCTCCACACATCTCGGTCTTGGGCTATTTCCTGCCACGATGTCCCCGCAAAGGTGTTCAAATCATCTCGCCACCTCTTCCTCGGTCGACCTCTTCGTCGGCGACCGTCAACAGTACTAAAACTAATTAAGTAAAAAAAAAAAATTGCTTCTTGGAATTCTGTAAAGTAATGCACTTATCGATATGATGACTTTTTCCTGGGAAAGTTATCGATATTTTAAGGTACTTAGTATAAAAAAAACGTTCCTATTTTTTGTACCCGACGGTATTTTCTACTACATACATATAATGTATTTTAAGTAGTTACCAAGGTGTTGGATCCGTCTGATACTATTCCACTGGTAGTTGAACTGTTTTTGATTTGAATGATCACATCTAAGTTGTTCATTTTATAAATACATACATTCTAGATATATCTATGATTGGCACAATAGCATTGTGGCACAAAGGAATGCCTTGTATCATCACATAAACTATAATAAGTATCAATCAATATTATATTATACATTTATAAAAAGTATACATTAATAAGTTTGTTTATATACCCCCATTTTATTTAGATACCACCACCTTACAGTGCGAGTGGCTAGACTCACGAGTATGTCACGGAATATTGCACCTTTAGAAATAAAGACCTAATTTAAAAAAAAATGTTTTTGAACGAAGTCGGTTAAAACTTAGAATACAGTTTATATAACCTAATGAGGGGGGGGAGGGTGTTGCGAAGTGAAAGCAACCGAAGTATAATTTTGTCCCTTTCCGACCTACTTTTGGTCTTTCTATTATTAAGAGTCGATGTATTGTTGGGTGACAGGAAAAACTCATTAATTAACAATAAAAAAAATGTGATTTAGTGATTTTTGGTTCTTGGAATTCTGTAAAGTAATGCACTTATGGCGATGGATATGATGACTTTTTCCTGGGAAAGTTTTTGATAATTTAAGGTACTTAGTGTAAAAATCATCTTTCCTATTTTTGTGAAAAGTTGATATCGGTACACTTGTTTCTTTTGTAATTACAAGATTAAATAATTTACACGAAAGGGCGAAGGCTTAAATTATAGCAACTATTAACATAACCAAGTTGGTACCTACGCGAAATAATTCAGTATATCGACCCTTGAAAAGCTTTCTAAGTGACAAACAAAATCGTAAAATAAGTTTTCGAACATTCAAACGGCCAGATTTGTCTACTTCGTTTGGTATATATGAATTTTCGTTTGCATTTTACGATTGTTTGACGTTTAGCTAGGATTGCCTTTCTAGCGTCGATATCATGTTTCCAATATTTTAAATTTATATTATAACATCATGTGTTTAGAAAATCGATAAATTGTTTTAAAATAATAAAATTGTTAACTTATATCTATGGGACCATTATTCTTTGTTATTTTTGGTATAGGTACACTTTACAACTAAATTTAATACATTACCCACTGTGTTCAATGAAGCCTCGATGTTAGGGTCGATCCTGTTGGCACCGAACTAGACTAAATGTATTGCCATCCTTCTCACGTACTTAATATATGACAGAGACTGCAATGTTCTAGTGCTGTCCAATTTAGTTAAGTAATTGTATGATGCCAGCAGAATTTGCACCTAATTAACCCTATTTTTGGGGTAGGTACGACTGAAGGACATTAGACAGAACTAAACATATTGCTATCTTGCCCACACTTTACCTCCATTTGAAGGATGATACAGTAACCTTATCCAAATCACCTTTGTTCTGAACCAGGTAACTAACAATGCTTATTATTATTAGATGGTTTTAAGACGGTGTTAATTTAGTATAGTTAAGTGCAACAAAATCAGAGCCAATTATTACTTTAAAAAATACACGTGTACAGTTTGCGTGGTAAAAATTGCCTCGATCACCACGTGGAACGCAACAAAGGGGTCATGTGGCACATTTTATAAATTCACTACAGACACAAATAAATCAAATTGCGACATTTTTTTTTTAAATTCTTGTTTCTGCGCTATACCTCGACGTGTGGCCAACATAAAAATCTAATTTAATTTAAGCATAATATTGGTGACATAAATCATAAATAGTTATTACGGTCTAAGACCCGAACGTTACAGCGATATCTATAATGTACCATCGTAACGATATAGTTACACTCACGTTGTGTGATAAGTATGATTATGTTCCCTTTATTTTACATGTTCCGACATGTTTTAGTATTTATAAAATCCTTAAATACCTACAATCTTATAATTATAGAAATTCGACTACAGGTTTATATTGGTGAAATCATTACCTGGAATATTTGTCGCTATAAAACTTTAAAGCGAATAATTATGATCGCCTACAAATTCTACCACTAGTAAAACAAATATACGTACTTATATCTATAAAAATCTGCTTCAGAATGCTCTAATAAATATTATACTTTCATATCGGATAAATAATATAATTTTACTCACAAATTCATAGAAAAATAATATTTTAGATTGACATAACACAAATACTTTTAAGAGTATTAAGGTGACAAATCAAAATAATGAATGGGATACCCCATGCTAACATCAGATCTATAAATTTCTATCAGTCCATAGTAATTCGTTCCAACCGTTCAACCAGTTTCAATAATTCCAAGCAAAAAGAGACATTCGGCCAGGTTATAATTATATGGCAGTTTAAAATAAACATGGCGGTGGTGCCGGCAATGCAATTTCTTGTCCTCGACAATTTATGTATAACGGAATGATATCAATTCAATAGACAAAATAGATCGAGAAATTGCTTTGCATTTTTTTAAAACCTAATTATATCGTGGCTAATTCACGAATATAAATTATACGCAATTTTAAATAATTAAAGGCCAAACATGCCAAATAAATTTGTACCTCTGATCACGTTATGATTTCCACTTACCCCATACATTTGTGCTACTATAACATTTAAATAAAATAATTAATTTGCCCGCCTTTACACATGCTTCGTTACACGTGCATTTAACAAAACGGACTTCATTCAGATACATATAAACTTGGTATAAACAATAAATTAATATATTACATTGTGTTACCAGAAGAATGGAAATGTGGACAGCCGAAAATCAGTGTTTGATTAAATCCTAAACTAGTAACAATTAAAATCACTTAATACACACATTAACTACTTACATTGTTCCACCAATATTATAAACACGTCAATGTTACTATAATTATTTGTAAAACGACGGATATTACGGAATTATAAATATGAATTTGGATGGAATCGAATGTGGATTGGGTAATTTTACATTTACCAAAAATACTGACCGAGTATGCCACACTTATAGCTTGGTTGTTAGAACGCACGCCTTACACTCCATTTGGTACAAGTTCAAATCCTAATTTCATATGCAAAATGCTATTACATAATTAATTATCGTATGTTAAACGATGAACGTAAGACACGGTAAGGAAACTGGATCGATAGACCTGTGAATTTATGCACGGACTTAGTGGTCAAGGTGGTGGACTATGACCCTAATTCCCCTCACATTGAAAGGGGAGTCCCATGGACACCAAAAAGATTTCGTTGAAATATGCTTGCATTGTACGCCTGCATACCCCTTGAAGAAGTTAAAGCATGATGATGATTATATGACATATGCCTGCCTTCCGTGAATGACCTACTCGGGACCTCAAAAAGCCTGGTGTTTTTTTTAATTTATAATTGTTTAGCTGTTGTTACTGAACTAATATAATTACTTACAAAATTTTGAACAGTATAGAACATTTAATAGTTACAAAATTCTGCCAGACCAAAAAGTAGCTTATGACTTGTGTGTAATAAGGGTGCTAATATCGTGGTCGGTGATTCAAATCAAGTTCTTTTTAATAGACACCAATGACTAGTTATTATAAAATTCCGACCCACATTCGTTATATAAATGAATCATTATATAAATACGATATCAAGTGTGATTATTACACGATCATGTGCACGCCCATTTATATCTCGAAGTGTAAGCAGAAACGTGTACTTAATTATCCAATGCCTTTTATTTTTTCACTGGCAGATATTCTCAAGTGATTTTATGTTTTATTTCAACAAGGTTAAGTGTGATTTAGGCTATCTTATTAACGTTTATTTTCCATTTATCTTATTGATTACATTTTTAAATATAGATATAAAAAAATAAATTTAAAAATATAAATAATAGTTCCCCACCGGCATCTGGAACAGGGTCCTAGTTACCAGTGGTTAGGAATCCAGAGAGAGGTACTTACTCACAATGCGCAGGGAAGTACTTTCTCACAATGCGCTTAACGTATGAACGTATAAGCTTTATTAACGTCATAATTTAAACGTTTATCTGGTCATAAAAGGGTGATCGTCGTTACAGTACACTTTTACAGTATAAATACATTTAAAGTGGCATTGCAAAACATATTTAAGAACATATTGCCTCTATAAATGGATTTACTATTAATCTTGCCGAATGCCGACCCGCGCCGCGTTAAAAATGTCCCAACTGCAGCCTCATTTTATCAAGTACAGTTTATATCGCGCAGATCTACGTTCCGGCTTATGAAGCTTTCACAAATTGGAGCGCAGACCTCCGTTTCGGCATACGAAAGGTTAAACGTCGTATAAATGTACATTTCATAGAGACAAATCCTTGTTGAATAGTTGGCCGCGGATATTTGGTGGCGGAGTCTAAGCGAATAAAAAACTCAGACCATACGGCGAGTAAATCCGCACCAGTTATCATATATAAGCGCCCTGATCGTTGATTATCGAGGGTGATGATTTCCTTAATGAAATTAGATAATGAAAATGGTTTCCTGATTCTCCAGTAGGAAGTCCGTGAACGCGTTGATGGGAGCGATCGCCTGGAGAGACATCTGCCCGTTGGGCGGCCACGCCAAGTTGGGCCCGAACACTACGGCCAAGTTGCTACTAGTCATCTTATTCAGGCAACTCCTGTCTTGCACCTGAAAGATAAATTGCGAAAAATACGTCTTCATCATCACGCCTGTATTATCAGAGGTGTACTGCAGTACACCCACTCCTTGCCTATGGATCTTTGGTCCCAATGGAATTGGGGACGAGCCTATTGCCGGGCACATTTCCACTCACACTTTCCGAGATTTGGGCCATAGTCCACCACGCTGGTCCAGTGCGGGTTGGTGAACTTCACACGCAATTTTTATAGACTTGCAGGTTTCCACACGATGTTTGCAATTGGTAATTGAAATTCCGTATCGCCGGTTGACTTTCGTACCCCGGCGCCAAATATACTTAAGACTGTCCTGGTCTCAGGAGGGAATGATACATGAAGTCTCACCTTCCACAAGAACTGTATGACGTATTTGAGCAGCTTGTAGTTATCGAGCGGCAGCCGCTCTAGGATCAATATCTTCACCTGCCTCGGCTTCTCGCGGTGCGACCACACTGCAAGTTCACCATTCTTTGAAATCCATTTACAATTCCTTGGAATAAGCGGACTAAGGTAAAATGTTTGCCAATACTAAAATGAACTCTGTATCAATATTCATAAAGATTGAATTTCTGTGGTAAAAACCACGACTCACGCGTCAAAATTAACTAGCGATGTCAATGTAATTTCATTGGAGAATGAACTTTATCTCTAAGACAATACAGTTAGTTTTGGTAAACATCTTGAAGCCAGGCTTTTGACGAACCAGTTTGCGATACTCACATTGAAACTTCAATATCTCATCGTAGAGGTCGAAGGTCATCAGCGGCTCCTCCAGGTCCCTTAGGAAGGTCTTGAGCAGCACGGCCGCGTTGTGCGGGTCGTTCCGGAACTTCACCGGATCGCCCTTGTTGCAGGAACGCTGCAATTCCTTTATAACGGACATGTTGGCCGACCTACGGAATATACCTTCGGTTTCCAATGCTGCAATTAGAAAAATAACACTCTTTTGAGTACGTATACACTATCAGGCCAAGTATACTATCTTTATACCGTATGTTAGGTACGCGCGACCGAATTTTGATGTGTGGTCGACTGGCTGTTACCACAGGAATTCAATCTTTATATATATACGCAGAGAGTTAGTTTTGGTAGTGGTTTTTTTTATGCGTGCATTTTGACTATCTCGTCTGGCCAGGGCCAGTCTGCCCTTTAGATGTTAACCGGTATGATGCTAGTATGGAAAGTCAGTACTAAGTATGGTCCAAACTCCCCTTCAAACGTGAGAGGGGAAGGCCTTTGCCCGCCAGTGGGACACTCAATCAGCTATCCAAAAAATAAAAGCTAGTTAAATAGCAAATTAAAAAAACTTGATTTACCGTTTGTTGTAATATTAAAATTTTACTTTTTACCGGTTGGCGCTTCACTATACTATGTAATGCACATCACTTTATATACTAACTTGTCTATATTGTTTTCTTATATTTACGCGAATACTATACATTGAAATTAAACTATTTTACGGATTTTATCGCGTTTATTTACTATTGGAACGAAGTTCCTTACGGCAGGCTTGGAGGGAATAGGGATTTTGCTAGGCGACCGAACTGAAAAAAATGTGATAGTAAAACCGTAAGAAAAAATGCGTGGAAAAAAAACCGTTAAATGAGACGTCTCTTTATTTGTGTCGTTTGATGGATGGATGGATGGATGGATGGATGGATGGATGGACGGACGGACGGACGGACGGACGGACGGACGGACGGACGGACGGACGGACGGACGGATGGATGGATGGATGGATGGATGGATGGATGGATGGATGGATGGATGGATGGATGGATGGATGGATGGATGGATGGATGGATGGATGGATGGATAGATTGATGGATGGATGGAACGAAGTCTGCGTGGACGAAGTCGCGGGTAGAAGCTGGTATTTTAAATGTCCTATATATGTCTACTTCGAAGGAACTTCGTTCCTACCTGGTGTCCCACGACACCATTTAGTTTTTGGAACGAAGTTCCTTACGGCAGGCTTGGAGGGGATAGGGATTTTGCTAGGCGACCGAACTGAAAAAAATGTGATAGTAAAACCGTAAGAAAAAATCCGTGGAAAAAAAACCGTTAAATGAGACGTCTCTTTATTTGTGTCGTCTGATGGATGGATGGATGGATGGATGGATGGATGTCTACTTCGAAGGAACTTCGTTCCTACCTGGTGTCCCACGACACCATTTAGTTTTTTTTTTATTTTCCCGACGTTTCGGCTGCTTTACAGCAACCATGGTCACGGGGGAACTGAGATGTTACACGTCCTGATGTCATAGTTAATAACTGGGTACCCTCATATTTAGTTGTTGTTTGCGGTCCGATCCACGCAGAAAGTGCTTACGGTGTCCTGAGGTCTTGCAATGGTACACTTGGTTTTGGATTTAATCATATTGATGACTGGATCCCAAGTTGGTGGTAGCACCCAGCCATCTTGGTTGCTGTAAAGCAGCCGAAACGTCGGGAAAATAAAATAGTAAATAAACGCGATATAATCCGTAAAATAGTTTAATTTCAATCTAACTTGTCTATGCTAGAATCTGTCAATAAAAAGTAAGTTCCAACGAGGATGTTGTTTTAAGTATTTTTTTCTTTTAGTTTCTAATCTCCACACATCATGAACCATAAGACGACCTAACCATCCCTAGGTCCCTCGCCACGTAGGATTATTCAAATAGGCAACTTGTTTAGACACTTGCCGTCAGGTTCCGATAGGAATTCGACGCACTGCCTGACCACAGGCGGGATGGAGTCGATCATGTTCTTGTTGTTCTCCTTAATAAACTGCAGTGAGACACCGAACTGCTGTGTGAGGGGAGGCGAGACGTCCTCCTTCGGCTCGGCCTCCACGTCCCTCGCCATCGGCGAACGTTCAGACGGCTCCATGTTTTGACGGGCCATTTCCGCAGCTCTTGGATTCTTGGAGAGAAGGACCTTGTCGTATCTAGAAATCATAACACACTGTAATTAAAAAAAAACGCCAGACAACACCTACTCATATAATACAAAACTTATACAGGATGTATCAGAAGTTCGAAATAATACTTTGGGTACATATACGGCAGCTCGTATGTGGATGTTTAATGTGTATCAGAAGTCCGAAATAATACTCGGGGGTCATATAGGGCAGCTGATAATCAATTTAGTTAAGTTAGTTAAGGCAAAATATACGTAACTAATTTAGTTTCTGATCAATTGATGTGCAAAGTTGGTGGCCAAAACTTACGCACCGCAATTATTATTTCGGACTTCTGAAACACCCCGTATAAGGGGGGGAAAAATGGAAACTTGACACTTTATTAGTGCCTTATATGAAATGAATAATTTGACTCTTTTTTTTTTTTAATGGACTACGCTGTTAGCCGTTAGGTGGCCTTTACAGCTTTACCGGAGGAGTGGCGAGCGCAGAGTGCACTCCAACCGAGGCCTTAAGGGTGGTAAGGGATGGCAACTAGCTTAAGGGCGCCACAGAGGGCACGACCTCGACTTGGGCAGTTACCGTGGGGGGAGAGGTAGTGACTGCGCTCCTAGGTGCAAAGATGCACCTACGAGCGGAAGAGGGGGTTCCTCGACCTCGCCGGAGAGATCGGTGCCTGTTTGAAATTTGACTCAATATACTCACTCCAACACAGAGTCTGGTATGCACAGCTTATCCAAGTTCAAATGCTGTTGCAACTCGTGCAGATAATTAACATACATCATCTTCCTTCCGAACTTCACGCTGATAGCTGGCCTGAGCATCTGCCATACTATACGTATAAAGTTAGTCGGATGCACCAAGTACAGGGCCTTCAGATTCTTCTTATATTTCCTGTCGAAGGCCTTGTACGCCTTCCACAGCCAGGACAGCGGCGGCTTGTTCTTACTAGTCAATCCGCAATGGAAGTATACAACGCTGTAATCTTGCTCCACGTATTTATCCAATGTGAACATAAGATATCTGAAAATGTGAGCACTGTAAGCCGACTGCAGAAACGCGAGCCACAAACGGATTTAAATAAAATTATGTATATCCGAGACATTAATTATTCATCATTCCCATTCACAGCGTTTTATTTGACAGCCTTACTTACATACACCAGTAACGCAGTTGACCGAGCGAATACACTAGACATTTATTGAAAATGTATATAAATACATCACCATCATCGCGCCTGTATTCCCCGAAGGCGTAGGCAGAGGTGCACTGCAGTGCGCCCACACTTCGCCGATGTATTTTGGTCCCAATGTAATAGGGGGCGAGCCTATTGTCATTACCATACCGGGCACATTCCCCCTCAATACGAGGGAGATTTTCGGGATATAGTCCACCACGCTGGCCCAGTGCGGGTTGGTGAACTTCTCACGCCTTTCTATAGACGTGCAGGTTTCCTCACGATGTTTTCCGTCACCGTTTCATAGCAAGTTGTTATCTTGGATGTAAATGAGATTCGCACATATAAACCGCATCGCGAATATATATATAAAGTTGGAAGTTCTATGGCAAAAGCCACGCGATCACACGACAACATTCGCTCACGTCATTGAAAAGTAAACTTTGCCCATAAATTAATTCAGTTCGCTTTGGCATTGGCGACAAATTGGTAGCGCGGAGCTTCAAGGAGTAAGCACACTTAAAAGACTCAACACAGAGTAAAGCATTGTAAAATGAACTTAAAATCAGATTACGCAGAGTATAGTATACATTTTCAAAATTATTGACACATGACTCACAGTTCCTGGACGACTACTTTTTACTGTATGTAAAACAATATTTACATACAGTTTTATTGCTGTATTTAACTCGAGGAGACGCCTTAATCAGAATAAACTTTTTTTTATGAGATAGGGAGGCAAACGAGCAGACGTTTCACCTGATGGTAAGTGATTAACGACGCCCATGGACACCTGCAACACCAGGGGCATCGCAAGCGCGTTGCCGACCTTTAAGGAATGAGTATGCTCGAATATTTGAGCATGTCGATAAGGCATCTACCAGTTTGAGTAGTAAAATCAGTTTTACAATGTTACAGAATGGGTATACAAGCCGGCAACCCTTGTCGTGTACAGTATATGAAATCATTTTATGAAAACAATATAGATTATTATTATTTTTTTTCAACCATCAAATGAGATAAATATGCATTTCTATGCTTTGGCAACCTTAGGCATTGTTAGTTAGATGGCTTGCCCTTTCCGCATGTTAATCTTTAGATGAAAAAGACTTCCAAAGTAACAGCTTGACACGGGCATAGGAGCTGTATTGCGCCTAAATTCAATGAAAATCTAACACGTCAAGTCTTATTAAAAAAAAAAAAGATAATACAATATTTCGGACTATTCATTTAGAATATGCTGGAGAACCTATATTTTATGGGTTAGTATACCTATCCTGAATCACGGATCACTTTACAATGCTTTACTTTTAAAGTCGAGTTGAGTTGGTGTTACGACGTTTAGGTGTTCAAACTCCTTAAATATAACATAATACACACCGTTGTCCTGTCCCTACACTTCTAATATTCCATTCCAACAAACTAACGCAACGTGCGCAATGTAACTAATCAACAAATCACTGCTGCATCACAACAACATTGAACCTCATCCATTACTGGCTCGAGGCTATCGTCGTGTATCCACGATAGCGGGCCATCCACTTATGTTATATCCTACAGGAATACACAATGATTGAATGCCAGTCGCTGTGCACAAGAAGTAATGACGATGTAGGCATTTCCAAATAGGTGATTATGAGGGTAGAACTAATGAAGCGATGGTAGCGTAGTCGGTAAAACGCCCGTCTTGAACGTAAGAGGTACAAGCTCAAATCCCGAGCCCGCCCCTATGAGTGAATGTCATTTTCAATAACGATTACCACTTGCTGACGGTGACGGCTACTATCGTGAAGAAAGCTACACATCTTTAGAAATGCGTGTCAAGTTCACCAACTCGCATTGGGCTATAGTCCACATGGCCCAAATCTCTTTCGTATTGCCCCCACTTAATGTGCTCGGTATATTAGCAATAAGCTCGCCCCCTACTGCATTGGGACCACAATACATCTGCAAAGTGTGTATAAACTAAAGTGCACTTCTGCATATCCTTTCAGGGTAGTTGAGCGACGATAAATCAGCATGGAATAACGTCAGTGGATGGCCCGCTAATAGGTGTGTGTCAATTCCGCGTCCAATTACCTGAGTAGTTTGTCCGGATGCAGGTCCTTGCTGGAAGGTAGCCGAGACGCCGACACGACTATGATCCGACGGCCTATCTCGTCGTCACCAACCACCTCGACTAGTCCAGTCCCGCTGAGCTCGGCAAAGTCGTCGAGGGACGACGTAATCTAACGATCGATATGCTATTTATAACACGGACTGCAACGATTTTTCTATTGATACGTATGCTTGTAAAGGTCAATTCACATTGTAACGGAAGCGGCCGACAACAAAAAGAAATATACTCGCCGCTTTCAACCTTACCTACATTGCTGAAAGGCATAAGCCCTTTTTCATAAGTGCGCTTTAAAGGGGTACTTAATAGTAAGCAGTTACCAGTTGCAGTAGTATTAATATCTAATCACCGCGTCAAGGCGTCTCCTGTGTAGTTGTAGCATGTGCACCAAGACTAGACGCATGTCACAGAATATCTTGATGTTGTCTCTTTCTCTCGTATGAAATTAGACAGAGAGCGAACGACCGAAACAATGACAAAGGTCTTGTCTTGACATGCGTGCCTACCCCACTGGTGTTGATGAAATCGGACAACACACGTTAGTGCTGAAAATACCACTCTAAGTGGCTTGCCGAGGGATTGAAATCAATATAAATTTGTAATAACTTCACTTTCGCTTCAAGCTGCTTGAGGCTAGATTAGTACCATAATATTTGCTTCGATATTCATAGATTTTTCGGGTTTCATAACTCAAAGGGAAAAAGGAATCTTTATAGGATCACTGCGTTGTCTATCTGTCTATAACTCTAGCATGAAACGGCGCCCACTGAGCTAGACGAGGCGCAACCTACGACTGACCTCTGCATAAACTTCGGGCGCCCTTGCCAGCTCCTCCTCGAAGTTTTCCTCTATGGTGCCATCGCTGGCGGAGCGCACCAGAAGATCATCTGGTATGTCTAGCAGCTCAGGCGGCAATGGCGCTGGAAATAATTACCACTGTTGCAATCACAAGGACGAATACTGTCCAACAATAGGCACACACCCACAATGCCTTCCACACATCACGGTTCCACCCCAGTGGAAAACACACATGATAACACCGGATCATCTGATGGTTGGGGGGAGGCTTCCTAGACTGCCTACGGCTACTAGCTAACGGTCCTTCCTACCCTCAAAGGCCACTGAAACTTGGTCGAAATACGATAGCGGTCCCACAGTTTATTTACATGAAACGATCCCATCAATAGCACGGAGCTTGAGTTAGCATATAATCAAAACTCCTCATAACTAACATAAAGAGTAATTTCGGGAATTGAGGTGTGTACTAAACATTTCTCGTGGTTTATTACACTGTTACCCGAGCGTGAATTCCTATTTGTGGCTCATGACGTTATTGACTCAGTTCTAACCCGGTCCAGGTAATAGAAGACCACGGTTTACAACCATGTCCGGGGTGGGTGAGTATGATTGACCATTGGGGCTAGGGTTGACACTTGCAAGGGAATCAAGGGGTATCGAAAATCTATTCTTCAAGCACCATCGCCAGATCTAGCACAACTTTTGTCTTATTAGCCGATTAAAACAAAGAAGGAGGTTCTCAATTCATCCCCTATGTTTAATTTAAATTGTAGGTTTTCTATTGATCCTTGGTAATAGATTTACGCAGATTTATGCAGCCGTCGGTATTATTTTACAAGACAAGTACCTATCACAAAGTCGCGAAATGGCGGATCGCGGTTTTTATGAAGTACCTATACGCTATATTAAAGATATTAACCAACCTGTCGAGTTTCGATGAAATAAAACACTTGATTTTGTTACTCCACGTATACGTCCATCGCGAGTCTACTGTTAAACGTTTTATTATTGCACCGAAAAGCTTTTGATGAAATTATGCGATATTCAAAAAGCAAATTTTTAGAGCTTTAAATGCAACACGTATTGAAAACAGTTGCGCCCGGGGATGTTGGCAATATTTATAGGACATGACATGACCTAGAAACGGTGGGTGGGATAAATCGATATTAGTTCATAGCCAGTGCAGTCCTGTATGCATTTCATCCCTTTCACTCAAAATAATGACGTTCAGTCAGCGGTTTCGTGTTTGGAATATCCTATACAATAACAATATTCTTTATTAAGAATGTGTGCACTGTTTAGTAGGTAACGAATCGATGTTTATTACGTACAGCAATGTGCGTACTTTATTTTATCAGCGCTAACAAGGATATGGGCACTTCCGAACGGATATTATTATGAAAATACTCGTAACAACTATCATTGATTTTGATTTTGCTGAACCCAGACCAAATTAAATACACTAAATTAACTGCATTGTCACTCTCCACAAGGTAGTTATGTATAAGACGTGAATATTTTGAGTGCTTCATAAATTATATTCACTATAAATAACTTCTCTACTAGGGGACAGTCGTATTGCATTAAATTTAGACTTTATTTAAAAAAAAAACTTGCGGTGATCATGATTATTATCGATACAGAGAGTTAATGTGTCATTTCTGCCAAAACATATTACGTACGATTAAAACAGGAATTAAATTAATTTCTCGCTCCAGATTAACTATCGCACAATCAGTAAAAGATCACAATGTTATAATATACAACTGTGATAGAGTCTTATAGATGAAGGAGTTATGGGGTATATTAATAACGTCGGCATTGTTTAGCGACGGCCTGGTCTACAGGTTTAAGCGTAGGCCGTTTGACTCACTGAACCGGGTAGATTCAGGTTTGAATCCCGCCAGTGTCAAAGTTCCGGAATGGCCTTTTCAAAATTTGCCATCGACTGGGTGTAATTGGGATCCCTCCAGTTGTATGGTACCCATAGTGCAAGCTTTAGGGCTTGTCCAGAAGGTGCGAATTCGCCGCGATTCTCTCGTGCGTATCACGCGCGACCGTTGCGCCCAGAAGGAGCGTACCAACGCGCGAGCATTTGGGGACGAATTTGAAAAATTACTAGATATGACGTGTCAGTAATTAATACATTGTGACGTATCATGCTTAAATCTGACTTTATACAGTTATAGACATAATACATTGTGACATGTCATGCTTAAATCTGACATTATACAGTTATAGATATAGTACACTGTGACATGTCATGCTTAAATCTGACTTTATACAGTTATAGACATAATACATTGTGACATGTCATGCTTAAATCTGACATTATACAGTTATAGATATAGTACACTGTGACATGTCATGCTTAAATCTGACTTTATACAGTTATAGACATAATACATTGTGACATGTCATGCTTAAATCTGACATTATACAGTTATAGATATAGTACATTGTGACGTGTCATGCTTAAATCTGACATTATACAGTTATAGATATAATACATTGTGACATGTCATGCTTAAATCTGACATTATAAAGGTATAGATATAATACATTGTGACGTGTCATGCTTAAATCTGACATTATACAGTTATAGATATAGTACATTGTGACGTGTCATGCTTAAATCTGACATTATACAGTTATAGATATAATACATTGTGACGTGTCATGCTTAAATCTGACATTATACAGTTATAGATATAATACATTGTGACGTGTCATGCTTAAATCTGACATTATACAGTTATAGATATAATACATTGTGACGTGTCATGCTTAAATCTGACATTATACAGTTATAGATATAATACATTGTGACGTGTCATGCTTAAATCTGACATTATACAGTTATAGATATAATACATTGTGACGTGTCATGCTTAAATCTGACATTATACAGTTATAGATATAATACATTGTGACTTGTCATGCTTAAATCTGACATTATACAGTTATAGATATAATACATTGTGACGTGTCATGCTTAAATCTGACATTATACAGTTATAGATATAATACATTGTGACGTGTCATGCTTAAATCTGACATTATACAGTTATAGATATAATACATTGTGACGTGTCATGCTTAAATCTGACATTATACAGGTATAGACATAATACATTGTGACGTGTCATGCTTAAACTAGACGTTATACAATTATAGATATAATACATTGTGACGTGTCATGCTTAAATCTGACATTATGCAGGTATAGATATAATACATTGTGACATGTCATGCTTAAATCTGACTTTATACAGGTATAGACATAATACATTGTGACGTGTCATGCTTAAACTAGACGTTATACAGTTATAGACATAATACATTGTGACATGTCATGTGCATGTTAAGTTTGCCAACACACAACAGACACTGAACTGAACTACTGCTAAAGTAAACTATGGCCCAAATCTCTTTTTGCATTGAGGGTGAACATGCCAGGTATAATGGAAATCAATAAGTTCACTCCATACCCTTTGAGGAATTCAGTAGTAATAACCTATTATTATTACTATAAAATTAATCAATGAGATAAAATCTAAAGAAAATCATCCCATGAATCCTTCCTTCCTTACTTACTGTTGTTTATTTGGTGTAGGAAAAAGTGGAGAGAATCTTTGTAAACCAATTGGTGTTCTTATATTTACGCGAATACTATACATTGAAATTAAACTATTTTACGGATTTTATCGCGTTTATTTACTATTTTATTTTCCCGACGTTTCGGCTGCTTTACAGCAACCATGGTCACGGGGGGACTGAGGTGTTAGACGTCCTGATGTCATAGTTAATAACTGGGTACCCTCATATTTAGTTGTTGTTTGCGGTCCGATCAGGACCGCACCCGCCATTATATCAGATTTGATAAACCGCATATCCTCGCTAAAGAACACCGACTCCGACCAAGGATGATACGTGAGGCCATTGAAATTTAAAAACATCCTAATTTCAATAGGGAAGATGGCTGGGTGCTACCACCAACTTGGGATCCAGTAATCAATATGATTAAATCCAAAACCAAGTGTACCATTGCAAGACCTCAGGACACCGTAAGCACTTTCTGCGTGGATCGGACCACATACAACAACTAAACATGAGGGTACCCAGTTATTAACTATGACATCAGGACGTCTAACACCTCAGTCCCCCCGTGACCATGGTTGCTGTAAAGCAGCCGAAACGTCGGGAAAATAAAATAGTAAATAAACGCGATAAAATCCGTAAAATATACTTCTCATCAAAAAAATCGAAACACTTTCGTTTTTATTGTTTTTGTCCTAATTTTTAAAATTACTCATCATACAAAATACGAAACCTATGAAGACTTAATTTGAATTTAGAACATTAACATTAGGATTTATAAACCTCATACTACTCACTATTAAATGACATTTTACATTTATTCCTAAATATACACATTTTTCTGATAATCCTTATCAAATCATAAACTGCGAGGTGTTTCGATTTTTTTCATGAGAAGTGTAGTTTAATTTCATCCAATTGGTGTTTAAATTTTAGACAGAGCTATTTATCAAGAGTTTTCTATATTGTCCTCGAAAATGTTAACAATTAATAATATGGTCCTTGAAATTCTTGTCACAAAATCAGAATGCTCAGAATTAATGCCGAGAAAAGGGCACAGGGAGCAAGGCAGACCACTGGACAGATGGTCCGATGACATAAGTAAGGTGGCTGGGATATGTCGAACCAGATTGGCATGGGACCAGAATGGATGACATGATAGAGGAGGCCTACACCTAGCAGTGGGTCGACACAGGCGGATAAAAGAAGAAGATGATTGAAATACCTATTCACTCATTTAATGTGACATTAGCTACAACATCAAGACACCATTCATATCAAAGCACTATTGTCTGCGAGTATGATTCCCTTAAGTAGATAGTTAGTTATAATATGCAGACATATGTTTACCATTCTGGAGACATACCATAGTGCAGTATCTTATGAATTATTTATGAGCATATTAATGCCTATTTGACATACATACATCCTTCATTTGCTGGGGCGAGGGAATTTAAATAATATTGTTAAAAATGTACTCTGTGTACAATATACATAAAGATTCAATTTCTGTGATAAAAGCCAAAAATTAAATTTTGCTGTAAAATAAGCTTCATCTGTTTGTTATTATAGTATGTTATGGTATTGGCAGAAAAATATTTTGATATGTTTTGAAGCACCGGCAGGGCTTAAAGAAAATGTATTTGTGTTAGTGTATTTGTGTGGTATTTAATATTAGGCAGATAGTAAATATTGTCCTAAATTAATGTTCTAAATTTATGGCAGTATTGTGAATGATTTGACAATATATGTGCCTAAAGATTGTTAAGCTTAGTTATTAAATAACCATAATATATTAGAATATGGCTAATAAGGAAAAGTGAGTAACTACCTACATTCATTTTGTTTAAAATGTCAAGTAATAATTTTCAAAAAAAAATTGAATTACATTTCAGTTTGGCACAAATGTTTACCTTCAGTTATATCAAGGTTCTTTAAGAAATATGTATGCCAATGTAGACCAACTAGTACGAATTTAAGCAAAGATTGTAATGAACTTACCCAAACCTGAAGTTTGTATCAGCTCTGAGTCGTCAAACTCCAAGCTTGGCTCGTAGTCATGGTACTCCGACAGACTTGTGTACGCTTCCTCGGGTTCTGGGTTGCAGCCGTGGAGAACTAAACAACGAAAAAAAACATTCATTCAATAGTATATTTACATATTACTATGCGATACGTGATAAAACTTCGATACAAACCTTGAAACGCCCTAACTGGACTCAACTTAGGCTGATGCTCAGACTCCATCGTTTTGCAACTCACACACCTGCCGTTATCTATCACCAGTTAACTCTGAATTAAATTATTAGAATCTTTGTAGGTAGTCGACTCACTGTGCGAAATGTCACTTCCTTCAAACTAAGCAATATTAATATAAGTTGTAAGTAATAAGCACACTGCAAAGCGCTGTTCGCGCATTGACAATGCTTTATCTGCGTAACATAATAAACTCATATAAATCGCAGATTACTTTGTACAAAGCACTGATCATACGAAAGGTAAACAACTTTGTAATCTGGAAAAAAACGCAAAATTCTAACTGACCATAGAGTTGTCACAACTGACAGGGACTCTTCTGTAATCTCTCCTCACGTAATCTCTCTCAACATAGAATAAAAATCGCAATCATAACCATAGACACGCGGTAGCCCTTGTATATAGGAATAACACGTTATATAGTGTGTCAAGCCAAAGTTTAAGCTGGCGAGCAGCATACAAGTACAAGTTGTAACTTGATATCTAACATATCTACTTTTATGTCTATTTATAATGTATTTTTAGATTATACTACCTAGCTTTAATCACACAGCCCACATGAAAAAGCCCTCCGCTTCGCTCTTTATTATATACATTTATATTTATACAAATATATTAATGTACCACCATAATATAAATCTACGGCCATATTGTACACGGACAGCCAGAGCCGTAGCAGAGGTCAGAAGTGTACCGTTTGTAGCTAGTTTGTATCACTCACTTCACAACCTTACGATGTACAGCATAGAGCAGGGATTTCCAAACCGGGTTCCGTAGAATAGTCATCAGGGTTCCGCCAAAATTATATAGGCATACAATTGTCGGACATAATACCGAACTATGTAACAATTATTTATAAAACAATTTCATTCTTCCCATTAAAAAATTAAGTTAAGAATAATGTGTATTAATTATAAATACATCATCACGCATGTATTCCCCGAAGGGGTAGGCAGAGGTGCACTGTAGTGCACCCACATTTCGCCGATGTATTTTGGTCCCAATGTAATAGGGGGTGAGACTATTGCCATTATACCGGGTACATTCCCCCTCAATACGAGGGAAACTTGGGCCATAGTCCACCACGCTGGCCCAGTGCGGGTTGGTGAACTTCACACGCCTTTCTACAGACGTGCAGGATTCCTCACGATGTTTTCCTTCACCGTTCAGCAAATGGTAATCATTGTTGAAAATGACATTCGCACATGAAAATTATCTAAGAGGTGCGAGCCCGGGATTTGAACTTGCACCCCTTACGTTCAAGGCGGGCGTCTTGCCCGCGAGGCTACCACTGCATTATAAATTGTATTAATTGTAAACTGTATTAATTATAAAATACAAATTTCTTAGAAAAAAAACTGAGCCGTCACGGGACGTCTGGCAGATGTGAAACATAAAACATAAAGGTTGCAGCGGCGAGTGAGCGGAGTCAGCCAGTGGGCAGAGTCTAAGTGGCGGAAAGAATAGCCGACAAGCCAAGGAGCCGAGCAGTACGAAGCGCGGCCGCATTTAAAACTATACTTTATGCTTTAAGTAATAAGGTTGATTTCATTTTGTTGTGGCGATGCGTAGGCAAATCTCACCACGCCAATAATCAAGTTTACCCCTCGCCTATAGATGTTTCACATCAAAAATATTCTTATATAAATTCCAGTGTTGGTTTGTAATAATTTGATATGGGGTTCCATAAAAAAATGATTTGGTTATCGTTCCGTAATCTCAGTTTAGGAACCTTTGGCATAGAGTATTCTATATATGACGTACAGTATGTAATGTCTAAAACTATTCCTATTGATATAGGGCTCTTTGATATAGTAAATGTACACGTTACTTTAATGAATGGTGGTTAAGATACTGGGATGGGTCATGGTTCTGTGTGTGTATATTCTTCTATGCTACAATTAGAAGTCTGTATCAATCAATACAGTACATTAAAAGCGCGCGCGTGCGCTCAAGACTACCTTGTAATCTCTTTGTCTGCAACGATTGCAACCGCCCGCCCCGTCGCTATCAACATTAAGAATCATACACAGGTAGCCTAAGATGTATTAGAATAGTACCTGATCTGTGAGATGTAGGTATATCTAGATGAGCGCTATCGATCCCCCAAAATGAGAGTTCTATAGCCAATCATAGTAGCCCTGTGTAGCAGCCAATCGCCAGGCGTCACTGTTACCATTGTTACCAACCGTATGAATTCAATGCGTTCGGAAACACGGATGCTTCACGTTTATCAATTTTCAAAATCGCGACGAAATGCGTGAGATTTATTAATAATCCCAAAGAAATTAGGCAAGAAATTCGGATAAACATATTCGGACGCACTGCCGTGCGTCTATTATAGATATGGCAATGCTACACTAATGTCAAACGCAAATGTTAAATTTCTTAGATTAGTGCGACGGTAATAAGTTGGTACTTTAATTGAATTCTAATTTATCATTTTACAAAAACTATTTCTCTTTTTGATCCATATTAATTTTATATTACGTTCTCTCGTAATCCAGGGCCGTCTTAAACTAGACTGGGGCCCTTGGGCACACAAGAATTTGGGGCCCTTTTGGAAAGTAAAAAAAGCGAATTACAGGGGGTCGAAACTGGTCAGTAAAGTCAGTTTTTTGAACGGTGGTCAGGAACAGTCAGTTTTTCTGAAAATAGTCAGTAATGCCAGTATTTTAGACTCGGAAAAACTAATTTTCGTGAGAAATGTCTTGGTCTTCCAAAGAGTTACATACGCACGCTCCTTTTACTAAGGATATTCTTTCTTCATGCCTGACAGAAGAACTCAATATTACAAAGCCGCTATGTGAGTAGCAGGCTTGCAAATATTCGTCTATTTTAGGTATTCGAATATTCATTTTTAAGGTCCCGTACCTCAAAAGGAAAATGGAAACCCTCACGTTGCCCGTCTATCTGTTGTCACGATGCTCACTATAAAGCGTTGCGACGCTCACTGTACGAGCAGCGTCGTGACGATTTATAGTGAGCGTCGCGACGCCGTGTAGTGAGTGTCGCGACGTCTTAAAGTGAGCGTCCCGACGCCGTATAGTGAGCGTCGTGATGCCTTATAGTGAGCGTCTCGACGCCGTATAGTGAGCGTCGTGATGCCTTATAGTGAGCGTCGCGGCGCCTTATGATGATCGTCGCGACGCCTTTTAGTGAGCGTTGTGACGTCTTATAGTGAGCGTCACGACGCCTTATGATGAACGTCAAGACACCTTAATGGCAGCGTCGCGACGCCTCATAGTGCGCGTCGCGACGCCCTATGTTTAGCGTCGCGACGCCTTACGATGATCGTCCCGACGCCTTATAGTGAGCGCCGTGACGCCGTATAGTGAACGTCGCGACGCGTTATCGTGGGCGCCGCGATGCCGTGTAGCGACTGTCGTGACGCCTTATGGTGTTATATATAGGCACATATCCATATTGACACATAATTTGTTTTGGTATTGGCAAAAAAAAATACGCGTGTATTGACGCCCCAGTGTGTGCGGGACTTAATAGTTGCATTATAAGGACACTTATTTTCCATAAAATATCTTTTAGGGATTTGGAGATGGATTTAAAGTTATATAAATTTAGTGGTATCCCTTTAAAGTTAGGTCAGTAAAGTCAGTATTTTCGAGTATCACAAAAAAAAACCTCTGGAACGACCCCTGGAATTATAATAACATTGTTTTACTAAGTTGTTGTGAATACCCTATGATAAGATTACTGATTTGTGAAAAAAGTGTGATGTGCCCGAGAAAAATGTTTTGAGAATAAATGTGTGAGAGAAATTATTGGTCCTTCGGAGCCCCCTGAGAATGGGGGCCCTGGGCACGGGCCCCGTGTGCCCTTATGGTGAAGATGGTATTGTATATATCATATTTAATTAAATGCTACTCTGTGAAATACAACACAAGTCACAAAACTTCTCCTTGAATGATTTATTAATTAAAATTAATTAGTTTAACTACGTCTGAATAAAAATTTTTTTGGGTAAATTTTTACTTTTTTAGGGTTGTTAAGAACAACCCTAAAAAAGTAAGGTGATAATAATTGCATATTTTCAACGACACTAAAAAGCGTGAAAAAAAATCAAATTTTAAACCATATTTGGAGTAGGTGCAATCTAATCACTACACTATCCAAATATGGTTATTTTTAACTTTTTAGTCACGTATTTGAAGTCGGTTTTTGGTTTTTGTTAAAAAAAAATTATACACATTCTGTTGATGGTATGTTCATATTTTTTTGGTTTGCCGTGTTTTTCAGTCTTTAGGTTCGTTAATGACATACGGCTTTTTCCCTGGAAATACGGAAAATTTAGACGATTATTACGGGAGCCCAAAATCTTCACAGGAACAACACTGGGCCAAACTCAACCCTATTTCACAAACTATAGAGGTGAATACGTCTTCGAAAAAAATCATTGACGCTGATATCAATAAATATAAAGTAATCATTATCGCGGGATCTATATTCGTATTATGATATTTTACTCCCGAATACTACACTCTATGTTTTAGACAGTGTTGCGTTTATATGCTCTTTGGTCGTGCGTTTATTGGAATACGGTTGTAATAGCGCAGTTATGGTTGCACCACAGAGTATTATAATATATGGGGTTGCACCCGTGTAAAGTATTCCTGTATGCGTTGCACTCACGCAATTCAGGTTCGTTTCAACTCCCCCCACCGCCAAGGCGGCGTATTGATTTATCTCCTTGATATCCGCGCACAGCAAATAGTGATCTGAAAATTTTCCTTTGTCCGCTCAGTACTTCGCTGGTGACTGAGACTAAATGTACGTAAATTTCATATCGTGAAGAGAAGAATATCAGCACCATGAAGATTTGCTTGGATGGATATGGTATAATAGACTTCACTAAAACTAAGTCGCGATGCCTGCTTTGTGGAGTGCAAATGCCCAAGTCAATGAAATCCATCGAGGAGCACATCCAAGGGAAGAACCACAAGAAGCACTTGGAAATGTCCAATAAGAATGCGATGTATTTCAAGGACAACGCCCTGCACTGCAAGCTTTGCCAGGGCACCCTGACCATTGAGGACTGCACCTGGGAGCACATCATGACCAGGACCCACAGGTTCCGCATGACCTCGTTGGAGTACCTGACCAAGGGCCAGTTCATGTTCATCAAGTCATTCATGTGCGATGACCACGAAAACGTTCATTGCAAGCTGTGCAACACAAACTTCGAGTTCTCCCTGGATAATATTGAATTGCACACATTCAGTATTGGTCACCGGCGCAATCTGATAGCCCATTTGAAGCCGCTCAACGGACTCTTCGCCTCCAAGAACAATAAGCTGTGGTGCAAGATCTGCAAATCATTGATTCACGACAACGTAAAATCCATATGGGACCACATTGAATCTTATATGTTTCATAAACAGTGGTTGGGGATGATCGAGATGGTCACAGCGAATCAAAACGTGTCCTTTAATGGTTTCCTGCTGAACGAATCGGAGACCAATGCCCATTGCAACAGATGCAACGTAGACTTCAAGTGCAGCAGTTTATCAATCAAAGCCCATGTGAGCACCCGCACTCATATCGAAGGGCTTCGCCGTTAAAAACCCTATCAATTGGTAGTTTTTTTATTTTACTTGATGCCCCCAATTGTTACCAAATGTGACTAGTCATTATTTTTAACCAACGAAATAAAAAGGAGGAGGTTCTCATTTTTAAGTATTCTGCTTACCATGAAATTAACAATAAAATGTAATGATTTTTCTTAAATTGTTTTGTGGTGAAGAGCTATTATGTAACCAATAACAAAAAATGTTAACACATTTCTAACATGTTGGAATTTTTCAGTTTTGTGATAATAATAAGATTATACTCAACTCATCAAAGATGATGGTAATTCTTCATTATGTGTGTTAGATGATCAATGTGATGTTAGAAAATAAGTATAATATGTATACAATTATTTCTTTTGGGGACTTAATAAGTCCCAGGGTAGTTGGGGAGTTATAAGTATAAATCATATGTATCATGCATTTTGTAATTCTAACAATAATAAGGATCCTGTGAAATTTTGGTACTAAGTTGCATATATTATAAATAAGGCTGCTTGTACACTTGCAAGAAATCTCCCATATAAACAACTTGCATGTCTTTTTTTGCAATACCATAAAGGGTGTGCGAAGCTGTAAGCTGATACGATGACACCTGCAGATGCCATACTGGCAGAAGTTTGCTTAAACTTTATTAGAATTATACTACATAAATGTTCTAGAAACTGTTGTCATTTGTAATCGAAACATTGACATTGATGGATATAGTTAAGGATTTAATAGATACTAACATGTAATCGCAAACTTATTGATGTTGAAAACCTTTTACAGTGGCAATTTTAATTTAAATTATTGTTTAGCTGCTTTGTTATTGTGAATTGACCCTTAGGTTCCTGTCCTTACATCATTGATGTACCCCTATTAATGTAATGCATTGATGTGTATATCGCATAACAATCATTAATGTAACTACTTTATATTTGGATCTCATTAGTATATCAATAAAGTTCTTGAAACCAATATGCCTGTCTGCTTATTTTCATTCATTAAGTAAGCATCTACTCATCCTTATAATTTTTAATAACTTGCGGTTAGTTCAGCCAGGCTCAAGTAATTAATAGCAAGAGCAAATTCAATTAGGTAATACAAATTACTACTGCAACAGCCAGCTTCATGTTAAGGTGTCACATTAAGGTTGCATAAAGTGTTTTTGAAAAGTGCCTTAGTGTCTCAAATATGTAAGTATTGTATCCATGAGACTGTTGGAACACTTTTCACTAACTCTAGGTGTTTAAGGAGTGATGCCTAAATATGAATGCAACTGCTTAACAATTTGGTATTATCTTAAGGTCTTCTAGTGTTCGTCAAAAAGCAGTATGAAGACACTAATTGCTTCGATCAAGCGAGTAAATTATTGGATATCCTATTATCCTATCTGTTTATACATTCACAGGAATGATTTGGACAAAATTTACATATTTATGGTAGTTTAAAAAAATATGATGAGAAGACACCTAGGAACTGTGTATTTACTAAAATCGACCAACTTTCCATAACCCATGCCAAAACATATAAAACACTATTATAAATTACCTTATAAAGTTCTAATCAGAAACCTATTAGTCTTAATATCACAGAAATCCAGTTGTTCGAATGTTAAATCATTACATGGAAAATAGTCATTGTCTTCCTTTTTTGAAACCTAAAAATGTTCTTCAAACAGTAAATGCCATATTTTAGCAGTAGATTTTGAAGGACTTCGGTAATGAGGATCGCATGTTAGAGACATGAAATTTGTCCTACAAATCTTGCATGATACATTTCTTATCTCAACATACAGTTTGCAGGATATCTTCCGAGCAACCAATGATTCGAGTGATGTAGTCTGTTAAACATCTCTGCAGGCATCTGAGAATCGAGAATACGAAGAAGTAGCTTTGGGTTCTAATATCAATTCGGTTACCAACATGCCCAAGACTTGGGATAACGTACTTACAGACGAAAAATAAGTGGGTATGGGTGGAAATAAGATCCTATTCGTTTTTAAGTCTGTTTAAGTTTGGGTATACCTAGGTACATAATCATCATTTGCTGAAGCTCTTGTCTCCCGGGTGAAGTTCATCTCCCAGTTTTCTGTCTAAATCATCTATTGTGTTCACCCATAGGCTTTAATATGTGGTCTACTAGTCTTGCTTCCACCAATCGTTCTCATTCCATTGTTCTGAAAATCTTTTGTACAGGAAGGTAAACCTCGCATAATAGACATCATCTTTAACTATAAACATTTATTGGAACAAAATGGTAAATGTTGAGCGAAAATGATTTTTTTTATTCCCAGATCGTCACATTAGAGATATGGCGATTCCCAGCATTCAAAATGCAACTAGTGGTTCCTAGTACCTAGTCGACAATGCATGTCAGAGATATTGCTAATAATATATTGTAAGTTACAAGAATTTTATGGATACATCAGGCCTGTATACCCGTAGGTGTCTGCAGAGGTGCACTGCAATGCACAGACACTTTGCTGGTGTAATTTTGTTGGCAATGTAGTACTGGCGAGCCTGTAGCCATTAGATAGGTCACCTTCAGCCTGGATCTTCAAAAGATTTCGAGCTGTAGTTTATCATGGTTGCTAAGTGCGGGTTGGTGAACTTCATATCTTAGACATAGACATGCAGGTTTCTTAACGATGCTTGTCTTTACCATGTACCTATTAAAAGGTAACAATAATTTTGATATGTCTAAATACCTAATTATTGCACATCATGCTGTAGTCATGTCAATCAAAATCATTTTTTTTTATTCATGTAGGCCAAAAAAGCACTTACAGATAGGCAGATTCTACCACTGGTTCGGAATGCTGCTTTCACTGAGAAGAGCCGGTAAGAGACTCAATGGTTACTCTTTTCAAAATGATAAATAGTAAGGATTGTGAGTAATACATTCTTAGGAGCAGCGACGCCATGAGAGCACACAGCACCTTTGACACAATACTAGAGAAGAATTATACTCACAGCAGACTAATATTAAATAAAAACATTGTCATTATGCTTAGGAAGCTAGTACAGTAAAGTGTGTCTACTCCCATTTACAATGTAGGGATTATTCGAAACCACAGATGGCTTTGGTATGATGCCTTCAACGCAAGATGGGAGAGTGGATGATAAGCTATTAAGAGGAAAATGGTTGGACCAAATATAAATAAATAATAACGCAACAGGCAACCCACAAGCAGGCCATTTTCTTGCTCAACAAGTGGCTAGCCATTCAGCATGGGAAAGCACCCAGCGTCTTGGGTACGCCTATGCATGGGTTCATTATTAACATATTTTATAAATGTGTCTCATTAATTTTAATTGAATGACATTTTGTTAACGAAAATATTGTACCTTACATATTTAATTATGTAAGGAAAGAAGAATAATTCAAATAATTTATTCTATAAGAATAATACTTCTAAAAACAAGGTATTAATAGAATTTAATTAGTTAACCTTTAAATTTATTGTAACATGCCTAGTTAATTTTATACATTCATTAAACTTAATTAATTTAATTTTAACTTATCTTATTTTGCATTGTAAATATTCTGTAAATAGTTGTTCAATAAATGAAATGTTAAAGTGAAAAAAAAAAACTAAATATAAACAAATAATCAATATCAACATTATTGAGCACTGACAAAGTAGTATAGTTTAATTCGTCCAATAGGACAGGCGAAGGTGTTTATCCATACTGCCAAATCTGAAGTTGTCGTAATTGTATAGATTCTTGTTATAAGTCCGGTTTTCTTGAATTGGATTTAATGTAAAGGCTATCTTTTATAATTGTTTCTAGGGACGGACTTGGAGGAGAAAAAAACAAATAATTAAATAATCGATTTTTCTCCGTTAAAATTATTTAAATCATACATATCGATTTATAAAAAATCGACTTTTTTTTCTTAAAAAAAATCGATTTGTTAAAAATCAATTTTTAACTAAAAAAATAATCGATTTTTTTTCAAACTACTCGAAAAGTTCATTTTTTTTGTACATTATAAAAAAAAACAAATACATTGGAACAATAAAAGTACTAGAAAACTAATTATTATCACAGATGTCTAGTAGCATCTAAAATTTTACTAGAACAAAAATAAAAATATATCAAAAAATAATCACAAGACATAAGGTGACCTTTTCCTTTGGTCTCAAAACTAAAATACAAAAGTTTAAACAATTATAAAAACTAATAATAAAATTAGGAAAAAAATACGATAATCTTCTGGTCTCAAAAATAAAAAAATCTTATGAATCTAACTTCACTCTTTGAGTTTAAAGAAAAAGAAAACTATGTAATTAGAAAATTTGGCGCTGTTTGCAAAAATCCATTAGGGATGTGACTTGGACGGGAAAAAGTCTATAACTAAATAATAGAATTCGATCGAAAAAATCGATTTTTCTCTCTTTACAATAAATCTCTTTAAAAAAAAATAGTTTTTTCAGATAATAATCGATTTAAAATCGATTCGTAGAAAAAAATTATCAATTTTTTTGACATCCCTAATTGTTTCATAATCTTCTTGGATGTATCCAATGATATTCTATATAGTAAATCTCATTGGATGTATCATCATCTAAGAAAGAATAATTGGTCGTTTGAGTTTCTATTGTCTTTTTTGTTATTTGTTTTGTCCACAGAGTATTATAATATGTTTTGTCTATTGATATCTTGGTCTCTTCAAATATCTCCAAGTTTGATAAAGTCAAAAATCGGTATAATTAAAATTAACCAGGCAAGCTAAGAGATGCTGCAAGGAAGGCGGGATGATTTGGTATTTATTTAGTAACTGATCTATGAGTATTAGGCGTTGTATATTGAAAGAATTTAAGGTCTAGCGTCTGATCTTGCAAATTGCATTCAGTGCATTTAGGGGAGGAATTTATTTTCATACGGTGTAAATGGGCGTTAAAACGACATTGTCAAATCTTAATCCCTTTACCAGTGTGTAAATTTTTCGGGTTAAATAATTGTCCTTGTCAACTGCAAACCAAGGTTTCTTCCCAACTTCCTTATTAATACCGGCATACCAAGCGCCTTTCGTTAAAATAATTTCATTTCTCTCTTCCACCCATTGCTTAGGTATTAATCTTCTTAGCGCGATAGTCTGGTACCAAATCTTGCCAAGGACTTGGTACACTTTGAATGCTGCCACCCAAAGTATTTGTTAGTCAGGCAAGGTAATCCATACTTTCAATTCAATACCTGTCACTCCCACGTGCGCCGGGGTCCAAAATAACGTGATATGTTTAGAAGCTGATAAGTTAAATAAAGTCTCTTTAATCAAGGCGCACGGGAGTGCGCTCAGCCAATGAAAGCTGGCTGCAGCACCGTGTGTAATATTACACGAACCATTTGGAGCGACTTTTGACCCCCTCATAACTCAGAAACTATTTAACATAACCATGTCAAATTTGGCTCATCTATTGAGACTTGCGAGATACATATGTGCTCCAAATTTCATAAACACACCTCAAACGGTTCTTAAGATATAATCGTTCAAAAATCGGAATTATTACACTGACTGACCTATAGATCAAAAATCATAGCCTCTCCCAGATGACCTAGAGAGTTTTGGCAGAAATTTGGCATTCAGATAGGTAATTGGGTAAATACAAAGGAAAAAATGTGAAACTAGTATAATTTTATCATTTTATAATATTTTTTCAATTAATTGATTTTGTTAGGAACATTCACTTTATGACGTCATTAGTATAATTTCTTATTAAAACTTAGGCTAATATATTGGCCTAAGGCCTTATTTGGCTAGTTCTAATATACGAATTCGCATTTCTAAAGCTGTACCTAAGTACTTATTTTATTCTTCCGACAATTTGGCTTGCTGGTAGAAACTAGCCAGCGAACATAGAGCTCTTCCAGGACTGTTTTAGTAGGTATTTAATTATAATTCGTACATTAGAACTAGCAAAATAAGGCCTTAGGCCAATATATTATCCTAAGTTTAAACAAGAAATTATACTTTAAGTTGTTATGAAATATTTGATGTTGCTATAAATAAATTTAGTAGTAGGGGAGAGGTAGTGACTGCGCTCCTAGGTGCAAAGATGCACCTACGAGCGGAAGAGGGGGTTCCTCGACCTCGCCGGCGAGATCGGTGTCTGTTTGAGGCTGGTGTAGGTGTGTTGGTGGCCCTCTCAACGCCCGGGTCGAGGAGGGCGGTGATCGTGTCGGGAGGAGCTGTAAGAATATGTAATGAGTATAACATGTTTAACAGTAAAATTATTAACTTAGACATATTCAACAGTTCATTATACGAGTTTAGAAAAATGATACTTAAATCTTTGCCATAAATATTTTAATTTTATTTTTACTTTGAAGGAAAACATCGTGAGGAAACCTGCACGTCTGAGAGAACTTGACTAGTTCTCTCAGACTCGATAGATGTGTGAAGTCTGCCAACCCGCACTGGGCCAGCGTGGTGGACTATGGCCTGAATCCCCCTCGCATTGAGGGGAGGCCCGTGCCCAGCAGTGGGACGTTAAAGGGGCTGTAGTAGTAGTTTACTTTTTCAGTATTCAAATTTTAAATTTTAGCTTTAACTTAATTTTTAGTTTAGTTTCAACTTTATTTGTTTCTTTTTTAAATGTTTAAGTCTCACGTCGGTGAAAGTTGTACACACCTGTCATTGGTGTACCTATCAGACCAGTTTTTATTTACCCAATTGTTTAATAGGTATACTGTTGGTGTGTCGTTCTTAAATAAATCAAATAAATAAATTAACTAAAAATTTAAAATTTAATTTTAAAAACGCGCCCACTGGGTTCAAAGTGTCCCGCCTCTTTTTCGAGCACTGACAAAACAAATTAATGAACACTTGACTGTCAGATTGACATCATGTGAAAAAAATAAAACGCGTTTAGTTTCTGAAATCGAGAAAAAATAACATTTTTACTAAAATTTGTCAACGCTATAAACGTTTTTTTATTAGTGTATCATATATTACATATCTAAAAAATATAATATTATAATATATGTAAGAAAACCCTTTTTATTGTGTCCTATTTTCATTTTAAGTGTATATATTTATTGATTTTTTATTTGATATTGGTAGGAGCGCGTTGTTGTGCATCAATTCCTCATTTTGTTCGATTATTAATAAATACTTAAAAAACCAAGAAGCTTGCAGTGTTTTACATCGAGATAACTGAAGTTATCTCTATCTCGACGCTTTGAAGCATCGAGCTTTACTACTATTACATAGAGCATAGAGGTCACTTGAATGCTCCACAGATCACTAGAAGGCTCCTTGGTCGAAATCTAAGTCTTTGGTTTACAGCGCGGGCTAATAGTCAAAGAGAAAGAGTAATTTCCTCAATTTTGCCTCTGCTAATGTAGTTTCTTTCTTCGTTATATTTCTAGTTACTATATTGCTGCTGATAAATTGAAAGTATTTTTATGTAATCATGCTTGGTTACTCTAACGCCGGAATACCAGACAAGTCATGGCAACCACCACTGGCCGTCTTAGAAACAACGTAAAGTATCCTGCTCAGAGTTACCCAAACAAACTTTATAATCGGTGTTTGTCATGTTATAGTACCTATGGACATTTAAATTTTCAGAATGGGGACAGTGACGGTGGAAATGTATTGGAAACACACGCCTTTGACGTGCAGGAACTTCATGGAGTTAATTCGAAGAGGTTATTATAACAATACAAAGTTCCACAGAGTGATAAGAGACTTCATGATCCAGGGTGGAGACCCGACGAGCACGGGGAAGGGGGGGCAGTCTATATATGGCCCTAATTTCGAGGATGAGATTTGCGCTGATTTAAAACATACCGGAGCCGGGATACTATCTATGGCTAATGCTGGACCCAACACGAATGGTTCTCAGTTCTTTATAACACTGGCTCCAACACAGTGGCTTGATGGTAAACACACAATATTTGGCAGAGTACAAAGTGGAATGTCCGTGATGAAAAGAATAGGTTTAGTGGAATGTGATAAAAATGACTGTCCCGTGGATGATATACGAATCGATAGGGCATATGTGTCAAAATATTAAATACTTGCATTGTATGGCTTCGGTATGTTTTGTGATTGTTTGAATATATTTGTAAGGAATACATGAATTTCATTATATCATTTTTGTCTTCAAATAGTAGGTACCTTATTTTCTTATGAGTTCTCTGTACCTAAGCCAATGCCTGCATCTTAAGGTATTTGCAGGCCTTTCTATCACCTATCATTCAAATATAGAGAAGGAAACATTAACTAGCCTTGTAGTAATGAAAGACAAAAGTTTATGTTGCATTTTCCAAACATTTCAAAAATACTAGCGAGTGCAAAGTAATGTTCTTTCTTTGTTTTCTTAGAGTTCCATACCCAAAGGATAAGCCAGGAACCCTATTACTAACTACTATAATTTTCTCTATTTATCTACCTAGTTTTACATATACCTATCTACCTACCCATATGTAGGTGTCTAAACAATATTATAAACCGGCCAGGTGCGAGTCAGACTCGCGCACGAAGGGTTCCGTACCATTATCTATAAAAAACGGCAAAAAAATCACATTTGTTGTAAGGGAGGCCCCCTAAATATTTATTTTATTCTGTTTTTTAGTATTTGTTGTTATAGCGGCAACAGAAATACATCATCTGTGAAAATTTCAACTCTCTAACTATCACGGTTTATGAGATACAGCCTGGTGACAGTCGGACGGACTTTGGGTACGGATCCCTAAAAAAGATACAGCAATATTTGTTATTATTTTAATTTTAACTAAGGAGGTATAAATTTGTGAATGTGAATTTGTTATACATTAAAATAGTTTTCTGTATGTACTATAAAATGAGATCGTCAATATTTTAATATTGTGGTGTAATAAGGACGCACGACCTCCTTTTTTTAGGTTTCAAAACTTTCCAAAACGGGTAATTTCTGGTAATTTTTTACTCCGTTTCGGAATATTTCTTCTTCGACTGCCGGCAACACTGTTTTCTCCTTTAACTGTCGGCAACACTGGGCGGTGGGCGCTAAGTAATTTTTGTGAAAGATAGATATTTTTACTAGAAAATATCAATAATCCTTCATTTTTAATTTTAATTTATGCAGATTTCCAACTATATATTTTAAAGTGATTTACAATTATTGTAAGGTAACAATAAAGGGCCTGTTTTGCCATCTTCCCAAGCGTTCCTGTTCTGACATTAAATTTCATGATTTTATGGACGCCATGTTTGTCACGTTTTTATATTAGCCAGTTGAATTTGTAGTGGAGTAACTCGTGAACTGTATAAATAAATTGAATGTACCATGAGTTCTAGTGTTTCGAAAAACAAGAAAAAGCGACAGCGTAGTGCTTCAAGCGAAGGTGGCACGGTAAGTGAATCCCGAATTCCCGCTCTACGTTTTAAAAATGTCGTTACAATTTTCATTAAATCTGTGGCCCCACGCGTAGTTGTGTATTTTTGCACTTTACGTGGCGAGTGGTTATATATATGAAAGCTTTTTAGAAAGTAGGTATTAATTACCGGCTATTTGTGTTGGCGTGTAACACGTTGCGATTGCGATATTATTGAATGCTTAACTGGCCCATGCTCTGGCGATTATGTATATACTTAATACATTATGTATATAAATTCTGGCATTATTGTGTGCCAAACTCGGACTAAATAATCTACACTAGACTTTCATAGCTGCGCCATCTGCCCTATTACTAGTGTTTCCAGATTGATAAATTGAAATTACAGTGCAAAATAGAAAAAAATACAGTATTTTTATTATAATTACAGTGTTTGGTTATCATAAATTACAGTAGAATTACAGTAAATCAAAAAATCATTTATATTAGTCAGTTTTACTTTAATTTAGTTTTAGTCCACAGGCAGGCCCGGTTTTATACATTTTTGAATTAAACACCTTCATATTATTATCGTCAGGATAGAAATTAACACAATTATTCGCATGACATTTTATGGACTGCTGTGCCAAAACTTTCCCTTTTTTGTATTTGTAATTAGGCGATTCCTTTTCTTTGTCTGTATATCATTAATCTCACTATATTTAGAATTTAACTGACACAAACAAAATCTAAGTGTAAACTTTGGTAAACTGCAAAAAAATAAAAGAACTCATGTTAAATGTAAAAGCCCGTAATTAAAACCCATTCGGAAACTACAGTCGAACAATATATTTTGACTATCTTTAAATATCATAGTTGGCGGGTATTTCCCATTGCTAAATCATAGAGTAACTAAACTATTCCAACTGTAGACAGAGTGTCACAGAGTATTATTATTAATCTTTACGAAAATAAAACATATTGTTTCCTTTAAAGTAATAATAATGTTGCGTTTTTCAAAATATTACATGATTTCCAACAAACAAAAATTATGGTGCTTCTTTAACACTGTATTAAGTGAATTACAGTACAGTAGATGGAGTGAAATTACAGTAAATCTACTGTAATTACAGTGCATCTGGAGCCACTGCCTATTACTAGTTTTTATCCATCTGTGTAATATAAATTAACTATAGGCAAACCCAGGCTAAACGGGTTTACCTATTGATATTTTCAGTTGTGGTGTATCCTTATGGAATTAGGATTCATTGGGCTGATCCCAAATATGCCAAGAACTACATTTGGGCAAAAAGACAGACCTGGTGGTTATAGTTAGAACAGCAGATCTTTAGCAATAGTAGCTGTCATGGGACAACTTGGTCAATCTATATGTTGCCCAATAGACCAATACCCAATCTATAAAAAAATATAAAATTAAAGGGTCTAAAACAATGTTCAATCCAAAAAAATTAGTAATACATGTACAATAGAGGGCTCCTTTAACACCCTGAACATACTATAGTGAACAAATACACTTGACTTTTTAAAAAATGTTATCCATACCAACATATATAAGGACTGAATTTCTTTCGCCACAGCCACCCAACATCACAACTAAATCTGCTTGTATCATCAATGAGATTTTGTTAAAAAATGTGCATGTTCTATAAGTTTTTTGGTATTGTCAAAATACTTGTCATGAGCGATTTGAACATGGTTTAAGATGGTGTTCATAAGAAATAAATGCTGTTTACATATTTAAATTACATGATCAAAACTTTGTTATTAATTGAATTACCTTTACTGAGTTTTAGGCTTCATATTTAAAAAAAAAAAAATTGGTTGCCTGGTGCTGGAGATATGCGGTAACATACATTTAAAAAAAATACGGGTCGAATTGAGAACTTCCTCCTTTATGATATAGTTTAAAAATTAAGATGACTTTCTCGATGATTTACATGATTTAGGGAACCTTTACTGGATTTTGCTGACAAATGGTGGCTGTTTGTTAAGTGCTGCATGTGTAGGATTGCCTTCAAAGCGTCAATATACAATGTTTTGAAAAGTGTATGACTGATACATTAAAAAGAAAAATCTATGGTCACAACCATCCTTGTCTCATCTACTTGCTTGCTAAGAAAAAAAGTGGTTTAAGTATAAAATAAATAATTTGTTGCGAATGCAAAACATACCGAGGGGGGAAGGGCTATTTTTAAGCAACATTTATTTTACTTTACCGGAGAGCATACTCATTTGACACACAAAAATTAGCTCATTCAAAATCTATACTAATATTATAAAGCTAAAGAGTTTGTTTGTTTGTTTGGTTGAACGCGCTAATCTCAGTAACTACTGGTCCGAATTAAATAATTATTTTTGTGTTAAATAGTTCATTTATCGAGGAAGGTTATAAGCTATATATCATCACGCTACGACCAATAGGAGCGGAGCAGCAACGAATAATGTGGCAAAAACGGTAAAATTCCCGAACATGAATCGGGTATTATAGACTTATAATCATAGACTTTATAACATCACTCTACGCCAAAGTAACTATTAGCGCGGGTGAAACCGCGGGCACAGCTAGTATGTATATAAGTCTATATCACCCAAAATTTTCGATTAAGTCAAATAGGTTTTCACCCCTCGATATGGCAATGTAATTCACATTTTGTATAGAACAGTGTTGATTTTATTGGCAATAAACCAAACTTGGTGTATTGGTCTATACATACTACATGGTGTACTGATCATAGCACTGTTCATATATCAATATTTTTAGCACTTTAGTTCAATAAAACAAAATTACGGTCAATATCTCATCTTCTTTCATAATATGGGTTTTTGTATTTCATAATGTTCTGTCTACCTACATTAAAATAATTTTATTTAAACATTACGTATTACGTAATAATTAAAACATTACGTGATTTATGGTCTTCCCCTTGAAGAATGACCTTTTTCAATGTGTTATTACAGTTTGTTTTGGCATTGGAAAAAAAAATACAATGCGCGCCTTGACGCCTTCATAGACTAGGCCTTACGGTACTTGGTGATGAAATTTATTGTAACACATACTTACTTTTCAGTCTTTCGTCCAAAATGTTACTTCAAGAATGTCGAGCTTTTTGCCCTCTTCGATCACGAAGTGGTTCAGTAGTCCGAGCTCTTCCGACACCAATGGCTCAGCACCAGCAGCCGACCTATCGGACTCCTCCACTGAGGATGAAGGCCTTGAGAGTACCGCCGCGCCCGAACCACCGAAGAAGCGTATGCGCTACAATACGCCTCTATGCTATGAAGACTATTCGTCAGCAGATGTATGTTCCTATTGGAATCCATTTATATATCATCTCAAAGATCTGATATCTATTCTTATTCTGTTAAGTGTGTCCATTTTCTTTAATTTTTGATTACCTATGGAACTTGACTATAATAATACATCATCACGTCTATATTCCCCGAAGGGGTAAGCAGAGGCGCACTACAGTGCACCCACACTTCGCCGATGTATTTTTGGTCCCAATGGAATAGGGGGCGAGCCTATTGACATTATACCGGGCACATTCCCCTTCAATACGAGGGAGATTCGGGACATAGTCCACCACTGGCTGAGTGTGGGTTGGTGAACTTCACACGCCTGTCTATAGACGTGCAGTTTCCCTCACGATGTTTACCTTCACCGTTTCTTAATGACAATCTTAGATGAAAATGAGATTCGCACATGACACCCCGCGGTCCGAGCCGGGGGTTTGAACCTGCGCACTTTGATTGAAAAGCGTGCGTTCGACCACTCGGCTACCACTGCTATATACAGAGAAGAAATATTCTACTTTTATTGATCTCATGGTCATATTGCAGATAATAAGCACGGTTGGAAGCATTAAGACACCTGACTCTTCATATAGCTCATACAATTCCACACCATTCCCAACGCGGAGTACCCTTAATGCCCCAGCAGTATCCCCAAATGAGGAGGACATGGAGAATACAGCCAACAAACGTAAAAAGCCAAAAATTGAACATACAGTTTTGAGTGTTGGCCAGTCAGTTGCTGGCAAGAGGAAAACATTATTCGATAGGGTTTATGCGGAGCAGTCCACTAAGGCATCCTGTAAGTACTCACCTGTTAATGCATGTGAACTCATATAAATATAATAATATTACTAAAACTTAAGAAACATTGACAGAGAAATACAGAAAAATAACAAATATTTAAAAAAATATACACAGCTAAATGTTGAGATATACAATTCAGTGCACAGATAATTGACAAAAAATTTACGCGCGCGTTACTACTCCAGACGCGTGGTAGCTTTATCTATATACTTCTATACTAATATTATAAAGAAGAAAGATTTGTATTTTTGTATGTAACTAATTAACTTAAAAAACTACAGGACCGAATTAAAAAAAATATTTTGCCGTTAGAAAGCTATAATATCACTGAGTTAGGCTATATTAGAAACCCGTGCGAAGCCGGGACGGGCCGCTAGTGGGATAATAATCTGAGAACTATCAGTGAATTTGTTATTTGCAATACGTAACACTGATGTTAATAACTATTTAGTTGAACATGGGGTTAATGTTTTTTCCCAAATAATTGTTCCATGCTGTACCTGGTATATTTTGTTCCAGCCCAAACATCTCTGAATGCGGTCTGTGGTGTACACCAGCCGTACTTTAAGTCCGCGTATTTTGTGTCGCCGTTCTTTACGGACAGTAAGGGCACATACATCAATAACTCCCCCACATACGTGAACAGGCCTAATATAAAAAGGAAGAATGTGGCAGTCGTCAAAAAATACGTGGCCAGTGATGACAGCGCGATTAGCAATTCCTCCAGACGAATTTTAGACCTATTGGAACAATACTCCTCACCTGTCTCGGATGCTAAAAGAATTGCACAATGTACAGCACCCACGGACGACAGATTTAATACAACTGAGTCGCATTCGTCATCACATTCAAATATGCATACAAGTAAGCATAATTTATTATCAGAAATGTTTAGATTGAATAACGACATAATCTGGGGTCTCAACAGCCCTTGCCAAACGATAAAAGAATGATAGAAGATGTTGCTGTTACCTTTTTTAAATGAACTTCAAAAACTTAGGTGGACCTAAAAGCTACAAATAACCTTGTAATTCATTACATTGGAGTGTCCTACCTACTAATATGATCTTAAAATGTTCGTAGTTAATAATCGATATTTTAAAAGCCTTTATTTGTATAGCATACAGGATGCAGGAGCTCCACGTGCCCACCATGGCGTCTATTCTACGTTTGAAGCAGAAATCGCGGCTGATGGACACGACCAGCGCAGCAAGGCAACTCATCGCTTCACACAGCAGCGCCATTAATAACCCTTACCCTTCAACGAGTCACGGGTAAGACGCGTATAGGTGGCATTCTACCTGTTTAAATTACAATACTTAAATGAGCCATTGACATACCATACTTTCTAGCAGATTAAGAAGGAAAAAAGCAGCTGTTATAGGATTTCTATGATCTTTTGATGATACTTTCCTACCAGTAATTCTAATTATATAGGTGGATGGCCCATTCCTTGCTATGATATTGATATACTTTGTTATGTCTAAATAGTATCAATGTGCTCATTACGGATTCCGTGGAATTGCTATGCACTCATTAGTTGTATTGTCGCTTTTAGGAAAACAACTGAAATGGAGCAAACTCATAAGATGACAACAAAATTGAAGGCAAGGGTCACCAGGACAAACCGAGGGAATCAGAACGATTTCGAAGACGCCACCCCAGTGAAGCTGCCGACACCCGCTCTGAATATAGACCACGACAAGCTGCCCAATTTTTCATTCGGGATGCCCGGCCCCCAGCTACCCTCGTCTGCCACTTCTACACCTAAAAGCATCTTTGAAGCCTCAACAAATAAAATGGAACTATCACCTAGTAATACAGAAGTGATGCTAAATTTTAAATTTTCCGAGCCGGCAAACTTATCATGCAGTAACATGGAAAACGTGTCTCCGATTCCTTATCATCAAATCATCAGTCCCGAAAGGCGTATAGAATTAAATATAAACCAAAGCAAAGATAACAGTTTCACCGCCATAGGAGCTTCTGAGAAGCCACCGCAGAACTCCTCGGTGAAATTGAATGATTGGACATGTTCAGAGTGCTGGGTTGGTAATAAGGCGGACGCCAATAAATGCGTGTGTTGCGGTGCCAAGCAGCCGTCTAGTAATACCGAGAAACGCGCCAAATGTACCGTGTGTAAGCTCGCCGACAGCCAGGCGCTAAAAGACAAATGCGTCAATTGTGATAAAGTGCAAGTCAGTAATTTGGCAAGCCCAATCGTCGCCACGACGACTGGTGATGCTTCGAAGTGGAAATGTGACGAGTGCTGGGTCAGTAACGATAGTAGTGCTGAGAAATGTGCCTGCTGTGGGTCAGCGAACGGTAAGAAGGCTGAGAGTGTGCCGCCGACACTGACGAGCGCCGCCGCGCCCGCCGCCAAGCGTGACGACGCCGACTGGAAATGTGACGATTGTTGGATCTCGAATAAGAGCGGCGCAGATAAGTGTGCGGCGTGCGGTGCGGCCAAGCCCGGTGCGAACACCGGGGCCCCGCCACCGCCCACCTTCGGCTCTTCACAATTTAGAACATCTAGTACAAACAATATAGATCAAGCCCAAAAGAAAGATACTTGGGAATGTAAGACATGCTTGGTTCGCAACGAGTCAACCGTATCTTCTTGCGTGTGCTGCGACACCCAAAGAGAAAATGTAAATAAGATGCCTGCACAGAAATTCAACTTTGGTATGAATAACTCTTTTAAATTTGGAATTGATCCCACTCTACAGGAAGCCGCACTTGCCAAACAACCAGAAGTAGGTTTTACGCTGAATACATCAAAAGAGCAGTCCGAGAAGAATAATAATATCTTGGATGCAACCCCGACTTTCCCACTAGCATCTTCTACCAAGACACTCGATGAAAATACTGAATCATTTATAAATTTAGTGTCAAAACCTAGTTTTACGTTCGGCATTCCAAACAAGAGCGCCCCTGCGCCGGCGGCCATGTTCAGGTCCCTGTCACCTGCGAAGGCGGTGGGACAAGAAAGGGAGAAGTCACAAGACATACCTCAAATTGACATATCAGCTCTTGACCAGTCGCAGCCATCATCGAAATCCAATGCGTTTACTGCACCATTAGCTGACGCTAACAAAGAAGTAACTAGTGTATCGATTGCGTTGAAACCAGCGGCTATGAGCGCTGAAAAGCCACAGCAACCGAACACTTTTACGTTCGCCTCGTCGTCGCTCAAGCCGGCGGTTTTCGGCACGACGAAATCCACAGACGAGCCCGCGACTAGGAACCTATTCACACCTCCATCGCAAACTGTTGCGGCAACTACAGCGCCTGCCATGGTGTTTTTCAATAAGACGGAGAGCACAGCCCCTTCGTTATTCGAGAAGCCAAACTCGATTACTTCATCTACGGTGCCATTGTTCCAAAGTGGGGAGACTACTGCGACGGCGGCGCCATCGTCTGTGGCACCCACCGCTCCCTTATTCAGTTTCGGTAGCAATCTTGCCACTAACCCTGCACCCGCGCCTCAAAAATCTGCGTTCTTTAGTTTTGGGAACAACGCCAATAAAACTGATGCACTTTCCTTAGCGCCCAAATCTACATTCGGCGTTGCGGCCGAAACCAACGCCACCAATCATATCTTCGGCGTTCCAAGTGGAAATACGCTCGGCGGGAACGTGTTAGGATCGAGAGCGCCGGGCGGCAGCAACACCCTCGTCGGCGGCAGCAACCCCGTCGCCAGTGGTAGCAACCCTCTCGCTGGCGGCAGCAACCCCGCCGCCGGTGGTAGCAACCCCCTCGCTGGCGGCAGCAACCCCGCCGCCGGTGGTAGCAACCCCCTCGCTGGCGTCAGCAACCCCGTCGCCGGTGGTAGCAACTCAGGAAATCAGTCCAATGGAAACGACACCGCCGCGAACAATACGCAAAGCGTTTCCTACGGCACCCCCACGGATCCGCCAATGGGTGGAAATAGGCAGTCTGGTAATGGGATACCATCCAGCACACCCAATTTATTCGCGTCGATTCAGAAGGAGAATGTGTGGTCCTTGAGCGTAACCGCACCGAACATGTTCAATCTGAATAATACGACACCGACTGGTCAGCAGAATCCGGGGTTCGCGTTTGGCGCCCCGGCCGGTTTTAACGCGGGCGGCTCGTCGTCGGCCTTCGGTGGTGGCGCGCAGCCGATGCACAGCAGTACATTTCTGATGCCGGATCCAAATAATAGCGGTGGTAGTAATAATAATCAGCCATCGATGTTTTCGAGTATCGTACAGGCTCAGCAACCGTTATTCACGCCTGCGCCGACGGCAGCGAGGTCCTGTCCGCCTATCAATATGAACATCCCGTCTGCTATGGCCGAATCCCCGACATTTACCCCATCACCGACTCATTTAATACATACAACGCCACCCTCATTTGACTCGACGCTAGTGCAGCCCGCTCCGGTGCCGCCCTCTCCGGGGCCAGCCTTCAATTTTGGCGGGAAGCAATCTAACGTCATGTTCGGATTTGGGCAGGTAATATTTAATACCAGGTAACGATTTCCTCCCAATTGCTTATCCCAGTTGGCAACATTGCGAAAATTTGGCGCTTTATGCAATCATCATCATTTGCCTTACCTAGTCTCATTATCTAGATAAAGGAGGATGGGCAAAATGTCCCCACCGACCAATAACGACCAGACGTATATAGTTGGAAAGCTCTATTTGTGATTGGTCAGTGGGGACACATCCCATACATTTTGCCCATCCCTCTTTGGTTCGATGTAAGTGTTAATTTAATTATAAACAATTTGTTAATATATTTCAAAATTCTATTTATTATAGATAGTATTAATGTTCGTCATATAGTCGTCTAGCTTATTCGTAGCTGTGATAGTGCGATACAGCATTCAAGAAAGACATTGATTGTTAGAAATTTGGATGCTTTTTTTTAATGGACTTGAAAAAAGGAGAAGTTTCTCAAATCGATCCATATGTTTATTTTTTCTCTATGTAAGTTGTCGCATAACTCCGTCATTAGTGAACCAATAAGAAAATATTTTTGCCTTATAGGGAATTCTTCTTATTCATATCTCTTCTTATAGGGAGAGTTCAGATAAGTTAGATAAAGAAAACATAAATTACCTCTGGGGGACCGAAATTATCGCATTTCTTTTTTACTTTCAACCCGTAATCGGATATATGCATATCATATCTCCGATTAAAATGTCATGTTTAATTAGCTTACTGGGAATTGTTACCCATTGAGAGAAAGACAGGATTTTTATTAAAATCCTGAAATGTAACTCTTTTTCTTTTAAACATAAATTATCGAAATCGGTTCACTAATGAAGGAGTTATGAATGAACATACGAGTAAGTATTTAAAAATACAAACTGCTCCAATTTATAACGTCCTCCTTTTCTAAAGTCAGTTTAAAACATTAATTAATTGCAATTTGATTGAAATGCATGTTCATTAATTTTGAGATGATAATCATCTTTTTAATCACATATTTTTGATAATTTACAATCACTGGTCATGCCAGTTTGGTATATTTTAGTAAAAATAATGTGGCCTGATTGTATTTATTAATTATAGCTTTGAAAATCACACTCTTTTGTTTCTTTACACTAACGCCGTCTTCCTTATTCATTGTCACTAACCATAGCCTTTGCCTTACCTTTTCCCATTACTTGCGGTTGGCGCAGTATGTATTTTTGTTCCATTAATCTCGCTTTTCCGTCTTGTGCATATGACATTCACTCCAATACTTTATACCAACAGTTGATCCATCTTTTCTGGGGTCTTCCTCTCGCTTTGTATCTATCCACTTTAATACTCATCACTATTTTAGTCGCATGCTTACCAGGGACTATATAGACTAAGCAATAGAAATAAGCTGAAAACAAACTATCGGACGCGGCTGACAGCCGCTACTTATATGTATCTAGATAGTGTATGGCCACTGGGGTATGCAAACTATCGGAGGTAAGTCGTGGACGTAACCTTGGCTGACCTTGAGCGTTCGGACGTCAGACAGAAATCTAGCGCGCTAGATATTTTCGTTAGCCGAAAACGTCCGCGGACGGTTTGCACGGGGTGCGGGACCCGTCCAAGCGTCACACAGTGTGGGATTTTGGTCAAAATCGGACATGCCTTTTTATTTGATTAATAGATACAATGAGTCAATTAAAAGCCTAGAAACGAACTCCGAAAAATATCCTTCGAATAGTTTAGGAGATACTAATTATTTTTAAAATCCTTAGAAAATACCATAGAAACGCTTTTTTCGTCAATCCGTCGCTATTTTCATTTTAAAAGGTTATATCGTGTCGTAATCTATCAACGTATATTTGTATACAAAAGATAAGCCAGATATTCCATCATGTGCCTTCATAATCGTGTTTTTATGATTTTCTGAAATAATATTTTTCTCAGGTGTCCTGCAATTTCCGCATTTTCTGTAACCGTTCTAATATAGCTCTTTTAGGGTACTATCTTTGTACAAAATATCAAATGCGTAACAGGCAGGACGGCTGAGTTATTGAATTTTAAATTTATAGGTTAGTGTTGTCACCATCAAAACTTTTAGTTCTGCATACTTATAATACTATGTTTATGTAAAGTATTGTTGTAGTAGTTGAAATTTTAAAGATATTTAAAATGTCCTTGATTAATCAAGGGCAATTTTTATCTACACAAAAAATATTTTTTTATGCGGAGATACTTCACAGAGGCATGGGTTGATATTCGTGCTAAGTAGGTGGACACTACGAAAACGGAGAAAGGTAAATCAAATGATAAAGCTAGTACTTACGAAACATTTCATGGTAACGCTTGTCTAGGTTAGCACGTAACGTTTAAGAAGTACCAAGTACCTACCTATCTACTTTAGTGTATGTACTATCTTTTCTAACTCCATGTTTAGTGAATATCGGTAGCTGCCCCTAATAAGTATAGTTTACATTGCTAAATAGTCTTTTGGAAGTACTCAAACGCCAGAACACGACATCTGTGATAAATATTCAACGGTCTATAACTCAGAAACTATGATAGTTAGGTATAATCTGTCTTCACTAAACATCCACATAATATTATGAGCTGAGTATATGTACCCAAATTATTATTCTGGACTTCTGCTACTTATTTTGAAAATCCCTAAAAATGAAGCTAGATATTGTAGTCATACCACAATTGTTTTCGTTGACTTGAGGGTCTATACTTTAAAATATATGGATATAAATAATCGTTACTTAAAACGATCTATGCGGTGTCTGCCATCGGGAGATTTTGTTTATTAGATATGACACTCGTTACGTCAGTTTCTATAAAATTAAAACTTTTGTATTAACCAAGTACCCAGTACTATATTTTTTGTGACTTGAATTTTGACAACCCTATTTCCATAGAAATGTTTAAAAACTTTAGAAATGTGATAACTCAGCGGTCGTTCAGCGATAACATTTCAAATTTCGTAGGTTTATAATAAATATATTTTACACTAGCGGCCCGTCCCGGCTTCGCACGGGTGGACATTTTATTTTGTCATATTTTTACCTTAAAGCTTCACTTTACACTATGTCGGCAGTTGTATTTGTAGGTGGCAACAAAACTATATTGTTTTTCAGGAGATCCTACTCGAGAAAGAGCAACATACAATTGCCCATGAGAAAAGCACTCTTTCCTTACGCAAAACCCTCTCCCGCACTTCGGGTGCCCGCTCTCTCGCCGCGTTGCTCGCTGCGCTTTGTGGACCTTCTTGCGCGTCGTCCGCGTCGGCGTGTATTTTTTGTTTATATTGACATTTTTAATTTCGTAATATCTCTTGAATGGAATGACTATGTTACTCAGTGATAATGTAGCTTTCTAACGGTAAAAGAATTTTTGAAATCGGTCCAGTAGTTTTTAAGTTTATTCTTAACATACAAAAATACAAATCTTTCCTCTTTATAATATTAGTATAGATATTTGACAATAAAAATAAAATAAAATTGATAGGAAACCATTAAATAAAAAAAATATAAAAAATAAATAAAACCATTTAGTTACGGGAGATTATTAGTTACAATGCTGAAATTTATATATTTTGTGTATTTTAAACTGTTTAATCATTGCCATTTTATTTTAGAAAATTCACTGTGGTTGTTGAATTTTCTAAAATAAAAGTTTTAAAGACAGTTTTACTTTTTTGTGACGTAACTGACCCATCACAATAAATATCATATCTCCTAAAATATTGAAAATAAGATCAGGGTTTGATTATAAGCCTTTAATTGACTCATTCTATGTATAAAAAAAAAAACAGTACGTCCGCTTTCGAGCCAAATACCACACTGCGCGTCAGAAGGACGCGGACTACGCGAGAGTGTGCACGTTTCTAAGTTCGTTAAAAAAATGGGAGTACGAATTATAGAGTGTATTCGCAATAGGGAATTGCTTTATAATCATGATTATAAAAATGCTTCAAAAAAGCAAGAAGCCTGGGAGGAAATAGCTAAAGCCGCAATAAATATAGAAGCCGCCGCTAATTCGAGAAAATCGTCCTCAATTTCCCTACTAGACATGTTTCTTCGTCTACAGTTCTTTGTGGGATAGGCGTCGGAACGCGTCTGCAAGCCACGTCTTAAAGACTGCACACTTCTCCGTCCTGTCCGTTGTGTCCGATAGTTGGTTTTCAGCTATAAACAATAGAAATAAAGTAAGAAATGATATAATATCCAACATATATTTCAGCAACAACAACCGCAGCAGGCGGGAGTGTACAATTTTGGCGGTGCGCCTGCGGCGGCGGGCGGCGCGATGCAGTTCAACATGGGTAGCGGTGTGAAGACGGCTGGGCGGCGCGTGATCAAGGCCATGCGCCGCAACCCGCCCCGATGAAGCGCGTCCCACTGAAAACTGTTCGGAAAAGACCCACAACTTGTAAGTTTACTATTTTATAGTTAATCTCTATGTGAACCTGTAAGGACGACGATCCGAGAGCGTCCTTTATGGTGGGACTAAATTTATAAGTTAGCAAATAGTAATTATTCTCTTGTTAAGCTGTAAAAATAAACTGGTCAAATGTGAACCGGTGTGATCACTGCGGGCACTGTCTTAAAATTCCTAGTTATTAAGTCGTTGCTTTTTTTTACGGCAATTTGTGGTGATTGTGACACAAATTATAGCAGGCTTAATTTGTCACCTCATAAAATTTTATATTTATTGTTTATAAAAACCACGGAATAAAACATGATGTAGTTGTTTACAGGCGCGTCGAAATGCGCGCGGCTATTTTTTTATTTGTGTATTATTATTATATATATTTGTGTATTATTATTTTAGTATTAACCCATTGAAAAAGCTATTTTTTGTTCAAAGTAATGGCGCGAGCGAATTTTGACGTGCGCCGCGTGACTTTCACCTTAGATAACTGTTTATATGTATTTTTAAAATGAAACGGCGAGTAAATTCGCTCTCCCGAGTGGGTGCAGGGCGTAAAATAAAAATATCAACGTAGGTAATATGTACAAGTAATAATATAACTATGATGCCTTTATAGAATTCAACGGATATCGAATGTACTAATAGACTTATTCAATGCCTTTAGATACATGTACCTAACGATTTATAATATATACACAAACGATAACTATACTAGTTGGATTGGTTTCTATATGCGAAGTGGACGAGATGACGGTAGATTTGATAATAATGTTGGTGCCTCATAGCGTAAACTGACGACCCATTTCTGTATTATCGTGTTGAGAATTTACAGTTGGAAAAGGTTAAACTCATGTCTACATAGTCGTGCTGACTGTTGGTACTAGGGCAATATGATTCCATTTTGGATATAAATTGGTTAGGTTGAAGTACATCGCGACTAAAGTTGACAATAACTAATTCGCGCTACTAACATGAAAATAAACTTGTTACATTATTAAATACCAAGTAACATAAAGGTTCATTTACATCCGATATGCTTACCATAACGTTGTTAGGTATTAAGATCATAAGAAAAAAAAACTGCCTTTTATATTAGCCATTATTATAATACATTTTAAAGATTTTGAACAAATTTTTATTTGTAAATAATATTATCTCTATTATTATCTCCTTTATTTCTTATCTTTCTTATTGATATTAATTACTTTGAATTCATTTTTTTTATGTAGCGTGAACCCCTCTATTTGAGGGTAAAGGCGTCCTCCAAAGATACCCAATATTCTCTATCTGTGGCGATTTTTTGTTTGATTGATTTTTGATTCATTTGATTGTTACATTATTAGAAAGGTAAATAAGTGAGTAGCATACTAACACGATATGTAAATTTCCGTTAAGTCAATCCGATTATAATATCTGCCTGAATTTGAATGTCACTATTTTGATTAGGACGAGCTAGTTTACGCTATGAGGCTACCTAACCTACAAAGTTGGCCACACTACAAATTTAAAATACTTATAAATACTGGTCGTATATGAAAATAATAATTATTACTGCACTGTACGGTGTTTACTATGGAATTAATATTTTTTTAGAAACAGCTTTTGGAGCAAGACGTTCCTGCTTATATGACTAGATATCGCGCCCGAGATTAGGACGTTTACAGATTGTACGTAAAAACTCATACAGTATCAATTTACGTATAATATGCTCGCTCCATTACATAAAGCAGTATTTCTAATGTTAGATTAAATAAATGTCTTGTGACTTTCGCGTTAACGTGGCAACGTTAGAAAAAGTATACTTTACCATATGTCACCCAGTTTGGCAACTGCTGAAAATTTACATGTACGTTAGGGATACCATGATGATGAAATTGTGAAAAGTCCCCATCGATCCCATGTGTGCAATTTTGTTTATTCAAGGTCAAAGTTCGCAAAAATTGTTTTTTTGTTTTTTTACAAAACGGTTAGTTTTAGGATAAAATAGCTCAAGCAAAAATTGTAGATCATGCAATTATCTACAAAAAATGTCCCGGCACTTTTTTTCCGTAAGATTCATTATTTCGGAGTAAAAGCGATTTTAAGATTGACTAAAGTTGTATTCCCCATAATATGCATGACTACGCTGCTGCCTATACACTCGTACACCATTGGACGCATAATATAGGTAAAACTATTAGTCTATGTGACATACATAATTGTTGTATCTACAATTTTTGCTTGAGATATTTTATCATAAAACTAACCGCTACTGAAAAAAAAACAAAAAAACCCATTTTTGCGAACTTTGACCTTGAATAAAAAAAATTGCACACATGACATCGATGGGGACTTTTCACAATTTCATTATAATGGTATCCCTAACACTCCTGTAAATTTTCAGCTTCTTGGGAATTTATGCAATTTTTCGGGCTAATTTGACTGGACTATCACCAATTAATCAGCTATTCTAGCACTATATTACAGTCTTTATTCAGCTTCGTATCATTTTCGACTTGCAGCTAAGCTAGAGCTGCGGCGATTTATTCGTATTATCAGAGTATCTTCCAGAATAGTTCTACAATCGATTTATAATAAAATGAAATCATATTTCCCCCCTTAATGCGAATATTATATTCATGAGAGTATACATAGGAATAGCCTTTTTAGCTGGATAGAATAACGCAAGCAATAATCACGGAATACTAAAAAATAATACAAATATTTCAAAGTACATAATATTTACGCATATAGCAACATTTGAGTATATATATACATACTATAAATATATATATAAACAATTGAGAACAAATAAACTATGTATGTAATATGTAAAATTATATATTTATTCTATATTATGGTGTTACTAAGAGATAACATTATTTATATGCAATGGTTTGCTGAACGCAGCCGATAATTCCCCACAATGCTACCATGTTGTAGCATTGATTAATTAATTAATTCAGCACTGCTCACCAGACCAACAAGTAATATGAAGCGAATTTTGACTTTTGATTTTTTCTTAAAATGATTTTTGATTATTTCAATGTTCAATTAGTTGTGATTTTTTATTAAATTATTAATGCTACGAATGTGCTGTATTTTTATTCGATCGATACTAAATATAAATATTAATAAAATTAATGACAATATTATTAAAGCAACAGCTAGTTACTTAATAAAGTTGTAATTATTGTGATTAATTTTTAAAAAATAGTTTGCACGTTTTTTATAAATATTACAAAAAATTAAGTGCATAAATAAAAAAAATCTGCAAAATATATTGAAAATTTGTTAAAGGATTAGAAGAATATGACATACGTGATTTTTAAATATATATTTTAATTCAAATTTTCGTTAGTTTGATTATTGATACATAAATAATTCATTATATACTTGTCAGGCATTAGTGATGGTTTATCAGCGCATTGTGTTCATGTTCCCTTCTACCTCGAAAATATTTTGCCTTAAAAATATGTTAACAGGGTTGGATTAAGCCCTGGACACACAGGGGCGTCAAGACTACATGATTTACCTATACCAAAATCAACTATTCAATTTCCCATGCGAACAAATAAAAAAAAGTGTCTTGACTAACAGACAGACAAATAGACTGACAACAAAGTGATCTTATAAGGGTTCCTTTTTTTTTCCTTTTAGTTATTAAATCGTACAAGACCATTTTTAGTTTTATCGAGAGTAAAGAACACCGATTTCTTTTTATATAATATATCATATACATGTAGTATGGTAATACTCTTTATATATATGATTTGGGAACTTCGGGCATGGTTGTATTGTTTTGCGACTCTGGATATTAACACTGGGGGTCAATTCTCCCTTGTTCGACACTATATCTAATTTCGACAAAATTGGTAATATTTTGTTGTTTTGTTTCGCCATAACTTCGAATTTGAGATAGTGACCATCATCCGAGAATTGAACCCCTAAGCGTGGTTCCTCGGTCTATATTCACCCTAGTGTTATACGTAAAGTACGCACCAACAATTGTGCCTCAATAACTTAAACATTTATATCACAAATAAAGCGAAATATATACGTTACGGTCTGACATACAATTTTCCATGTTGATACTGATAAACATGTATTGCAATCATTTTTAATGTAAAGTATGTTTAGTGATTCTTAATGTGTGTGATTTTTAATTTAAACTATAAGTATATATTTGTGGGCTTGTTGTATTCAAATTATTTGAATGGTTTCTTTGTTCAACATTATTTGATGTAGAAATAACATGAATGCCCTGTAGGCTTAGCATGATCGTGTAGACATAAGTTTTATCTCTTTCAACATATAGAGAGTCAGGTTTGTCGAGGAAGTGACGTCACTTTGAGCTTTTTGTACTGGACATGACTCGGTGTGACGACATTTTCTCTACAAATCTGCCAGTTGTAAGTATTGATAAAACTTGTATCTACGCGGTCATACTAAGTCTATTGGACATATTAGGGCGGCATGACACGCACTACAAACATTGACAATACCAAAACGAACTGTATTGCTGAATAGAAAGAGCAAAATCTTCAACTAAATGTCATCATCAATGATGGCGCGAGAGAAATTTGCAGTGTAATCGCGTAGCTTTTGCCACAGTAATTCAATTGTATGTATATTGATATAGGGTTCGTTTTGGTTGTCGGTTCTGTTGTCCAAAAACTGTACTTGACAATATTTGGCATTGGAACAATGTTTTGTTGCTTAGGCTTGTATGCCGATATACTAAAATCAAATGGCTTAAATATTACATAACGAATGTATTTTTGTTCGGCAAAGGATTTTGTGAATAGTTTGGACGACTGACTCATATTGCTACATTGTTTAAGAATTTACTTTAGCTTACCATGGTTTAGGCGTAGGAGTACTTTGGGGTTGTTACGGAGTCATAAGGCTTGGAATGTAGCTCGATGGATTCTAGCTACCACTTATACTACCCTACTACCCGTTTGTTTTCCATATCAAAATACTGACTAAATAATTTTGTACCGTGTTTTGCTAAGCTTCTCAAAGACACATTTTAAAGCACAAATGTCTTGACTGTGGCAAGCTTAGGCTAGACAGTGACTCCACTTTTAAATTACTCTGCTTTGTAATTATCTGCTCAAGAATAGCCATATAAAGGTAATGACGACATTGCTGGGAATTGTTTTATTTTAAACATTTTACTACCATCACTATCTTTGGTTGTCAAATCGCAGAGCATACCTTTGTATGAATGACTAGAGTATTGTGGCTGTCGCGAGAAGCAGGCTATTTTTAATTGTATTACCTTGACATCAATGTTCCTTATCAATCTTATAGCGACAGAAAACATGTTCCGTCAAATTTTCATTGAAACGGACGCAATCTCTATTTGATTGATTTGAAACAAAAGCAGTGTCATGGTCTTGGTCGTCAACAATCGTAAAGTTTTTATTATAAGTTTAGATGTATGTCTTCGAGTAACAGCACTTTGGCAAAACATTGTAACGGGCCGGGGATATTTTGTATATTGAAAAAAGTAAAATAATGTGTTTCCCCAAGCCCTCTGGTGGGACCGCTACGATCTTTTGCTTCAGAACAAGGTTGATTGTATGTATATATAACTATAGTTGAAAGGAATTATGTCGATCGTGATGTGTAGTACGCATTTGAGACTGTTTAACTCTTTATTTTTTTAGTGCGGTGATTATATCGACGCGTCCAAATGCTTACTACACTATCGTTACACCTAATATAAAATATACTACGTACTGTATTCAACAACTCAGTGGTAACTGCAGTAAACGAGTGATGGTTTATTGGGGAACAAAACTAATCGTATGCGAAGCACTGCACGGTGTTTATAAATATTTTAATGTTGTTAGAGATGGCGAAAAGAAATTAATTGTCGTCCATATGAAATGCCTTCAGATTTGTTCCTCAATTGAAGAGATCATTAAAAAAAATATGTCTTTTATTTAGCACGGTTTGTTGCCGCGCTAACTCGCAAAATTTATAACCTATGATCTTCAACCTGCATACGTCAGATGAGCAATAAAAGTACCTTTTAATGCATGCTGCTTTTGTTTCGCCATTATGAAAGTATTCCCATCCAAAGGGATCTTTAATTTATCGAGGCTGGGGTACTTGTAAGTATAGGTATGCATCGCTCATGGTTATTAACAGTTAACACATACATTTGTCTATTTTATAGTACTTATTTCGAATTCTAATCATTAGAATTAAAAAAAGTTAACAGATGGCGCCAAAAACAAATTTGCCTGTGCCCTTCATTTGTTGTTAACTCGCTTCATAAATTGTAGTTTATCTACCCATTGCTAGATGGCAATAAATTTAGATTGGTCACTTTAATATGGTGGCAATTATAGAGTAACGACTACTCTTCCTATGGCTCTCCGGTAATAATTCCGCCGTTGATGTTATCTCAAAACAACAAGTGAAAAATTGAAAATATGCAAGTATTATCAGCTCATAACAACCCTAAAAAAGTATATATTTAAAGCTAACCAGTATTTTTTTCAAAATTCCTTAAACACCTGTTTCCTTATTTTCTATACTTATAATTATTATAAGCGCTACCCACTCATCTGTTTGAAGTCGGTGCCAGCCAAATCTAATAGGTAGTAGATAGATACTATGTATGTAGTAAGTAGGTAGATACTTGGAGGTAGTATCTATCTACTATCTATTAGACTTGGCTGGCACCGAATGGCGGATGACGCGGATTAAGTTCAAAAATAAATTTAATTCTGACAGGCACGTTGACATCATTAGTAGTATGTTGTGCTTCAAAGCATATTATCCGATTGTGGGGATTCGAAGGGTCGCTTATACCTACTACACTGGGGATTCAATAACGGCGTTATATAAACGGCTTAGTATTGGATGCAACCCCGATGCAATGCGTAGTAGCCTGGGACCCAATACTCGCATGATCGACATCTGAATTATCTCCTATCGCAAACATTTAAAAACTGAAAAAGATTAGCTGTAAGATTTCTTGGTCTTTTACACAGATCACTACTATACTACAGATAGGACAGTGGCGATTAGTTCCACAGATCAGTCTTTTAGGAGATCTCTGATGACGTCGCGAATTGCCCTCCAGAAGAAGTGTCAGAATTTCTTTATGAGAATAATAATTATTTTATCACTTCACTTTTTAAAAAGATACGGCCTCCATCGTATTCAGTCGATGATTTTGCGAACAACTAGAGTATAAAGATGGAGCTTTTTCCAACATTTGACAGATTTAGCTATTATACATGTTAAATTTTGTGTAGAGGTCATCCGCCATCTTTATCACTGTCATCATCCCATTGTATTTATTGAATTTGCCCTTGCTATTAATTACTTGACACTGGCTGAAAGACCCGCTAAACGCAGGTGGAGCCATTCCTCATCTTATTCCATTAAATTATCATTATTTCACTAATTTCGTAAAAAAAGAAGAAGAAATCTTATGTGATTTTGACGTCTACATTCGCCAAATTATCTATGGCATGGATTATACCAAAGTCTTTTTCACACATCTAATAGGACTTTTTTAGGTCTACCAGTATATGATGCCATTAAAAAAATACAAAATATATGAGATTTTTAAATGGCAATATGAATTAATAACTACAGCCCTTTTTAATGTCCCACTGCTGGGCACGGGCCTCCCCTCAATGCGAGGGGTATTCAGGCCATAGTACACCACGCTGGCCCGGTGCGGGTTGGCAGACTTCACACATCTATCGAGAACTAGTTCTCGATAGATGTGTGAAGGTAGATGTGTCAAGTTCCCTCGGACGTGCACGTTTCCTCACGATGTTTTCCTTCACCGTTTCATAGCAAGTGGTAATCTCGGATGTAAATGAGATTCGCACATGAACCCAGAGGTGCGAGCCGGGGTTTGAACCTGCACACTTTGATTTGCAAGACGTGCGTTCGACCACTCGGCTACCACTGCAATATGAATTGTTATCTGTCTTATCTACTTACGGGATTAGAATTGTCAACAGTTGCGACTAGGGATGTCACTTGGAGGAGAAAAAAATCGATTATTAGAAAAAAAAAACTTGAGAGGTGTCAAGGGACACCCGGATGGAACGAAGTACCTTTTGAAATAAAAAAAATTGTACAAACACACACTCACACACACACATCGAAACCGAAACCGAAGCCGAAATCGAACACATACACAGATTTACAAAAATGTCGTTACAACTTTTACTCTCACACACACATTTACAAAAGTGTCGACACTTTTAGTCTTAATTTTTTTTCGTCTAGCCCCCTTTCGCAACGTGCCATAAGGAACTACGTTCCAATAATCTTTTTTTTTAATCAATAATTTTTTCACATCCCTAGTTGCGACTTTTTGCCGGGAAGTCAAATAAGGTAGTAAATTTAATTTCGCTTGAGATTTTAATTTTTATTTAAAATAGCAAATAACACTAAAGTACTGTATACAATACAGTCAAAAATGAGTTCTCATAGTGATGGTGAGGATCCCGGAGATCCGAAAAGAAGCGGCGTTACAATAAAATTTCCCGAGATTCTGAGGAATATTTGGATAAATACAAGGTATATATGAAACCCAATTACAAGCGTTTATTTAGTGAAAATGAAGGAAGTAATTAATTCGTTGTTTATGTCGAGTCGACGAAGAAAGAAAAAGTTGGGAATAAAAAAATCCCATAACGCTAACTAATATTTTCTGTGATAATGTTAAGGGCATCGTTGGAGTACACAGACTCAATGCACACAAAATAGGTGTTACTTTTAAAACTGCGGCAAATGCTAACAATTTCCTCAAGATGGAAGACTTTTTACTTAAACATAAATAAACTTAAGGGCAAGAACGCCCGCCTTGAACGTAAGGGGTGCAAGTTCAAATCCCAGGCCCGCACCTCTGAGATAATTTTCATGTGCGAATATAATTTTCAACAATGATTACCACTTGCTGAACGGTGAAGGTAAACATCGTGAGGAAACCTGCACGTCTATAGCTTTCTATAGCGTGTGAAGTTCACCAACCCGCACTGAGCCAGCGTGGTGGACTATGGCCCAAATCTCCCTCGTATTGACGGGGAATGTGCCCGGTATAATGGCAATAGGCTCGCCCCCTATTACATTGGGACCAAAATACATCGGCGAGGTGTGGGCGCACTGCAGTGCACCTCTGCCTACCCCTTCGGGAAATACAGGCGTGATGATGATGATGATGTATAAATTGAAATCATTTATACCGTCATACATAACCGAAAAAATAGGTGTTCTGAGATTTGTTCCAAAAGAAATGAGCAACGAGGAAATATACAAGAATATCAGCTGTGACGCTGAAGTAATTTCTATTAAGTGAATGATGAGGAAGGTTGACGGTACATTATCACCTCTAGTTGTGGTGACGTTTGCTTCAACTTCCTTGCCACAATATGCATTCATTAAGCTGTCCAGGTACCAAATAAGTGTCTACATTCAACCTCTACAGAGCTTCAAATGTCTGAAATTTAAGCACTCGGCCAAGGCATGCAGAGGAGTGCAGAGTTGCTCTTCTTGTGCAGGACAACACTCATATAAGGATTGCGATGTGGAGGAAATAGTTTGCATTAATTGTAGCGGCAATCACTTGGCGGTGTCGAGGGATTGCCCCATTAAAAAGAAGAAGATAGAAGAAAATAAAAATAAATATTTGCAAAATTCTTTAACGTTTCAAATAAACATTTATGGAACCAATGCTGGGCAATAACTCTCGAAACTAAAGGCAAATAGTATGCTGAAATTCAAGGAGAGATTCCGATGAAGTCTTGGTTTAACAAATTTGATTGTATTGATAGAAAATTCTTCACCATTGTTTCCCGTATGCGGTTAGGACATTATTACTACGCCACACATCTTGGTTCTGGGATAATTCCTGTCAATTAAAGAATCTAATCCAATAAATTAATATGTAAAGTAATACACAATTACGTACTTTATTTTTCACGAATTATTTTCCAAAATCGAATGTATCACATACGCCCGCAACATTGCTCATATTCATGTTCTTTAACGTTTAATCTAAAATATAAAATAAAACCGCATCAAGTCGTTTAATTCAATTTCCCCGGTATTGTCCGATACAAATTTTGATTTCCCTATTTGGCATGAGATTCTTATAGCGGTACATATTTATAATAATAATTATTCATAAAAAATCATAATAATATGTAAATTCTAAGTAAACAGATATGTTATGAGGGCGCAACTCGAATACATCCTAATAATATCCTAATAGTCTAGGCCGCAGTAGTATCTCTTTTTTTCTCGTTGGTTTTTGGAGCCATCTCTTTTGCACATTTCTACGTGTTGTAAAATGAATGAAAAGTGTGTATGCGTGCTGCTGCTGTTACGCGGAACACTTTTTTCGGTTGTTTTGTGCGTGTATAACATATCTGTTTACTAGTATATCATTGGCACAAACCAACTTATCTAATTATGGCGCTTTTTCTGATCGCTGGCTAATGACATTCCGGGAAATCTAGTGAGCCGGATATAGTATTTAATTTTATCTAGCCATAATATTTGCGAAAAAATACATTGACTTATCTACTTAAGAGACAAATATTAATATTAGACACATTCGTCATGATCCTCGTTGGACCGTACTCACGCAATGAACACGTTAAAAATTCATATTTTTTGTCCATCTATGTATTTCAACCAAGAAACTTAAAAAGTAAGCAAGCACGTAGGAATATAAAGCATACACAGTTAGCTAAGGCTCAAAGTAAGTATCTGCCTACTTTTCCTGAAAATGTAGCAGCATCTAAAAGGGTTAGAAAAGTAACATGAACAGAATCTGGGTAGGTAGGATGCTATGAATGCATATCTACCTCTGCAGGCTGATTACGTAATTCTACTGCAAATAATTTTACTCACCAAAAAAACAATTGTCAAAATGTATTGAAATTCGCCCTGTTGTTGGGTTTCTAACGAAAATTGATAGCGTTACGAGTTACATAATCGCCTAGCAGTAGACATGCCCCTTACCATCACCTGTATCCATGCAGATATTATATCGGACATGGCATTTCGAGCCCGCGCTGCGGTAAATTTTTACAATTAACAAGCTTAATATTATCTTGCAATGTATGTCCGGGTGGAATCTTGCAACTGACTGAATTTTAAATCAGTTATCTTTAACCGATTGAGCTGAAATTTGGTATAGGTACACGTTTATTTTGGATGACAATGCATGCTTAGCTATGTGACGTCATTCCAATTGATGGCGAATCATCCAAGATGGCGGAATAGTTATACATATATAATAGTTTCTGCACTACCACAGTATGGGTATCAAATGAAAGGGCTTGCTGAGGAGAACACGAAAACTAAGGGCAATTAAATAAAAGCTTGTTTATAAAAAGTTTTTTTTACCATTATTCTGTTTTATCTGACTCCGCCATTGTTGTTTTCCCATATGGTTGCCGTATACTATAGATAGGTACATGAGTTAACAGAGATGGCGGAAAAATCGCCGCAGAGCTATACGAACAGTGGAGTCATTAGGGTACTCTATGCCTGTATTGCAGCAATGTTTTAATATTAATTTGTATAATATACTAGCCGATTTGAGCTTAGGAACACATTCAGCGATTTATTTTTTATACATTATACATCAAATACATCACCACGCCTGTATTCCCCGAAGGGGTAGGCAGAGGTGCACTGTAGTGCACCCACACTTCGCCGATGTATTTTGGTCCCAATGTAATAGGGGGTGAGCCTATTGCCATTATACCGGGCACATTCCCCCTCAATACGAGGGAGGTTTGGGCCATAGTCCACCACGCTGGCCCAGTGCGGGTTGGTGAACTTCACACGCCTTTCTACAGACGTGCAGGTTTCCTCACGATGTTTTCCTTCACCGTTCAGCAAGTGGTAATCATTGTTGAAAATGACATTCGCACATGAAAATTATCTCAGAGGTGCGGGCCTGGGATTTGAACTTGCACCCCTTACGTTCAAGGCGCGCGTTCTGGCCCACGAGGCTAGCACTGCTTCATTTTTATATTATAGATTATTTGTCCAAAATTGATAGTTAGCCACCATTGAAACAGCAATACTAGAGGTGTTGATAAGGTCCATGCAAGGATGATTGAAAAATACGTCCTACCTAGTAGCAAGCAACGGAGATTAAAATTAGAAAAGTTCGTATGAAAATACGACTTGCACGCGGACGAAATTGCGAGCAAAAACTAATATGTAAGTAGGTATTAACGAAACGTTCCTCAACTTGGTTCCCTTTTGAATTTGTTTGATCATAGCCAGCTACTGATTAGTTATTAGGTAGGTACGTATCTACTTAAAGCGAAGTCGAAGTTTGCGTTGTGTGAAAAGGCTCTTTCAGCTCGCAGGTAATTAGGGCAAACTTGTTATTCTCAGAAGCTAGTAAGCCCATATAAATCTAAGGGTAAGTCGGTTTTTAATTAAAACTCGATCTTAATATCTCGTTAAGGAGGGTAGAATTAAAGGAGGGCAATCTCCCATGGGATTTTTTTTTAAAGTGTCCGTCGAAATGCATTAAATAATAGTTCAAAAACCTTCCACAATGGCGCTGGTGTCGACAAAGGGTATATATCGGCACCCCCCTGGAATAATTCGTTAGCGCTATTAAGGACTTTTTGCTGTGATGCCACATTCGGAATCAGCTATTTTATTCCGATTACCGGTTTATTCCCGGTGGGCGTCGATATAGGTGTACCCTTGCTGACACCAGCCCCATTGTGGAAGGTTTTTGAACTATTGTTTAATGCATTTCGACGAACACTTTTTCAGTACACAGATGACACTCCTAAAGTCGACCCTCTGTATATCTCGCCGCAACGATGCGGTTTATTGGAGTCATCCGCCATCTTTTCATCTTCATCGTCCATTTTAGTTGATTACCTACATACCTATTTATACTCAATTAAACAAGTATTATAATGTGAGTTTACTAAGTATATTCCAGCGTACATAAGCTCGCAATAACTATTTTACCAAAACGAACTCTAATTCTTCATCAAATGAACACATTTTTCAACGAAACACCATCGACGACGCGAACATAGTTTTAAAATAAACATAGATTAATAGCATTAATTATAAATAGTTTTATCAAACACCTAGCAATAACTTAGATATCATACAAATATTAAATAACAGTTACAAATACTTCATCTATTAGTAAATAAATAAGTAAGCATAGAAATGTAAGTAGGTATATACTATATAATAAGTTGAACTGGAGACAACTGTCTAGTGAGTGTTAAATGATGATAAACACGATCCGTAGGTAGGTAAAATGTAAACAGGTTGATTCAGGAGTCCGAAATAATACTAAGCCGTTTGCATGAGTAGGTATCGCGTATACAACCGAATGGTATAAAAATGAGATCGAAATTCCATCATGATTCTTCAATTTTATAAAAATTAATAATATAAAATCTCTCTAGTTCTAAGCGAAATTTTCAAGTTGTGGTTTCTGAATATTAGTATTCGCCTCTCGTTGATGTAGTTTGCACTGATAAATAGGGTTATGGATGTGCACTAAGGCCCCAAAACGATACCTGTGGTAAACATTCACTGTGTAACTACATATTAGCTACCGTTATGTACTTTACATACGATTTCGGACTTTTGATCCACCTGTAAATACCGCTTATTTCTTAGAACGTGTTCATTGGCTGAGGTATGTAAGCGCCAATCGTCCGCCCCAACTTGCTCAGGAACACATGTTTATGGCCTTGGCCCTGGATCCCGCAAGTCAGGGTCTTCAGCTTGTACCTGCCCACGCCGGGCCAGACCACCACGCGCTGGTACCCTGGAGGCTGGTCGTAAGAGCTGTTAAAACCATGCTTGTTCTGTACAAACACTCTAGGGACGTCCACGTTGTAATGCGTCGGACCAGGGTCTTCAGGCCTCTGAAATCGCATAGACAGGTCAACCAATGCGTTCCTACCCCGATACGGCACACTCCTATCCGACTTGTTCAATTCTCCCAAATGAGTCTTCTTGTAAGTCTCCAAGCTGCCTTTGAGCGCGACAGGCCACGTCGCGGCGGCACACCGTAGTGATGTGTTAAAGTGGTTCTTTATGGTGCTCCCGTCACGTTTCCCCGTGAACAGGTCGTAAGGCCCTCTCAAAGATACAATTTTATTGGGTTTCTGTTCTATTGAATCTTTGTCGATAATCGTGTAGCGGTCAGGGGCAAGGGACCAGTTGGGGGCGGTGTCTTTAAATCTGCAAGCTTCTCCGCTGTCGAAAGACGGTAGAGTGGAATGTGGACCATAGGGAACTTTGAATGGCACAGATTTATAATAGGTTCCAGGGCCCGGGTTTTTGTTTTGATATCGCTGTTTGCTTCTTGAGGTTCTGCCGAAGCCCACGTTAGGACATGCCGGTTGGTATTTAGGCAGTGGCCCCACGACGTCGTGCCAGGCGGGCCCCAGCACAGACCGCTGCCATTTGCGCATTGCCAATATTTTTGAGTTTCTATAGCCCAAGTTTTGAGCCCATTCTTCCAACTCATTCTTGTACCTCCACGGGTCCTTGTCGATGTTTCTGTTCTTGTTGACCTCAAATATCTTGTGCAGGGGCTGCGGGCTGTAAAGGCAGGGGTCGCAGCCGTCCGCTCGCTCGGCATAGAGCCCGCTGGGGTCCAAGCTGGGGTGTATTGTGATTTTGCCGAACCTCTTCACGCCGGATCCGAACCCTATACCCTTCTCTGTGGCCACCATTATTTATTTTATTAAAAACCTTCTAAAAATAAATAAGTAAGTAAAAAACTATCCTCCATAATTTTGTATTTTCACTTTGACATTTTTTTTCTACAGATTGCAAATTAATTTCTCTGTGATTGCTATTTAAAAAAAAAATACTTTACTCCTCTGCCCAAAAAGGATTGATTGCAAAACTTTTATCTTAAAAAAGTAATTAATAAAAAATACATATTTATAATAAGATTTTCTAAATTTATAGCACTTTCCGAGTTATTATATAATTCTTAGTTAGGTAAACTAGATAGGTAGAACTAAGAGGAATAAATAAATCCTAAGTTAATAAAATAAATAAATATTTACTGTTCTGTGTTTTAACAGGGATTTTGTATGTACCTATTTATTTACATAGCATAATATCGCTGAAGAAATACCTAATAAGCAATAAACATAATAAGCTTCGATAGAGTTTCTGAATTGCAATTTCATTTTGTAATTATAAAATTATCCGTAGGGAATTAATATCCTTTTTAGGGTTCCGTACCCATAAATTAATGAAACCGGTCAAGTGGGTGTTAGTTGGACTCGCGCACCGAGGCTCCCGTACTTAAACTATAAAAGCACCATTGCTCTAACGAAGAGATATTTGGATTGAGAGACAAACTAAACTTTGCCGTTCGTAACCTGTTCTCCCTATACAAACGAACTGCAAATAAGTAGGTAATAGCAAAAAAAAACAATTGCGTTCTCACGATAAATTTACTGTTTTCGGATTTTTTCCTTTACTTGTGTTATAAAACACTGCTTCTTGCCAAATTTCAACCGGAAATACGGTACCCTCTAGGTTTTTGATTCCCTTGCAAATGTACTATATATGCAACAAAAATCGCTGTATCTTTTGATAGCGTTAACTTAGAAGTTTGATTTTTTTACACACACACGCTACAAGTCACACACAAGTAAGTCATAAGTCTTAAGACATAAGTCATAACATAAATCTTCGTTATAAATTTCAACGTGATAGCTCCACGCGTTCCTGAGAAAAAGGGTCTTGACAGACAGACAGACGGACAACTATAAGGGTTCTCCGTTTTAGGTACGGAACCCTAAAAATTATGTTTTTTGAGATTACAAACTAATTTGTAGTTAGTTTGTATGGGGACAACATATTTCCGTTAGATCAATGGTCGATGCTTTAGTAGTTTATGTGTCGCACTTGACCGGCATTTAATTCGTACCTACAACGATAGCAGGTGCTCGGTAATTGCTACTAGGTAATTTGATTGAACCGAGGTTAACGATACATCAATAATTAAACGCCGGGTACCGCAGAGCGTCTAGACGCGCGCATCAAAATGCTTCTAAATACCAAAACGAACCTTATTTCAAAATACGACATTGTATTTCTGCGGTTAGAGTCTTCTACTTCTTCTTTTTTTTACGAAATTAGTGAAATGATGAAATTTTATTGGAATAAGCTAAGGAATCGCTGCACCTGCGATTAGCGGGTATTAATGCTAATGTCAAGTAATTAATAGTAAGACCAAATTCAATAAATATATCAAGCCCATTCTTCTCCATAGGAAATTCATTCCGAATGGGAGGTAGAGATACTATTAATATTATTTATTTTTTACTGACGATTCATAAGTGCCTGTATTGGTTTACATGAATAAAAACATGCTGATTCTGATTCTGATTTAAGAGTACCCATAACGACTCCATTATTCGTCCCTTCTTTCCGATATAATTGCCGTGTAATACAGGTACATGAGATAACAACAATGGCGGAAAATTCACCGCAGAGCTATACGAAGATTGTAGTCATTATGGGTACTCTAGATAATGTACCTATGCTGCTACGGTAAAAGTCACGAAACCACGTGTCAACATTATCTCGCGCTGTCAATTTCGATTCGTTGAAGAATGACCTTTTTCTATGAGTAAATACAATTAGTTGTGGTACTGGCATACATTTTTCATTGCGCGTCATGTCGCTTCAGTCTGTCAGGGGCTTTAGTAGGTACAACGTCACTGGTAGAGTCTATACTCTGATAATAATAATAATACATCATCATCATGTATTCCCCGAAGGGGTAGGCAGAGGTGCACTGTAGTGCGCCCACACTTCGCCGATGTATTTTTGGTCCCAATGTAATGCGAGCCTATTGCCATTATACTGGGCACATTCTCCCTCTACACGAGGGAGATTTTTGGGCTATAGTCCACCACGCTGGCCCCGTGCGGTTTGGTGAACTTCACACGCCTTTCTATAGACGTGCAGGTTTCCTCACGATGTTTTCCTTCACTGTTTCATAGCAAGTGGTAATCGCGGATGAAAATGAGATTCGCACATAAGCCCAGAGGTGCGAGCCGGGGTTTGAACCTGCACACTTTGATTTGCAAGGCGTGCGTTCGACCACTCGGCTACCACTGCTTTTATACTCTATAAAATATACATTTTATACTACACTCTGATATTCAATAAAATGTCTTGAACGTTTCTATGAACGGGCCAAAGGCTACTTAAGCTATGAATTATATAGCATACTAGGCCCCAAGTCCCCTAACACTATCGCCGTGGAGTCGTTCTGACTTCAGTTTTAAAGGCATTACGTTAATATAGGTAGCTAGAATATTAGGGTCACGGATGTGTGCTTTGCGTTCCCGTGTCTCTTCCGACAAGGCGGGTGTTTGGACCACCGTGGGTTTTTAGTTTTGCCGGATGTCCGACGTATATCCCCTTCCGACACGGGGGAGTCAAAAGGGATACCCCTTTCGACTCCCCCGTGCGTAAAGCATTTTACCTCGAAAAAAAAAGGTAGCTAGAATTTTAGTTTATTTCATGCCTTAAAAAGAAAGTTATAAAATCAATAATGTTGGTTACCTATCTAGTTTACGAGTGAACGAATGATTTTGAGTATGCATGAACAAGTGTCTCCGGATGTCCTTCTGACTCAAAGCTCGACATTCGCACTGTAGGGCAAAAGAGAGTTCTCTTTTTGCATCGTGGGGAAATCCTTAAGGATTCTAACACGCCACGGTTTCCACATTCCATGTATAACCACACGATGGACTATCTTATGTTTTGTGGAGAGCGCTTTTGGACTCAGCAGCGAACGTAAGAGATAAAATTCCTGAATTTCACACATCGTTGCGTCGGTAACATTCATTTTAAATTTATCATTGAAAAATACCGACATTTATTCCGTCTGGTATGGTTTGCGCCGTGATGGGTTTATAAAAGTCTGTTTTTGTTGTCTGCCAATGCAATGATAGTCAATTTTTTTAAGGGTGGTACCGATCGAGGGCTGTACAAAATTTATTAAATTGCCTCTCGTAGTTCGAGTATGATGTGTGTACGTACAAAATGTTTTGTTGTTTGTCTTTACTCGAGATCAAATAAATGATTTACAACGAAATATTATGTATACAGTCGTGTCTTTTCTGTTGGCACCAAACTAAAATAAGCGTATTACCCGTCTTCTTACGGACGTAATGTTTAAGCAAGCTGACAATATTTTTTGTGTGTTTTTTGGATCCTAAGCCCGCCTCATATTCTCACCACTGTTGCTCCTGTAAGCCAGGATCTACAGCGGTGTGCAATGAAGACGCCGAGGCTTGACCCTCGACGAGTCACGAAGAAAAGCAAATTGCGTAGGAACCCGCACGAACTTAATCGGACAAACGGTAGGAGGAGTTGGAAGAAATAACTTCTTAGTTTATTTTTAGTGTGAACAAATATAGTTTATTTGTATTTTATATAAGTGCCTATAACAGAATTGATATCAACGTGTTTCATAATGGGTAAACTAAAATAAATTATAAAAAATATTATGAAAATGGATGGAATCAGGCGTAATATTGCGGAAATCCATTGTAAAAAACAATTGTGGAGATAGGGTAAGGTCAAGGGGATTATGAAAATACAGAAATATGTTTTGTTTGAGAAATATTTTTGATGTCAAGTTTTCCTTGAAAGTTGGCACAACACCGCTCTAAAAGAAGAAGAAGTTGGTGACCGTTCGGCTGTTCTTCTCATGCAAAGTTCAGCCGCGCGGAGCATACCTGCTCGCACCGTCAAGCCGTCTAGTGGACTATCATGTGAAATTTGAGCAAAATCGGCCCTTCAACCGGGTGTTGGCTGCCACATTTATATTTCATAGCCAGTGTTACGTAGAGATAGGTCTATTTGCACGGTAAAACCGGTTGCTTGATGATGATTTTGACGGGAACGGACGTATGCAGAGGCAGAACATTATGTATGGCGTTCACGTTCTGTCGGATTGAGCCCACCGCACCGCAAAAAAATTATCAATACCAAAACGAACTGAGTATTAATATGCATAAAGATTGATTTTCTGTGGTTAAAGCAACGTCCCCACGCGTCTAAATTCGCTTGCGCTGTCAATGAAATTTCATTAGACAATTAACTTATGTAACAAGAATGTTGTGTTGTAATTTTGACACCGTCGCGTGCGCATGTTTACAGGACTACCATTTCACATAAGTTACCGTTAAATTAGCAAATGTCCAGCAGCCGGCTTTACCGTGTAAATAGAGCCCAACGCGTGTACGTACATTTGTTGATTATTTATTCAGTACACCAGCACACACACATTCTGTGCTATCTGCCCCTTAACCAGTTATCATGTAAGGCGAATGTCTTCTAGGTTTGAGGGCCACCCGGCTTGGCTAACTGCAACGTGTGGAGGCAGGTTCGATGGATTTTTTAAAATGTCTGACTGTAAAGCCCCGGGAACGCTCGTCAAAAATTTTAACCATCCCAAAACGAATATTATGTCAAAACGGGGTGTATCAGAAGTCCGAAATAATATTTTGTGTACATATACGGTGGCTATTCAGTGGATTGTGGATGCTTAGTAAAGACAGAGTATACTTTTTTTAAACATGGGAATATCCTTTATGGATACCCCTTCATCTTCGGGGAAATGAAGGGATTATGTGGAAGTCCCAGCGAAGCCGTATATCCACTAAAAACCCATGGTGATCCAATCAACCGCCATATCTGAGGATTCACGGGAACACAGATTATACCTACCACATAGTTTCTGAGTTATGGACCTTTAAATATTTGTTACAGGTATCGTGTTCTAACCTTTGGGTACGTCCATAACCGTAATGTTTTTTAAAAAAACATTAGGGTCCCGCGGGAGGAACATAAATCCCTTTTAATACGAGTGATCTCCCAAACGGCTGTACCTATTTTGACGAGACCTTCAACAGCAGATAGCTGATGTCACAAGATTTAAATTAGGGTACATGTATTTAAAAAAAAACATTTGGGTTCCGCGAAAAGATCATAAATACCATTTATTCAGACAGATCTCCCTAACGGCTGCATCTATTTTGACGAGATTTTCAATGACAGATAACTGATCTTATAAGGAGAAACTTACAGTACACGTGTTAAAAAAAAGATCAGGATCCTGCGGGAGGAACATAAATCCCATTTATTCCGAGCGATCTCCCAAATGGCTATACCTATTTTGACGAGACTTTCAATGGCAGATAGCTGATGTTACATGGAGTAACAAGGGGTACTTTATTTTTAGGGTTCTGTACCCAAAGGGTAAAACGGGAACCCTATCACTGAGACTTCGCTGTGCGTCCGTCCGTCCGTCTGTCACCAGGCTGTATCTCATGAACCGTGATAGTTAGTGATTTGAAATTTTCACAGATGATGTGTTTCTGTTGCCGCTATAACAACAAATACTAAAACACAGAACAAAATAAATATTTAAGGGGGCTCCCAAACAACAAACGTGATTGTTTTGCCGTTTAGATAATGGTACGGAATCCTTCAGGCGCGAGTCCGACTCGCACTTGGCCGGTTTTAGTTTTTAGGGTTCAAAATTTTTATAAAGTGTGTTTTTATTTTTATCTTATTCAAATTCTTAATTGACCATTAATACAGTGCATAAATAATTTTCATAAATTGGGACTAAAATTTTGGTGTATATACAAACTAGAAGCTTTTAACTTAAACCGAAAACACACTCGTGACTTGAAAAGCGACTTTGACACCTTGGTTTTTCACGGGCAGTGCTTGGGTGGATCTTGAAGGGAACACCCTAAAACGGCCTATTGTGGTAGCAGAAGTTGGTTCGATCCCGGTTTCTGGAATATACAGAATTTTTAAATCTCCAGAAACCAACCAACAACTGCCGCCATTTAGCGTGCGCTAAACGACAACTGGCGCCACCTAGCGCCAAATAGCTGTACTACTTAGGCGTAGGCGTACTTAGGTTACTGGAGGCGAGTTAGTTCCGCTTTCTGACACAGGGGGGCACCACTTGTAGGACTGTAATATTTTTATTTAATTGTTTTTATTTAATTTTAAGATTATGCCGATTATTATAGATAATGGTACGGAACCCTTCGTGCGCCAGTCCGATTCGCACTTGGCCGGTTTTTTTAAGAAGTCATCACGGTTCCGCGGGAAAAACATATCTATCATTTATTCTGAGTGATCTTCTAAACAGCTGTATCTACCTATTTTGACGAGAATATCACTGGCAGATAGCTAATGTATTATACACGGGGTTATTAGGGTACTTTAGTTTTTTAAAAGCATTACGGTTCCGCGGGAAGAACATAAATCGCATTTATTACAAGTCTTCTCCAAAAACGGCTGTACCTATTTTGACGCGACTTTCACTGGCAAAGATATAATGTTACAACTCAGTGTCAGTATCAGTGTTACTTGGCGTACTATAATTTTAAAAAGCATTAAGGTTCCGCAGGAAGAACTTAACTACAATTATTCCAAGTGTTCTCCAAAACAGCTTTATTTTCAGTTTTAAGAAAGCATTAGGGTTCTGCAGTAAGAACATAAATCCCACTTATTCCGAGTGATCTCCCAAACGGCTGCATCTATTTTGACATAACTTTTACTGGAAGATAGTTGATGTTACAAGAAGTAGGTAACTTAAACTAGATTTTTTTTAAACAATGAGGGTAGGTAAATTTCACGCGTACGAAGTCGCGGGTACAGCTAGTTATATAATATTAGTATAGATATAGATAAATTAATGAAGAAAGAAGCTGTGTTAGCCTCGTCGGTAGAAAGCCCGCCTTGAACGCAAGGGGTGCAAGTTCAAATCCCGGGCTCGCACCTCTGAGATGATTTTCATGTGCGAATGAGATTTTCAATAATGATTACCACTTGCTGAAAGGTGAAGGAAAACATCGTAAGGAAACCTGCACGTCTACAAAAGATCGAGTTCACCATCTCGCATTTGGCCAGCATGGTGGACTATCCCCCAAATCTCCCTCGTATTGAGGGAAAATTTTCCCGGTATAATGGCAATAGGCTCGCCCCCTATTACATTGGGACCAAAATACATCGGCGAAGTGTTGGTGCACTGTAGTGCGCCTCTGCCTTCCTCTTGGTGGAATACAGACGTGATGATGTATTATTATAAATGGATGAAGTAAGTTTTATAAAACTATTTTCTCACCGCATATAAACCACTACACATTTCACTAATACCTGGAATTCCCAGAATCACGCGGATTCGTATTGTTTTGTTAACTTCGTTTGTGTAAACTTCGAGATACGGGACTTAAGTTTATGAGCGTGTAGAAATCCTCGCAGTTCTTACTTCCTGAGGGATGGATTCAGTTCTTTTCTATATTTATACTCATTACAGTGCCTCCTACACGGATGGATTAACCGCTGTACAAAAGAAGACTAAGAAAAAGTTCTTAGCTGCACGCGAACTCATTAGTAGAGTTCGCTTTTTTAAATACACATATTTATCGTTTACATTCGGTGTTTCTTCTTTAAAACCTAGAATGACTGATGAACTTTTAAACAGTCACCACAATACCTCGTTTTTATTAATGAGGGGAATCTTTGAGGCATAACCTTTTTTTTTCTTTATTTCAATGATAGAGATATATGTGGGATAGAGTCTTGCTCGTTATTCTTCAAAGGGAATACAATTCATAATGCATAATGGTTTAATTATAATTTAATAAATATATACTCCTTTCCGAATAAGAAACTAGGCTCTGACGAAACGTTTGCCAACCCGCATTGGACTAGTGTGGTGGACAAATGGTCCAAACCCCCTTAACTTTAAAAAACCTTCACACATCTATGGCAAGTCAAATAATAGCCCAGGACCGAGATGTGTGGAGAAGTAAAGGGGAGGCTTTTGCCCAGGAGTGGGGCATAGAAAGGCTATAAAAAAATATGTTTTAATACACGATGCAGATCATTGTGTGGTTAAATATTGATTTTGTCTCGTTTCTATTTATTGAGCGGTTAATACAATCGAGCCGTTTCTACTACCCTAAACAAAGCAGACGCTGCGGAAAACGATATCTGCTATTCTTTGATTTATCAAACCAAAGAAAAGCGCTTAATAATAAAATACTATACTATATAAATAATAAAATAAAATAAATCACCTTAATTACATAATTGTATTTTTTTTACTTTTAAACATAATCTTTTGATGTTATATAATAAAATATGTAGATATATTATGATTAAAATATATTGATGAAGTAATATATCGGCACTAATTGCGTGTCTGAAACTAAGTAAAGCTACATGCGTACCATACAATGTACGGGGATTTTGGAAGCAATGTCAGTCCAGGGTAAATAAAAAAAAATACAACGTTTCCCTGACGGGAACAAAAAGCCCGCACAGTAACGGCTATTCCGTTTCCTACGTTTCGGGTACGTTTTATGTGGCTTTATTTTTTTAAATTCGACGGTTCGATGAAGTTAGTTTATTTGTTATTTGTGTGACCAATGTTGGCCGGGCTAAGGGGGCGTATTGGTAATTGTAGCACGGTTTTTGCAGGGGGGCGCGCGCGGCGCACGCAGCTCTCTGTCGGCCGCGACCACCACCGTGGGACGTAGCGTCTTTAAAATTAGGGAAAAGTGTTATGAAGGGGAAACAGAGTCGACAGTTCTCTGCATTAGTCCGCGCCTTAACGGCGTTGAAAATCGATGGGGGGGGCGAGGAAGCGGCGCGCGTGCGTCCGCTCCGAGCCGGCCGCGTGTCGCCGTCGGGCCGCCGCCGCAGCCGCACGCTCGCGACCTGTAGAACTCTTACCGCGACTTGTTGCGGACGCCACTTGTTAACTTATGGAAACACCGTGAACCTCAGGTAAGTTGACTGAAACCACATCTAATCGACCCTGGCGGTTGCGAACTTGGCCAATATTGTCTCTTTTATTATTTTAAAAAGTCCGTCAACACGTCAGCGAAAGTTTGAAACACGCGCGTGGCCCACTGTGCCGACAGTTTGTGAATATTTTTTTATTGAGTTTGCCGGCGCTCAGCGTGAACTGTGGTTTCGCGTGTTCCTTCTTATTGTCCAATCGGAATTTTGGTGCGGATTTTAGAGCGCATTCGCGTGAATTGTTTGAGTTAAATATTGTTTTGTTCAATCCCAGTGTTACCCGGCGAGTTGGAAACTAGGGAGATTATGAGTTTTCCGGTGCCGTTACGTTTTCAGGACTGAAATAAAGTAGCTTAACGAGATTCTGTCATTTATATAGCTTCCGGGGCTAGCTGGTGCGGTTACAGTGTGGGAGTGAAAGAATGGGTATTGTCCTGATGTTTCACCTTGCGAATAATGGGCTAATGAATTGGGGATTATACTAAACATTTGTTACGTAATGCGAATATTCGTCGTACTCATTGTTGCGAACAATAAAAATGCGAATCTTAGTGGGAATAAGTAAATATGTTATAACCCGTACCTAATATAATATTTATTAGAAAGCAGATAGATAGAGGCACCCTAATATTTTATACACACGCTATAGTTTTTTTCGAAATGAGTAATGTAAGTACACAGTTTATAATAGTTTACAAAGCACTTTTCAAGTATAAGTCTTGTGATATCTCAATATAATAAAAATACATGTACTTTTTGGGGAACCTTCTGGTTAGTTTACTAAATCAATAGGGTCGATCTCGGGTACCTACCGATGCAGTTACATATAATACAATACAAAATACTAATGGTAGTTGGTATAAAGCCTGCCTTAAACGCAAGGGGTGTAAGTTCAAACCCTAAGCTCGCAATCTCTAGGATTTTATGATTTCATTAGCGAATGTAAATTACAATAATCATTACCACTTGCTGAACGGTGAAGACAAACACGGTGAAACGCGCACGTCTAAAGAAATGCGTGTTATGTTCAATAAGCCGTACTGGGCCAGTGTGGTGAACTATGGCCCAAATCTCCCTTCCATTGTGGGGGGAATGTGCCTAGTATAAGAGCAATAGGCTATTAAATTGGGATCAAAATTTATTAGCGAAGTGTATTGCTATTAAAAAATATGACTTATATAAAATATGTGATTAATTTAAAACTTGAATAATTTCATGTCAGAAAACAAAATTTATCAAAACCGGCCAAGTGCGAGTCGGAACCCTTCGTGCCATTATCTATAAAAACGGCAAAAAATCACGTTTGTTGTATGGGAGCCCCCTTAAATATTTATTTTATTCTTGTTGTTATGTATTTAATGTTATAGCGGCAACAGATATACATCATCTATGAAAATTTCAACTCTTTAACTATTACGGTTCATGAGATACAGCCTGGTGACAGACGGACGGACGGACGGACAGCGAAGTCTTAGTAATAGGGTTCCCGTTTTACCCTATGGGTACGGAACCCTAAAAATGATAAATAAAAATGTGGCAGTGGTAGCCTCGCGGGCAAGAACGCCCGCCTTGAACGTAAGGGGTGCAAGTTCAAATCCCAGGCCCGTACCTCTGAGATTATTTTCATGTGCGAATGTCATTTTCAACAATGATTACCTCTTGCTGGACGGTGAAGGAAAAACATCGTGAGGAAACCTGCACGTCTGTAGAAAGGCGTGTGAAGTTCACCAACCCCCATTGGGCCAGCGTGGTGAACTATGGCCCAAATCTCCCTCGTATTGAGGGGGAATGTGCCCGGTATAATGGCAATAGGCTCGCCCCCTATTACATTGGGACCAAAAATACATCGCCGAAGTGTGGATGCACTACAGTGCACCTCTGCCTACCCCTTCGGGGAATACAGGCGTGATGATGTATTATTATTATTGTAGTCCGCTTGGAATGGTGGTAGGAATGCTGGCTGCATTTTTCGTTGAATAGCCAGGCTGAGTCGTTGAATGCGGTAAGAGAGATCCCTCTTGTCACCTGTGGAGTTAATACATTTTAGAACAATGCGTTTTGGTAATCTGTCTAGCCTAAGGCAGCAACAAATACGTAGTCCACCACGCTAGCCCAGTGCGGGTTGGCAGACTTCACACATCGAGAACTAGTCAAGTTCCCTCAAACGTGCAGGTTTCCTCACGATGTTTTCCTTCACCGTTTCATAGCAAGTGGTAATCTCGGATGTAAATGAGATTCGCACATGAAACCCAGAGGTGCGAGCCGGGGTTTGAACCTGCACACTTTGATTTGCAAGGCGTGCGTTCGACCACTCGGCTACCACTGCTTTTATTCTGAAAACGGTATTTGCGCCGTTTCATGTTCAGAAAACGGTATTTGCGCCGCCTGCCGAGATTCGTTTTCTCAGTCACAATATACTTGATAATAAGAGTTGATTGATGCTCTTCATAGTGAGTGGCCGATCCATTTTCTCATACCCCAATTCTTAGTCCATCCAATCTACGTTACAATTAAACCAGATTTTTCTTTCTGCAAATTCGCATTAGTCCCCGCATCTGCATCCATAGCATGACCGCGTAGACATAAGTTTTATCTCTTTCAACTGTCAGATTTATCGAGAAAATGACGTCACTTCGACGCTTTATGTACTGGACATAAAGTATACTGGGTGTGACGTCATTTTCTCGACGAATCTGACAGTTGAAAGAGATAAAACTTATGCTACAGGGCATGGTGGGGTCACGTATTACGTCATTTGCAGTGATTGACAATGACTGCAAATGACGATAAGTGTCTCACACAACATCAAAGCTATCGCAAGAGGCTTTTACGGGTTGGACCTATATCCCCGCGCGCAGCCTCCGTAGATCCCGGAGTAAAGTGATACAAATAATGAAACAAAAAAAACAAGTATTCAATCATCTAATAAATTAAACTTGAATCTTATAATTTATACAGCTTTTATTTGATATCCATAATTTCATTTCATTTCATAATAAAAAAATATTTTCTTTAAATCTACACTTTTCTAAATTACAGCTACCGTTTTTCAATGTACCTACGACATTTATGAGAAATCCAACAACAAATTCAACTACAACTAAATACCTTGATATTTCGCGTTTCCTATACCCCGAGCTAAACAAGCTAAGCTTTGGACACACATACATATAATCAAAAAAGTTACCTTAAGTATCATGCAATTTTCTCACAAAACATACACGGTTAGATTTTTTATCAATGGATGTATTTATTTAAACACGTCATCACAATTTCGGAATGCGTTTGTGGCGCTTAATTCGCCATAATATGGATAATTGATTGAGCGTTGATATATATTATTTATGTTGTGATTAGTAAAATGATCTGCAGCTGCTTAATTAATTCAGTTTGGCAGTGGTTTATTGTCTCCGTGTTCGTAAAATGTCAATGGTTAAAACCATATCGACAGATATATGCAATACACATAGACTCATCATATGGTAGCGCTTGTGAAGGGATTTTCAACTTTGTTTTCTAAAACAAAATAGAACCAAGAATTTAAATTAGATGAAGATGATTCAAATTTTTATTGTATTACGAAGAGAAAAGTTTGGCAATTATGCATGGAAAATGATATCTGGCTAATGTCCACTACGACCACGCTGACAGATGTCAATTCTTCATCAAAGTTTCGAAAAAAACGGCCGAATCACGCCTCCAGATCACACAGTGACACGTTGAGCATGCAAATGCTTCTCAATAATCGCTCTAGGATTTTCAGAAGCCCAAATGCCAATTGTTGATGTACCCTGACAAGTGAAAATGGTCTTCGTCTGACAAAAAGTTTTTTTTTTTCTGAAAAACCAGTGGGTTGTTTCTGAATGAATTGTGCAAATCTACGGCGATGTTTTAATTCGATACTAAATGTCAAAACTGTCAAGTTTTTGGTGTTGTCTGCCAAAACAAAGTTCTTGTTGAAAAACCCTATACTACCAGTACTATTCGGTACTATACAATGGGCTGTAGGCAATCCCAGTGACACCTAGACCAAGGACAATTATTCTAAGGGCCAAATCGAACAATCTGCCAAACGTCCCGCGACGGCTCTGTTTTTAATATTATATTAATATTACTTAATATTTTTTGTCAGATTATATACTAAGTTAACTGAAAAAAGTAAGAGGGTCGTCACCTTATACTTCTTCGACGCAAATTTAGGAAAAATAAGTTATATATCTTTCAAGTTTCTTGCGTTAGATGCATCTTGGCTTGAAAGTGACACGTTATTTAAACTCAAGGAACGCCATGATGAAGCAATCTTTTTAAAGAATTTATACCTATTTCCTGCCACATAATACACCGGTAATAGGTATGAACTTGCTTCAAATTGCTTCAAACGCGAAGGAAGTTCAGTGACTCGAGGGAAACTAGGTATTTACCGTCTAGACTATATACTATGTGCAATAAATTATATTTATTAGCCCTTTTGACGAGTGAACATAGTCCTCACCTCGGCAGCACGGGTTGGCAGACTTCACACGTGTTAGAACTAGTGAGATTCCCTCAGACGGGCAGGTGTTATTTACCTTTACCGTTATAGCAAGTGATAACCACGTATGAAAAGGTACGAGCCGGGATTCAAATAACTTTGACTATAAAACACCCGTTTGAATAGGCTACCATTACTATTACTGAACAAGTTTCATGAATACATAACACAATGTTGGAAGGGCCTTAGTTACTTTTGAAGAGCGATCTAGTGGGGGCATTTTTTGGTAGGAGAGCTCCAATCTTCGGAGTCCAATGAATCCGGGGGCACTGGAGACATGATCCGCTAGTAAATAATTAATATGTGGGTATATAGTCCGACCAGTGGCTAGCATGCATGTCAAGACAATAACTCTATCACGGACTGGCTCGGTCGCTCTCTGCCTTATTTCATACGAGAGAAAGAGATAAAATCAACATATTCTGTGACATAAGTCTAGTGTTGGCGCTCATGCTACAACTACTAGTTACGACACTGATTCCGTAAATAAGAATGGGCAGGAGCAACATCCTTTCTACGTCTAAAGATTTTGCACAGTCGCCGATCTTGTACTCTGTCTCTAATACTTTGACGTTTGTATCAGTATTGGGTATACAACTACTACTACTACTACCGCCCTTTTAACGTCCCACTGCTGGGCACGAGCCTCCCCTCAATGCAAGGAGGATCCGGGTCACAGTCCACCACGCTGGCCCAGTGCGGGTTGGCAGACTGAATGGTATAAAAATTGAATCGAAATTCAACCATGTTTTTCCATTTTTTTCGTCGTCAATTTCTATAACTCGTAATGTCTCGAGTCCTATGTAAAATTTGCATATTCTGTTTTGTGAATATTGGTAGTCGTTCCTCATAAGTGTAGTTAGGTAACACTGCTGAATAGGGTTATGGAGCTAAAGGCCAGAATACGATACCTGTGACAAATATTCAAAGTTCTATAACTCAGAAACTATGATAGGTATAAACTGTCTTCCCTAAGTATCCACATAAGGGCTACTGTATGTCTACCCAAAGTATTATTCCGGACTTCTGATACACCCTGTATAATGTCATTGTAACGGATTGAAATTTCAATAACGTTGAGAGCAAGTCTACCGATAAATTGAGTCAATACACCGGCGGACTCACCTATCAGCTTTAGACGTATATTCAAAGGTCTCAGAAACTATGATAGTTAGGTATAAACTGTCTTCACTAAGCATCCACATATGAGCTACCGTATATGTACCCAAAGTATTATTTTGGACTTCTGATCACCCTGTATGTATTGATAGAGGGTATATATTCAAAAAAAGTCAATATATTTCGCTCGCCGCTGTGAGTGCGGTCTGCTAGTAGCATTTTGACCCTTTGCCCGTACACACGTAGCCTATGCAGTTGTGCGCCGGATGCTGCAATATAATTTAAAAATCTCGTAACGGAACTCTATTGCTGTGTTATCTGTGAGGTGCGTGAAAGAAGTTCTTTATGTTTGCATTATTTTAATAAGTATTTAAAATTCATTTTCTTATATTTTAATTAATATTTCGTTTGTCATGATGGTATACGATTACATTCTTATATTTTACTTATAAATATCATAGTCATGTTCGTAAAACAGTGTTACGCGTGTATCACTCGTGTAAGCTAGGCTACCGGCCCGGCTGTGAGTACTGTTGTCGCAATATTGAGACACAACTCCTCGCTCTTTTCTACATTTGATTTGTTTAATACCGTTCTCGGGCTACTGTATTTATATTGGTTTTCATAATATGTGTCTCTTTTGAAGCAGAATTTTTATTTTTTTATTACCCGACAACGGCGAAGCCAAAAGGAAGGGTTGTGATTTTACATGTCTATCTACGTATGTTAGTATTTACATATGTATCTCCGTAGCGCCTAAACTATTCACCCGTTATTGATGAATAAGATGTCAACCGATTTTATGATCGATATTATGACCCTGATACATTTTAACCGACAACAACAATAGGAGGAGGCGATTTTACTTCTTCGGTAGTTGGGTTAAAGTTTTATAAACCTTTTTCTTAAGGCCTCGTTTTTACCCCATTGGCATACTATTTTACGATTTGTTAAGGTTGCTGTAAAACGTCAGCTAAAGTTCAGTTAAAGTTGGATGGTTCTAAAACAAAACACAATCAATACATGTAATTTGGGTTACTTAAATACACGTTGCCGCTGATTATCTAGTACACTTTATTACGCCAAGTTATTAGTTATATTGGATTGTTGGTTACATGATCATATCATACATTTTTGTACTGGATTATAGTTATAAGCACTGGTAGCCGAGTGGTCGACAACGTTGCTAAGTTCGCTCGCGCTGTTAATGATATTCCGTTGAAACATGAAACGTTTCTTCAATAAACGAGCCTACTCATTCCTTAAAGGCCGGCAACGCACTTGCGATGCCCCTGGTGTTGCAGGTGTCCATGGGCGGCGTTGATCACTTACCATCAGGTGAAACGGCTGCTCGTTTGCCTCCCTATCTCATTAAAAAAAAAACATGAGTTTTCATGAAACAATTCAGTTCTTTTGGGCGTTTTGACACATTGTCCCAGAATTATGCGATTTAGCAAAAAGCAATGCGTTATAGCACAAGTGGAGGGGAAAAAATTTAAAACCGGCCAAGTGCGAGTTGGACTCGCGCACGAAGGGTTCCTATAAAAATGGGTTATCTATAAAAATGGCAAAAAAATCACATTTGTTGTATGGGAGCTCATTTAAATATTCATATTATTTAGTTTTTTCAGATATACATATTCAGATGTACATCATCTGTGAAAATTTAATCTTTCTAGCTATCACAGTTCATGAGATACAGCTCATGGTGACAGACGGTCGGACGGACGGTACGGACGGACAGCGAAGTCTTAGTAATAGGGTTCCCGTTTTACCCTTTGGGTACGGAACCCTAAAAACCGTAGATTTGTATTGACACCAACCAAAACAAATTACAAAAAATGTTCAAGACTCGATTCGCGTGATAGACGAACTAATTCAATACCTGCAAATGTGTACGGAACACTTGATGCGCGGTTCCGACTCGCACTACGCCGTTTATTTAAAGATTACTAGCAATGTGAAGTTATAACATTACTCTATTACCATCAGCCCCTCCAGCTTAGCTAAATGAAGTACTAGGAGTGGGCTCACGTAAGTAGTTTAACCCGGGACTTCTCGATTTCGAGAGCGGCCCCTCTACCCACTAGGCTATCGCCGCTATAATTTATAGTGAAATTGAATATGATTATATAGGTAAGCGCGATTCTTTGCAAACTTACTCTCTTTCATTATTGTATCGATATCCATAACCCAAGAATATCCATTAGCTTTCATTGTTTCAGTGTCAATCTATTATATTCTAGACACATATTGTTTTATATCACGCTTGTATCTCCTGAACGGATAAGCATGCACCCTTATGCTACAATGGCATTTTTATGATGTCTAATGGATTAGACTATTGCTATTATAACTTGTAAATGGATTGAAGGCGTATCAGGGGTCATCTATAGTTCATCTATCGAAGCTAATATTGATACGTATTAAAGGCAGGCAAACTATTATAGTTTGTAGTAGTTTGGCTTTGGGTAGTACATGCATAACTCTATTAAACAGTGTGAACTACTTCTTCAAGGAATAGCAAGTAATATACACATGAATATTTTGCATAAGACTAGCTTTATTACACGTCTTTCAATTTGAGAATAATACACCATCATCTTTATTGAAAATTACATTCGCACATGAAAATCTCAGAGGTATTACGTTCTATCGACGGGGCGCTACCACTGCTGTTGTGGCTCGGTTAGTCGCTGATATAGTGTACTATTTAAATGCAGTTAGCCTCATTAAATTTATTTTTATATAGATTACACAATTTACACGATTTACACAAAAATGTAAATCCTTATTGGATAAAACAACCATGGAGTTTCTTGCCCACTCTTCTCCATAGGAAATGCATCGACTGGGTGGTAGAGATACTATTATTTATTTTTTACTCACGATTCATAAGTGCCTGTATTGGTTTACATGAATAAAAAATCTGAATCTGCTGTCATCACGCCGTCAAGCCCCCGGCACACTGGGGTGTCAAACCTCGCGCGTCAATAAATTTTCCAACACCAAAACGGACTCTGTGTCAATATGCATAAAGATTGAATTTCTATGGTAGAAGCTACGCCCCCACGCGTCAAAATTCGCTCGGGCTGTCAGTGTCATTAAGTTACGAAATGAGTGAAATGATGAAATTTAATGGAATAAGATGAGGAATGGCTTCACCTGCGACTAGCGCGGGTATTTCGCCAATGTCAAGTAATTAATAGCAAGGACAAATTCAATAAATACATATTATAAATAAAAATTGATAATGACAGTGATAAAGATGGCGGATGAATTAGTTGAAGAATGAACCTTTTTTTAACCGACTTCCAGAAAGGAGGAGGTTTCTCAATTTGACCGTATATATTTTTTTTATATGTCAATACCACCGAGCTAGTATATACTAAGGAGCGGCCCTAAGGAGCGGCCCTAAGGAGCGGCCCTAAGGAGCGGCCCTAAGGAGCGGCCCTAAGGAGCGGTCCTAAGGAGCGGCCCTAAGGAGCGGCCCTAAGGAGCGGTCCTAAGGAGCGGCCCTAAGGAGCGGTCCTAAGGAGCGGCCCTAAGGAGCGGTCCTAAGGAGCGGCCCTAAGGAGCGGCCCTAAGGAGCGGCCCTAAGGAGCGGTCCTAAGGAGCGGCCCTAAGGAGCGGTCCTAAGGAGCGGCCCTAAGGAGCGGCCCTAAGGAGCGGCCCTAAGGAGCCCGAACTGCGGTAAATTTCCGCCATATCAGAATTTGATTGTTTATATTGTTTGAAACTTACGTACTTACATAATCTTAATTCTAAGACGGCGGATCTCATATAAACCATTATTGCCAACCTTAAAATCGCCGCGCATCGAGCATTACGAAGAGTTAAGTTCTTATGTCAACTTTATCTACTCTGTGGTCAATTTGTTTTGGTATGGCAAAACATTTACCGCGCGAGCGTAGACGCTCAAGTGTGGAGAAGCCTTAAGGGGATATGCTACATCGGCCAGTATCAGCCCATTAGCCATTCAGATGCAAATAGGGCGACATGACGCGAACGTAGCGATGGCGTCCAAACATTATTACCATAAATTCAATAGGAGTGCGTGACCGTATATGAGGTCAAAGTGATACCATAGATTAGAATGATTTTCATTTACGGCCAAAACCAATAATTTTTTGACACAGATAAGCAATAATTAGCTAACTGGGAGTATAAGCTTTTTGATCGAAATTTTAATGGAATAAGATGAGGAATGGCTCCACCTGCGTTTAGCGGGTATTTCAGCCAGTGTCAAGTAATTAATAGAAAGGGAAAACTCTATAAATACACATCTATATCTATACAAATAAATAAAATTTGAGTGTCTGTTTGTAACATCAAAATAACATTATTTTAACAAATGTATATGAAAGTATACACGATACCTATAAAGAAAATGCATTTTTAAAATTTTTTTGTCTGTCTGTCTGTTTGTTCCGGGTAAACTTCTAAACGGCTGAACAGATTTCGACGGAACTTTCACTGGCAGATAGCTGATGTTCCAAGGTGTTCCTTATTCCTTATCTTATTTCATTGAATATAATAATTTCACTCATTTCGTAAAATAATGAAAAAGAAGTATGTTCGGCCCCCTTGCCACCACCTGTCATGCTGGTGTTTCTAATATTTCTTTCGTTTTTGACTAACTGTCAAAGTCAGTACAAAATGTGCCAAAAATTTACAGCTGTTGAAATAATAATACTTTAAGAGGTGGTGGTAAAGCCCCAAGTCATCAGGCCCAGCAACCAGAAATTAGCAGTATTATACTGAATTATATATATATATATATATATATATATTATTGATTACTTGGATTTTATAACACATTGTATTATAAATTTGTAACATCAAAACAAAACTGCTTGTGCGGACGTGGTAACGGGGAAGTACAAAAGTTATTTGTAATTACATTATAATATTACAAAATATTTTGTATAATTAATAAAATTAAACTTTATTTCAATGGGATAACATTAATATTTGTATGACAATAATTGTGTAATGAACAGTGAATGTCTACTGAATTGTACTGTCGTGTTCAGTAATACGCTTGTATGATACTTAAGATACTTACTACTACAGCCCTTTTAACGTCCCACTGCTGGGCACGGGCCTCCCCTCAATGCGAGGGGGATTCAGGCCATAGTCCACCACGCTAGCCCAGTGCGGGTTGGCAGACTTCACACATCTATCGAGAACTAGACAAGTTCCCTCAGACGGGTTTCCTCACGATGTTTTCCTTCACCGTTTTATAGCAAGTGATAATCTCGGATGAAAATGAGATTCGCACATAAATCCCAGAGGTGCGAGCTGGGGTTTGAACCGGCACACTTTGATTGCAAGGCGTGCGTTCGACCACTCGGCTACCACTGCACTTAAGATACTTACAGGTTTCAAATTTTCTCAGAAATATTGAACACTTTGTTGGTTCAGATATTTTGAGACTGACTGTACCTGCAACGAAATTGAATTTTGTCACTCTCGTGTGTAGTAATCGAGAGACGCGCTCGATAAAACGAACGAGTAAACTATCGAGCAACGTGCGACTGACAATTAATGGCGTCAACTCCAAAAATCGATACTTCGTGGTTTTTTTGTCCAATCTTACTCACTTCACTTTTTAAAAATCCATGAATCAATCGACGATTTTCCCAAAACTTAAGACAAATTTAAAACAGTTAAATTTATTCTTCCTTCACAAATAATTCGATTAGTAATATATTTCCAGAATTAGCAGCGAGAGACGTGTAAATTCATAATTGAGGTTCAATGCATCTTTTGTACCATTTAGTTGCATTCATGGAAGCATTATATCGACTACGTAGAATTTAAATTAGTATTATTTAGTTTAGTATTGGTTTTCATTTAGTTTGGTATTTAGTTTTAGTTTTATTTTTCTTTTAGGTTTTTATCCAATTGGGATATGTCAACTCCATCGTACCTTATAACTAACTTAATCGTACTTTATATAAATCAATGTTCCCTTAAATATCGGTACCTAACTCATTATTTTGAGAACACTACTGAACTGTTACTAATCTACTTAAATTTTTGGCAACATCTGACATCGGATTTGACAAAATGCTCTGGATCAGACCTACATCCAATGCATTCAAGTTAAAATCCCTCAGCAATGTTCTGCGTTGGTCTTCGTTTCTGACACACTCCATCAACATATGCTGCATATCTTCAGGCTTGGAGTTCTTTCTCTCTCCAGTTGAACGTGTAATTAACCAGCTTTACCATGTGAATATGTGGTGAGTCAGATGTTTATTTTGGGTGAATAAACATATCTGTTGACCTGAAATATGCACGTTCAAAGAGACGCGTACGGTATCAATATTTGCACATGCATGCACAGCAAGCGTTGGCAGTTACCCTCCAATTGGCATTGCGTCTGTGAGACGATTGCTGTGAGCGATTGGGCCGTTTGAGCCGTTTGAGCCCTGCCACGGCCGGCCCACCGCACACCGAAATTGCTAACAGGACGAGCGGAACTTTAATCGAAAATTTGCATGCAATGTAATCCGATTTCCCTTAATTACGAACACACATAAATGTTTCACTGTGTGTTTCTTATGTAAAGAGTATTTATAACCGGATTTTAATAAGTAGAAGTTTTTAATTAAACTACTTTTATTTTTAATTGGTGTCCTATTCAGTGATGTAGCTATAACGTCCTTAGTGTAAAGGTTGATTGGCACTAAATCCAATTCTTTTTTTACCGTTTTGTACACTTCAGTTCTGAAGACTTGTTCTGAAGATTTTTTTATAGGTGTCTGATGATAAATCCCATCGTTATTCGCAGTTGACAGAAACTGTTTCTGTAGATTTTTCTACGGATATCCTTTCGTCACTTTGCATCGCAAAGGTGTTGGGTGTAACGGAAAATGTGACAGAATTAAAACGTAATCGTCACTGACGGTGATGATTAAGTTTTCGTCAATTATGAATAACAAAACCCTTTAAAAGCTAACACAATAACCCTTTATCCATTAAGTTACCTGTCCACTTTATTAACATAGTAAATTGTCAATATTAAAATAATAGTTTCAACAAATTTGCAAATACAAATCACCGTCCACGTTGCGGTCCTATAACTCAATTTGAGTTAGGAATGTACCACTTTTTGTTATAGATATGCACAAAATTTTAGTATCCTAGTTTATTAGGTACATATAACAAAAAACTGTATTGTATTTTTTTGTCTGATTTATTTTTCTTCTTGATTACGCATATTTACCCCATACGTCAAAGGAAAATAAATCTTCTTTTTTTAAGAAATCAATGCAACGATAAAATTTGATATGGCTTCACCTGCGGTTAGCGGGTATTTGAGCCAGTATCCATAATTAATAGAGAGAGCACATAAAAAAATACACATTATAAATATAGATAGGTGATGGATATGACAAAGTTGGCGGATAAATTCAGGAGAAGATATGATCGTTGTCGCCTGACGGTCATAACTGCAACCCTAAAATGCTCGGTGTATACATTTTTTAACATGTCAGTGTGTATGTCAAAGTCCACTGGCAGTTAATTATTCCGCAGTTCCGTGCTTGCGTCGCGGTCGGTTTTAACTTTTTTATTTTGTGACATTTTATTTTTGTTTAAACAAATAGCCAGTTTTGTTAAGGATAAACTGTCTACTTTTGTTAAGGTAAAGGCTTTGAGAAACGAATAAGTTTGAGTTTAGTATGCTTCTGTTACCCAAAAGTAGGTACATTGATTGAGAGGGGTTTGAGTCATAACGCCTCGCTGGCATTGCTTGATGGTGGATAATTTCTATCACGTTGTCTTACCCATTATTAAACAATTACTAGCTAATTGAATTTATCTAGAATTTTGCACTGGCAGTTACCGCGGGGAACAAAAGGAGTTGTGACTGGGAAGTGAAGACTTAGTACACTAATACTGAGCCTAACAATGAGACTCTCGTTTCTATCAGGAATCGAATTAAAAGATGGAGAAAATATTAGGTCAAGTTTAAAATCTGTGATTATCACATTACTAATAGTTCCGTTAGCAAATCCAACTAAGCTAAAAGCTTGTGCTAGGAGTGAGCTCACTTCAATAGTTTAAAAGCCAGGGTGCGGATTCAACCCGGAACCTCTGGCGGCCCTTCTAACCAATAGACTATTGAATTATATTGATAGAGATTCATCACATACAAAAAGGTTTTGTATGTACCTAATGTGTAAAATAATAATAATTTACTAATACTACATAATATAATATATTATGTTTTCACCTAAGGGTTTCCTTGTAACCTGCCAGTGAAACTTCCCTGAAAAGTACGTTTTCGTTATTACAAACAGACACTTGAATTTTATTGATTCCTATAGATTTTAAAGTACTTGGGTACTTATACCTACTTAAGTAGGTACAAGAAGGCACGAACTAAAGGTATCTTCTCGTTGATAGGTGCTCAAGAGGAAGAGCTTAGTAAGCGATGTAGTGTTATTACATTTCAACGTTGGCTGTTCAATAACTTGTTTGAAGCACTTGAAAGGCTCAACTATGTTCTTGCCGCAACTCCACAAGTTTCATTATTAATAGAAGCTTAAACTTAAGATTAAATCGATGAGGTAATAACAGCAATAACTTTTTGTGCGGGAGACGAATAGACCTGGTCGTACCTGCCGTACCTTCCACTGCCCTGCGCATCCAGGGCTGGGAGTCGCAATGTAGATTGTCAGGATTTCACGAGCTCGTGTTGTGGCCTAATCGTACACATCCATGGGGCATAGTCCGATGCTTTCACAGGTTGTTAGTTTCACACGGTTTTATGAGTCCAAACACTTCACCACGGATACTATTAACATCAAAGGGTTGAGGAGTGCGGTTCATACGTAACGAACGCTAACACAGATTAGTGTCGACTGCCCTGACGGTGCATCCGCCGCTCCGGTGATTGGTTGTCGCCGATGACGTGTTGCACGGGCCGCTCCAATAGGAGGACAACAAAGCAGCTTCCAGTTTGGAGTGGTTTGACCAGGTCTCCATAGATGAAAGAGATGAAAATTATGGAGACTCTTCAAGTTGTGTTGTTATCGAAAATACACTATTTTATCCTACGATTCTAGGATCGAACATGCCGCTCACCTTAAAAGTAGGTATTTGTTTACTTTTAACTATACAAGGAATTAAATTAAAGAAAGAGACGAGAAAAAAGGTACGGAATAAACTAAACAAGTAACAAAATATTTATAATGCCTTAGCCTACAAACTTAAATATAAGAAAGGGTTCCACTAACGTATTCACTCTATAGGAAGGGGGCATATTTTAACGACCGGTCGTTTTGTAAATGTTTGGCCCATCTGTAGTGTTACGACCCGAGTGATATTATCAGGGCCGGGGTGCAGCGCATGAACACGAGCAAGTCTCCATCGTAGAGGGGGGAGATTGTCATCCATGACAACAACAATGGCACCTTCACGGATCGGGGACCCTCGGTCGCTAAACCATTTACTCCGTTGTTGGATTTCGTGAAGGTACTCACGATTCCAGCGTTTCCAGAAATGCTGAATGCACTGTTGTATCCAGCGCCACCGCGTCAAACGATTGGGATTGGTGTCTACCAAAGACACGTCGGGAATGGCTGTGAGAGGACCACCTATCAAGAAGTGAGAGGGGGTCAACGGCAGGGGGTCCGAAGGATCTGCGCTCAAAACGCAAAGGGGGCGTGAATTTAATACGGCCTCGATTTGGCACAAAAGGGTGTGCATCTCATCATATGTCTGAGTTCGAGTACCCAACACCCGGTATAAATGGTGTTTGAAGCTTTTTACACCCGCTTCGAATAAACCCCCAAAATGACTTGCGTACGGAGGTTGAAAGTGCCAAGTTATACCCTGGCGTAAGGTTTGCTGATTTAATTCTACCTGCACCGAATCGCTTCGCAAGAAGGAATATAATTCTTTCAAATAATTATCACATCCCACGAAATTTCTACCGCAGTCAGAGTAAATATCGGTACATAAGCCTCTGCGTGACGTAAAGCGTCGGAGTGCCGCGAGGAAACCTTCCGTGGATAACTCGGAAACGAGCTCGAGGTGTATGGCCTTTACACTCATACACACAAAGACCGCGACATAACACTTGACGATTTTTGCATTTCTCACCTTATTGGCACGTACATAAAAGGGGCCGCAAAAGTCTACGGCTGTTTTGACAAAAACGCGTTCGGGTTTCAATAATCTAACCGCAGGTAATATACCCATACTAGGCTGAGGAGGTACAGGACGCGCTCGGAAACAACGAACACACTTATGAATTCGCTGCCGAATGCTATCACGAGCTGATAGTATCCAATACTTCTGCAGGAGTTGATATTGGACCGTTTGAGGGCCTGCATGAAGGTTCGTCTTATGAGCGTCGTCGATAATTAACAGTGTTAAATGATGGTTTTTGGGCAAAATTAATTGGTGCTTGGATTCATAAGACAAAATAGATTTTTGTATTCGACCACCGACACGCAAGAAGTTGTTTTTGTCAATGAAGGGGTTTAATCTCTTTAATTGATTAGAGGGAGGTTCTCCCTTCGAAAGTTTTCTAAAGTCGTCTTGGAAGACATATACCTGAACTACGCGAATCAGGCGATTTAATGTCCAATTATATTCAGGGACCGTCACCGCTCGAGGGTACGACTGGTTTAATCGTTTACATTGATTGAAGAAGCGAAATACGAAAGCCGTTACACGAACCAGTTTTCCTAGGGATGAGAATCGAGAGATCACATCTTCGTTTTCGCCGATAACCGGGCCGGTAAGAGCCGGAATCGACAACAAAGGTGAGTTACGTTTTTCCTCCACAGTGAGGGGCACTTCTTGGAGTATAGGCCAGCCCGCTGGATCCGACAGAAGCCATGGCGGCCCATTAAACCATAGTTTATGCTGTAAAAAGGTAGACGGAGACATGCCCCGCGACGCTGCGTCAGCGGGGTTGTCTGCCGAGGGAACGTGGCGCCACCTACTCGACGGAATGCGAGATAATATTTGACTCGTGCGATTTGCCACGAAAGTTTTCCACTCGTGGGGAGATGAGCGGAGCCACGCCAACACGATGGTTGAATCCGTCCATGCGAAAAGGTTGTCACATGGTATGAAGTTGCCATAACTTTTAAGTACTAGAACGAAAAGTTTGGATAGTAATACGGCACCTAATAACTCGAGTCGCGGTATAGATACGCGAGCTAGGGGCGACACTCGAGTTTTACCCATTAACAAGAATACATTGACTCTTCCGTCTGTGTCTAAGAGACGGAGATATATACACGCCGCGTATCCTCTCTCAGACGCGTCAGAGAATCCATGAAGCTGTATGCTTCGAGAATGGGGAAAAACATGACGGCGAAAACTCACTTGAGACAGGAGGGGTAGCTCTTTAGTAAAGTGTGACCATGAATTAATGATATCAATAGGTGGTATTTCGTCCCAATCTACGCTTGATACCCATAGTAATTGGATAAGGTACTTCGCGTATAACGTAACCGGAGATAACCACCCCATTGGATCATAAATTTTAGCTATCTCGGAGAGAATTGCTCTTTTGGTACATTTCTGGGAAGAAACATGTACGCTAAAGGTGAAAACATCGCGGGTTGGATTCCACAGAAGACCTAAAACCTTAGTCTTTGTGTCCTTCTCGAACTCGGCAAAGGCTAAGTTCTCGGGCCGCTCACCTTGAAATAATGGCGGCTGTATTGCGGCCAGTATGATAGGCGAATTACTATGCCATTTACGTAGCTCGAACCCGGCCGACTGACAGATACCAATTAGCTCTTGTTGCAGAGCGAGAGCAGCGTCCTCATCATCAGCCCCAGTAATCACATCATCTACAAAACATTGATCGAGAAGGACGTGGGAACCTAACTTGAAACGATCTGCTTCATCGTGTGCGAGTTGTCGTATCGTTCGTAAGGCGAGAAATGGAGACGAACTAACACCGAAGGTAACTGTTCGAAGTCGATAGTCAAGTAACGGGTCATCAGGAGATTTACGCCATACTATTCGTTGAAAGTCACGATCGGACTCACGAATTAGAATATTTCGATACATTTGTTTGATATCGGCCGTGAGCACAATAGAATGTATACGAAATTTCAGAAGAACCTGCACAATATCTTGATGTAGCTTGGGACCGGTAAGAAGAACGTCGTTAAGTGAATATCCGTTAGACGACTTATTACCAGCATTAAACACAACTCTTGTCTTCGTAGTCTCACTAGACTCCTTGACTACACAGTGGTGCGGAATATAATAGGCGGGACTCGAAGTAGTTCCGCCCTGCACAAGCTCCATGTGGTTAAGATCCACGTATTCCTGAAGGCACGCATGGTAATCCTCCTTCAATTTAGGATTCCGTTCTAAACGCATTTCCAATTTATTAAATTGCGCGACTGCACTCCTTCGTGATTCGCCTAAGGGTGATGCATCCGGTTTTAATGGAAGTGGAACTACGTAACGCCCGCAGTCCTTGCGCGTATGGAATTTTTTGTAAATGGATTCACATAAAATTTCCCCCGCAGTGAGGGTTCTCTCCTCTGGGATCGCTTCCAGTTCCCAAAATCGTTGGAGGTCAATTTCATTTTCGAACGAGCTCAGACATGCTTGAACGGTATGGACATTTGTGTTTTCGAACGAAAGTTTACCGAGCAATAAATAGCCAAAAATGCTGTTCATAGCGATTGGCGATCCCGGTACACCAGTAACAAGGTCACTCAATAAAATCTGGGACAGAATGTCCGCACCTAAAAGCATCTCGACCGGTTGTGGAGTGTGAAACTCAGGATCTGCTAATTTTAGTTTGGTAAGATGTGGCCACCCCGTATGGGGCAGCGATACACTAGGCATTTGTGAAATTAATTTAGACAAAATTAATGCGTCCACAGCAATAGACGGATGTAACGCATTTTTAGGGGTTACATTGCAAGAAACCATCCCTCTCGGGTGTACAGGTTTGTCACCACCGATACCGTAAACCGGAATATTTACGTAACGGCGCGCTAATCCTAATCTCTGTGCACAAGCCTCAGTGATAAAGGAGGCTTGGCTGCCGGAATCAATTACACAGCGGACTGTCGCTCGTTTCTGATCACGTATATAAACATCGACGAGCGCGGTAGATAACAACACAGTAGTAGTAGTACGGATTCCCGGCGCGGGGTTAATATGCGAGTGCGCCACTGATGTCATGGCGGTGTGCATGGGTTGGCCGTCAGCTGATAATTGTGAGTCACCATTTTCACCGTTAGGCGAAAACGAGACCGGTATAGATTCGATCGGTATATCTACTTGCATGCATTGCGCTTCAAAATGAATCAGAGTGTGGTGGCGTTTATGACACGAACGACAAACGAAGTTTGATTTACACTGTTTAACTTCGTGACCCGTATTTAAACAATTAAAACAAATGTTTTTGTTTTGAATGAATGCATTTCTATCACAGGGAGACATATTTAAAAACTTATCACATTTGGTTAAAGAATGTTGAGCACCACAACATAAACAAACCCTATTAAAAGTGCTATTAGGTTGATAATTGAGTGTCGCATTAGATTGCATATTATTCATATCACAGTCGGTTGCGAACACTTGTCGAGAGAAGCCGAAGTTGCCCGAACCGCGGGCCGTGGGTTTCGCATTAGCGGTTGCCCGTGGTGCCGATGTACCCGCAATAGGCTCGGAAGAACTATTTTGTGAAATCTCAAACGCCGACATTTCCCTTTCTAAAAACGAAATTAATGTGTTGATGCTGGGAATATCAGTGGGTTTATTTAACGAAAGTTCGAAACGTTTCCGCGTCGCGGGTGATATTTTGCGTAACAAAATATTTAATAACATAAAACTCCAGTGTTTTACGGGAAATTGCATCATTTCGAGTGCTTTAATGTTCTCTTGATAAATGTTAAGCAAATTACGTAAGCTCTGAGTGGCTTTATCAGAACACGCGTCTATATCCAAAATTCGGTCTAGATGTTTCGATGCAATTGCTCGTTTGTTATCATAACGGGAAACTAAAATGTCTAATGCCACACTGTAATTCTCGTCTGTGATGGGAATTGATTTGATGAGATTAAATGGTTCATGTTTTAAGGTTAACAACAAATACCGAAATTTTTCCGCATCCGTGTAGGTCTCATTCTTGTGTACTAATGAGGTAAACAAGTCATAAAAGGATGGCCAATCGGTAGATTCTCCACTAAAATTAGGCAATGGCAACTTAGGTAGTTTAGGGGCACAGTTGTGCGGGACCACTAGTGAATTATTTAAGGATATCCGACTCATGCGACGACTTTCATCGTCTACTTTCTTTAACTTATTCACCTGTAGCAGAATCGCATAGTACATGTCGTTAAAATCATTGCGAATCTTTAACTGTTCCTCTTTATTAAATTGTTTGATTTTTACAAGACTTTTTTCAATTTTTGTTTGCAGTTTCGAGAACTTTCTTTGTTGAGTACATAAATCTTTAGTTCGCGAACGAAACTGAAGTTCATCAGTTGTTGCAAACTGTAGGGTTTTCGTTAGATCATTTATAATAATGTCCCTTTCGTAAATATCTAATTCGCAAAGTTCGTTATCGGCCATTTTGCGTAACAAAGATGACGCGATATTTTATGAACAAAGAAATTAGGAAGAACAACACAACCTGAAAAGCTATAATCCGGATCGGATGGATCAAATTTATGTGCGGGAGACGAATAGACCTGGTCGTACCTGCCGTACCTTCCACTGCCCTGCGCATCCAGGGCTGGGAGTCGCAATGTAGATTGTCAGGATTTCACGAGCTCGTGTTGTGGCCTAATCGTACACATCCATGGGGCATAGTCCGATGCTTTCACAGGTTGTTAGTTTCACACGGTTTTATGAGTCCAAACACTTCACCACGGATACTATTAACATCAAAGGGTTGAGGAGTGCGGTTCATACGTAACGAACGCTAACACAGATTAGTGTCGACTGCCCTGACGGTGCATCCGCCGCTCCGGTGATTGGTTGTCGCCGATGACGTGTTGCACGGGCCGCTCCAATAGGAGGACAACAAAGCAGCTTCCAGTTTGGAGTGGTTTGACCAGGTCTCCATAGATGAAAGAGATGAAAATTATGGAGACTCTTCAAGTTGTGTTGTTATCGAAAATACACTATTTTATCCTACGATTCTAGGATCGAACACTTTTTATACCATCGCGAATATTCTTGGTATTTTATTTTATAACAAATTGATGAATTTCTTCCAATATGCAATATTTATTTCAAATCACAACTATTTACAAAATATTTACAATTGAAAGGAAAAAAAATAATTAAACAGATCAAAATAAAAAGAACATATTTACAGAAAGTATGCTTGTGCCAATCCAATATTATTTACATAATCAAATATTTTTTTAACCCCACAAATTTAAAAGCATTAATTTATTTTTACGTATGTTGCCATAAGTCATGGTCAGTCAGGGCGCTTATTCCTACTACTATGTCAATCTTTAAAGATAAATAAGTTCAGAGGTAACAACTAATTCTACAGCTTTGTTGCGCCAATTTTTAAGAAAAACTGAAAATGTCAACGTTCCTTGATGAAATAACTGTTTTCCTTATGTGAATACAGTTCATATTGGAATTGGCAAACGTGCCTCTGCCACTTCCGGGGCTTAAGACAAAGACAGCGCAAGCGAATTTTGACGCGTCGGGGACGTGGCTTATACGTCGGAAATTTAATCTTTATGCATATTGACACAGAGTTCGTTTGGTATTGGCAAATAATTTACGCGCGAGTGTTGACGCCACAGTGTGCCGAGGGGGCTTAATAATGCCTGACCTTTTTTAACGCATGTCATTTCGGCATCCGACATCTTAATCACATTACATCTTGTACATATCTCTAATAGAGATTGATGTCTATCAAACGAAAATCGGGCCAGTGTTGATTAAGTTTTATTTATTCAATGCAAATGTGCGTAAGACGTATTATATTATGTATCAGACGACCCAATTTTGGGACTCGGCGATGTATCTGCAAAGTTCGTTAAAAATTCACTTTATCCGCTGTTGAGAGACTAATTGCTTATAATGTTAGGGTTAAGTTACCAAGGTATATATCCTAACCCTTATGAACTTTGCTAGCTTTTTTTTTTAACTTCGGAAAATCCTTTATGGATACCCTACCATCTCGGGGGAAGTAGCAGGGTTATGTGGGAAGCCCGGCAGAAGGCCGTATACCCACTAAAAACGGACGGCGTACCATCTTCCGCTTATATCGACGCGCCACGGGATCGCTTTGGCATGCACCGCGACATGAACTTCGCTACCTACTACTTATGTGAATGTTTCTTTTTCGTATAATTTTTTGCCAATACAAAAACGAACTGTATTGACACATCATAAAAGTTCATTCTTCAACGAAATTAAATTTGTAGCGCGAGCGTTTTTAAACGCATTGCGGCGTGGCTTTTACCACATAATTACTATCATTATGTACTCGTATATTGACTCAGAATTCGATTTGGTATTGTCTTTAGACGCCGCAGTGTGCGCCGGACTTGCCCTCAGGTCCAAACAGGATTATAATATCACTAAGCTAATCCCCAAATGTATAATCCATTTACAGTGGCGTTGGTCGACACCAAATTACGACTGTACAAATTTTAACAACCAAAAATATTGGCCACTAGTTGTAATCACGCCTTGCAATCAAAGTGTGCAAGTTCAAACCCTGGCTCGCACCTCTGGGATTCATGTGCGAATCTCATTTTCATCCGAGGTTATCACTTGCTATGAAACGGTGAAGGAAAACATCGTGAGGAAACCTGCACGTCTGAGGGAACTTGACTAGTTCTCGATAGATGTGTGAAGTGTGCCAACCCGCACTGGGCCAGCGTGGTGGACCATGGCCTGAATCCCCCTCGCATTGAGGGGAGGCCCGTGCCCAGCAGTGGGACGTTAAAAGGGCTGTAGTAGTAGTAGTAGTTCATACATTATGATTGTGAGAAGGACGACAATACGCTTAGTTTCAATGCCAACGGCAATAGCACTATTGTAGAACACTTTTGATACTAATATTCGTAATATGTTCAAAGCCAAAGGTCAAATATTTTATTTCGCATATAAGTATTCGGGGCCATTTACAGATTGTCAAGTTTTCTTATTTTTCCCTTATCCAGCCAATTAAAGCTGGCTGCAGCACCGTGTGTAATATTATACGAACCATTTGGAGTGACTTTTGACCCCCTCATAACTCAAAAACTATTTAACATAACCATGTAAAATTTGGCTCATATATTGAGACTTGCAATATGATACTACCGAATCGAAGTGCGATCTCGACTGAGAAGCTCCACAAGGAGATCCAGCATGGAAATCAGTGGGTTTTTTCATTTTTATTTATGTAGCTGAAACTCTAGTGTATTTCCCTTCAGAGCTGGTTTTAGAGGTAATAGTAAAAAAAATATTTTTAACAAAAAACAAAAACCGACTCCAAAAACTCCTTTTTGAAGTCGGTTAAAATTACGCGGCAATACATGCTACACTTTGTCATGATAAAACATAGGCTAATATGATTTTTATTGTGTACTTGAGTTGTACGGTAGAGCTAATTTATAATCGAATTAATGGTAGAGTGCACAAACACAATTTGTATAATGTCTCTATAAAAAAATGAAAATTGATAAATTATATTTTAAAATATTACTGTCCCCTCATTGTAAGGGACAACCGAAACTCAATTAAAGTGTAGTCTGGACGTATCAATATCGCGACCGGATGTACGGAAGGTACATCCTGTTCATGGAGTGCCCACTGAGTGCCCCTACTACCGCAACCACTGATATGATATTGAACGTAAAAGCTTTATGGGCATCCCCTGATAAATTTACGCCTCTTGTTGGTCTCGTGATTTAAGTGGCTGTAATTGCAAGCTTTTAACAGAGCCACCACAATGTGAAATTGGTGCACTTTATTAGCCGGTAAACATGATATGTAAAGTGGACGAAAAACATGGTCAAACATTTCAATTTTAAAGCATCTGAGAGTTTAAAATTGTTCAATTTAAAAGCCATTGCTCAGACCAAAACGAACCCTATTAAGTCATTGAAAAAGCTCATTCTTCAGCGTAATACCATCGCCAAAGCGAGCAAATTTTAACGCGAGGTCGCCTGGCTTTTACCGCAGAAAGGAGACGGGGATCTCTGGGCCCAATTGTAATAAGTTGAGATATGGTTTAAAAAAAGCGGTATTTTTTTCTGATTCAAAATATAAAAAAATCAGCTCAATTCACTATCCGGGAGACGAGAAATCATAAAAATAAGTTTATTTCACTGAAGAAATAGAGTATCGATTACAATTATCGATTACTGTGAATGATTTAAACAATTGAACATAAAATACTTGATTGATTCAATCAAAATGAATAAATACATTGTAATAATTAACAATAAAAAAAAACTACAATTAATATAGTAAATAACTGTGTGGCGTCCGCGTTTCCGAACGCTCCACAAAATGTCGACGGACGAGTTTCCGAACGACCGCGCGCCCCAGACAGAGTGAGCACGTTCGGTAGCTCAAAAACAAATTGTGTTATTAATGATTAAGCACATAATTGTATTCATTGTAATATATTAAAATACACTAAAGTGGTTGAATTAACACCAAAACTGTATATTAAAACAAAATAACAATCACAGTTAAAAAATCAGCTGTTTAATAACTAGGTTGTTGTCACTTTGTTGAATAACCACACTTTTACTAAATCTCTAATAATTCTGCTCTCAGATAGCCAAGATCAGCAAAATTTTCGGAGATGGTTTGATAATATATAAGCTCTTAATTGACATCACTCTCACATTTGTACAACTGGGCCCAAGAATGTATGAAAGCGTATCCGTCTCCTTTAAACTTTAATTACATTTGTCTATTGTTTAACACTATTCTTAAAAAAATTTTTTATAAATTTCTTATTTTTTTTTTAAGTTTGTATGTAGATTCAAGGTTTTACTTATTTGAGGGAGTGAGATTCACCATATAAATTAAATGTAGGCATTATTATTATCTTGAAGGAAATAGGTTATTAGATCTACGACTTTCATTCTTCCTGTAGTTGTTAAATTCAGCTAAAAAAATAATTGGCTAAGTTATCTAATATAACTTTGCTAACTTATTGCTTATGTGCAAAGGTAGACATAGTACAATTATAAGAATTCATTTTGAACACAATGGAATTTTCAAACAAATGTATGTGTGGCCAGTGAAGAGGGTGGGTTTTTGCTAGTAAAAATATTAAGGCCCTTCCGCAAAAGGCGGGTTAAGTTCAATGTTTGCACAATGTAAAATTAGTCGACCTTTTCACTTTTACCGTGCTAATCGTAAAAAAGACTCCCGTTCGGTAGATGGGGGAACCAAATACATCCTGTTTGTTTGGGGTTTACAAACCTTTTTTGTAATTATCGACGAAGTATTTTCTTTTGTTATTAAATAGTAAGTATAACACATAATCGCGCTTGCATTGTCTGAATAGCTACGCAGAGGTGTACTACAGTGAACCCACATTTCGCCAATGTATAATTCCTTTCTATGTAATAGGCGAGCCAATTGCGTTCATAACGAGCACATTCCCCATCTATGCAAGGTAATATTGGGCCATAGTTCGCTCCAGACAGGGTTGATGAACTTCACAAGTCTTTCTATAGACTCTTCTAATGGCCCTCACCGTGCAGGGCCCTACTACAAACACTATTGTTATGAAGTTGCTATGAATTAATTTTTTAAGGTATAAAAACAACATCTTTTATAAATGGTGGTTAGAATATGTTTGGTAATGGCTTCACGGTGAGAATGTCTAATGTCTACACTGGAATACTATATATATACATCATCACGCCTTTATTCCCCAAATGGGTAGGCAGAGGTGCACTGCGGTGCCCCCATACTTCGCCGATGTATTTTGGTCCAAATTTAATAGGGGGCGAGCCTATTGCCATTATACAGGAGACATTATCCTTAATACGTGGGAGATTTTTGGGCTATAGTTCACCACGCTGGCCCAGTGCAGGTTGTTGAACTTTACACGCCTTTCTATAAACCTGCAAGTTGCCTTTCTATAAACCTGCAAGTTTCTTCACAATGTTTTTCCTCAACGTTTCATAGCAAGTGGTAATCTCGGATGAAAATTAGTGCGAGCGGGGGTTTGAACCTTCGCACTTTGATTGCAAGGCGTGCGTTCGGACACGTCTTCGCGCGCGAGCTAAACTCGCTCTTTATATATTTTAAAGATGTTCTTTGAATATTTATATTAAGTTTAAACGTATAAACTCTGGCACCTATGGTTCTACCAAACATATGGTGTGTAAGAGTAGGCAGAAATAATAATCTTACCTATAAGTATATTAATATTTTGGTATTGAATAAATATGTATTTAATTAATGGTATAAAAAAGAACATACTGGTCCAATTTTCCTTCTTTGTAGTCGATGAAAGAGTCTGAGCGAAATTCAAAGATAAAAAAAAATGCCGCCTACTTTAAGCGCTTTTAATAATCTCGAGTCCTTTTTAATTAGTAATGGGCACTTTGATTTCACGCTACAACTAGATTGGTGTGTGTATTTCGCCAATGTCAAGTAATTAATAACAAGGAAAAATTCAATAAAAATACACATTATAAATAAAAATGGATGATGACAGTGATAAAGATGGCGGATGAATCAAAACCAGAAAACATGTTATGTCTTTATCTCTTTAATTGACTTTTTTATTTATAATATATATGACGAAGTAGGAACTTCTTTAGTGTTTTTAAAGAGTGTTGGATTCCTGATGATGACTCATGTTTGGGTCTTTGAAAGGCAATATCACAAATATCTGAAATATCACAACAAGTTTATAGTCGATAGGCAGCGTAACGACGTCTCAAGGAGGTCCGCACTACACGACAGCTCGAGCACGAATGCCCCGGCGCCGACAGTGCGACCGTATTTATAAGGCTCGGCGCACGTCCACGTGTTCTCAAGTTTTTAGGTTATGTTAGAATTACCATAAGTAAAATAATGGCATGCTGTTTAACGTTAATTTGACATCTTAACAAACTCAAAATTAATCGATTGACGATTTTAGAATAATCAGATTATCAAACTTAATTATTCATGTTTTTATAACAGGCCAATTGTTGTATTCACGCCGACATATATTTATTGAATTTGTCCTATTAATTGCTTGACATAGGTAAAATACCCGTTAACCGCACAGGTGCAGCCATACCTCATCTTATTCCATTAAAATATCACAAAAAAGAAGAAGTTATCCAAATTCTATCAGCATTATGTCAACATTGCTTCAATTTTATTGTAATAATTATCGTTCAAATGATTAAAGTTAAACTTATACAGGATGTTTCAGAAGTCCTAAATAATACACGAGTATCGGATATACAACCAAATAAAAAAACCATCGATATTTGGTCATGATTTTTCTAAACCGTTTTGTCGCCAATTTTAAAAACGTTAAATAACTTGAGTGCTATGCGCAATTTTTAAGTTTTGTGAATATCAGTAGTAATCTCTCGTTGATGCATTCTCCACTGTTGAATAGGCTTGTGGATCTGCCCTGAGGCCACAACAGGATACCTGTGACAAATATTCAAAGGTCTGTAACTCAAAAACTATGGTAGATATGATCTAACTTCACTATGCCTCTACATATTACCTGCACGTCTATGGAAAGGCGTGTGAAGTTCACCAACCCGCACTGGGCGAGCGTGATGCACTATGGCCCCTAAAATCTTCCTCATATTAAGGGGGAAAATGTGCTCGGTATAATGACAATAGGCTCGGTCCCTATTACATTGGGATCGTTACATCGTTACATTATCGATTACGATACATCGGCGAACTGCAGTGCACCCCCGCCTACCCCTTCGGGGAATATAGGCGTGATGATGTATTTTATTATTTTATTTATTAATATGAACGGTATTGATTGACTGTATTAATGATACCAAGTTTGCTTTGTCAAGTTCATATTGCGATTTCGAATAAATAATTCACGATCCGCCTTCAATAACATGTCCGTATTATTGACTTAATAATACTTTGAACTGGATACATACGTAAAACATATACAGGATGTATCAGAAGTCCGAAATAATACTTTGTGCACTGATGCAAACGTCAAAGTAGTATTTCGGACCTCTGAAACACCATGTATATTAATTTGTGCTGATCCTGGTACTGTAATATATTGAGATGTAGGTGCTGCAATCTACTCTCGGTTTAACACAGTCATGCGTGGAATATCTCTGTGACCTAAATCCGATGATATGCATACACAATCCCCATACAAACAATCACGAATTCCATTTCGTGCTGTGCTATATGGACAGTGTAAACTAACGTTATAATTGTATCTCGATAGCAATTTCCTCGCCGCGTCAAATTCGAATGGAGTTCTGGACCCACAGCCGCGTCCAAAATGCACGCAACCAAATGTTTGTCACTACCAAAACAAACCGTCATGCAACTCATGGAAAGAGCGCCATTTTTAAGCGGGGTTGCGTGGCTATCACAGAATAATAATAACATAATAATATCACAGAAATTCAAAGTTCTTTTTGTTTTTTTATGTGGCTTGATAGACTAATGATGAGATTTAAAATAATAAGATGAGGAATGGCTTTGCCTGCGGTTAGCGGGTATTTTATCCAGTGTCAAGTGGTTAATAACAAGAGCTAATTCAATAAATACACATAAAAAAAAATGGCGGATGTCCTCATTGAATGTATGAGTACCACAGATAAAAAAATAAGAAGGTAATTCCTTGGTAATTTGCACTCACTGGGGTCAGTGAGTGCAGGGCGTAACATGTAGTTGGGGCTACGCCGTAGACCAACTACGCCGTAGACGGCCTACGCCGTAAATGAACTACGCCGCCGTCGAGTGTCGTAGCGCGTAGCCGATGCGATTTAATTAGTTCGTTGTCATTTATTAATACAGATGTCGATATTGATTTAATGAATAAAGTATAATTCAACACGACAATGGCCTGGGACCCAATTACCGCATGATCGACATCATCTCTATTTGACATATGTCGAAATAAAAACAAAAAAATACGACCAATTTGGTGTTTTGTTTCGACACTTGTCGATGTTAGATAGATGATAAGAGATGATATTCACTGCACCACGTATTATTTATAGGTAGATTATAGAACAGAGGCTACCACGCCTGTCGTCGCGGTATCATCTTGATACTGGATTTTTGGACAGTTTTTCTACGACAACTGTCAAATAAGAAAACGATGTTGTAACGGGGATGTGGGATTCATCCGCTTTCTTTATCACTGTCACTACCCCTTTGTATTTATAAGTACTAAACGATCACGCGAGATCGATGGCATATCATTAAAAAACCGGCCAAGTGCGAGCCGGACTCGCGCACGAAGGGTTCCGTACCATTATCTATAAAAACGGCAAAAAAATCACGTTTGTATGGGAGCCCCCTTAAATAATTATTTTATTCTGTTTTTTAGTATTTTTTGTTATAGCGGCAACAGACATACATCATCTGTGAAATTTCAACTCTCTAACTATCATGGTTCATGAGATACACCCTGGTGACAGACGGACGGACGGACGGACAGCGAAGTCTCTGTAATAGGGTTCCCGTTTTACCCTTTGGGTACAGGACCCTAAAAATGAGCTTATTCCTTGTATTAATACAGATGGTTTTGGTATGGACTATAAATTGGTCGTGCAAAGTTTGACTGGCCAGTTCAACACACTGGCGCTGTGGAACAATATGCAAAAGTTAATTTAGGTAACCTGTATACCAAATTTTGAACTATTGCGGGCGGTATGCCCGACGAGGGAAAGTTACACTTTGCTAGGTCAACTTGGCCAGGGCGGCCGCTAATTGGACTGCACATAGACATTGAATTAATGACGACACGACATTGTACGAATTGTGTGTGAAAAGGGGACTTGTTTAGTACTGTGTTTGCGTCAATGATCTTCTTTAAAACATTTCTAAGGGAACTTCACAGTTTTCCGGATAGAGATTGTTCTAGAAGTTGGTTCCGGATATAAGCTGCCACCATGCATGAGTTTCATTGATTTTTAGTTCGTGAATCGGAATCAGTTTTAAATTCATGTAAAACACTACCTGTTTTGATCGTCCTTATGAATCGTCATGCAAGCCATTAAATAATTATATGGAACTCTACTATCCATTCGAAATGCATGTCTTGGAAGAAGAATTGGCGAGAAATGCATTTCTTAGAACAAAAATTGAGATAATAAGCGAGAAATATCATGGGGCTGATTTTCGTTTGATAGACATCAATCTCTATTAAAGTAGTTTTACATTTTTAGGATGCATGCACAGACAAGATGCAGACGACGCGACGCTCACACGACTAGATTGAGCCGTCGTCGTAGCAATAGTAATTTCATCAACAATGTACTTTATAAACAGTAGACATATGAAATTATTTATATGTTTGTTGATAGTAAAAGAAAAAGAAAAATATTATACCTTTTCTCATGTCGGGTGTCACGGCAACCGACTGGTAGCCACGAGGTGGGAGGACACCAGCACTCAGTGATGAGGTCGTTTGATTAAAATGGAGAGTTTGACTATTTCCTGAAAAGCTTGCAAACATGACATTTTTAAGGTTTCGTACCCAAAGGGTAAAACGGGAACCCTATTACTAAGACTTTGCTGTCCGTCCGTCCATCCATCCGTCCGTCCGTCTGTCACCAGGCTATACAACAATCGTATATACTAATCACGCACAGCACATCAGCATTGCCATTCAACGTGGCAATGCTGCCAGCGTTCTGCGCACCTTACCGCCGGACAATGATGGAGGACCGTGGGGTATTTAATTTTATATTTTTATTTTTTATTATTCTTATTTTCTCTTCTCTATGTAAATATTTTGTTTTTAATGTAAATAAAAATGTCACTCTATGGTACAATCGTATATAGAGACTGAAAATTTATTAAAAATAGTTCAATAACTGACAATTACTTGACAAACGTTTCACACACATTCACGCACACACCCTCAGTTTCACATACTTCATTACACACAAAATACATGCACACACTCTTTATATTTTATCAAATATTTCAATAATTAATTTCCTATTTCACATTTTTATTCACTTCCCAAATAATTTTAACACCGAAACGCCTAGTTTGGGTTTCACAGTAACTCGTTTGGTAACTATTTTGGAGAATATATTGTTTTTATCCGATGAGTGTGTGTTGTCTGGCAATCTTTATTTCTTTACCATTAGTCGGATAGCGCATTTTAGGGTCATAATTGTAATATTGTCTTATTGGCCAGTTAGAAGCACGATTTTTTTTCTCTCATATTATTTAATGAGATTTGCGGAAGAAATCCAAAAATGACACATGAATAGACCGGGTTCAAACCCTATCGACCGCAGGACCACTAGAAATATCATGCAAAGCATTTTTATTTAAAGCAAGAAGTTTATAAATGGTTGGAACCTTTGAGGAAATAACCGAGCGTATAAAATTGAATTGGAATTGAGTAAAACCATACACATGAAACTCGGAGCACACTTTGTGAAAGTTATAACTAGTGAGAGTTTCTCGCAACGTGACAAGTTTCGCCCGATTCCAACAAGTTTTAGACTAACTCTAGATTGCTGGGGGTCTATAACGGCCACCAGCAATTCCTGTTAGGCGAATACATTTGAATATTGATGTCAAATATGAATATGCTGATAAATATGGATTTGCACGTGAATTTAGCAGAATCCGTGAGTGACCATTTAACGAATATTTTCAGAAATAATTTCTTTGTGAGAATTTGTTCACTGGCCATTTTAGTAGCCCTGCTCAGTGCAGAAGTTTGTATGTTTCGCTCTCGCCTTCGGTCGGTAGTTTCAAAAGGCAGTAAGTGTATTCACACGATAAAGTTGACTTTTACGTGTGATTGAAAGAATACTTAAATTTATCAAAAATAAGACATTAATTAATTTCTATACTTTGACAATCCTACGATAAATATTATAAAGATATATTTTTTATTTAAGCAGTGGTAGCCTCGCGGGCAAGAACGCCCGCCTTGAACGTAAGGGGTGCAAGTTCAAATCCCAGGCCCGCACCTCTGACATAATTTTCATGTGCGAATGACATTTTCAACAATGATTACCACTTGCTGATCGGTGAAGGAAAACATCGTGAGGAAACCTGCACGTCTATAGAAAGACGTGTGAAGTTCACCAACCCGCACTGGGCCAGCGTGGTGGACTATGGCCCAAATCCCCCTCGTATTGAGGGGGAATGTGCCCGGTATAATGGCAATAGGCTCGCCCCCTATTACATTGGGACAAAATACATCGGCGAAGTGTGGGCGCACTACATTGCATCTCTGCCTACCCCTTCGGGGAATACAGGCGTGATGATGATGTATATATTTTTTAAGTAATACGCCTTTTTTAATGTCTTCATCACCAATTTTAATCTATAACCTGGGGGGTAATCCTCGCAAGATATATTTCGAAAAAAAAAACGAAGAAATACAACCAATTTGAGGTTTCGTTTCGTCATGTCAAATAAGAGTTTCTGACGATCATGCGAGAATTGGGTCCTTGTATTTACTTTTCTTCCTTTACGAAATGAATGAAATAATGAAATTTGTGAAATGATGAAAATGTCATAACATGACGAATGGCTTCATCTATGGATAGCGGGTATTTCAGACATTGCTAAGCAATTAATAGTAAAATCAAATTCAATAAATACACGTCATAAATATACACAATGTATTAGAAGTCTGAAATAATATTTTAAGTACATATACGGTACCTCATATGTGGATGCTTAGTCAAGACAGATTATACCTGACAAACATAGTTTCCGTGTTATAGATTTTGGAATATTTGTCACAGGTATCGTGTTCTGGCCTTTGGGTACATCCATGATCCTTTTAAGCGATGTAAACTTCATTTGCAAAGGCCGGCTACCAATATTCACAAAACAGATCGTGAAAATTCTACATAGAACTCGACATTATTACAAGTTATGGAAATCGAACATTATAAAAACCGGCCAAGTGCGAGTCGCACTCGCGCACGAAGGGTTCCATACCATTATCTATAAAAACGGCAAAAAAATTACGTTTGTTGTATGGAAGCCCCCTTAAATATTGATTTTATTCAGATTTTTAGTATTTGATGTTATAGCGGCAATAGAAATACATCATCTGTGAAAATTACAAATCTCTAACTATCACGGTTCATGAGATACAGCCTGGTGACAGACGGACGGACGAACAGTCAGCGAAGTCTTAGTAATAGGGTTCCCGTTTTACCCTTTGGGTACGGAATCCTAAAACACATGATCGAATTTCAATAAAAACTTTAAACTTTTAACCAAGTTGTAAACCCGATACTGATGCAAAGGTCAAAGTATTATTTCTGACTTTTAAAACATTCTGTAAATGCTTGCATTCTGTAAATATGACACTGGGAGAATTCTCGCTAATCGCAGGTACAGCCATTTCTCATCTCGTTCCAATACATTTCATTAATTCACAGTTTAACACACAGATTTAACTTAATGGTGAAGGAAAACATCGTGAGGAAACCTGCACGTCTATAGAAAGGAGTGTGAAGTTCACCAAGCCGCACTGGGCCAGCGTGGTGGACTATAGCCCAAAATCTCCCTCGTATTGAGGGAGAATGTGCCCGGTATAATGGCAATAGGCTCGACCCCTATTACATTAGGACCAAAATACATCGGCAAAGTGTGGGCGCACTACAGTGCACCTCTGCCTACCCCTTCGGGGAATACAGGCGTGATGGTGTATTATTATTACAGTTATTTTAAGTGAAATGTTGTGTGTACTAAGTGTCGTGTATTTCTTGTTATTTCCATTGGTCCTGATGTGGAATGAGGTTGATTAACTCTCACTACTGCTTCAGTTCAACGTCGTTGCATTTTTAATCTTTTTTCACAAAAGTGTTAATCTTGGCCGCTCTGCGCCGACTGCCTGCTGAGTTCGCTTAAGTGTTTAATTGATTTTTTTTAACGGTTTCAAAGTGTACAACTCGGCGAGACTATTGAAGAAATATTCTATATTGCAATTTAAGTTGGTAAGATTTTTAATCGTTTCACTTTTATTACGAGATTTTATTCGTATTTTTTTTTTGGAAACACCACAGTAATTTGACGGGACTTTTTTTCTGTGCGACTCATTTTTTTATCGGTTTATTTTACGAGGCACACTAGAGCGTCAAAGTGCGTCAAAATATTTTATAATACTGTAACGAACTGTATTTCCTCAAAGAAAAAACTTATTTTGACGACTTGACTTTTAGGGTTCCGTACCCAAAGGGTAAAACGGGAACCCTATTACTAAGCCTTCGCTATCCATCCGTCCGTCTGTCACCAGGCTGTATCTCATGAACCGTGATAGTTAGACAGTTGAAATTTTCACAGATTATGTATTTCTGTTGCCGCTATAGAAAAAAATACTAAATAAATATTGAAGGGGGCTCCCATACAACAAACGTGACTTTTTTATAGATAATGGTACGGAACCCTTCGTGCGCGTGTCCGACTCGCACTTGGCCGGTTTTTTACACAAACAGGCGCATCTATTCTATTTATTAGTAGGTATAGAGATATAGATAAAGCGAACATATTTTGGACAGCAGATATAACAATGCAGTTACAAAGGAATGTTATCTTTCACAATAATTATTTTGTAAAGGCTTTTATTATTTGCAGCAACCCTATCGCGCGCGCACCAGTCTATAATTACAAAATGTAATAAACTAATTAAAGGAGTTTTTTAAGCTCAAATTGCACGAGCTTGCCTCAGTTGTATACAATGCAATGAAATAATGCAACGCTATTTTTGCTAGGGTAGTCTCTCCCAAGTTTGCAAGTAAAACTTCAAAGCGGCATGCCCGATATATACGAGTTACGGAATACTTACTAAAAATGATTAAATATTATATTCAACTCTGTAATTTGTCAGATAAGTTATATTTTACCGTCCGTTAGCAAATTGTGAATTTTCTTAAATATATAAGAAAAGAGTTTAACACAAGATTGTATATTTGTAGAGCATACCTCTCTTACAAAATTTATTTATTCATAGATTTAGCGTTGCGTGGGTATTCTAGGTCAGTGATTATAATGAATATCGTTCTCTCAGTCACTCACTCTTATAATACCTAGACGGGTAATATACCTATCGGGTAGTCTAATATTTTTAACGATTTTTAACGATAATAGACACGGGCTCTTTTGTTGACGAGATACGAACGTCCGAATGCAAATTTGAGGTACATTAGCAGAAGTTTTAGAAGTGTTGTTTTACCCTGACCTTAGAGCTGGCTCTCAAATTGTATCATCTGCCCAAATGAGCGCGTAAAATTTTTGTCAATATTAAAATTAAATCTATTACCTCGTAGATAATATAAATATTTATAGCAACTCATCGCTTTATAAGCTTTTTGTTCTAAAAGTGAAACACAAATGTTGTGACAAGTATATTTTTAAACACCTTGTACATCCGATTCTCATACATATTTGAGAATATTATTATTACTTTCTGAAACACACTGTCGATAAATTTCAGTTTTGTGTTAATGTTCTAAACGACGCATTGGTTTAGGTTGTACTTAGCTTCTAAGTTGGACAATCGAAGCTAATTTAGGCACTAAGCCACTTGTGGCCGTCGTTACCGGCTTATGCAGCGGCGGCGGCGGTACCGCAAAGTTTGACAGAGCACAAGTCTCGAGCTAACTAACCGACATTCCGTAGAACTTGTGCATGCACTAGACACTTCCATAATAGCCTGGCGCATAAAGCAAGTATGAAAACTAGTGCAGAGCCCAAGTTGGATATTGAGGCAATTATTATATAAATATCGATCGGTGGCTCAACTCATGCGTCGGGCAGTTTATGTTACCAATATTGGAAAAACACTGCATGGTTTTCTTCTAATTGAAAATTAAAGCAATATATTCTAACTAATCTTTCTTCGACTGTCTTTGTGTCTTATCTTCGAGTCTTATTTTCGAGGCATAAAAAAGTTTATTGTAATACTGTAAGCACATCCAATTACAAAATATAGTATTATAGGTACTTGGTGAGGCCATACTGCTTACCAGAGCGCCCCGTCTAACAATTATATTTTTGGTCGCATGATGAATATTCTGAATTATTCGTAACAAAATATATAGTTTCGAAATCAGATATTCGATTCCGATATCCGTTACTGACTTGATCCATCACTAACAGCAATAACCGTGCGCGATAATTATTTTCGAAGCTTCTCGTGGCGGTTTTACAACTATGTAAGTTAATTTTATCAGGAAATTTCAGGAATTATCAGGATCGGATATTTGTGATAAACAAAGAGTACCCTGAACGTACTAGGGCGGGCGGGCTCACTTGTTTTTACAAGCTTTATATTAATTTGCAATGTGAAACTCCCGGTGGAATCTTGCAACTGAATTTTAAATCAGTTATCTTTAACCGATTGAGCTGAAATTTGGTATACACGCTTATTTTGGATGACAATGCATGTTTAGCTATGTGAGGTCATTGTTATTTCAATATGGCGGATCATCCAAGGTGGCGGAATAGTATTTTTTTCTGCACTACCACAGTATGGGTATCACATGAAAGGGCTTGCTGAGGAGAACACGAAAACTAAGGGCAATTAAACAAAAGCTTGTTTTTAAAAAGTTTATTTATTTATTTTGAGAATGGACTCTGTACCGATGCACATAGAGATGTCTGTGGCAATAACTACGCAAACATATTCGCTATTGTCCATCGATGACTTTTCGTTGAAAAATGTGCCTTTTCTATGGAGAAGAGACTTAGACTTAATTGTATCTTCAAGGCTCACTCATTTCTTCTTTTTCTTGGTCGATGTACTCTTGGCAGAGCAGTCGTGGTCATGTGCAATACACGATAGATTTGATGGTCCTCCTCCACCGATCCCGAATCGATGTCTGGCGGACGCATTCATTAAGGGTCTTAGTCAGCGCTTTAATTTAGTCAGTCCCACACATTTAGTCAATGTCTAATCACTAGCAATATAAGGTCACTGCCTACTCCTTCGTGTTATAAGGTGGTGTATCTAAAATTGACAAAAAATAAAACTTTCATCGAAAAAAAATCAACAAAATATTTTCCAATTACATTTTATTTCGCCACTAACAAGCGTCAGATGGACACCGTTTTGATATTTTTCCACGCAAACGGATTGACGCCTGCAGCTATTGGACTTAAATATTGTGCGGTTTTATCATTCCCTGACAACTATACCATGAAAATACGGGGGTGAGCGAATGCAATTTTTTTTTTTAAACGTACACTGTACACATATACATATGTATATAGAGATCGATTGCATATAGCAAACGGCATTGAACAATGTCTGAGATTATTAGAGTTTCATGTGACACAAACTCCAATTCTGAGATCTCAAAAATCCTAATCTAATTTTAGAAAATAAAAGAAAACGCAGTGGTAGCCGAGTGGTCGAACGCACGCTTTGCAATCAAAGTGCGCAGGTTCTATCCCCGGCTCGCACCTCTGGGTTCCATGTGCGAATCTCATTTTCATCTGAGATTATCACTTGCTAAGAAACGGTGACGGAAAACATCGTGAGGAAACCTGTGTGCCCGGTATAATGGCAATAGGCTCGCCCCCTATTACATTGGGACCAAAATACATCGGCGAAGTGTGGGCGCACTGCAGTGCACCTCTGCCTACCCCTTCGGGGAATACAGGCGTGATGATGTATTATTATTATTATTAAGAAAACGTAACTCCCAAAAAAAATCCAAAATTTATATAACACAAGTTGTTGATACTGATAATGATGTCGATTCGGTTGGCACCGAGCTCAACAGTGCTCTTAGCGTATTGCCATCCTTCTTACGACCGCAAGGTATGAGCAAGACAGCGATATTTCTAGTCCTGTTAAACAAAGTTTAGTTGAAGAGGAACCAGAATCGATATCATTGTATACTTATGAATAAATAAATATATTTTGGATAAAAAGATATAAGAATATTATATTTTTATTTCTTTGTATTTTTTTCTTTTTTTTTCTCTGTCTCTATTTGGTTTCAATAAAGAGTTTTTTATCTATCTAAGCCTATTATTTGCTATGTTTTATTTGTTTCTCTTTTATAAGCTTCATATTAGCTTGCAACGTATGTATATCTGGGTGTATATATAATCTTGCGACTGAATTTTCGATCAGTTATCTTTAACCGATTGAGCTGAAATTTGGTATACACTCTCATTTTGGATGACAATGCATGCTTAGCTAGGTGACGTCATTCTAATTCCAATATGGCGGATCATCCAAGATGGCGAAATGGTTATTTTTTCTGCACTACCACAGTATCGGAATCATGTAGCTTGTTTTTAAAAGTTTTTTACCATTATTTTTTCAAATTTAAATGGAACAAATATATCTATACATGTAAGTGCATTCTTGTCATAGTTTATAAAGTGTTAAGTCCATGTTGTGCATTGGGTGGGTGATTGCACAAAGGTGAAATATAACTTTTAGCACGTACCACGCCACGTTATATTCATGAGCGAGACCGGGTTGATCAAGTACACACTTTAAATATCGCTGGAAATATTTTACACCGACGTTGGGTGTTTAGTTTACACTTTACATTATTAATTCTTTGATCACTCCTCTCTATGGCCATAGTGCAACGAATGATCGACATTATCTCTAAACAAAATTAAAAAAAACCTATAAATTTATATATATAAATTATGTTTGTATGTATATGTGTATGTATTGCGATTTTATATATTGATTTTTTATTTGAGTTCTCCACCAACCAGCTGCCCATGATTAAATAAGGATAGTTTTCTCGGCCAAACTGGTTGTCTGGAATAAATTGTTTTTAGCGATAAGACCGCCCCATTGTACATAACTAAGAATGTTGTATTATTTTATTTGTTTGGTGTGTACAATAGAGAGTACTCTATCTATCTATCTACGACCAATTTGACGGTTTGTTTCGGCATAATAGAATTGATGTCAAACTTGCGAGATTTGCCCTGCTAGTTATTGTATTGATTCCCGCGCGTACTGAAGCGTCAACCCTTTGCCAATACTAAAATGAACTCTGTGGCGATATAGACAAAGATTGAATTTCTGCGGCAAAAGTCACGCCGTCGTGTCAGTATTCGCTGACGCTGTCATGTGGATGGCTCCAGTTACATTATTATCTATGTGTAATAGCGCGTCATTATTATAATTAGACGTGGGCATTATTTCACGTCAAGATTTACAATAACTAGCTACGTGGCATATAACCGTATCAATCGTTTCAAGTCAAATTAGAAGTAGTGATTTTTGTAACTGCGTTATTTCTGTAACTGTAAGCGAATGACGTCAGTCGGTCGGTGGAGCGCGTTACATTTCTTTCGCATCGCGCCTACCGGCCGGCTGAGTAAGCGAGCACGGATGACACGAATAAAACCGAAGTAATCCGAACGCACACGTGCCGTGGTACTAGTATACAACAAAAAACGAAACTGCGTAACAGTGAAATAGCGTAACTGTGTAACTAAAAACACTTAGATAGTGATTTAATTTATTTTCGTTTCGTGTGTAACTGTATAGTTGGTGGAGTTATTTATGCAAACAATCACAGTAGCTGAATAAAAATAACTAGTTACAAAAATCACTAGTTTTGAAACATTATAACCAAGTAACCATGTAACCGGTAACGTTGCTTTTCTTGAAAATGACGTAACGATCCACGTCTAATTATAATACAGATAGCAAGCACTGCATGCCAACGCAACTACGGGAACAAATGATCATGGTTAAAGTATAAAAGATTTTTCAAGCCAGTCAAGTCTTTCGGAGCGAAGGTTTAAAAAAGCTTAAAGGTGATAACTTTTTAATTTACTTTGAACGAAGTTCTCAACTTGTGCGATGAGAATGTTCAATCTTGGAAATTTTGAATCAATGGAAAATGTTCTTTGTGATAACTGCTTCCCAGTGGACCGATTTTCGTTTGATAGACATCAATCTTTATTAGAGATATGTCGAAAGAAAAGAAAAAATACGACCAATTTGTCGTTACGTTTCGAAATACTTGTATCTCTAATAGAGATTGATGTCTAGAAAATCGGGCTCCAGGCTGCTCGATTGTGTCCATTACCTTTATTGCAAAGAAAGGTACTTAAGCTGCAATTTTTTGCTGAATTCAGTAGCCAACAGTATCTACACTGTGAAAGCTACAAGTGACCAGCCACTAGTTGCGGCGTCTTTCACTTATCCTATACTTTTTGTGTGCCCTCGGCGCTACACCGCCCGCGCCGCCGCGCGGTCTCCAGCAAGTCAAATATATAAGTAAATGTCGCCTAAAATCACGTACTCATCGCATGTTTCCACACTAAGGAACGCTTGTACTATGAACACCATACAATGTTCAAGGAAGGATCTCTATAACACCCAGCCGAAAGCAAATTGTGAAATGCCATGTCATTGATGATATTTCGTTACAAAATGTACTTTATCTCTGATTAAATACAGCTCGGTTTCGTATTGGCAAAAAATTGATTATTACACGCATTTTTATACATTTTTGGGCGCAGGGCTATCAGGTATCAGGAGTGTTAGTTACGGAAATTGGTTTTATAGGAACAGTTTTTTAGGGTCCCGTACCCAAAGGGTAAAACGGGAACCCTATTACTAAGAATTCGCTGTCCGTCCGTCTGTCACCAGGCTGTATCTCATAAACCGTGATAGTTACCCGGTTGAAATTTTCACAGATGATGTATTTCTGTTGCCGCTATTACAACAAATACTAAAAAACAGAATGAAATACATATTTAAGGGGATTCCAAAAACGTGATTCTTTTGCCGTTTTTCTAGATAGTGGTACGGAACCCTTCGTGGGAGAGTCCGACTCGCACTTGGCCGGTTTTTTTTGTATTAAAATGTCGTTGAAAATTTAACGGTCCGTTTAAGAAACGGTTCCTTAGATATATAATTGAACCTCATAAAAAAATCATGAGTCTTAGAGCCGGACAAAAGAGAATGGACCCTGTCCTGTCCTTCTGCACACTGCGGCGTCAACGCTCGCGCGTCCAATTATTTGGCATAGTAAAACGAACTGTATTGACACATAGAAAAAGTTCATTGTACAAAGAAATGACACTGACAGCGCGAGCGAAGTTTGAAGGGTGAGGGCATGGCTTTTACGATTTAAATTTGAACCTTATGTACATTGACACAGAGTTCGTTTGGTATTGACGCGTGAGCATTATTGCCCCAGTGTGCCGGGGGATCACTGGAGAATTTCGATTTAAAATACTTACATATTCTTTACAACATGACCTTTCGCTGGCTAATATTACCGTAGCTGGAATAAGTAATGTTTCCATGCATAATTCATAATCCGAGTACCTACCGAAAAGCAGGCACACTGTTTTTACATACATCCCTAGGTAGGGATGTATGTAAAAACAGTGTAGGTAGGTACCTACATTACCGATATTTACTACTGCGACTGTAGCCCTTTTAATGTCCCACTTCTAGGCACGGGCCTTCCTTCAATGCGAGGGGGATTCAGGCCATAGTCCACCACGCCGGCCCGGTGCTGGCAGACTCTACACTTCTAGCGAGAACTAGTCGAGTTCCCTCAGATAGATTAACCTTCCGTACCTAAATTGTGAAAGCACCAAGCATTACTCTAACGAAAAGATAAAGACAAACTTAAAGTAAAGTATCTACAAAATAAGTTTGTAATCGCAAAAAAACATTGTTATAAATTTAGTTTTCGGATTTATTCCTTTACTTGTGCTATAAGACCTTGCTTCGTGCCAAATTTTATGATTCTAGGTCGACGGGAAGTACCCTATAGGTTTTTGATTCCCGTGCAAATGTACTGAAAATGCAACGTAAACCGCCATATCTTTTGATTGCGTTAACCTTGAAGTATAATTTTTTTAGGGCACCAAGGGACCGCAGACATAATCTCTGTTATAAATTCAGGGGTCGAAACGGGTCAGTAAAGTCAGTTAAAGTAAATTTTTTTAATGGTGGTCAGTTAAAGTCAGTTTTTTGAATGGTGGTCAGTAACAGTCAGGTTTTTCAGAAAATAGCAGTATTTTAGACTCTAAAAAACGAATATGGTGAGCGTCGTAACGCTTTATAGTGAGCGCCGCGACGCCTTATGGTGGACGTCCCAACGCTTTGTAGTGAGCGTGTCACGACGCCTTATCGTGAGCGTCGCGACGCCTTTTGGTGAGCGTTGCGACGATTTGTATTTAATATAAGACTGCTGTGAGTGTAATTATTTACTAGTATTGTGGCAAAGGTGCTGTCTGTTCTCATGGCATTGCTGCTCCTAAGAATTTATTACTCGCAATTATCATTTTGAAAAGAGTAACCATTGAGTTTCCTACCGGCTGTTCTCAATGGAAGCAGAATTCCGAACCGGTGGTAGAATCTGACTATTTGTAAGTGCTTTTTGGCCTACACGAATTTTTTTTTTGATTTTGATTGGAGATGGATTTAAAGTTCTGAAATTTTGGGGTATCCCTTTTAAGTTAGGTCAGTATTTTTGAGTCTCACAGTCAGTAAAATCTGCATTTTTGACCAATCCGGATAGTAAAATGAAAAAAAATCTCATCCTTTTACACAAGGCAAATCATACCACAATAGGTGGACACCGTTTATTTTTATAATCGCATGACAAAAATGATTGTTTTATTAATTAGTTTAGGTATCCGGCCGGATATTGAATTACTATCCGGTATCCGGCCGGATAGGTACTGAATTACTATCCGGTATCCGGCCAGATACTGAATTACTATCCGGTATTCGGCCGGATAGTGAAAACAAGGCCGGATAGGCCGGATACCGGATAGTTACCGGACATACGTTTCATCTCTAGTTTCGACCCCTGCAAATTTCAACTTGATATTTGCACGCGTTTCTGAGAAAAAATGTCTTGACTGACAGACAGACAAACAGACAGACGGACAACAAAGTGATCCTATAAGGATTCCGTTTTTCCTTTTGAGGTACGGAACCCTAAAAACGGGCACACGAAAGTTAAAGCAATTTCAAAATCTTAGGACAACATGTGAAATCATGTCGTGTCGACGTCTCAGGGCAGAAGGAATATCACATTCATATTCTACCTACGATACGTATTCACTTTTTTTTCACATAATTCTTTGTAGTTCACTTCAGGATAGGGGGGCCCACAGGGGAAGATCTTACGGCATCAAGTTACCTTAATCCGGCACTGAGCTTTGAACCTGCACACTTTGATTGCAAGGCATGCGTTCGACCACTCGGCTACCACTGCGTCATACCGATATTTACAGTAGGAAAATGATTTACAATCTGTAGTTCTTCTATTCCTGTTTTTAATTATTATTAAATTGTTGACTATATTATCCACTATCTTATAAGATCCAACTAAATAAGATTAGAAAAAAAACCTATTTTGTTTCATTCACGGTACTTTTTCAAACATCATTAAGTATTACATTTATATAGCTGAAATTTGAACTGTATATACCCAGAGATTAAGCGCATTTTACAATGAAATGTCATCGGTGACAACCGTGTATTCATTCCCGTGAAAATCAATCTTTATTTATATATATACAGAGTTGGATTTGGTATCGGCAAAAAAAAAAACTTGCAAGTGTAGACGCCCTAGTGTGCTCCCGCACATACTCGTATATATCCCGGGTATATTTGCGAGGAATGAACGCGATATTGCCGTGATATGAGCTGTCAACAACTGCACGTTCAGAGAATAGGCAATTAGTTACTCCACAGCGTACTAAGATACGGATGCTACACAATTTAAATCTGGTAAGATTTAAACTCGAAACTCAGTCGACATAGAAGAGAAGAGAAGAAGAAAAGATGGGACAGAGAATCGAGGCCTAACTCTATGCCACTGAAAGTAATGTCTCATCATGAAATAATGTCACGGATATTTACCTCATCCACATCATCACGTCTGTATTGCCCGAATGTGTAGGCAAAGGTGCACTGCAGTGCGCCCACACTTCTTCGATGTATTTTGGTCCCAATGTAATAGGGGGTGAGCCTGTTGCCATTATACCGCGCACATACTCCCTCAATACGATGGAGATTTTTGTTGGTCTATTTCCCACCACGCTGGCCCAGTTCGGGTTGGTGAAATTCACAGCCTTTCTATAGACGTGCAGGTTTCCTCGCGATGTTTTCCTTCACAGTTTTATAGCAATCTGCATCTTTAGCTCATCCGTAGTAATTCAGCAAGTCTTCATAAATTTGTCACGCATTTGCGCTCTCAGGTACACTTGGGCAGAAGATTTATGTTGGGAATTACTATTTTGGACCCAATTATACCTGTCAAATGCCTCCCCTGCTAAAATTATCTGTACTGAATCATGGAAAAAGTTAATTTCTCAACGAAATGACACCAACGGTGCGAGCGAAATTTGACGCGAGGCTGCGTGGCGTTCACCACAGAAATTCAATCTTAATGTTTAATGACACTGAGTTTGTTTTGACATTCGCAAAAAGGAACCAGCGTGCTAAAATAATCAGGAAATTAATTAGTTAAAAAGAGTGGCTGTTTTAACCCATAGTTGCTTAAATGAGGCTTCAAAATGCATAATATAGCGCCGCCAATCATGAGCAATAAAATAAACTGAAATGAAGCGGAACAGCGAATATTCAGACACAAACTCGTTGTTTGTTTTGCCCATGTGCATCTGCGCCGATGCTCATACGAAGATGAAGACTGTGTAGACGAGTGCGATTGTTAAGCTCCGTTCACGATTTCCTACATTGGAAGCTCGAGCGCTAGCGCGGGCTATTGTGCACGTCTCACGTGTGGCGTATTATAAAATGTCCGCGCAATTCAATACAAAATGGAGACGACTGGATTTACCGGAGCCAATAATGTATCTGGGCACGTGCACTTCATGCTGCAATCACACGGTAACGTCCGCTGCCTGCTAGTTAACTGAATTGCGGTGATAGAATATAATATAGAAGGGTTTAAGTTTGTATCGATTGACGGTAATCTGGTCATTTCGCAGGTCGTGTGAACGTACAATGTGTTCTGTCACTGCACATGTGAGGCCTTATAACCTTAAAGTATTGTTGTTTCAATAGTAACGGCAATTTTTGACAGATTTTGTACTGAGTTAACTGACAAAAATTGAAAGTAATATTAACAACATTTCTGCAAGACAGGTAGAGTAAGATGGCTGTATCCGATTAACCCATAATGATCGAGCAGCCGGCTTGACCGTGTAGATAGAGTTGTTAAGCTAGAACGTCTTTTGTTAACTTGTGTTACTAAGAATCTGAGCGCTATTTTTGACGGAGCTACGACAGAGTGAAGGAGAGAGGAATGGAAGGCAGCTTAAGAACTGCGACAAATGAAGATGGATATTTTGAAGTTCTATAATTTTTCCTTTTCCAATACTTACACATAGGTAAAAGCGAGCAAAAGCTTACAAATAATAATTATATAATTCGGAAATGTGCATTTTTTTTATTCATGTTTTTATGTTTTCTAGTGGGCGCCATATTCAATTTAAGGTGACGTAACTTAACATGCCTGTAGGTAGCTGGCGGACGATTAAGACACTTCCAAAGATACTGCATTAGTCAAATTATGATTAGTAGTTTAAAAGTTATTAGGAAACAGAACAACAGTTGTATCTTTGCTGGTCTTTAAAACACTGCTAAAGACTCACTATTTAGCTTCATAGTTTTCGTTTTATTAGTTATGTATGTCCTACCTTTAAGATATGAATGTATATATTTTACTATGTTAGTTTTTTATTTTATACCACGTTATTATCTCCTTAATTTCTTATCTTTCTTATAAATTACATTTTTAAATATAAAAATACATTGAAAAATATAAAAAATAGTTCCCCACCGGCATCCGAAATCCTAGTTACCAGTGGTTAGGGTCCAGAAAGAGGAACTTCCTCACAATGCGCGCCGTCTCCAGAAGTACCGCCTTCTGAATCTGTCCCTTTATTCAGCCGCCTACTACGTTATTATTATCACAACTCTCTGCCATTATGTTATTATGACAAAATCCTCTCCATCCAAAGGTTGTATCGAAGAAATCGCAGCTATCGATAAGACCGCCCAATGTATCCATCCATATAACTATTGGTATCTATCTATCTAACATACGTACAAATCGGTCAAACTCATAAACCTCCACGGTCCATGGGTAAAAAATAACTTAATAGCAACATATTATATTAAATTGCTTCTTCACGAATCGTCCAATAGTTGATTGGCCTCTTTTAACACGTACGCTGCGTAACGTTTAGTGTACTTTCAGCTGGTGCGTAATGAGGTTATATTAACTCATATAGGTACCAACTTTGTAAGCACTGCACATTGGGTAAAAGTTCACCATGAGCCAATATGACCTCACAACGCAACGAACGTGTTAAGTCCATTCGACTGCGGAGCAATGAGCTACGTCGCATCGCGTGAATTCAATGTTGTTCTAAGCAACAAGTCCACATATAAAATGTATGAGAGCCAACCTAACAAACATCAGCGTACGTCGCGGTATAGATCTCATTTAAATAGCTTCCAACTTGTTGCTCTTCTGTCCTTTGTCGACGGCACCACTGTCATAAATAATTACAACTACCTAGATACTTAATCAAGTTGGATTGAGAGCAAACTTAAGACCTTTAAGTTTGCTCTCAGTACCTACACTATTTGAGATTGCTGAACAGTCTGTAGTAACAAATGTTGTAGCAAAGTTTTGAAGTAATCAGTTATGTTCGGGTAAAACATGTGGTATATTTCTTCTCAAATAATAAACTGCAACAACATATTCAATTCAATACACATTATAAATAAAGCTGGGTGATGATAGAAATAAAGATGACTGATTAAACGATCGTAGAAATAAAATAATACAATTATTGTTTAGCAATCAAAATTATATGAACAATAAAATTGAACTGTAAAATTTGAAGTGTGTGTGTTGGTTTAGGTTTCATAAAAATCCGTTCCGTAGTTTATGCGTGAAAGAGTAACAAACATTCATACATCCATCTTTTCCTCCTCACAAACTTTCACATTTATAATACTGTAAAGTATTACCAAAGGCCGTTCAGTAGTTTTTGCTTGAAAGAGTAACAAACATCTATCCTCAAAAACTTTCACATTCGCAATATTAGTTGGAAGAATAGGACAGGATGTATATTTATTGCATTTGCTCTTGCTATTAATTAACTAACTTTGGCAAATTTGCACGTGCAGCCTTTCCTCATGCTACTACATCCCTTTTAACGTCCCACTGCTGGGCACGGGCCTCCCCTCAATGTGAGTAGGATTTCAGGCCATAGTCCACCGCTCTGGCCGAGTGCGGGTTGGCAGACTTCACACATCTATCGAGAACTAGACAAGTTCCCTCAGACGTTCAGGTGTCCTCACGATGTTTTCCTTCACCGTTTCATAGCAAGTGATAATGTCGGACGAAAATGAGATGCATTCCTCATGCATTTCGTAGAAAAATAAGAAGACTCTTACTATCAATAATGTATCTGCGATTAAATCAGATTTAAAATACAAGAACGTGACATCGTAAAATAATAAAAATAAAAATCCACTTGCCATCTCGTAGGAATGCACTACGTTTGTTTATTTATTTACTTACACAGTATAGTTAAGCGGTTTAATTTGTCGTTCCTGCGGTTTCCCTCTCGCAGCGGCCGCCGCGTGCCGTCTACCCGACCTCTAATGCCACACAATAGGTGCAGTGAATAGGGGACATAAGTCGAGAATTTAAGTCTGCCCCGTTCCAAGCCCGCATCGTACAAGGCGCATTCCGAAAAGATAATAACTTGACAACTTGTAAAAGCTCCCGTAGCATAGACAAAGAATTTGCAAGCTGTGTTATGTCATTGTACGTTAATGTTCTTCTTGGTATATAAATTCTTCTACTATGACTTTGACTTCAAGCGATTTTATTCCTCAGTGTCTAGTTATTTATAAGAAACACTTTAAACAAGTGAACTAATTAATTTCTCCCAGCTTCCTGGCCTTGCTAGGTTTAATTAAAACTTACTTTGTGATGTTATTAATATTTTCTTTTTAAGTAAAAAAGACACTGTCTTCGTTGCAGCATTACGCTTGAATTTCTGGAAGGGGTGGGTAGAGGTATTGCATTATATTGTCTTATATTTAACCGACTTCTTTTTATAATTAATTATAATGTGGTTCAGGATGGGTATACCTACTAGCCCTTAAAATATAAGTCTCAACGAAATGTAAGTGACAGGTATTGTGGGCTTCTTATATTCATTATTAATAGTATCAATTATATATTGCGTATTCATTGATAGATACCAAAATATAATTAATTGTTGAAACAGAAAGAACTAAAAATAATTTAAATATTTAACCAAACAAGTTGTTGTTGTTAATAAAACTGTACGCATTCCAGACTGAACCGGCGTAACGAGGTACCAATTAAAGTGCAATCATCGAAGTATCGTTTGAATGCCTGAATAAAATAAACATGGCCGTCCGAATAATTTTCCCGATGATTGGATGACCGCCTGGTGCGGCGGGAAATGAAAATTAAAAATAAACCATACTTCCAAATGTTACGGCTTAAGTGATCACGGCTTGCATATTTGGGCCGACTATTCTGCAAATCCCGGCTTGCACCTCTGGGTTATATGCGAATCTCACTTTCATCCGAGATAATCACTTGCTAAGAAACGGTGAAGGAAAACATCGCAAGGAAACCTGCACGTCTGAGGGAACTTGACTAGTTCTCGATAGATATGTGAAGTCTGCCGACTCGCACCGGGCCAGCAGCGTGGTGGACTTTGGCCTGAATCCCCCTCGCATTGAGGGGAAGCCCATGCCCAGCAGTGGGACGTCACAAAGGGCTATAGTAGTAGTAGTAGTATTCTGCAAATATCGCCGCTAACGCTGTGTGGATTCCATTCTCAAAGTGTATCGTTCCAATTTCCGGTGCATAAAGTTGAAATTAAATTGTGCGGAATAATGATGTGTATCACACCGAGATGAGGATTAGGCAACGATCTAAATATAAAGCATTAAAGCTGTGTCTCTCGCCTCGAAATTTGATTATTACAACGCAGTGCCGAGGACGCTGGGCGCTCCGAGGGTCCATCCCGACTACGACGTGTTGGTTTTATTGCGCAGTTTTTATGAAAAACCGCTCGGTGCAGTTTAATTTTTAAACATTCGCGACATTGTATAGAGATATTTGGAAACTCGCGTCAAAGCCGTTTGTGCTGCTGACGAGATAAATACCTGCACATTTTGCCAAATAATAGTTGTGGCAACTCTATTTTATGCTCAATTTTTTATTATTTAGGGTATCCTTCCGGCTGATGACTCGAATTAGTGTATATTTTATGCGGGTCCTTCAGTGGTTTATAGAAAAACGTATGTATGATAATTAATTGATACATTTCAATTTAATGATGGCATGATTGTTCCAGCGTTGGCCGCAATGCCGCGCTGCTACATGGTAAAGAAAGGCGTGCAGCGGCACGAGGGGCCCTCGCCCTGCAGTCCCACCGAGGCGAGCGTGGCGCCCCCCTGCTACAGCCCTGATGAACACACGGCAGTGACGGGCAAGTCTCAGATACCATCTTTTCTTTTCCTTTCCTTTCTTTTATTTTATTTTCTTTTCTTTTCTTCTTTGCCTTCTAGTAATGTGTTGTTATTTACACTTACAGCAGTACAGTACTACAGGTAGCCCTGTGGACCTCCAAATTATCCAAATAAGTATTTGGCTTGTCTTGGATATATGTGTCCAGTTTACAGTTACACCCCCACACCAGGGCAAGTTCCGAAATTTGCCGCTATCAGGATTCGAACCCGAAACTACCTGGTGCAGTGAATCAAGCGGCCTACGCTTAAACTAGTTAGACCAAGTCATCTAGGTCGTATTCTACTCTATTTGACCATGTTTTTCCAACTTTTTTTTCGTCGTCAATTTCTATAACTCGTAATATCTCAAGTCCTATGTTAAATTGGCATATTCTGTTTTGTGAATATTGGTAGTCGTCATAAATGTAGTTTAAACTGCTAAATAGGGTTATGGAGCTAAAGGCCAGAATACGATACCTGTGACAAATATTCAAAGTTCTATAACTCAGAAACTATGATAGGTATAAACTGTCTTCCCTAAGTATCCACATAAGGGCTACTGTATGTCTACCCAAAGTATTATTCCGGACTTCTGATACACCCTGTATAATGTCATTGTAACGGATTGAAATTTCAATAACGTTGAGAGCAAGTCTACCGATAAATTGAGTCAATACACCGGCGGACTCTCCTATCAGCTTTAGACGAGCGCTTATTGTTTCCAAACTCCCGGGCTTTGTACGTTCAAAATTGGTTGTCAAGTGTCGTTGACACCGTGTCAAGCTATTTTGATAGTTTACACCGGAGCCGTGAACAAATACTTAATTTTACTTAAATAATGTTCGAATAGGTGCAATACGGAATACTTGTGAAGGGGAAACCAATAATCTGTGTAGTCTGAGGATTTGCGTTACTAAGGATAAAACAGCCTATCTTCTCTATATTTGCGTTTCAACATTAATGTAAGTTTATCTTTTACCAAGGATGGGGCTGACAGGGTAGAGATACTATTATTTATTGACGATTCATAAGTGCCTGTATTGGTTTAAATGAATAAAAAAAACTGATTCTGATTCTTACAGAGCAATCGTTCCATCACATAGACCAAGTTGAATTAATGGTTGAACACATATTGGATTTAATTAAAAGGTTACGTACCTTGTTGCATCAGACGAATTATATTCGAACGAATTGTCTCATCGGTAAAGCATTGGATTATGAAAGCTTTCTATGCTTACAGTTGGACTAATTAACGACTTGGGCTACCTTTACTATAATGTATTGATTACGGTAATGCAAGTAACAGAAATCAGATATAATAATGATTCATGTAAATCAATACAGATACTTATGAAACGTCAATATACAAACAAAAATATCATATCGATGGTTAAAAGGCGAATTGACGCAACCCGGCGCCGAATATGCTTAAAGCGATTCTGCTTCTTCTACCATTCGGAATGCATTGCCTATGGGGAAGTTATGGAAAGAAACTCCAAGGTTACTCATTTCCAAAAGGATTAATATGGTTGTTAATAGATTACCATCCGTTTATTTTAATTTAATATTATGTTAGTAGATAAAAAAAGATAAATCAAATCCATATTCAAAATACAATGCATCAGTCCAACGAGTTAATTCAATTCTCCAATTTAGTTTGAATTTTAAATTTTTGAGAAATTTATTTAATTACACTATCTAGACGTACGGCAGTGCGTCAGCCAAGTATAAAGTATACGTTATAATACTTGACCGTTTGCATGAGTTTCGGGTATAGTTACAACCGCATGGTATAAAATTTTGATCGAAATTTTCATTTTTTTTACGCTGCGAAGCAACTTAAAAAATTCTAATTGAATTTTGTCCTAATTGAATTTTGCCATTTCATTAATATTAGTAGTCGCCTCTCGTGGATGTAATTTGCACTGTTAAATAGGCCTATGGATGTTCCCTAAGGTCACAACATATACCTGTTATAAATATGCAAAGTTCTGTAACTCAGAAACTATGATAGTTAGATATTAGGTTAGGTATTATAGTCTGCCTTCACTAACCATCTCCATATCAGCTATCCGCAATGCACCTAAAATATTAATTCAGACTTGTGATACATTCTGCATAATTAAAACTAAAATGCAAATTATAATTCTGTGTCAAAATATTTCAAATAAAATAGTTTATTTTTTTCAAATTATGACATCTGCTTGTATTGGCGTTGGTTTTTCGATGTTCAAATTTCGTGATCATTTTCGGTGTCAAAGGTCCTGTAATGAAAAATGCTGTCCAGTCAAAGTGTAGTCCAGACAAAAAACGTTATTAAAAAGTGGAATGGAATCCGAGGGGGCTGGAATTCAGGCATACCGGCTGGCGTCAGCGTCAATTTTGTGACATGTCAAAGGCATCGACTTAAAAAGCTCAATGTTCAAAGGGGCATCGGCGCAGAGTTCACTAACTCGCCTTTCCTATACGGATCCAACATACAACACAAAGGTGAGGGTGATCAAAGGACAGCGCTTAAACATTTGACTATGCACGCTCAGTTACAGGGGGACCTGTATTATAACATGTAAAATGTATTTGCAATTAGTAAAACGATACTTTTTCACATTACAAAAGACACAAACACAGACACGTAAATTGTATGTATTCCTCGAAAGAGTGGGCAGAGGCGCACTGCAGCCTACCCACACTTCGCCTATGCATTTTGGTCCCAATGTAATAGGGGCTAGCTTATTGACATTATACCGGGCACATTACCCCTCAATACGAAGGAGATTTGAGCCATAGTCCACCACGCTGCCCCAATACGAGTTGGTGAACTTCATACGCTTCTATAGACGTGTAGGTTTCCTCAGGATGTTTTCCTTCACCGTTCAGCAAGTGATAATCATTGTTGAAAATTACATTTGCACATGAAAATGATCTCAGAGGTGCGGGCCCGGGATTTGAACTTGCACCCCTTACCTTCAAGGCGGGCGTTCTTGCCTACGAGGCTACTACTGCTTGTCATATTAATTTATCGAGCTTTAGCAATGAAAGGTACTTTTTTTTTACAAAAAGTTATTAATCTTTTACAGTAGCATTGTAGAAATTTCGTTGTATTAGGTGACTCGCGGATAGGCTGAAATGACTTTATCTGAAATAGGGGGAAGTCTATATAATTTTCATAAATATTTATTATTTACTTAGTAAAAGTGAGACGAATTTAAGAGTTGTCAACATTTTACGTTGAAGAGTCCAACTGCACCCAGCGAGGACGAAATAGTAAAATTTAACGTAGCCAAGCAAAATTGAATCGGTTTATTTAAACTGCCCGACTCGCGTACAGTTTAACCCTTTCAAAATGGACGGGAATTACGGTGGTAGGTGTTTTGAGCAAATATCACAAACCATCGCAATATTCGTGAATGACGTTTCGGAAATGTTGCGTGCATTCGCACGATGACATTAATTGGTTATAACTTGTATAGGTACGACTTATGTTTTTAAGTATGAAGTGTACAAAACAATTGGGATCTGAAAAATCTTGTTTTTAATTAAGTTCATATGTGCTTTATATTGTTAGGCATTTTTTTAAGGCGTTGCAAAGCCAAATGCCATCCTCATGTTTTGTCACTGTGCCGCACTTTCGCCGCAGAGGTGTTCAAATCATCCGGTCATCTCTTCCTCGTTCGACCTCTTCGTCGTATCGGTAGAGATATTTGCCAGCCTCTGTGAGCTCATACGGGCCACATTAATCGCAAAAAAAACTTCAAAAAAAGTAAGTTATAAATTTTACCATTTAAAATACATAGACAAGTGTTTCCTGTATCTTCTTTGAGAGCTTTTGTAAAAAGGAAGAGTTGGGAGGAACAAAGCGCGCTGCCCTAGACCGGCGCTAAGTGCATTACTTTATTTTTGCTTCGCGATTCAATGACAAAGGGGGTTTTGTATCACTTCTGTTCTAAAGGCGCGGGATTTTTGTTTTCATTCTATGTAGAAATAACTAAATAGACTACTTTTTTACATTTTGTTTCTGCATCTGCGGTGGTCAAGGGCGACATTGACGGAAACACGTTGTTTTATCCTTAGTAAGGCGAATCCACAGATTAGGCATACTAATAATAATAAAAAGTACTTGGCTTCGGCCCGTGCCACCATTGACCTCTTCGGAGACAGAATAAAAATCTTACCATCACATAACAATAATAAAATGTAATTAATTCCAGAGATAGATAGGTTACAGTAACTTAATTTAAGTAATTTAAGTAATTATAAGTAACTAGCGGCCCGTTCGCCGGAACGCCGCATAGAAATGCCGATTTATTTTTAAGCATTTTGGGATAAATAAATACAGCCTATGTTACTCAGTGGTAGCAGCATCTGTAGGGATGTATCATCTTTATGGGCAGAATAATTTTTGAAATCGGTCTAGTAGTTCTTAAGTTTATTCACAAAAATAGAAATGTGTCCTCCTTATAAAATTAGTATGGATATTAAATTAACCCAAAAAGTGAGAGTGATCATCTCAGGGGCCCCCAAACTAGGCACAGCCTGTATTTTGGGAAGCCATTTTTATATTAAAAATTAACGGAAACGTATAATATCCTGTGTACAGCATATTATACGTTCCCGTTGTTAGTAAACTTGAGGCCCAGTGTTCATGTCCATCGAGCAGACAGCTTAATGATATAATTTGCTCATACAAACAATCAAGATACAATACAGTATTGAGTGGGACCACTGTTGTATCTGTGATTGTTGTGTATTGTCTATCGTCTATTGAAGGCGTGCCGGAATCTCACAGCCAACTAATTACACGATTGATTAAATACTATTCAAACTGATCCCGTTTACACTAACGACAAGCGTAGCGACGCCTAACAAGACTATGCCTAATGTAATAATAATACGTCATCACGCCTATATTCCTCGAATGGGTAGGCAGAGGTGCACTGCAGTGCGCCCACACTTCGCCGATTATTTTGATCCCAATGGTCCCAATAGTGGGCAAGCCTATTGCCTTTATATATTAAGCTACCAAGAAACCCATGGCGACGGTGCAAACGGCTGTTCTTTTTCTTAATTCGCTATATTAGGGGCTTTATCACCACCTCTTAAAGTAGGGATGTTTTCATACTATCTATCCATCCATCTGTCAGTTTTTGACAGATTTATATTTGGGAGCTTTTTCTAACATTTGACCGTAACATACGTCCAATTTGTGCGTGACTTTGACTGGTACGTCGGATATTATATGTCAATACGTATTAGACTAGATGCTCATGGCTTCAATGAGACCAATTTTGGTACAAAAAAAAAATACGAATTCTCGATACTTCCTAATATTGTTGGTTTGATTCTCCTTCTTTTACGAAATGAATGGAATAAGATGAGGAATGACTGCAACTGCGATTATTTGGAATTTCTTAAGGTCCATTATTATGAATATTTTTAAGTAGGCAATGGAAGAGTAGTCCTCTCAAATTTGACACAATTTCGTGTCCAAGCTTCCAGGCTTGAGCAACTCCCGAAATTTACGGCAAACGGGATTTGAATCCAATCGTGTGAGATTATAATAAATTACAGATAGTTTAATAAATTACATTTCCGTAATTAATCACCGCACTCGCCACAACCAAAATAGTATATCGATAATATTTAAAACACACGCGAAAATTTACATAAATTAAAATGGACTTGCACACTGAAGTCAATGGTAAAGCGGGTTTCAGACTACGCTATAATATAATAGCATATAGTATAAAGCTCATAGCACAACAATATCGCGCACCATACATTGTTATGGCCACGTTCACACTGTACTGTACTATATATTATTGGCTTTGTATGGTGCGCGATATTTATCCCATTACAAGATCTTTTATACGCCGTTAGTAAAAACCAATCTGGGTCTCAACTCTCCTGCAGTAAGAATATGTAATGAGTATAACATGTTTAACAGTAAAATTAGCAACTTAGACATATTCAACAGTACCTACATTATACGAGTTTAGAAAAATGATAATTAAGTCATTGCCATAAATATTTTCATTTTATTTTTACATTTTCATTATTCAAATTTTAAATTTTAGCTTTAACGTAATTTTTAGTTTAGTTTCAACGTTATTTGTTTCTTTTTTTAAATGTTTAAGTCTCACGTCGGTGAAAGTTGTACACGCCTGTCATTGGTGTACCTATTAGACCAGTATTTATTTAATATTTTACTTACCCAATTGTTAATAGGTATACTGTTGGTGTGTCGTTTTTAAATAAATAAATATTGTTGTGCTATATATTATAGCGTAATCTGAAAGCTGTTTAAGGGTAGATTCCACTTTAATGGCTTTCGATTTGTTATATATCTATATACAAATAAATAAAACTGAAACGTCTGTTTGTAATGTCAAAATAGCAGTTTTTACTAAATGCATGTTATGAAAATTATATACACAAAATGCAATTTTAATCATTTTTGTCTGTCTGGGGCAAACTCCCGGGAGTGATTTTGAAAGGACTTTCGCTCTCAGATAGCTTTTTTTTTAATGGACTACGCTGTTGGCCGTGAGGTGGCCTTTACAGCTTTACCGGAGGAGTGGCGAGCTCAGAGTGCAATAGCTTATGTTATAAGGAATAACAAAGGCTACCTTTATTTTTGAAACAATCTCGCGTGCTAGCAATAAATTATAAAAAGGTAGGTTAATACGAATTTATATTGAAGTAATATTTTTTTTAAACGAATTGGTACGTTGAGACCCGCGCGGCACGTATACGTCTTGTCTCATAAAACAAATAATCTACTGTTTTAATTATGCACAGTTAAAAATAAAACTGTAGGTACATTTTTTTTGTGGCAAACAATATTAACAAGTTATTTCCCGAAGCGAAATGCATAACAACTCATAAGAGACGGAACAACGGAATGGTATCGATGTCGCGAGCAAATTCGCAAGGTCGCGTGACCTTTGCAATGGACATTAAATATTTATGCATATTGAAACAGAATACATTTTTAAAACAGTCAAGTGAAAGCGTTTGCCCCAATATATTCAGACATCGGCAGCTTAATTAATTAATGTATTTATATCAAAGGCTGGCCATGTTTGTGATATGAGCGCTGGCTGTTTGACTCACTCGACTGCACTGAGTGTTTGCGGGTTTTGATACCTGTCAGAGTTGCCTCTTCGTTTGTATAATACTAAAATGTGTTTCACTATAAATTAGAACTTCTGAAAAATGTTGTATTTAATGTGTCATGTCAAAAGAAGTCTTTGTTTTTTATGAAATTAACGAAATTTTATGGCATAAGGAACGAGGAATGCCTGCACCTGCGATTAGCGGTATTTATTATATTTATTTATAGGTGTATTATATTTATATGTATTATGATATTTCCTTAAAGGCCGGCAACGCACTTGCGATGCCCCTGGTGTTGCACGTGTCCATGGGCGGCGTTGATCACTTACCATCAGGTGAAACGTCTGGTCGTTTGCCTCCCTATCACATAAAAAAAAAAATATATATTACAAATTCAATAACTACACATTATACATAAACATGGGTGATGAATGTGATAAAAGGGATACACATATCGCCAAACGATACATTTTATTCTATGACAAATGACGGTAAGCGTCAAACATCACACAAATATTACACTGGTCTACAGTGGCTTTGGTGCCATAGATATGAAAATGATTTTGGGTCTATTTATGCACACAATTCATGAAACAATCAATGATTTTGTAAGAGGTGCTCAGATTTTTTAAAAATCTTTATTTTCATTTTACATTACGAAAATCAAAGAACGAGAAACACAATAATATATTTCAGTATTGTCAAATAACTGAGATCTCAGCTGTCCTGTGTAGCAAGGGGTCTGAGAGTGGGGATCACGTGATGTTTGTATGCGCGAAAAAGTTGCGCAGAAGCCTAATCATGACTGGAAAATTTTATTAAATTTTTAACAAGCCGATAATTGTTCAAAATATAAGATATGCATAAATTATGAATCAAAAATCATGACCATTCATCACATTGAGAACTTTTATGAATATATTCGTAATCTGGGCACTTGAAAACGTAAAAATTTTCGATGATATCCAGGGCACCAAAAAAATGTTAGAGCTGTGTTATTATAAATAGGTACCTACTACATATTAGCCTACATATTTGGAATCAGCTAATTTGTCTGCGTCGAGTGAGTATGCTCTCTTAAGTCGTAAGTAGTAGTAGTAGTAGTCTCTTAAGTCGTTTAAGTAAAATGTCGCTCAAGTCAAATGTGCAATGGTGGCCATAACGCTGGCCTCTTCGAATAACTAGCTTTCCTCGTCGAATAACTACGCTGATTCTTTGAACGAAGAGCGATACGACTTGATAATCGTAGAGGCAATTTTGGGACAAATTTATCGACACTGACTTACTCAGTGAAGCTACAGCAAACCGCACTGATACATTATTCAAGTTCCGTAATGTAAATAAAGCGCCAAAATAAACTTTAATTACTGAATTTACAGTTTGTTAGCTGTGACTGCACAGGTAAGCAGATGCGGCTATAAGCAATCAAAGTGACGTGTTCCCTCGCCGGTTCAAAGCTTCGATTCGACTATCGGTCAGGACAGCCAGCCGCCCACTCGGTAACATCCACTAACGCCTTTGTGATGTATCCGTTGTGTTGTCGTCACAGCCATGTAAACAGCAGCAAACCAAACATTGGCGCAAACTTACGCTACTTTCGCCTACATACAAATAATATGTAACTCAATTAGATATTCTTTGTGAATAGTTGGCAATAGACTTCGATGTTATTTTTATCATTTTGCCACTTAAAATAATGTCCATAGAGTGGAAAATCTAAATGATTTTCGAGTTATTCGAGCTTTGCGTTCCACTTTGTTTTTGCTGATCAAGTAATAATGTTTTGTGTGCAAGCAATATTTTTGTAGCGTGCGAATTTTACGTCTGTGCTGTTATACATATATACGTCTGTGGTTTGAACTCTCTGTTAGGGGCGCAAAGTATACTAATTCTGCTCACTTTGTCAGTGAAATAGGCTCTAAATAATTGAACTTCCGTCTATTGTAGGTTTCGAGTCGTTTGTTATATTTACAAACTCAACGACTGCATTTTACAAACTGTTGGTCAATACTGTTAAAAATATAATATATTTATGTTAACTTTTTTATGTTATGTTAATTATAACAATATAGATTGACGTTGTCTCTTTCAATTATTTCTGCAAATCACTGCTAAAATGTATAGAAATGGAATCATCTGCGGCCAATAGGTAGGCACGGTCATCCGTCGTTAGTACCTTCATTTACTAATTTTACTTGTAAAGAATATTTATTGAATTTGTTGTTAATATTTATTAAATACTTGGCACTGTTGAATGTGCGCTAATCGCAGGTGCAACCATTCCTCATGTAAATATTAGTAGAAGGTATATAACCACATAATCTGGATATTGTCCGACAAAGTAATTTCCGTAACATTATGTGAATAATTATATCGGTGAGGCATAGCTAATATTACTGATTACATTGTGCTCTTGTTAACAGAACCTAGCACTGCTGAGTACACGGAGCCTGCATGCGGGCCCCCGCCGCGGATACCCCTGCAGGAGCGGTCGGCGGCCGACACGGAGGCGGCCCACGACCTACTCTCCCTATCACAAGGCCAACCGCCCAAGCCGCCCCCGGTCTACACCGTGCTGCACACCCCCGAGCCCCTCGTACCCTTCTACACCTACACCATCCAACCCACTAACATCTTCATTATAACCGAAGAGCCCCCGGAATCGATCTACACCACCTTGCAAACGTTCACTCCCCTCCAACCGGTCGAATACGCAGTTGAACCCGTAAACTATGCCGAATACGAACAACCACCCCCCGTCGAGACGGTCGAATACCATCAGATGGACATGGACATGGAGCAGGAGGCGTACACCCAGCCGGAGTCGGAGCCGGAGTCCGAGCCCAACGAGGAGACACCTCAGCCAAAGCAGAAACCGGCCAAATACGATTGTAACGAGTGCGGTAAGCGCTACGCGACGTCTTCGAATCTCTCGCGGCACAAGCAGACGCACCGCAGCCTCGACTCAAACGCGGCGAAACGCTGCGGGGAGTGTGGGAAAGCGTACGTGTCCATGCCCGCGCTGGCGATGCACGTGCTCACACACCGCATGGGGCACGTGTGCGGCGTGTGCGGCAAGCAGTTCTCCCGGCCGTGGCTGCTGCGCGGTCATCTACGTTCCCACACCGGCGAGAAGCCGTACACTTGCTCGTCCTGCGGCAAGGCGTTCGCGGACCGCTCCAACCTGCGCGCGCACCGCCAGACGCACTCCTCCGACAAGAAGCACGAGTGCAACCGGTGCGGCAAGAACTTTGCACTCAAGAGCTACCTGAACAAGCACCTGGAGTCCGCCTGCCCCTACTACGAGGACTAGTGAGGCGCTCGTTAATCACGCGGTCCCAACGGCACGGCAAACAAGCCGCTCTCTAGTGTGCAGCCGCGCCGACGAACGTTGCAACGAACGATTTCTCTATGAACTTCTTTACACCTTTATATTAACGAACGGATGATATTTTATAAGGTTGATGCTCGTAATTTCGACGGCGTCGAAGGAATAATAAGCAATAATAATGTACCTAATATCGTTATGGCTCTTTCCATAATTCTCAAAACAAAAAAAAAATGTAAAAAAAAAAGTATTTTTTCAATTATTAGTCCGGCAAGACGGAGTTAACCGTGTCAATTTATGGCAAGAGCCTGCAGTGTTACAGCGTAGGGTAATGTTGAACATAGTTTATGTAAGTTAGCGTCGCACGTGTGGTGTGTGGCGTGATTAGATTGTAGTTACGGTGATACGTAGAGACTTAATGAAACCGTCGAGCTGTGGTACAAAGAGAGCAATAAAGTAACAAGCGTAGAATGTGAGTGTAGCGCACGAGTAGCGTGCGACGTGTAGCGAGTAGCTTGGCGCGCGGCGTCCCGGGAGGACCAATCTGTTGCCCGTGGGCCAGCGCGCCCGCGTGTCCGCGTGCCCGCGTGCAAGCGTGCCCGCGTGCTCGCGTGCCTGCGTGCCCGCGCGCCCGCGCGCAAGCGTGCCGCCGGAGTCATACCCATGACCGCCGGTCGATGTCAAGAACTTCATAAAATAAATCCGTTTCCTGTCCTGTACATATTGGAATTCGTCGTCGTCAGAGCAACGAACGAGCTGCCGGCAGACATCGCGGCTTGTTCGGTCGCACCCAATCAAGGGGGCAATTCTCGCATGATCGACTTTATCTCTAATTCGACATATGACGAACGTTTTGTTTTTACCAATTTAGTCGTTTTGTTTCGACATTTGTCGAATTAGAGGTAATGTCGATCATTATAGAATGGCCCTACTGTTATGTCGTCGCTTAACTCTAGTCCATATGAGACGATACGCGATAAGTGCATTTTTCAAGGTTTTATTTTCGATTGTGCCTTTTTAAAATTAGAATGAAAAAAAAACTTTAGTTTTTTGTTTATGGATGTACAAAATTGAAGTTTGTAGCAAATTACGATAAAATGTTACTTTATAATCTTTTTGTAATGTGTACGATTTAAGGGCTGATTTGCCACAAAAACATCTATATACATATACATATATATCATATTTGAACGTAACCTCGATACTCGGAATCCAATTTTTTTTTCAGGTATCGCCATTAGTTTAGTATCATGTTGTGGTACTACTCAATGCTGTTGCTAATCTAATCTTTACACTAATTGTTATTAAAATAAGCGTAAATTTCTGACCAAGTGATATCGGATCATACCTTTTCTAAGTGGTCTATAGACATACAGGCTGTTTCAGAAGTCCGAAATAAAACTTGGACATTTGCATTAGTATCGGGTATGCAACTAAAGGGTATAAACATTGGATCGAAAATCGACCATGTTTTCCCAACTTTTTTTTCGTCGTCGTATTCCATAACTCGTAATATCTCAAGTCCTATGTAAAATTTGCATGTTCTGTTTTGTGAATATTGGTAGTCGCCCCTCATAAGTGTAGTTTACACTGCTGGATAAGGTTATGGATGTACTCAAAAGCCAGAACATGATACCTGTGACAAATATTCAAAGCTATAGCTCAGAAACTATGTTAGTTAGGTATAAACTGTCTGCACTAAGCATCTACATATGGGCTACCGTACATGTATCCAGAGTATTATTTCGGACTTCTGATACACCCTGTATGCCCTTTAAAATAGACATTGGTATTTGTACACGTCGCTTTTAAGCCCCACGCACACAGAGGCGTCAAGTTCGCATCTTTAAAAGTCTATACTTTTTTCAACAACATTATTTTTGAGTTAGGTCTCTATAGACCTAACTCAAAAATAATGTTGTTGAAATATGGTCGTTAGAACAACCACGGATCGCACGACCCCCGAATAAAGGCGGCGAACTTCCTCGATCGGTCCCCCGAGATTGGGTAGCAGCCGGTGCAAGGCACTGGGTAGTGGGTGCCTTGCACCGGCTGCTACACACTCTCTCGACCCGGGGGACCAGGCGCCCGAAGTGCTCCTCGAAGCCCCAACGGCCGTCCAGGGTGAGGCCCAGGTACTTCATGTACAACCCTTCAAGATTTATAATTGAAATCCTAAAATTTCAAAATGGGTCTCTATACTTTTAAAGATGCGGCATGTCAAGACAAAACCACTGTCACGGATTGGGCCGCTCGCTCTCTGTCTTATTACATACTGAAGAAAGAGATATAATCAACATATTTTGTGACATAAGTCTAGTCTTGGCGCACATGCTCCAACTACTGAGTGAACTTTAAGTCAATCCAGTTCGTTTCAGTATTGGCAAAGAAATTGACACGCGATTTTTGAGGACCCAGTAAATTCACGTCGACAATATATCGACGCTTGAAATTCTGACTAAGCGACAAAAAATCGTAAATTGAGTTATATACCAAACGACGTAGAAAAATTGCAGCAGCAATGGTAGCTGAGTACAGCAGTGGTAGCCGAGTAGTCGAACGCACGCTTTGCAATCAAAGTGCGCAGGTTCAAACCCCGGCTCGCACCTCTGGGTTCCATGTGCGAATCTCATTTTCATCCGAGATTATCACTTGCTAAGAAACGGTGAAGGAAAACATCGTGAGGAAACCTGCACGTCTGAGGGAGCTTGACTAGTTCTCGATAGATGTGTGAAGTCTGCCAACCCGCACTGGGCCAGGGTGGTGAACTATGGCCTGAATCCCCCTCGCATTGAGGGGAGGCCCGTGTCCAGCAGTGGGACGTTAAAAAAAGGGCTCTAGTAGTAGTAGTAGTAGAAAAATTTGGACGTTCGAATGGTATATAAAACTCATTTGACGACTTTTTGTCGCTTAGTATGAATTGCCTTTCAAGCGTCGATATGGCGATACCGCATTGATACGTTCTAGTCATAGTAGTGCCTGCATATGATTGATACGTACGTAGTATGGGACGTAGTGGACAAATGACTTTGCAGCTCTCTTTCAATAAACAAACTAAACTTTTGGGATATACTAAGCTGTAAATGTTATGATAACTTTAATGGATAGATTCATCCATTAGTTAGTAGACTGTTGAATATGTAGCAGGGACTGAATACATTTAAATGTAAAAGCCCCATACGCCATTTAACTATCTCATCAAAACCAATATTCTAGGTGAATGCATGATATTGATAATTTGGCATTAACTCGCCCGGCCTCTCTCTGCCCAATGATATAATAAGTGTCAAAAAATCGTAAAAACAAAATTTGACCGAAATTGGTCTCATTAATACCATAAACGTCTATCCTTTTAGGTATCTGACGTATGCGGACCTCAAAGTCAAACATAAAATGTGTGATACTGATATGCTAAAAACAGCATCCTCTTTGTCAATATACGTAAAGATGGAATGTCTAGCAAAGTTCGTTCGCGTCATAGGCGATATTTCGTTGAAAAATGTTCTTTTTAACCAACTTCCAAAAGGAGGAGATTTCTCAATTCAACCGTATATGTAAAAAAGTATGGGTTTATACGGTGCGTTTTGTTATTGGCAACAGTATGGCCTCGCGCGTATCGATGCGCCTATTTGAATATCTTTAAAAGTATAGAGACCTAACTACAAAATAATGTTGTTGAAAAATTGTCGTTAGATCGAGCCTTTAAGATTTATAATCGAAATCCTAAAATTTCTAAATGGGTCTCTATACTTTTAAAGATGCGAAGTGTTTACACGAACAGCTTTCGTTACACTTATAAAAGTGAAAGAAATAATTCTTCCGCGGTCTTACAGTCCCTGATCTATAGTAAACGAGCAAGGGCTCATGAATGTTCTAGCAAAGGATTGTACATTAAAAATATTTCAGTCAGTTTTAATAATACCCTATTGTGTCTACAACTACTTAATGTCGAGGGGTGAAACCCATTATTTTAACTTTATTACTGAACATACTCATTCGACGCAGAACAATTTGCAGATTCCACATATCGTATTTAAGTCAATATCGCCCAAGAGTGTCGCTTAAGTCAAATAGCCTTGTATGTCGAGGATACACAAACAATCAAGATACATACAGACGAACATAGAATCTCGTCCTTTTTCGAAGTCGGTTAAAAACCCACAAATTTATAGCAGGCATTAAACAAATACATAATTAGAGACTTACAATCCTTTTACAACGGTATTATACCAAGCTCTTGTTTTGTAGAAGACTTTGTGTAGTGGATGTAAATGGATGAATTTCCTATAAATGTGGGAGTCAAAAGCCTTAGCACATCTCTTAAGCTGGCTTCCCACGGTTCGAGATTCTACGGATCATCACGCACAGCCGACGACCACGCCCGGCAACGCACACATACAGGGCTCTTCCAACGGTGCGTGTCGGTCTGTGTACATCTTATGATAGCTTCATTTCAAAATGCAAAGTGGAAGAGAACGTGATTTGACGTCACTATTTCACTGCACCTTTATAGTTACCGCCTCGCGACGGATACCGGCGCACCGCCACAGACTTCCTGTGCTAACACAGACGAGACTCTTCCCACGATGTATCGTGCGAGCTGGTCCGCGTCCGTCCGCGATATCACGGACCGTGGGAAGCTAGCTTTAGCCGTATTGTCTTAATGTTACTTATATCTTTGGACAATTAACTGTCAAAATATTAAATCAGTTTTTAACAGTTAACTCATCACAAAGCATTTACCGTTACTATTGAAATAACAGGTGGCGGTAAGGACCCGATAAGTTCACAGTGTCATAAAAAAAATGCATTCCTCTTTTATAGTAGTAAGTGATGTTTATTTGTGGGATGAATGAGGCTCAATAACAGATCGGTTTAGGTACGGACGCGAAAAGAGATGTATTTTTATATAGTTACATTTTGTATTGTGAATATGTAATATTTCACGATGTCCTTTCGTTAATATCGTAAGCTTGTCTACTAGTTATATTATCACCTATATGGTAATGATTTTGTTGGCGTAAAACTAAACTTAAAATGGCATATTAACTATAATTTAGTTCTTGTTTGTGTATAACAAAATAAGGGCTAAATTAAACTTCGCAAATATTTCACCATGTGTATGTTTAGCTGAATCATACGTGAAATTTGATCTCAATTTTTGTGATCATAGACCTTACAACTTTCAGCAGCATTATTTTAATTATTTTTCTTTCATTATAGAATGAACCCCTGCTGGTCAGAGCCTTCCTCCTCCCGTCTGTCCCTGTCCTGAGCTCGTGGTCTCGTTTCCCCCGCAATAGTGACCAAATCGTCGCATCGTCGGGTGTCCAGCTATTAATACGTTTACTGCGTAAGGATTTTTTGTGAACTTTCAGCTGTATCATGAGGTTATATTGACTCATAGATGTAGTAGCTATGTGAGCGCTGCGCACTGGATGAACGTTCGCCATGAGCCAATATGACCTCGCAAACAAGTGTTAACAAGATATGGCCACCTTTGCGGGATCATTCGTGTTACATTTTAATATCACTTTATTCTCCTGTTACAGTTTTGTATGTGTCAAAAAAGGATAATAATGTTGAAACAATACTGCATACGAGATGCTGGTAAGGGCGCTTGCACCTATGTGCTGATCTCAGAATTATATTGACTACTTGGTTATTTATTTTGGATGCTAATTGTATCTATTAAAACAACGTAGTAATAAGCTGGTATTTAATTAATTAAAATTATAATTATAATATCATTCTGTCTCATGACATTATTACTAAAATCACACCAATAATGTGACACCAAAGTACGATTATTCAACGAAACACTTAAATAGTTCAAAAATTTATTCACGTTAACGAGTTTTAAAATACCAAAAAAAATAAATTACAAAGTATAAAAAAAATAAAAATAGTTAAAGATATTTGTCTCAGAATATTTTCGAAATCTCCGAGCAACAAGTGTAAAGGACATGATTATTAGTTTTGCTCAATATTATTATATAAGACGAAGTAGGAATTTCATTATTATAAAATTCGTAGGCCTAAAAGTACTGTCGTTATAAAAATTAATCAATACAAATTATAATAAAAAACTTACGCATCGAATTAACAAACCTTTTTTAAATCGTTTTTGAACGCGACAGTACAACGTAGTATAGACACACACACGCATACTTGTATTTAGAAATAGTATCCTATTGCCTAATGTAAACTAGTCATCTTCGGTACTTAATGTCAATTTGTATAATTTTTGTCAATTTATAAGTAGTAATGTTATTTATAAGTGCTCGCTCAGTCCACGTACGTTCTTTCAGTAATAATCTGAACTGTCATGTATTAAAGTAACTTGCACCTGTCACCCGACTGCAACGCCGCCTAACGACATTGGAGGGACCGAATTCACGAGGTTTTATTTAAAAATGTAGTCTATATTAATGTTCATAAAGTAGATATTTTATGGCGATAACAATTCGTTCGCCTCAATTATGACATTTCATAGAAAAATCTGCTTCTACAATAAGTCAATAGTTATTTTTGGTGTTGACAAAAACATACGAGTTGAATTGAGAATGTCCTTCTTTAATTTGAAGTCGTTTGAAAAAATTGTCGCACGCGTTCTGTGAGTGCAGGGTCAGAGTCTTTAAAACCTCAGCAATGAATGCAACAAATATTTTTATTGGCGTTATTGCACAACTGGATTTCAATTTGTTCACAAATCCCGCAGCCGAGGCGAGTCAATAGTGAATTGTTAAGCCAATTTGTTGGGGAGACCGCTCTCGATCTGTCTGAAGTTGTGTGCATTGTTACATTGATTCGGTTTGTAAATCTAACTTGCCCGTCTCGTGCTTGATGTTTCGGTGGAATTACTCTCGTACCTTTTTTATATCACACCCAAATTAACTAGAATATTACTTACCTTTAACTTTCCGAAGTATTTTTCAGAACAGAAAGGGTTTGTAATACAAATATAAATTGATTACAACTTTCTTTTAATATGTAGAGTAAATTATATTACTTGGCTGGACGCACTGCCGTGCGTATTAATTACAATTTTTCTGTTTTTTTTGTATTTCGTTTCTAGATATTTATGTCAGTTTTCAGTAACAAAAGGAGACGCCTAAACGTGATGCCTAAATTTAAGCAGTTTCTAGTTACTGTAGGCGTCTCCTTGTGTTAGTGAAAATGGGCATTAATGTCACGAACTCTGGACATGCCAATCCTTTGATAGGTGAGTGCTGTAAGATGCTCAGTTTGAGACCACGCGGCTGTTGAACTAGTTCCTCTATTTTAATTTATCGCTCTGAAACCACAGAGACGAACTAATTACTTGTTTTATTTTTTTTAAAGTTTACTTTGTGTTCATGAAGGTACATAAAGATTGAACTTCTGTGGTAAAAATCGCGTGACCGGATTCACTCGATATTTCGTGAAAATGAACTTTTTGTTTGAGAGAATATAGTTTGTTTTAGTTTTGGTAAAGTGTTGGTCACACGCATTTTCGGTTTTAATCTCTACATAATAAATGGTGGTAGTCGTTTCGTGAAGAAACTGTTCAGAATAAGACTGATGGAGCACGTGGGATGGAGTTGTTATTAGTTTATAAAGCACGTTAATATACTCATTAGGTCAGGTGATGTCTTCCAAAAGTTTTTCTCTTTCGCTTAAATTAACAGTAGTTCATTAAAACAAAATCTCGACGAAATAATAAAACGATTTTGGCAAACATTTAAAATGAGACTCCGAAATTGACATAACACTTTTGTGCGCAATTGTACGCGCGCGATGTTGATATTTGTACAGAAATTCGTTGAAATTAATGTTTTTTTTTCTTTTGCCATTGTGATAATGATACTTATGTACAGTTTCAACGAAAAAGGCTTTTAGATTGATCGTTTTTGTTGAGTGAACAAACCAAACTTTAATCAATAGGTAAAATGTTCTAGTCCTTTAAGTTTTTAAGTGTTTAGTTTTATTATATTGTAATACTTATCATACAATTATGTTGCATAAATATTGTAAGAATATATATCGAAAATATCATCATTTAGATGTTAAAATCAAAGGGGCAGTGTATTATTCACGCATAATAAATAGTTAATAAATTTAGTATCTACCAAATAAAATTTAAGGTGATCTTGGAAATGAAAAGCAATACATTGTGTACAATTTTAAATTACTTAAGGCAGAATTCTTATAAATCTTTTATCCAATAAATTAAAAAAGGACATATTTATATAAAATTTAATATTTACCTTAACTATACATCTTCTAAATTATAAATTATGTACGATACTACTTAATGATACTATATGCAATTTTCACCCATTTTTCCGGGTAATCTCCTAAACGGCTGAACCGATTTTGACAGGACTTTCATTGGCAGATACCGGATGTTACAAGAAGTGACTTATGCTACTTTAATTTCGGAAGAAATAATCATGGTTATAAGTTATAATTATTAAGTCGCGGGTACAGCTAGTATCTTAGTAAGATAACTTTTTTTTAGCCTTGTGTTTAGTGTGTGTAAAATATTTTTTCCAGCAGTAAGATAACTATTACCTGTGTTGTAAATGTACCTACTTGTAAAAACTTTATTTAGTTATGAATTTCACTGTCTAGATATAATTTTAAGTATTTGATATATGTAAATTTATATTCATCTGCAAACCTATAAATAAATTTTTCAGTACTTGTGTTTTAAAATGCTTTTGTGAATGGACGTTTTCTTTTTCTGTATATACAGGCTGTTTCAGAAGTCCGAAATAATATTTCGCCGTTTGTATGAGTATTTGGTATGAAAATTTGGTATTAAAATTTGATATGAAATCAAACACAAGCAATTGGTATGAAAATTTGATCAAAACTCGATCATAACTTTAAATTTTAAAATCTTAAAATAGCTTTAGTCCTAAGCGAATCAAGTTCGGTTTTCTGGACATTAGTGGTCGGTTAGGCTCTCATTGATGTAGTTTGCACTGTTAAATAGGGCTATGGACGTGCCCGTGCCCGATACTTGTGGTAAATAATCAAAGGTCTGTAACTCAGAAACTATGATAGTTAGGTATAATCTACCTTCACTATGTATCTACACATTAAAAGCCTTTATTCTCAGAAGTATGATACAGAAACATAAATTATATATTTACAATACAGCTATTCATTATATATTTTAATTAGAATCAGTAAATGTTCCGTAATGTCTCCTAGCTTGTCTTAAGACAAAGGCCTCCTCCAGAGTCATCCAGAGTCTACACATTACCGTACATTAATCACGTGATGTTTTTTTTAGCATTTTTAACCCCCCCCCCCCTTGGTGATACGTGGTGAGGTAATCTTAATTTTTTTGGAATATTCTCTTTAAAATCAAGAATAATATCATTTTGTTCTGAAATTAAGGACGTTGCCTGGCAACGGCGAGTCAAGGTCACACTTCAGTCGCTTTTCGGTTAAGAAATCGCACGTTTGACGAAAAAATTAATACACGTGATATCTTACTACACCCCCCCCCCCCTTCCCCTTGTAATATTTCGTGATTTTTTCCCGACCCCCCCTCCCTCTTTCGAGCCTCACGTGATTAATAGACGGTGCCTTACCCACCGTATATGTACCTAAAATATTATTTCGTACTTCTGATACAAACTGTGTATCGCTAAAGATACAATCATGGTATTTGCTTAACTACTTGTTTGTTGAATAACCATTATTTTTATCAATAAAAAATAGTTTATCCTCAACTCATTGTTATGCACCTACGGATTTCCACAACGTTAACGAAGTTTGTCTGCATTTTGTATTTTGCTCCAGGCGAGACTGCAGGTTAACGCAATTATACTGCGGGTCCCCGGAGCCCTTCTATCTACATTGACCTTATTAACATCTCCATGGAAATTCTCGGGCCATTGTTATTATGTAGTAATTTTTTTTTGTTTTTTGCATTGCCTTTCCATAACGCTGAAGCATTAACTACAATTAGGTACCTGTTATCTTATTCAAATGCGTGTCGTGTGACCGTGTAGACATAAGTTTTATCTCTTTCAACTGACAGAATTGTCGAGAAAATGACGTCAGTTCGAGATTTTTGTACTGGAAGTGGATCTATGTGACGTCATTTTCTCGACAAATCTGACAGTTGAAAGAGATAAAACCTATGTCAACGCGGTCATGCTACGCGTACTGGTATTTTTTATCTTACTAAGAAGTTTTATGTTTCTTTATTTATTGAACAACTATTCACAAAATATTTTTTTTAAATAGCCTATAATAGTGTCCTACTCCTGGGCAAAGGCCTCCTCTTTCCTCTTTCACACTTCTCTGTCTTCTGCAACCTCCGGCCAAAATATTTACAATGCAAAATAAAACATACAGTTACAGATAGTTTTATTTTACAAGGGAAGTCATGTATGATAACCAATTTGTTGGTTAAATAATGTTGTCTATACATCAAAATTAATAACATAAACTGCATTAAGTGCACAGCAAATATTATTTCTAAAATTGTTGGTTAGTTTGAAAAGCAAAAGTTGTAGTGAGCGCCATTCATGTCGGGACGTCGCCGCGTCGTCGGCGGGACTTCAACGAACGGGCCGCGAGCGCGATGTTCAAATTAAACGCAAACACGTTGGACGCACCAGTACCTCGTGACTCTTTGATAAAAAAAGTTGAGTGAAAACATTTTGATTGGTGTCCCCACTCGTTGGCCGCATATTTAAATGTTTTAAAACTTATATTGAGATAAATATGTTAGAACTTTGTTTTTTTTTTCATGTGTAACTTTTGCGCTCGTCTGTACATAAAACCGTTCGACGTTTCATTTCGTGCAGCAGGATGCGACCACGTTTTTCGATAAGGATTTCGTAATTTAAATTAAATTTTCGAATAACTGCAAAATATTGGAATTGATTAATGGTATGATAATTATCACTTCTCTCTCCGTAACGATATCAACTTCTCATCATTTTTATCGATTACGTTTTATTTAAAATAAATCGATTATAATTTTTTTTTCTTTCCATTCGTGTTAAGTATATTTTTGACAACATTGTTTAACAAATAGTTATCTAAATTGTAGCCAACATTGATTCAGTGGAAATATTTAAAGCTAATTATTAATATAAAAAAAACTATTGATGTTTTTAAAACAACGAAAATATAAATATTTCAGAGAAGTCTGAAAGTTTAGCAATATTTGTTATTATATAAGTTTAATGTATTTATTTATCAATAATGGCCCCAGAACAATATACTATTTATTCATATTTACGGTCAGTCAAGTATTTATTTTCTCATAGCTTTTCTGTTTTTTTGTGAATATACATTTCTGGAAACAAAGTATTTTGCGCGCATTAATAATCTCAATGTGCCATTAAAAATAATAAAAAAATGTTTTTCTTAGGACTTTAGTTTTTGGCTGTATTTCACTCGGTTAATTAACAATTTTACGGCGAATTTAATTACAACGACTGTTTATAAGGTAAGAATAAATAAATTGTAAATTAAAATTGTACCCCATAATGACGTGGAGATTGAACCCACATGTAACGTAGACATTTTAAGGTGTCCTTAGCTTGAAGCGAAAAAAAAACAATTATAAAAAAAAATCGACGAATACTCTTTTTTGAAGTTAAATTAGAATCAAACCATTATGTTCAATATAATTAACTTTTTATAAACATTGAAAAAATAGTTTCTATTGCTCCTTCAAAAGGTTCAGATTTTTTTCATGTTTCTTTATAAAATGTGACAGTAAAACTAGTTTTAAATCAATGTGCAGGTACGAGTAATTGTACACTTTATGTAATATTTCTACAAAACAATTATAAAAATAAGATGAACCTTATTTATTTGTCATTGTTATCGATTTTGTTGTACACAAATTACTATGCGATTCAAATGAGAATAGGATCGACTCTGCGCCATATTGTGACGAACGAAAACGTATTATGACTTTCTATAATTAAATTGTATACTAAGACAATTTACTACTAATTTAACCTTTTTATTTAAATTAGACGTAAGACTATTATTATTGGTATGCAATTATTTTTTTTGCAAACCATACTTTTCAAGTGACATTTGACATTCCTATTCTTTTTTGGATCGCACTGTACTACTAAAACTGTAGTGTACAGTACTAAATTTTTTCCATCTCAGTCATATATTAAGGCCGTGGGAAGGACGTTTAGTTTAGTTTAGTTTGGGTCCAACAGAATTGACACTATTACCATATTTAACAATATTGTAAAATAACATTAAAATCATTGTGAAACTATTTGATACGAGTATTATGTACATAGATAAGTTATCATTTTCATTGAATTTATTTTAAATATGATGATGTTTTTTTTTTATTAATATAGTTAGTTATTATACACGACGCGGCGTTATGAATTATGATTTCATGTAATATGTGTGTTTAAATGTTTTTATACTATTTGTTGAACTAAAAATTATGAACAGGTACCAAAATATAAATTTTTCATTTCCCTTAGTGTCTATTGCGTTATCGTTTTTAGAAATGCAGATATGACTGCTTCAATAAATACACGTGGACCTTTTTGTCGTCTGACAATGGCGGCCTCTTTAGCGTAGCCTTTTTTCAACGTTGTTAAATCCTACCATAAATATTTTATAATCTGTTCCATTTATAAAAATAATATTATGTTTACGTTTGTACAACAGGAAATTAAGGTGCAGCCAATCCGCTACGAATATTTATTACTTATTTATATTAATTTTATTCTGTCAATTATAGTTATTGGTTACATTAACTGGGCCTACGTTGTATTATGACTGTAAAAATGTCACCGTGTAGTTACATGTATGTAAACTTAGTGAGTAATTCAATAAAATAAATTTGTAGTACATTAATTGTTGTTTTATTGATTTTAATACTTAAAAAAAAAACAATGGCCATTTAATTTCCCAATTTCATTTAAAAAAGTAACCATCTTACTTGTTACACGTCAATTTACCTTGATTTGTGTTAAGATTAGTTCCGTCCTGTCAATAATATACCAATAAAGCTCTAGGAAAAAGAGCCGTATCACGGAGGTTCATATCTCGTCCCTCGGGGAGGGGGCGAGGGCTCGCCACCATTCATCATAGTCCCTACCCTTTATGTAATACCATACGCCACGGTTCATTAACTTGCCCTTGTTTTCCATGTACCTATCAATACCTTGGAGGACATTAAATTTTTTTTAAATGGAAAAAAGTTGCCAGCATAAATTATCCGCAACCAAATAAACAGTGGGCAACCCAGAAAAGTAACTTTATTGTTTCGCTCATAGGAACTGGATCGGCGAGTAAATAAAAGATTTGATCACTCCTCTGGCCGCCGCCGGTTCCTCGGGGCGGTATGTGGGCCGCACAGGTGTACGCGGCCGTGTGTGCGTACGGACCGTGTGCGTACAGGGCGCCACGCGTGTGTGTCCACTGGTTGATCGTGTGGGCTCCTTCAAGTATCGTTCCAAGTTGTGGAGGAAAGTTTGTGCCGCGTGGTGTGGGCATTGATCGACGCGGTGGCGCGCGCACCCCCATCACCCCTATATAAAGGACGTAGCACGCGGCGGATCGTCACATACGCAGAGGACGCGCGCGAACCCTCCACGCCGCTCGCCCGGGGCGCCGATCTTTCTCTTTTCTCTCTCTCTCTCTATTCGTCTGTCTCTCCGATGCGGCCGCGTTAGGCCGATGCGGGCGCCGCCATGCCGCGCTGCCTCATGGCCAAGAAGTGGAAGGTGGCCCCGGCGGCGGAGCTGGCCGATGACTCTGACGAGGAGATCGACGTGGTCGGTGAGGGGCGCGGCCGGAGCCCGGCGCCCGCCGCCACCGCGCCGGGGCCTTCGCCCAGGGACCCCGAGCCGACGCTCCTCTACAACGGTAAGCGCCGCACCACACCGGGAACCCGTCGACCACTACCACGATCGACAACACGTTTACTCTAAGTTCAGCTCGATGCGATTGCTGTTGACGTGTGGCGAATTCGATATAGTATAATATTATGCGCATGCGAGGTCATTAGAAGGTAGATTATATTTTTTTATTTATATTTCATATCACTTATTTGTTTTGTTTTTTATGCATCGCTTATTAAAAAGGTAAAACAATATTTAGGGAAACTGATTTGTAAATGTACCTCTGCCTATCCCGTTTCGTGATCCATAATTGGTTTTTAAATGTTTGACACGATTTGTATGTTACGAGAAAAATCATATACCATTGAAGTAGTTTAATTCGTAAAAGTAAAAAAAAACATATCCATAGTATGTCAAAAAAAAATTGAATTATGGTTACACTCTGTAAAACTGCATAAAAAGGACAGAGGAGGTTTTAGTTCTTCCCCTGTTATATGTGTGTCAAAATTGTTTCACCTTTTTAAATACGTCATATGAAATATGATAGATCCTCAAAAGTATAAAGAACAGGAGACAAAATATTAAAACCGAAAATACTTCACGCTAATTAATACAGCATGTTTCAACGTGAAGTAAAAGCATTGTAAATAAATGAACATCAATTATTTTAAAAATATAAAGCATAAATCAAAACATCGCTATGAAAATATAGTTAAATTTCTATTATGAAAATATTGTTTAACAACTATCTACTTATTACCTACGTGCTTAAGTTGAAATTACAATCTTAAACATGTGTAATATGAAGGTGACAGATCGAAAATTCCAAGATCCAATTAAAACTGAAATTCCATTTCTAAATTCAAAAATCGACTATCTTTCATTCCGTTCCTGTCATTGAAGCACCTTTCCTGTCATTGAAGCAAAAAACATACTATGCGATCCAAATAAGAATAATAATGTCAATAAGCTCTACCTGTCAAATGTCACACGAAAAGTATGGTTTGCAAAAAACTTACTTGCATATCAATAATATTAGTACCTACATCAAATATAAATAAAAATGTTAAATTAGTAGTAAATTGTCATAATAGAATATTTAATTATTTAAAGTCATAATTCGTTTTGACATTTGACAGATAGAGCTTATTGACATTCCTATTCTTATTTGGATCGCATAGTATATACAACTATCCCAAATAAATTTTCACTTGTTTCCCAATGAGAAAAATTAAGTCACGTCAAACGTGTCTATCCATTTTTTCCCCAATACCAAAATGAACTGATAGGAGCAGATTTTTGAATAAAATGTCTTCTATGACGCGAACGAATTCACTTACGTCGTACCGTGGCTATTGCTTTACATAGACGTTCAATTTTATATCGACGCTTGAAAGAATCCTTATAAAGCGACACAAAATCGTAATATGAGTTATAAATACCATTCAGACGGCCAGATTTTCTGCTTCGTTTACTATATAAAACTCATTTTACGATTTAATGTCGCTTAGTAAGGATTGCCTTCTAAGCTTCGATACATATTTACCTTTGAGTACATTAAAAAAAAAGAATTACGTGGATTCGTGGTTTAGCACCCATACCAAATTAAAATGCAAGAAAACCAGGAAAACAACTCACAATTTGTAAAGTAAATAATGTTATATTTGTCTGTTACTTCTTTATACTTCTATGGTTAGGATCTGCTTGTAGGAGCTACAGTTGAGCACCAGTTGCTCGGCAGGGTGACAAATCCTCGTTGGATTTGGCAGCGAACCATATCGGACAGCGCCATCACTTTTGTCGCATCCATGGACGTGTAACATAGTCGGAAAACAGGAAACATATACTTGTCCCTTTCCATCCGAAGCTGCATATAAGAGCTTTTTAAAAAAAGACGATAATCCTTTCTCTATCACGCGTAGTTCTGCCTTCTTCATTGCTTTTCTTTTCAATTATTTTGCAACAACAAAATGCCTTAGAAGTCTTACTGAACATTTATATTTAAACCTCTAATCTGTCTTCGTCATTTCAAAGTCAGACTTCTTTGTAGTCCAGTGTTCCCAAAACTGACCTAAAATGTTGACATCGTGTATGCATCACGACATACTACTGAAAATAAAACTCTCTACTTTTTCTAAAGCCACTGTTTTCACGATTCACGGGCCAATATCGACACACAAGGCGTCGGTTCACGGGAGCCCTCTAATCCAATAGCTCGCGTAACGGCTTCTATACAATAGTTCTACCACAGCACATTCGTTGGTAACTATCGGCTTTACCGACTAAACCAAGCTCAATGACAAGATAGAAATACATAACTACAAGTACAACACATATACATCACATATATATACATCATCATGCCTGTATTCCCCGAAGGTGCACTGCAGTGCGCCCACACTTCGCCGATGTATTTTGGTCCCAATGTAATAGGGGGCGAGACTATTGTCATTATACCGGGCACATTCCCCCTCAATACGAAGGAGATTTGGGCCATAGTCCACCACGCTAGCTGTGAAATTCACACGCCTTTCTATAGACGTGCAGGTTTCCTCACGATGTTTTCCTTCACCGTTCAGCAAGTGGTAATCATTGTTACCACTTGCTTATAACCAAAAATAAATGTCAAATAGAAATGAAATGTAACATCATTGCTTACTCACTAAAATATTGTTGTCCTGCTTATTCATGTTTACTTTACGACCATGAGAAAGTAGGACGGACACTTGAAGATTCGTTCGGTGCCAATAATATCAGCTTCTATGACTAACATAGAAGTTGTTCATATTTAAAATCAAATCAACCAACTTAATACGAACACATGTTTCAATTTCGTTGGCTCAAGTGATTATTGTTTTAGATATCTATTTACCCATGATTGCAAGGCCAGGTCATGGTCAACCTTTATTGGCTACTTACTATACAATCAAAATATAAAATACATTGAATACAAAACGATGGACAAATTAATGATATCAGGCGAAATAATATGCAGTGGATATCAGGAAAGCGTTAAAATATAAAGTTGAAATAAGTCCCCACTAAAATCTTTGCCAATACCAAAACGAACTCTATATCAATATACATAAAGGTTGAATTTCGGTGGTTAAACCCACGCGACAAATATCGCTCGCGCTGTCAGTGTTATATCGTTGAAGAATGAACAATGTTTAGAGGTCAATACAATACGTATTGGCAAATATTTGGGGTTTTAGCGCGGGCTATAGTCCACCGCGCTAGCCCAGTGCGGGTTGGTGAACTTCACACGCCTTTCTATAGACGTGCAGGTTTCCTCACGATGTTTTCCTTCACCATTTCATAGCAAGTGACAATCTCGGATGAAAATGAGATTCGCACATGAAACCCAGAGGTGCGAGCCGAGGTTTGAACCTGCACACTTTGATAGCAAGGCGTTCGACCTCTCGGCTACCACTGCCCATCGTTTAAGCGGTTTTCAGACTTCGCTATCATATATAGCACAACAATATCGCGCACCATACAAAACCAATAATATATAGTACAGTACAATGAGAACGTGGCCATAACAATGTATGGTGGGCGATATTGTTGTGCTATGAGCTATATACTATACGCTATCATATTATAGGGTAGTCTGAAACCCGCTTTAGTGATAGCTTGAATCGAAGTCAACCACGTGGTTCACTTGATTGACCAATCCTTTGAGTAGGCTAGACACTCCAAGGGCCAATCAGGAACTCGGACGTATATTGGTAATCGTTGCCTGCCTGCCCACAAATTACAACTGAACTAAATTTTACCACCATCTAGTACATACATAAATACGTATGTAGGCACCGTCATTCATTCGTGTAGTGTCTAGGACATTTATCAAAGGACAGACATCTCTGCTTCTGGTCTAATTTCATGCCATTATCAGAGCGAAAACATCAAAGATCAAAGATATTGCAAGACTAACGAATAAAATTCATTTTTATATCACAAGAAGGTATATAGACTATTATACTATACGGGCTGTTTCAGAAGTCTCAAATAAAGAGACTATAAATTTGTGGATTAAAACAAAACACGTTTGTAGGTAGGTACCTACTTGTTTGTACATTTTTATAATATTTTTTTCTCTATCATATAACTGGGCTTTATTCTACTAATATTATAAATGTGTAAGTTTGTGAGGATGGATGGATGGATGTATGTATGTTACTCTTTCACGGAAAAACTACTGAACGGATTGTGATGAAACTTTACAGTATTATTCTTTAATTATAATACTATAATCAGTATCTTAATAGCAGTCTGCGCGGAAGAAGTGGCGGGTAGAAGCTAGTAATACAATATGTAACTATAATATGGTTGATGTCAGTTGGCCGATATATATATTTGATGGTGTGACTTTGCCGACATGATTTTATTGGCTGAAGGCATTAAGATGGCATAAGAAGGTTTACATCATAAGATCATAATGATATCCATTCTCCCGTTCAAATTCTTCGATCGTATGGAAACGACAACACAGCCCATGACTACCCTCTCATTTTGTTACGTTAACAATGCGTTTTGTTACTCGTGTCCTCTTTGGAGTAACTACTATACTTAAAATTTTACGAAAATTGCGAACGGAAGACGAGCTAACTACTTTAGCAACTTCTGTAATAATCGGTCAAACTGTTTGCGAGATTTAGCAAGACTAACGAATAACAATTGTAATAATGAGGAGGTCCGGAACAGAAACCGATAATTCCACTTTTCGTATTATTACAGAAAACCCAAGTATCTGTCGGGTTTAGGCCCGGCTGCCCATCTTTAGAGCCTTATTTAATACGTTTTTGACGAAATTTGCTGTGGTCTGAGTGATGTATAGTATGTATGAGTACTACGACTGACAGAAAAAAAATTGCACAAGGTCGAATTATCGGCTTTTTTTCCGGACCTCCTCCTGTACTCTACGTACGTGTACTCTACAATGGACTAAGATTGTTCCCAGTAAGATGTAGTCTAGTCTTACCGTCGAGGAAGTGAACCTAACCTTTAAACTGACTGGCTTACATTCAAACCATCCCACCAAGCAATATTCACAAGTTCCTACTGTCTCCCACCTTCCACGTCTTGCCTATTTAAACTTACACCAAAGACAAATTACACGCATTTATGCTTCTTCATTTCCGCGAAGGCGTGAGACCTAATTCACATTCAACATACCAACGGCAAAGGTGAAGTTCTTAAATCGAAACTTTTCGCTCAAGAAATCGTAATAGAAGTTGGTGCTTCAAGTTTGCAGTGAAAACTCAACCTCGCCGCACTATCTTTGCTTAAGCTTGGCATTCTAAAGTGTGACTTCGAACTCAGCTCGGTTTAAATTACAATGAATTTGAATAGAAATTTGAGCTGGCAAGAAAAAATAAATTTTAACAAGTCACTTCATTCATTCAACTTCATTTTCAATCTGTATACAATTTTATTTACCTGGTAGCCTCACGGGCAAGAATGCCCGCCTTGAACGTAAGGGGTGCAAGTTCAAATCCCAGGCCCGCACCTCTTAGATAATTTTCATGTGCGAATGTCATTTTCAAGAATGATTATCACGTGCTGAACCGTGAATGAAAACATCGTGAGGAAACCTGCACGTCTATATAAAGGCGCCCCAGCCTACCCCTTCGGGGAATACAGGCGTGATGATGATTATGATGTATTACCATGCACTATAATATCAGCTATAATTTCAATATTGTCAATTGATTTCGCATTAAGTACAGACATATCACAGTTATTGCGCCGTCGATTTAACCAATCGAATGTTAAATTATCGCTACAATGTATTTACCGTGTCTGTGACTCGCGCGCGCCATTCAGCCATAATTGAATTCCCCTTTGTAATTCGTTCGCAAGCTCGGAACCGGTCATTTTCTAGTCATATTGTAGAGTGTGGTCGTATAGGTAAATGTGAATAACATCAATTATTTGGTTTCAATAATACAATATATTATCATCACGCCTGTATTCCCCGAAGGGGTAGGCAGGGGTGCACTACAGTGTACTACACTTCGCCGAAGTATTTTGGTCCCAATGTAATAGGGGGCGAGCCTTTTGCCATTATACCGGCCTCATTCTCCACGTAGTCCATCACGCTGTCCTAGTGCGGGTTGGTGAACTTCACACGCCCTTCTATAGACGTGCAGGTATTCTCAATTCCTCACGATGTTTTCCTTCACCGTTCAGCAAGTGGTAATCATTATTGAAAATGACACCACGGGATTGGAACTTGCACCCCCTTACGTTCAAAGCGGACGTTCTACCGACGAAGCTAACACTGCTAACACTAGAGGTTTCATTTCTTTATTATTGTTCGCCTCGGCTGCCTTTTGTTTCTGCCCGATGTGAATTCTCGCGGGCATAAACTCATCTTGTTACTTTACAAAATAAAATGGATTTTCCTTAGTATTTTACGAAATTACCTAAATGATGAAATTTAATGGAATAAGCTGAGAAATAGCTGCGATTTACGTCTATTCTACCACTGCCAAGTATTTACAAATTGAATACAAATTAATGGTAAAAAAAACTTTTTAAAAACAAGCTTGTATTTAATTGCCCTTAGTTTTCGTGTTCTCCTCACCAAACTGTGGTAGTATTTGACACCCATACTGTGGTAGTGCAGAAAAAATAACTATTCCGCCATCTTGGATGATCCACCATATTGGAATTAGAATGAAGTCACATAGCTAAGCATGCATTGTCATCCAAAACAAGCGTGTATACCAAATTTCAGCTCAATTGCTTAAAGATAACTGATTTAAATTTCAGAATTCCAAGATTCCACCCGGACATACATTGCAAGTTAATATAAAGCTTGTAATAATAAAAAAGCGCGCCAATCTAAACAATATAAACGGTTTGAGTTCGACTAATTTATAGTCGTAGCTAAGGAGACCCGTTTATCGCGTAAATATCCCAATTCCGGGCATGTAAATTGGAATGATTAAATTCGTCTCGTGTCGGTCGAGGCGTGTGGCCCTGATCAAACGAGCAATTTGTCCGAATGCGAGCGAATAGGATTAATTATTCGCCCGTGTCCCTCTATGTGATCACAGGGGCTCCGTCTGAAATACCATTTGGAATGGAGATTTTAACGCGCTGAGAACCGTCCCGTACTTATATTTAAATCTGGTAATGGTAGCTTCGTCGGTAGAACGCCAGAATTGAACGCGAGGGGTGCAAGTTCAAATCCCGGTCCCGCACCTCTGCGATGATTTTATTTGCGAATGTCATTTTCAATAATGATTACCACTTGCTGAACGGTGAAGGAAAACATTGTGAGGAAACCAGTACGTCTATAGAAGGGCGTGTGAAGTTCACCAACATTTGTTTGTTCTTCTGCCTGTCTGGTTGTTTCGGGTAATCATAAGAACGGCTGGACGGATTTTGGCTGCAGATAGGCAGATAGATCTTTTTTAGGGTTCCGTACCTAAAAAGGAAAAAACGGAACCCTTATAGGATCTCTTTGTTGCCCGTCTGTATGTTTGTCTGTCTGTCTGTCAAGGCCTTTTTTCTCAGAAACACATGGCCGGTGTTTTTATTGATTCCAGGCCGATGAAGACTCGGATAACGGATAATTATCAAATAATGCATATATAACAATAATAAGAAGAATGATCATTAAATTGTAATAAATAATGCTTGATGTGGTGCTGTTTACAGTAAAGACGTATAGCGGAAGGTCAGGACAAGAGAATGAACTGGCAACTATGAACACAATGCTATTGTTGAAGTTCTCAATGAGCGTGCAAGAACAAGAAGCCAGACCAGTGTTGGTAATAATGGACCTTAGTTCCTAAGACTGGCCGGACGCAATAATCGATGTAGTAGATGTAGAGGATTTACACAGTATGACTTTATTTAATTGCTTAACTAAATCAACTTTAGTAGTTGTAGCATGTGCGCCAAGACTAGACTATGTCACGGAATATCTCGATGTTGTCTTTTTCTCTCGTATGAAATTAGACAGAGAGATCTTGTGTTAACATGCGTGCTAACCCCACAGAACCTTACAAAAATTTAACCCAAGTTATGACCAGCTATCTGCCAGCGAAAGTCCCCTCAAAATTGGTCCAACCGTTTCAGAGCTTACCAGCAACAAAACAACTGCTAGGGTCAGCGATTGACTATGGCCTGAGTACTCCTTTCATTAAAGATAACCTGTATCCTATAGAAGAGCGTTAAAAGGGCTAATTTATTATAAATAACAGGAAGTATACAACTTATTTTTTAAAATTAACTGATTATAAAAATGACTTAGACTTTGAAATTAAACTATTTTACGGATTTTATCGCGTTTATTTACTGTTTTATTTTCCCGACGTTTGACTTAGACTTTTAAGTGTTAAGGGTATCTAAGTACCTATATCAATTTAACATATTTATGTAATATATCAGCTAATCGGTTATTCGGAGTGAAGTATGACTTTCTATGAAATTCATAGACATTATCCCCAAATTTATAAAAAAACTATTACCTCATTATTGTGGAATAGTTATAATTATTTCGTATTTAATTTGAGCTTCCCACAAACTACTTAGTTACAATAATGTACTTTATCGCTATTCTACCCGAATGTATCGAAAAATTCTATAAATTTTTGTTCAAATCCTTCGATACAAAAGGTATAAAAAATTGTATTCCATAGGGGAGAATCAATCCGGCGAATTGAAACATTGGCTTAAAAACTTTTCGATGATAAAATGATTGGATTGCGGACGGAAAAGTGGCGCAACCCTTTTATTTTAACAAGATGGGCTATTGTAACTAAAAAAAATCCGTTTTTATGTTTTTTTTTTCAACTAAACGATACACAACTGTGTATTGCTGTTCTTTTCATGGTTGCAATATTTGAACGGAACAGGGGTAATGTTTTTTTTTATTTACATTTTCGAACTGAATATTAAAGAAAGCATTTGAAAAGCATTCAAGATTCTATCTACATAGGTAGTACCTAATCGTAAGATACGTTTGTAATACAAATAAAATAATACGATAGAATGGGTACGATCTAGGTTATACCCAGACCAGGGGCCCAATTCTCGTATGATCGACATTATCTCTAAATCGTAATATGTCGTAACAAAACGAAAAGATACGACATATGTCGACATATTATGTCGAATGACTATGCGGCACCTAATACCCTTAGAGCGTTGTCACACAAATCACTTAAAAATAATTCGGCCCATAGCCCACATTCAGCCGAGCTATCGATCTGCCGGCCCCATACCCGGATGTATGCAATTAACTAGCCCGGTGGTGAACCCACAAAGACTAATGGTAGCTTTTATGCTATCTTTACTAATATATCAGGGGCTCTTTTTGGAATTGAAATTGAGAAAAGTATGTTGAGGTGGTTTTGCCTTGTAGAGAGGATGAGTCAAAGTAGAATGACGAAAGATATATACCAGGTGAACGTGAGTAGACGTATAGGAAGAGGGTACCGAAAAAAGACCTTTCACGACCAGATTAATGATATCTCCCAGAAAGGTCAAGACCTCAACCGACGAAAGTGTATGAAATGATGTATGAATGTGGGACAAAATATATATTACATTTATTTACTGAAATAGTAAAAGTAACAAAATTTAAATTGAATGAACCTAAAACCATAAATAATATAATATAAATAACTAAAATATATTAATAAAACGAGTCCCTTTAGGCAAAGTTCCCTTTGAATAGCTGGACTAATTCTTTGTCCGAGGTAGCTGCCAGCTCTTCGGTCTCCTGTGATGTCGACCAACCTTTTTTGCTATTTTCTTAAAAAGACCAAGGATCTCGGCACCGAATGGGACAAAATCATAGACCATTATATTTGCATGCTTTAGCTTTTTCAGCTGCTTCAATTCAAATATAGGTTTAGTTTCTATACAACGTAGGTAATTAAAGTCTAAAATAGACTATGCTGCACCTAATACACTTAGAACAGTGTCACACAAATCAAACAACCCATCTATAAATTCAATCTTTATGTATATTGACACAGAGTTCGTTTTTGTATTGGTAAACATGTTTTTTTATGGGTGAATTTCAACATCTATGAATTTTTACCTAATTTTGGTGTTTTTTTTTGTTTTTACACATTTAGGTAAACTCATTCTATGCTTAGCTAGAAATACCTATTTGGCTGCATGAAATGCTAAAAAAGTCTAATTAACCTTGAAAATTAATTATATATTATCAACACCTAAATTGCCAATACACCAAAATTGATATTTAACACCAAAATTAGATTTTTTAATTATTATAAAATAAAAAAAATCCTTTTTCATAATAAATGTTTTATTAAAATATTTTATAAATCAAATAATCAGTTTATAAAAATGGGCTTTATGAATCAACAACAAAATATTTATTTCTCGTACAGTTTTTTTAAATATTATAATGAAATCACTTAAAATTTTCACTTTTTTTCTTTATACATTTTACTTAAATTTTTTGAATATTATAGATAAGTTGGTTAAGTTAAAAAGTATCGCAATCCTCGCTATCATTACAATCTTCATCATTATCATCAATAAGTGGTTTTATTAAATTATCTTATAAGTAAATCAACATAGGTAATGAGATCGTACAAAATTACTTTAATAATCTACAACAATCTTGTTTTCTTATACCTACTCTAATGTTATAATAAGTAATATAATTTTTCATTTTTATCTATTTCTACATTAAATCAAAAAATATTTAAATCCTCGCTATCATTATCATGTTCTAAAGAAGAATATACCTTAAATTAGCAGAAGAAGAACATAAGCAAATTTTCGTTTTTGTTATTTTCTATGTTTATCATTAAGTTATCTTCTTAATATAAAAGAGTTAGTTGAAACATCTGATACTGGACTATTTCGCGCAAAATTTGAAACTGGCAAATGTATGCTGCTGATACTAGGAGCGGTTTGTGGCGAAGATGGTCGATAAATTGGAGTACTTGAGTGATCAATACAAAGAGCTCTTGTTTCTGGCTTGGAATTAATCATAGTAGAATTTATTTCTGAAATACAATTAGTGGAACTGTCGACAAGAGGTTCTACTCAAAGAAACTTCCGGGAACGTAAGATTCTAGAAGACTTCTGACGAGTCTGCAAACTAGACAATTGTGTCTGGGATGTAGTTGGTTAGCCTTTCAGAGCGAGGCAGTATTGAAGGCGATATCCTGTCTTCAATTATATTTCACAGATCTAGCGTGATGGCTTAGTGCTTATTAGTTGTGTTCTTTTTTTCCTTTCATAGTATGCTTTAAGATTAACCCGATTCCTTTTTTACTGAGCTCTGCGAGCACGTGGTGGCATTTCACTCAAATGTACAATTTTTCCTTCCGCTTTTTTTCGATGGTATATTTCTCTTTCTTTTCTTCATATTTCCTTTAGTTTCACAGGATCATTCTTATTTTATATTTTCTATTCCTCTCTGCAATTATTTTTTTCTCTAAACTCTCTGCTTGAATTGATTTTGGCTTTTATCTGGCTATCGGGTATCTTTTATCGGCATGCTGAATTAAAACTTTTTCAGTATTTATCCATTTAAACGGTTCTGTATCAAATTTGCAATTTATTAATCCCACTAATTCATATATGCAGGTATCAAATTAATAGTATTTAACTAACTATGTACAATATAGCAGACTTAGTATATTTTTTAACTTTAACTATACATTATATAGTACCTTTTGGTGTAACTAATCAATTTTGGCGGTTAGTAAAACACCACCAAAATCACCAAAATTGTACCACCAAAATTAGAATCGTATAGAATAAATTGATTTAAAAAAATACTATTTAGAATATAGTAATTATATTGCTAATTTTTTAATCACATACCGAACCTTTAAACTATACATATATATCAAAACATACAATAAGATTAAAACGTGTTAAATTACCAACACAAAAATTGCAGGATTTTTGTCAGGAGATTAAACAGAGACTTACTTATGTTTTTGGCGAGAAATCGAAAGAAGGTGGAACACGACTGGCACTGGTTCGCGTGAGCACCCGCTTGAGCGGTTCGAATGATGGTAGTATCGTCCATTTAGGTACCCTCAATACGATTCACGTGATGTTTTTGTTACGTACACCAAAATTTAAAATTTATCGCGGACGGACCTTATATATTTTTTCAGAGATTGATATATCACTAAATACTACAAATTCAATTGTCAAGGGATCCAAAAAATAAGGCGGAATTAAAATAAAATTAGATATATCTTGTAAATTAATGGAGTTTTGATTAAGCTGTGGTTATTCCCAAAAAAACAGGTTATGGACGAACCACCAAACTTAGTATTAGATGAAAATACCTTTTTTGTATAATCACAGAAATAATTTCGAATAACATTATATATATTACTTTATTGGGATAGATAATAGCTTTTTACACAAAAAAAAATCTTCACTGTATCTTAACTTTAAGGTATGGTTTTCAGTCCCGCCGCCTAAATATTACGCTTGAGAAATTCACTCTTATGAGATAGGGAGGCAAACGAGCAGACGTTTCACCTGATGGTAAGTGATCAACGCCGCCCATGGACACCTGCAACACCAGGGGCATCGGTAATGTTGACGCGCGGCTTTTGACGCTCCAGTGTGAAAATAAGACTGTGCTACTCTGCTGTACCTATGAATAGATAGCATCGATTATTAATACTTCGCTGACGGGCAATCGAATGATCCCAGTTAAACAAAATTACCTCGGCTTCAGCTATCTCTAGACCATGGACTCTCGCACGCCATCATCTATAATTCGACAATTTTCGAGACGAAAAGAAGAAATACGTACCAATTTGGCGTTTTATTCATCCGAGAATTGCGCATGGAAGTTTTCTATTACCAATGACATTTAATTTTGAAGTAGAAATACAAACTTTAAACAGATATCTCGTTCCAGACCAGTGGACTGAAGCTCGGTCCGCTTTGGAAATTTGTTGCGCTTTTTAACTCAATATCCGCGAAGGGGTAGGCAGAGGTGCACTGAACTATACTCAATATTGACGATGCAATATACTCCGCTGGTCGGAAGAGCAATGCAAACTGATAGCATTTTTATACGGTGTCTAACGATTTTATTTTGGTCCTCGGAATTTTTCTACTACGTAACATTCAATTAAACCAAAACTTTGAAGTGTATGTTTGAAATGTAAAAATAACAACTTTTTACTAAATGCGTATGAAGGTACGAGATATCGAGTGGTGGAAGGCAATTTGATCTAAGCGACATTTTGTTAACTTGAGCATACTCATTCGACGCAGGAAAATTCGCTGATTCAAAATATGTACATAAGCGCCTATAATCGAGTCACATAGCTTTTCACCCTCTCGATATGCTACATATAACGGCAACGCGTTAGTTATCGTTATTCTTCCTTCAAAAAAGGACTTCAGATAGGTACTAAACATTACGCGGGGTGCACGCTCGTTAAACCCATTCAGTATCATGAGCACCAAGACTAGATTTATGTCACCGAATATGTTGATTATATCTCTTTCTCTCGTATGAAATGAGACAGAGAGCGACCGAGCCAATCCGTGACAGAGATCCTGTCTTGACATGCGTGCTAACACCACTGAATCAAATTAAATACCGACACTATTTGATCATTGGCAAGCGACAGAGGGACTTATGGGAGGATCTCATGCGTAACAATGGTACGTCGAGTGTCACAGGACTGCCAATTTACGGAACTGTCCGGACAGTGAACACCTTGTATAGCTACGAACTATATGCACCCTGTATACGTTCCCTAACAATTAACATTCTACAGCCACCTGTGTCGATTCGCGTGGGGGAGGTTTTGTTACTACGGAACCCTTTTTCATTGATGTTCTACCAAATTGACATTTCGAAATTAACCACCCGCCTACGTACTTCTTTCGTTTACAATAATTATATTCACTTTAATTGTTTTAATTATTTTCATCCGAGATTATCACTTGCTATGAAACGGTAAAGGAAAACATCGTGAGGAAACCTGCACGTTTGAGGGAACTTGACTAGTTCTCGATAGATGTGTGAAGTCTGCCAACCCGCACTGGGCCAGCGTGGTGGACTATGGCCTGAATCCCCCTCGCATTGAGGGGAGGCCCGTGCCCAGCGGTGGGACGTTAAAAGGGCTGTAGCAGTATGAATTAAAATAATATTTTGTATGATATTTTCAAGAATAAAAAAATTAATATGTAATATTATTCCTAAAATATCAATAATTCCCCAATTCCTCTTATTTACTTACTTGGTTTTTCAACAATAATTATTATACTTGCTTTTAATTGTGATATTACAAAAATAATACAATACAAATAATTGGCTGTATACAATACAAATGTGTACAAAAATAAACAAATGTTTCACTGAAATAAACAATTTTATCTATACATCTATACAAATAAATAAAATTGGAGTGTCAATTTTAAAATTTTTTGTCTGTCTGTCTGTTTGTTTGAGGTAAACTTCTAAACGGCTGAACCGATTTCAATGGGACTTTCACTGACAGATAGCTGACGTTCCAAGGCGTAACTTAGGCTACTTTAATTTTAGAAAAAGCATTAGGGTTCCGCGGGAAAAACTTAATACCGATATTTCCGGGTAATCTCCCTAAAGTCCACGCGGGCGAAGTCGCGGGCACAGCTAGTATACAATAATTATGGCCATGAATAATATCATCACTTCATCAATATAATTCAAACCGTGAACACAGATTTCACCGTTAATCCAATACCAAACTGAAATACCGATAATTCCAGTGTCTAGTTCCATTTTCACCTCGGAAGCCAATAGATCAATTAAATTAGCGACAAATCGAGTTACACTACGCTGGCGTCGAGTCACCTGTTAGCAAATGGTATAGCTTATAAAATAAGCGTGAGGAAAACCAAAAATCGACGGGAAATAGTGACGTTTAAACCATAGTTTTTGACATTTGTAACTTCATTTAATACTAGCGGCCCGTCCCAGCTTCGCACGGGTTTATAATATAGCCTATGTTACTCAGTGATAATATAGCTTGCTAACGGCGAAATATATTTTTTCGGCCCTCTAGTTTTTAAGTTTATTCGTATATATACATACATACAAATCTTTCCTCTTTATAATATTAGTATAGATATTATTAATTGTTTACAAACACTAGGAGAAAAAAAAAAAAAAAAGTTAAATTGCAACGCCAATTAAATTTATCCGCCATCTTAATCACGTTCATCACCCTTTATTATTTTGTGTATTTCTTGAATTGGCTCTATAATCATTAGTCAACACTGACTGAAATACCCGCTAAACGCAGGTGGAGCCATTCCTCATCTTATTCCATTGAATATAATAATTTCATTCATTTCAAAAGAAAGAAAAACAAATGTATTTTTATAGGTCGAATAATTCCTAATTAATATATTCATAATATTCATAATTAATTTATTCCTAATTAATAATTATATTCACTTTAATTGTTTTAATTATTTTCATCCGAGATTATCACTTGCTATGAAACGGTAAAGGAAAACATCGTGAGGAAACCTGCACGTTTGAGGGAACTTGACTAGTTCTCGATAGATGTGTGAAGTCTGCCAACCCGCACTGGGCCAGCGTGGTGGACTATGGCCTGAATCCCCCTCGCATTGAGGGGAGGCCCGTGCCCAGCAGTGGGACGTTAAAAAGGGCTGTAGTTAGGTAGTTAGTTAGAGGTTTGTCGTTGTTCAAGAGTGGGACAGTGAAATAGACCAAAAAACAAGCATAGATTTGGTGGATTTTGTAGAGTGGAAGCTCTTTGTGCGTCATAACTGTCATGAGCAATGCACCCAGCCGCCGCTTCCTATTGTTCGCTAATTGCCGCCGCTTGATTCCGGAAATAGATATTCTATTCATACTAAATTAACAATTCAAATCTATCAAATTTCTCATAAACGGTAAGTAAGTGACCTGGGTGTAACTGGGATCGCCCCCAGTCCATTGTATGATACCCATAGTACAAGTTTTGCTTAGTTTGTGATTAGGTACTAAGCAATCCAAATAAGGATCCAAATAATCCAAATAAGAATAGGAATGTCAATAAGCTCTTTCTGTCAAATGTCACATGAAAAGTATGGTTTGCAAAAAATAGTAGTAAATTGTCTTAATAGATTAATTATTTAAAGTCATAATTCAATTTTTCACGTCACAATATGGCGCAAAGTCGGTCCTATTCTCATTTGAATCGCATAGTATAGGTGTGTGTTGTCTCGCGAGATTTATTATTTATTTATTTAATTAATCCTCGACAAATATTTATTATCGCTGACAGTACGGTGTCGGCAAACAACGTAAGGAAATCTATACGTCTATAAAAATATGTATAAAAATTCTAGATAGACATACCCTAATCACCTAGCGGTATGAAATATACCTTACGACTTATTCTCATACCTACCAAATACACAAAAGATCAGAAAGATCGGTCGACCCGTTTCGGAGGACTGTGACCACCAACACCGTGGCACGGCATTTTTATGTTCATAGATTTTGATATAATTTGTAGCGACATCTATCTCACCACATACGAATTAAATCCTGCATCGCGATATTAAAGCAATCCGAGCGATTGCACATATATACAAGAACCCGACAACAACCGTCGGGCAGTAGCCCACCAGACACAACACCCGTCTGGTCGGAGGATCCTCCCTTTCCGCCAAAAATTAAACATTTTAAATTTGGTATTGTATATTTATTTAAAAAAACTATTTAGGTATAATTAGTTACATTTGTATAATATGAAAAAAAAAGTTAAACAAAGAAATAACTACTACCAAAAATACTATAAAGTATATGGGTTTATTTTGCCTTTGTAGCACAAAACCTTCAAAGTAATATTAAAATGAAAAGGTTTAGGTCCAGTTCGTCATTGTGTACTCACGTAATCAGTATCAATATCGGGTCCCCATAATTACATATACAAAGTGTAAAGTGCTTACAGCAGCGCGCCCCGGTCGTAGACAAATTTACGTGTCTAAAAGGCGTATCAGAAGTCTGAAATAATATTTTAATAAGTATCATCTATAGAACCAAATGGCATGGAAAGGAGACGGATACGCTCTCATACATTCTTGGGCCCAATTGTAAAAATATGAGAGTGGTGTCAATTAAGAGCTTATATATTATCAAACCATCTCCGAAATTTTTGCTGATCTTGGCAATCTGAGAGCAGACTTATAAGAGATTAAGTAAAAGTGTGGTTATTCAACAAAGTGAAAAGATAATAAACAGATGATTTTTGAACTGTGATTGTTATTTTGAATATACTCACTTCGCTCATATACACTTATTAATATATTAAAATGAATACAATTATGTGCATAATCATTAATAACACAATTTGTTTTTGAGCTACCGAACGTGCTCACTCTGTCTGGGGCGTTCGGAAACTCGGCCGTCGACATTTTGTGGAGCGTTCGGAAACGCAGACGCCACACGTTATTTACTATATTAATTGTAGTTTTTTATTGTTAATTATTACAATGTATTTATTAATTTTGATTGAATCAATCAAGTATTTTATTTTCAATTGTTTAAATCATTTACAGTAATCGATTATTGTACTCAATATTCTATTTCTTCAGTGAAATAAACTTCTTTTTATGATTTCTCGTCTCCCAGATTGTGAATTGAGCTGATTTTTTTATATTTTGACACAGAAAAGAATACCGCTTTTTTTAAACCATATCTCAACTTATTACAATTGGGCCCAGAGATCCCCGTCTCTTTGATTCAAAGTCGATCATGTTGTTTCAACTTGATTTAAATTTAAAAACTTTAAATATCGCAAGGCTTTTGCGATTTTTTTATATTCTGTTTTGAGTAGGTACAGTAGTAGTTGGACTTCGTAAATCATGTTTATTAGCATTATGGATGTGTCCTCGGGCCGCGGCATGATACCAACACATATTTAAAGGTCTGTTACTGAGAAATGCATTAATCTAGTCTTGTATATTCTTTGACGACGGGTCGGTCTTTGGATTTGAACGTAGGCTGCTTGATTAAGTAAGCTGTTCGATTCCCGCCAGCAACAAATTTCGGAAATAGTATATTCTAAATTTGACCTGGTTTGTGTGTGACTGGGATTCGCCCCAGTCCATCGTATGGTGCCCATAGTACAAGCTTCGCCTAGTTTTGGGAGCGATGAGTATGTGTTGTCTGGCAATAGATTCTACCTTCACTTAGCATTAATATATCAGCTACTGTTGTATCTAAAATATTATTTCGGACTTCTGTTATATCGTGTATACCGCGTGTGGTATAAGGTCGAGATAATTAAATTGGCGGCCGGCGGGGCGGCTGTGGTCTGTTTTAGCAGTAGGCACCAACTAGCATCCGGCCGCCGCACGGGGGCGCTTTTGTCTGGTAAATTGAGTCAAGTCTGTTGATGGAAAATTTACTTGCTAACTACTCTAACGATAATCATTGTAGTTATACAATGTAATTCATAAATGGATGTAGCACCTACTAGCCCTTTAAATATTCTTTTTATCAACGAATACCATATCAAGAGGGAGCTTTTCCTATCTATACTCTATACTAATATTATAAAGAGGAAAGATTTCTATGTAACGAATTAACTTAAAAACTATTGGACCGATTACAAAAATTATTTTGCCGTTAGAAAGCTACAGTATCACTGAGTAACATAGGCTATATTATACACCCGTGCGAAACCGGGACGGACCGCTAGTTATGTCTACGTACGTCAATGCGACCTATTTCGGCGTAATTTTTTTTATCCCAAAAGAATATTACAGTACTTGTACTTTTTAATATCATTGATATCAATATACAAGTAACTTTTTATAATATTTGAATATGAGTTTGACTTTGACCCAAAGAGGAACACAAAAGAGGAGACGTTTTCCAACGAAATGTCGTCGATATCGTAAGCGACTTTAGTCGCATGAATTTCGCCAATGACATACAATCTTTATTTATATCATTACAGAGTACATTTTCTAAAAATGTCAACAAAACACGTTAATTCCAGTATGGTCTACAGGCGAGAGTTTTGACAAATGTTTCGGCCCGCTTCGAAGTAAAACTGAATGTTACTGCAGCAATTTCCGAACGTAGCTGAATTATTTGGACATGGAAAGTTACAGTGGAATAGTTTAACGGACGGTATTGCCGTGATAGCTGGACGTTAGTTCTATTAAACTATAAATAACATTCATTTATAAGACAATACCAGTTTGTAAACTCGAGTTAAACCAATTTTTGATTGAGAATATTTCAGATTTTTTTTTATGACAGATGAACATGACCATAGCTTGACCTATGGTCGGATCTTAGACGAAAAGCCTGGCAGCGATTTTAGGTTTGATTCCCATCACATGTAAATTACGTAGATGGCCTTTTCGGAATTTGGCCTAGCCTGGGTGTGATTGGGGTCCCCCCCAGCCCACTGTATGTGAACCATACCACAAATCTGTTTACGCATTGTGCATATTGATGCTTGAAAGGCAATCCTTATTAAGCGACAAAATAGTGATACAGACCTTGTTGAGACTAGACAAAAATTCCGTGCGTTCAAACGGTTCTGCCATACCTATTACTGGAATCAAGTATAATGCAACTCACATTGTTAGGTCCAACTAATGTCAAATAGCATCCGTGGTGCCTTCTTTATTTCTGTGGCAATTCAGCCAATACAGTTATTTTTGTCTCCCGCTTTGCAATGGAGGGAAGTGGATACATTTTTCTTCCAACTCCTCCTACACCTTTTTCGATTAAATTCGTGCGGGCTACAAGTCAATTTAGCTTTTCCCCGGGACACGCCGAGGGTCAAACCTCGGTGTTTTCAATGGACACCACTGTCGATCCTGGCTTACAGGAGTAACAGTGGTGGGAATGTGTGGCGGGCTTAGTCCCAAGCGACAAAAAAACGTAAAATGAGTTATATATACTATTCGAAAGGCCAGATTTTTCTGCGTCGCTTGGTGTATAACTAACTCATTAACGATATATAACTCATTTTTTGTCGCTTATTAAGGACTGTCTTTCAAGTGTCGATGTATATATTTATTTTTATATGAATATAGTTTATATAGTATATTATATATTTATAAACGTAAAAATACTATAGACTCATTGATACTGCTTCTGTTGGTAAGTAACTAAACGAAATTATACTGAGTATTGCCGTCCTTCTCACTTACGCAACGTGTACGTGAGACGACAATTTCTTTAGTGCTGGAAAATTTAGTCTTGTCATATTTTGGTCATACAAAATCAACAGCATTTAATAACAGAAATTACATGAAAATATCTGTTATATCAGATACTCCAAGTGGTATTTGATTAACGTAATCAAGTGTTTAACTAACATTGAACTAATTAAGCTATGAACAACGTTTAAGTTACTCTGAGGCTGATTTATCTATGCAAGTCAGTCTGAGGAGTAACTAAGAATACATATAAATTAAGTGTATTAAGTGCTTCTCTCCGTTTTCAGTATGTTAATAAAGCGGCAATTCTTGTTATATTATAGCATCGGAACCTATATATTGATTTGCCTTACTGACGATAAAGTTGTCACTCTTCTCTGTTGATACGTTGTTGCGTGAGTTTCCCAAGAATATGGCTGGTAAACTACTGCAATAGGCATTTGTATGGAAAATGAATAATATTTTGATCTGACATTTTGATTTCAATATGAAAACCATTTTAAGTTATCAACTTGTCTGAACCTACTTAGTGTAGGTAAACATCGTGAGGGAACGGCTATAAAAAAGTGTACTGGACGAGCGTGGTGGACTATGGCTCAAATATTTCTCGACATCTATTGTGTTGCGAACAAAAAAACATCGACATTGCGTGAGTGCATGTCTGCCAAACCTAACTAATAATTTCGGCGTGAAGAATTTTGAATGCACATTTTTAGCTGTCTACATAAAAGCACTTTAATTAAATCTAGCACTTTACGTTTCACAACAAACCTTTTAAGTTATCAATGGGCATTGTTCAAGCGAAATTAGCGCTTTTCCAAGAGAGGGCCCGCTATGAAATGTGACACTCGCAAAGCGCCTACGTCGGGGAAATTTTGAAGAGGCTTACTATGCGAATGAAGGAGTCTGTCAAGTTTTTAAAGAGATTGGCCTGAAAATTAAGCTCATTTACAGTTAGTTTCTGGTGTACCTCGGCGTTATTATCGCGGTAAAGTTGCTGTTCACTTCACAAACAGGATTTAAATTTAACAGCAGTGGTATCCGAGTGGTCGGCAATCAAAGTGTGCGGGTTCAAACCCCGGCTCGCACCTCTGCGTTTCATGTGCGAAACTCATTTTCATCCGAGATTATCACTTGCTATGAAACGGTGAAACCTGCGCGTCTGAGGGATCTTGACTAGTTCTCGTTAGATGTGTGAAGTCTGCCAACCCGCACCGGGCCAGCGTGGTGGACTATGGCCTGAATGCCCCTCGCATTAAGGGGAGTCCCGTGCCCAGCATTAGGACGTTAAAAAGGCTGTAGTAGTAGTTATGAAATATTTTTTTGACGACAGACCAAGATAACTTTTGTTTTTCCTCACAGAACTAAAACATGTTTTTTTTTCGATCCCTTGACAAGCCCAGGCAATGGTCAGTTAGGAAGCTTGTACATTCAGCTGTGTTAACCCTATTGTCGCATGATCAACGATGTATTTCTGTTGCCGCTATAACAACAAATACCATTAAAAAGAATAAAATAAATATTTAAGCTTACGTTAATTTATACGTTTGTAATTTAATTTTCTTAAACATTAGGTTGATTAATTTTTATTTACATTAAACACTAAATTCAAAGAAAATTATAATACAAGGGTAGAAAATAAAAAATATTTTGGCGTTATTATAGATAATGGTACGGAACCCTTCGTGCGCGAGACCGAATCGCACTTGGCCGGTTTTTATGATAATATATCTTTGATGTTATTATATAAATAAATACGTTTACTTAGAATGTGAACCTATAATTCCTGGGTTAGATTATCCATTTTGAATCACACTGTGCTTATCAATAGACCCGACATAACAATATGAAAAGTAAAATTAAAACTAGTTACTACGACAATGCCGGCTCCATATTTTCCCTCGTCAGTCGCGTCAGGGATAAAAACAGACCACAAAAACAGCATAATGCCCCTGAGCTCGTCCCAGCCCGCTTTATCTTGGATGTCGACTTATTCACACGGTCAAGCCAATTCAAAAAGTATATCAATTAAGTACATTTTATTAATTTTCTAAGAAAAATTACAACGATCATGATTTTCCATTGAGCTTAACAATAGGCTGAGCCTGTTATAAGATCATTTATTATAAAGTTTAATGTATGCAACTAGTAAGCAATATAATGGTAAAAAAAAAATGAGCCTAATTTATTGCGTTATTCAGTAAAAGCGTGCGTGAAAGAGAGAAAGTGTTATTTATTAAGATCTAACTTTATTTTGATTCCAGAAAATACATAAAATTTCCTTCAAAAAGTAAGATACGATTCTCCTGTTGATCTTTCTAGGTTGACTTTGTCTAATCAACTGTGTGTCCAGTAATTTTGACGTTAACTTACAAGCCACAAGTAGGACTAGCACTAAAAGTAACATTACGAAAATGGCCAAATGTTAACAATCCCTTTTACGGTTCCAGTAACAGGGTTGAATGTAAAACAAAGGTCGTTTGCAGTTTACTGCGCGGGCTTTAAGGCTTCACACGGAAAAGGCGGCTACCTAATCACTTCTAGCTTCAGGCCTCCCGCAAACTAGGGCTCACTCGCGCGTAATTTTTTTTGCCTTACCAAACCATACTGTATTGGCTAATCGAAAAGGTAAATTCTTTAATTAAATAATACCGAAGTGCGCAGGTTCTATCCCCGGCTCGCACCTCTGGGTTCCATGTGCGAATCTCATTTTCATCTGAGATTATCACTTGCTAAGAAACGGTGACGGAAAACATCGTGAGGAAACCTGTGTGCCCGGTATAATGGCAATAGGCTCGCCCCCTATTACATTGGGACCAAAATACATCGGCGAAGTGTGGGCGCACTGCAGTGCACCTCTGCCTACCCCTTCGGGGAATACAGGCGTGATGATGTATTTTATATATTTTGATAAATAATACCGACAGCGCGAGGGCATTTTTATACGTGTATTTTACCACAGAAATGTAATCTTTATGCATATTGACACAGATTTCGTTTTGGTATTGGCAATTTTTTTTTACGCGCGATAGTTGACGCCCCAGCGTCCTTAACTATTAGGCATCCGACTGTACCGTGTGAATCAACCCTTACCTCGAAATGTAGTTAAAATAATGTTAATCTTTTCCTGTTTATACCCTAGTATAAACATCCTTTTAGACCACAAAAGATACAGAGAAAATATTTCCATTCTTTACAGCCTGCACTGTGGGGCCCTGACACACTGAGGCGTCTACGTCATTTACTTTTTTTCACCACTGTTATTCGTGTAAGCCAGGATCGACATCAGTGTCTATTGAAGACACTGAGGTTTGACCCTAGGCGAGTCCCGGGAAAAAGCTAAATTGTTTTCATTTAACATATTTACGTCAACATAGTCTTTGATATCATTCCATTTTGTAATCAATACTGAATATTATTGGCTTGGCACGGAATCCCGCTCTCACCGCAGCGCGGCAACGTAACAATAGTACGTAGATATAGTATATAAAGTACATATCTATGTACTGATATGAGATGTATCAGTAGTCCGATAGAATACTGTACCGTCTGCATTTGTTTTATATACTAAACGGAATGGTATAAAAGTTTATTCGAAATTCAAACATGACTTTATAATTTTTGTTACCATCGCGGATTTCGTAAACTAAATTTTCACGTTATGTTTTATGAGCATTAGTAGCCATCCCTTTTATATGTAGTTTACATTGTTATATAGTGTAACGTGTGTCCTAAGGCGCGTTCACGATACTTAACACAAATATTGAAATGTCCATAACTCAGAAACTATGATAGTCGGTATAGTCTGCCATATTGGCAACCGTTAAGTACCTAAAATATTATTTCGGACTTCTTATACACCTTATATATAAACGGGTCAGTGGGATAGGTCGTTATGAAAACGTCCAATCTATCACCGCAGCAGTCTTATTGCACAGTCTATGAATATAAAGTACTGCATATTCGTTTGGTTATAAAGGTTACTCGCGGTTATCCAGTCGTCGAAAAATGCATGATTTGATATTTCTTTATAAAATAGTCAACAATGTTATCAGCTGCAGTGACATTCTTAACCATATATCGTTCACAGTATCTCGCAATGTTCCTCGCAATCCCATTACAAGGTCGTTTTACACGTCATTAGTAAGAACCAATCTGGGTCTCAACTCTCCTGCAGTAAGAATATGTAATGAGTATATAACATGTTTAACAGTAAAATTTGCAACTTAGATATATACATATATGTATACTAGTTTAGGAAAATGATACTGAAGTTATTGGCATAAATATTTTAATTTTATTTTTACTCTTTCATAATTTAAATTTTAGTTTTAGTTTTGCTTTTTAGTTTAGTTTTAACTTTATTTGTTTCTTTTTAGGGTTCCGTACCGAAAGGGTAAAACGGGAACCCTATTGCTAAGACTTCACTGTCCGTCCGTCCGTCCGTCTGTCACCAGGCTGTTTCTCATAAACCGTGATAGTTAGAGAGTTGAAATTTTCACAGATGATGTATTTCTGTTGCCGCTATAACAACAAATACAATGGATATTTAAGGGGGCTCCCATACAACAGACGTGATTTTTTTGCCGTTTTTATAGATAATGGTACGGAACCCTCCGTGCGCGAGACCGACTCGTACTTGGCCGGTTTTTTTTATGAGTCAAAACAGTTCAATTTAGTATTGGCAACAAATCAGGCCGCACGAAACTAGACGCCCAGTTCTCATCGAGATGAAGAGAAGCCCGTGCTCGGCAGTGAATTATTTATCCGTCGCTTTTATCCGATTAAAGCCCCGAGCACACTGGGGCCTCAAAACACTAGCTGCAAACTTTTTGCCAATAACAAAACGAACTGTATTGACATATTAAAAAAACTCATTATTCAACGAAATGTTATTGAAAGCGCGAGCAAAATTTTCCAGCGGGGTCGCGTCGCGTGGCTTTGAATTACAGAAATTTAATATTTATACGTATTACAACATGGTTTGTTTTAGTATTGATAAACAGTTTTCAGCGCGCTGCTTTTGCGGTCCAATTACTTGAAGGAAGGAATGAGTAAATTTAATTTTAAGTTACAAGCAAAAATCGGACATTTATGTGCCTAGAAATTATTAAGACTGACAGATTTGTTTCTTTGTATCTTAATAACTATAAATGTTACAGAAATAAGACCAAAATTGGCCTAAAGATAGAACGTTTAGTTTTTTACTACTAAAATGCTATACACCCCATATTAAGATACAAGAAAATGTGCAGAAAATGATATCTTTAGAAATTGTGGAGGCATACAAAGTTGTCTTTACTTATCTTGATAACTATGAAGGGCACAGGCAAATAACAGGAATGTCACTTTTTTTTTATAAAATCATATTTTGTCTATGGTATTTTAAATTCTAATCATTAGAATTAACAGATGGCTCCAAAAATTCTGTTTTGTTTATTGCCAAACTATAGAATTGTTAGAATAGTTGAACTTTCAAATATTTTTTTCTGGAAATTCATTAATTAGGACATTCGGTTATAAACAAAACCAAGACTGGCCGATAGAGAAAGTGTTTGGCTTGCATGTAGTAAATATAGCTCAAAAAAGCCAAAATTTCACTTAGCGGCATTTTAGCCATCGGACGGGAGTCTTAATACCCTACTGTGCTCGGGCCCTTAAACAGCGAGTCCCAAGACCCAAGACAGACTTGTTTACAGCGATTGCTCATCTCGCTTCGCTGTGGACTGTATTAAACGAGTAATGGGAAAAAGCGGCGCGAAATAAAAACTAAAAAATGTTTTGGTTTATCACTGGCAGCGGATATTACGTGATCAGTATTTGTCGAAAGGAACTGGATTCATTCATAGAATAAGCACAATTTCTTCTTCTCGAAATGAATAAAATGATGAAATGTATTAGATTAATATGAAAAAATAATTTAATGGAGTAACATGAAAAATGACTCACATCGAAAAGAGTGGCCCATATTAGCTCAAAATAAAGAATTATGTAGGAAGAGGAGTGAGGTTTTTGTCCAGCAGTGGGACGTTTTTCATCCGACATTACCTATGCTATGAAACGGTGAAGGAAAACATCGTGAGGAAACCTGCACGCCCATAGAAAAGGCGTGTGAAGTTCACCAACCCGCATGGGCCAGTGTGGTGGACTATAGCCCAAAAATCTCGCTCGTATTGAGGGAGAAAGTGCCCGGTATAATGGCAATACATCAGCGAGGTGTGGGCGCACTGCAGTGCACCTCTGCCTAGCCCTTCGCGGAATAAAGGCGTAATGATGTATTATTATTATAACAAGTAATTAATATCACAAATACATACAGATTGAATTTCTCTGACAAAAGCCATGTGACCACGTGTTCACTCGAGCTATCAATTGCATTTCGTTGAAAAATGAGCCTTATCAACGAGACAATATAATTCGTTTTAGTATTGGCAGTGCGCCCGGCGCTTTACTATCGGGCATCGGGCTTCACCGTGAGAATCGAGGCTTACTTACTTAATTAATTTCCGCAAAGATAATGAGAGATACGTTTGTGTGGTCCGGGGTTGAGTATGGCTGGATTAAAATGGTGGGATTTGCGGCGTTCTGATTATACTGTATTTGTGTCCTCCCATTACTCTCCCCCTTTTTACTGGGAGGAATTTTTAATGCTCGACGAATAATTGCGTAAATCTATACATACAAATTAATTAAATGTGCAATGTCTGTTTGTAATATCAAAATAACACCTTTTTACCAAATGCATAAAATATGAAAGTATAAACGATACCAACACGTTTGTAAATTTAAAAAAAATGTCTGTCTGTCTGTTTGTTCCGGGCAAACCTCCAAATGGCTAAACCGATTTTGATGGGACTTTCACTGGCTATCTGCTGATGTTACAAGGAGTAACTTAGGCTTTTAGAAAATCTGTTATATCAGCTCCCTGATCAAAGTAATTAATTAATACTTCAATTATTCACGAATATATATTTTATTGTTCAAAACACAGACATGACATAACTCAATCACCACAGATAACACCATCTTCACATATCGTATTTTTAAAGAGTAAAGCTGTCAAGTACTGTACAGTATGCCGGTATGCTACTTATCAGCTATTCGGAGATATAACAGATCTTTGGTGTTCCGCGGGATGAACATAAAATATATTTTTCGGGTAATCCCCCGAAATTCCACGCGGGTGAAGTCGTGGGCACAGCCAGTTTATAATAATTATGATTCCCTATTTCCATTGATCTCACCATAACTTGAGAACGACTTTATCCATTTCACTTACCTTTTTTTAAGTTTTCTACTAGGTACTTTGTAGGTTTTTACGGAAAAAAAACCCGTTCAAACCACGGCCCGCACCTCCGGGTTTTATGTGTGAATCTCATTATCATCTGAGATTACCACTTGCTATGAAACGGTGAAAGAAAACGTCGTGAAGAAACCTGCACGTCTATAAAAAGGCGTATGAAGTTCACCAACCTGCACTGGGCCAGCGTGGTGGACTATAGCCCAAAAATCTCCCTCGTATTAAGGGAGAATGTGCCCGGTATAATGGCAATAGGCTCGCCACCTATTACATTGGGACCAAAATACATCGGCGAAGAGTTGGCGCACTGCAGCGCACCTCTGGCTACCTCATTGGGGAATACAGGCATGATGATGTATTATTTTTAAAATAATTAGGGTTCAAAAATTTATTATGTACAAAGTCACGAGCTCACCTATTAATATAAATATATACATCATCACACCTTTATTCCCCGATGGGATAGGCAGAGCTACGGCATATAAAAAATGTTTCGGACTTCTGATATATCCTGTATACTCTATTGTGTAAATATCTAAGTTTGTCTCACAAGTAGTATCAAAGTTGTAAACGACAAGTTGGGCATCACATCCCAGTATATCTTCAAGACTGCTAGATACGTTTTCTTTATCAGGAGCTGTACCATCGTATCACTAGCAGTATTATTGTAATATTACCTTAATTATTAACTCTTATAAATCTAAGCGGAGTATAGTGGTGGATATTTTTAACTAACTTAAATCCGTACTTTATTTCTGACGACCACTCACAACAGATCTGAACTGGATCTAAGTGCAATTCTAAATTTGGAGTTAAATCAGCTCCGGCAAAAAGTTTGAAATAACTAGCTGCTTTCGCTTTGAGCTAGCGTGAAATATATCTATATCATCTGCAATTACATTTATCAACCGTAAAGCACGTGACAAGGGGGAAAATTTGAGCAAATTTGTTCTTGCTGTAGGTATGTTGAATGTGCTGTAGGTATGTCTACACTTTGACGTACCTGACCAGACATCATCATCATCATTTGCCTTACCTTGTCCCATTATTTGGGGTCGGCGCAGTATGTCTTACCTGACCAGACATGGGACCCTCTTAAAGTAATAATGTCTCCATACTAACAGTTAATTTTAGACAAATTTTGTACTCAGTTAACGATCAAAAATTGAAAGAAATATTAAATACATTGCTGCAAGACAGGTGGTTATGTAGCTTTATATTGTCTTGAAATCAAAAAGATATTCGGAACAGATTTTTGAGCTATATTGTGACACATTTCAATGAAAACTGAAAACATAAATACTATTTCTTTAGAACTTAAACCGAGTGAATTAGCGCTAGTTATTTATTCGTGTACGTTATTTATAACCTACACAATATTTTACGTAGGCAATAAATACTTTCGAGTGTAAAACACGCGTTGAAATCATGATAGAGCTACCATTTGTAATGAAACGAGAACAATGGGTAGGTCATTACGGCGGCAAAGCGCGCCGCATCGGAAAAGTATTTTTTCTTGAGTTCATGTGGCGCGGTCGGCGATGCAATCCCTCTTCTAGGTCAGAGGGCTACTACGGTTTGCTCGCACCACATTTTCGAGCTCAACTCAATAATGGAAGTTTAAAAAAAATAGTTCTATTGATAATCAATTTAACATTTATTATGTAAGGCTACAAATCACAAACATTGTCTCACGATAGCCTAGGCTCCAAATCTACTAACACAATCGAAATATGACTACAGCTTATTTTTTTAAGGCATATAAGCAACATCTTTTAGCAATGGTAGCTACAACACACAGACCAGCGGGAGGATTTTCGTGCGATTAACATCCATCTCTATTAGAGATTATGTCGAATTGAAACACAAAATTGGTCCATTTTTTTTTGTTTCGACATATCTCTAATAGAGATGGATTTTGATGGCACGAAAATCGCCCCGCTGGTATCTAGTCTGGGCTATAATATGACCAGTCTAATGAGTTCAAAAAAGACTATAATGGATTCTTGCATTCTCCAAAGCTTAACTTACGCCAGCCGGACTTGGGTCTTTACTGAAAAAGTAAAGAACAAAATTTCATCATGCAAACATGCAATGGAACGAAGTATAGTGAAACTGATAAAAATACAGAAAACGAGAAACGCAGACATCCGCATTAAAACTAAATTAACAGATGCACTCCAATTTAGTTTAAACCAGAAGTAGAATTGGGCAGGGCACCTCTCAAGATACAAAGATAAAAGAAGGACTTACCGAACAACTAAATGGCAGGGCCCACAAGGCAAAAGGAAAGTGGGGAGACAGAAGAAAATAGCTGGAAAAAGTTGGATGCATATCGCCAAAGACAGGGAAAGATGGAAAAGAATGGAGGACGTTTTTACCCATAGGGGGCCACATAACAATGAAACGGACAGGAAATAATTAAATTGCATGTATATTTGTAAAGTGTTAATGTGGAAATAAAGCTGTAATAATAATAATAATGAGTTCTAGGTAACAAAGTCTATTGTCTCCACTGGCTATCATTGCTAAACACTATTTATTTCTGCATTATAATGGCACTCCATTGTCATAGCATAACGACAGTGTCAGTTGATGCAAAGTAGTAACTTATCAAAAAATATGGCGCAACGGTTTATAGATAGACGCCTTGGCGGTGGAAACTGTAGGCTTGGCCTGAACGTGTACATTCAGATTAGTCGAGAAAATTACGTCACACCGAGCCATGTCTAATACAAAAATATCTAAGTGGCGTCACTTTCTCGACAATTCTGACAGGTGAAAAATATCTTATACACGTTCATGAAGCGTGCTGGGCGTCTATTAACGAAATCAATAACCACAAGCAAGAACATTCTTAGTACCCTCTAAACCAGGGATTCCCAAACTGGGTCCCGTAGTATAGTTATCAGTTTAATCGCCAAAATTATATAAGCATAAAATTGTCGTACATAATACCGAACTATAAAACAATTATTCATAAAACAATTTCATTCTTCACATTAAAATTTTAAGTTAAGAATAATGTGTTTCAATTATATTACATCATCATCATCATCAATTATATCACATTTTTCTTCATAATCTTATATAAATTACAGTGTTGATTTGTAATCATTTTATATGGCATTCCATAATTGACTAAGCCCGCCACACATTCCCACCGGTGTTACTCCTGTAAGCCAGAATCGACAGCGGTGACCATTGAAGACACCGAGGTATTGAGATATCCATAAATTTTGGTTAGTGTTACGTAATCTTTAAAGTTTAGGAACTTCTGCTCTAAACCATAGGGTATTCAGCCCTATTACCTGTCTTGCAGCAATATTTTTAATATTAATTTCAGTTTTTGGCAGTTAACTCACATGATGATGAAGTAATGATTTGACACTACAAATGTCACTATACGAGGTGTTTCAGAAATCCGAAATAATACTTTGGCGTTTGCATCAGTATCGGGTATACAACTGAATGATATAAAAATTTGATCGAAATTCGACCATGTTTTGCAAACTATTTTTTTCGTCGCCAATTTCTATAACTCGTTATATCTCGAGACCTATGTAAAATGTTCATGTTCTGTTTTGTGAATATTAGTTGTCACCCCTCATAAGTGTAGTTTACACTGCTGAATAGGGTTATAGATGTACCCAAAGGCCAGAACACGATACTCGTTACAAACTTTCAAAGGTTTATACCTCAGAAACTATGATAGCTAGGTATAAACTGTCTTCACTAAGGATCCACATATGAGCTACCATATACGTACTCAAAGTATTATTTTGGACTGCTTATACATCCTTTATATATCGATTTTATTAGTAGACGCCCAAATTAATTGTGTATTGTATTTTTGGGAGTCATCGTTTGTTCGGTGCGGCGTCATTGGGGAAATAAAACGTAGTAGGCCCCAATGCGCTGATGTGGGTCGGGGGCGGGAGCACGATTGCCAGATAGACCTACATCTACCCGTTATACATATATACTCAACCTACAAACCATTCGGTCATCCCAAAATCTTTAGAAACATATCTACCGATTCAATGTTATACTCGTATATGATACAAATATAAAATTCGAAGTGTCTGTTTGTAATATTAAATAACTTTTTCTAAATATGCATAAAGGCTCAATTTATTTAATTAATACATAAAATACTTCATCACGCCTGTATTCCCCGAAGAGGTAGGCAGAGGTGTACTGCAGTGCGCCTACACTTCGCCGATGTATTTTTGGTCCTAATGTAATAGGGGGCGAGCCTATTGCCATTATAACGGGCACATTCCCCCTCAATACGAGGAAGATTTGGGCCATAGTCCACCACGCTGGCCCAGTGAGGTTGGTGAACTTTACACGCCTAGATGTGCAGGTTTCCTCACGATGTTTTCCTTCACCGTTCAGCAAGTGGTAATCATTGTCGAAAATGACATTCGCACATGAATATTATCTTAGAGGTGCGGGCCTGGGATTTGAACTTGCACCCCTTACGTTCAAGGCGGGCGTTCTTGCCCACGAGGCTACCACTGCTAATTAAAAATAACGTAAAATATTATGTAAATTAAATATCGGATGAAATAATCACAAGGTTGTCAGAAAAAAACAGTAATTAACTTAATGGACAAGCGAAAATTTAAGGTTAATTTTGTTACATAATCATTAATCAAAATCTACCGCAGTTGGTTGGAACAATGATTGAATTGTGCTGGCTAAAACTCAATTACTGCATTATGCCCACATTCCCGGTAGCCTCCCCGACAAAGCTTAAAAGCGAAACGAGCAGCCCCACGTCTACAATTCAATGACCAGGGTCGGTATTAAACGTAGAAGAGCATTTTAAACCTCTAGAGTCTTAACGATAAATTTCATTTTGTTCGCGAGATACCCCACAATTTTATTTTTCTAGGAAGCGTCACAGAGTCGCAGCATTTGTGAGGCAAAGTCAGTTCCCGTGTTTCCCGGCAAAGTACTCACAGATGTCATAATCCTGTACACTCCCACGCCATACTCGACAGCTATAATAATAGCTCAGGTAGTTTATTAACTACCTTTAATTTCCAGTACTTGAGCCCTTTATCAAGATAAAATCATGAATAATACTCCGAATATTAATGGCAACCAGTTAACTAGTTAACCAGTTATCGAGAAGTGACTCAAGCGCCATGTTGGGCGATATTAAGTTTTAAGTGGATGCAATATGCAAGTATTCTACCTATGTACTAGGCAATATTTATGTAATTAATATTTAAATAGATAGGGTGAAGGAAAACATCGTGAGGATACCTGCACGTTTATAGAAAGGCGTGTGAAGTTCACCAACCCACACTGGGCCAGCGTGGTGGACTATAACCCTGAAATCTCCCTCGTATTGACGCAGAATGTACCCGGTATAATGGCAATAGGCTCGCCCCCTATTATATTGGGACCAAAATACACCGGCGAAGTGTTGGCGCATTGCAGTGAATCTCAGCCTACCCCTTCTGGGAATACAGGCGTGGTGATGATGTATTATTATATTTATAAACTAACAATATTGATAGTATCAGATATGACAGTAGTATTATCAGCTGATGTTCAAGGTGATCAATAATTACAAGTGTATGTAATAGAATGAAAGCGGAAATTATGTTCGCTACCAACCGAACCGCAAATAGGTTCAAGGTAAAGGCTCGCGTTAAATTCCCCGCACCGGCGCACATATTCAACACCGACACTTTTATTGCATATCGTTCGGCGGCCGATCAACGAAACCTGTATTTCGTTTAATAAAGAACTCTTGTTTTATTGGAATGAAATGGATTTCACGTATATTCTGCCAAAAGTAAAAATTAGGGCCGGTTCAAATATCAGAACAACGAAACGTTTCTAGTACATAATGTTCTTGTTACAAGTATTCTGTATGCTTAAAACACGCGACCATGACCATGATAAGACTTTAATATTACTTTAAAGAATACATAAAACCAACTGTAACGCCGAAAAATCAATCGAATACGCATCCCCGAATCTTGTATGAACGTCAACAAGTACCAAGACCCGACCGTGGGGGCATGAGTAAGCGACGAGGGTGGGAGGGGGAACGCGGCACCCCTCGGGGTGAGATTCAACTGGTGCAATGCGGTGTACCCCTACCCACCCCCGATCTCAGAGGGGTTTGTTTTTCCTATTGTAGCGGGTGGTTGGCACCGCTGATTTCGTTTTGTTTGGCCCTCGTCTTTAATGACGCTACGCTACGCTGCGCTACACAAGGCTACGTTGTGCTACGTTGTATTGCGCTACGCCGCGCCGTCGCCGCCGCGCCCGTAGAGATGCTCACTTTATCGTAGCTCGCTTTTTCGTTTACTCTGTACTTTATTTGATAGCTTTTTCGAAGGCAACGATTTCGATTTGTTTGTATTGGCAAATGCATTGGACTCGAGTTCGTTGCGGAGGGTTATAAAAAATCCATAAAGCAAGTAATAATAAACCTTTTTATTTAACTTTAATAGCTAAGTCCTTAATCTAATGTAAGTATACCTAAGTAATTTTATGTAAATCTGTGAGTGAACAATAAATCCCCCTATTTTCCCACCCTTAGTGTAGGATGTTTTTCCAAATTTGTATAGGACCAACTTCGGGGTATACCCTATCGAATAACAAAGGATTAACAAAATCGGATAATTCTGAAAAAAGTTATGTAAATAGTGACCATGGCTCAATATAGTAGCTATGTCAACTAAAGTCAACTCGAGTTCAGTTTCGCAGTAAAGTTTAGTTAGCACTTTGGAGAACTTTACATAGATTTAATACGACCCAAATCCGTACATTTCATTCCTTATTATATTTATCTCAACGTAGCTATGAAGTTTTATTTTCAGTAGTTTTTACGTGAAAGAGTAACAAACATCCATCCATCCATCCTCACAAACTTTCATTTATAATATTAGTAGGATTTTTAGTTCTGTCAAATGTAGTCTAGTTTTTTTTCTGTGCAACAGAGTTTTATAACTTGTTATAATGGACTTAACAGTGTATGAGCAAGACAACATTATGATGTCGTCGTGAAGTTAATTAAAATAAAGTTGGGGTCATTACCGATCCATTGTGCAGTCTGTACCTAATGCAACGCAACGGGGCAATCGTCGTTTAAATTACTTTAATAAATCGCACAATCCGATTACTTGAACACTTTTACTCGATCCTATCAATGTATCGGTGAAGGAGGGAAGGGTGGGGGCCTAATCCCGCCTATACTCATTTACTGGAGTGGCGAGCTCCCGGTTGCCTCACATTTTCATTTTATTATTATAATCGGTTTATAATTTTGGCTCTGTGGTATTTAGTTTAGAAAAGACGTAATAATAAACCTGGGTGCACTAAAAGGAAATTCATGAAATCTAGTGTTTGTAATTTAAAATAAACTGCTTTTTACTAAATGCATATATACCTATGTATATGGCACTTATAACGTAAGTCCATTTTTTGTTGTTTCTATCTTGCTGTTCTAGCTATCTCCAAAACGCCGGGACCTGAATTTCGAAACTTTTTGAACAATTACGTAATTTTTAAGAAAATGTTCAATATAACCTTATAATAAAAACTAAACGAAAGCGAATATCCATTGCATACAATGGAAAACTTCAGAAAGTTCAAATGCAGTTGAAAGATGGTAGCATAGTAATTTCCTTGTATTGTAACTAACAAACTGCGATTATTTCCAGAATGCTTCGCGGCATGGCTACCTCACGCGATCCAATAATGTTGTTGCTTTCTCTAACACCAACTATAACGTACCACGCAATTTGTAGAACAATATGATTGTTAAATTATATAAATATTAACTAAGTAAAAAAAACCAGCTGGTTAGTAATCATTTTTGATGCCCTCGTTATCGATACATGTTGGAAGGACTCTTTGATCAAACCATAAATTTTGTAGGACAAATATGTTTTCGAATAATTTTGATAATTATCTTGAGATTTAACAAAAAAAAACCAGTTAGTAATACATTTTTGAGAATCATCAAATCGACATATTTTATCCTCGCTATCTCTGTTAGCTACCACAATCTAGTTTTCGTACAGGGAATTCTTGGGCGACACATCAAAATGAAACTACTCAAGGAAAATTAGCTTAATAGTAATAAAATTCAAAACTGGACCATGGACCCCGGACTATATAGCATAATTTCTTATAAGAAGTATACTACTAGGCTACTTTAATTTTGGGAAAATAATTAGGCTCCCAATTTTGAGCGTACGAAGTCGCGGGCACACCTAGTATTATAAGCTAGGAAGACAACAGCTTCTGTTAATTCGATTCGTGTAAAACTTAAAATCCACCTGACGACGCTACCATGAGTGCGGAGATTATAGCTGCACTTAAAGCCAGCTTACAAAGACTTGATGCTTTCGTCTACGTTAAGTGAGATTTAAAAGAAAACAGCGCTCTACTATACTCGCAAAAGCGAAATAAATTGGCACTTTATTACTTGGCTTTTACAACGGGATTTAGACAAAATTCACACATGTTTCTATTTACAATGGCGGCTTGTCCATTAGCGTTAATTAATGTCGGAGTGTATTTGAATTAGCTGAATAAAATACAATCCTGCGTTAACAGGAGCGTCAAAGCGCCCGCGATCGATTTCTTGCTCATACCAAAACCAATGGGGTCCGCACGCATGTCAAGACAATACCTTTGTCATGGTTAATCTCGCTCACTCTCTGTCTTATTTCATACATGAGAAATAGACAACATGAATACATGAAGTGACATACGACTAGTCTTGGCGCACATGCTGCAACTACAAGTGTGTTTAAGTAATAACTGTACATTTCTCAACGAAATAACCACGATGAGGCGTGATCACGAGGATTTTATACACAATACATTATCACGCCTGTATTCGCTGAAGGGGCAGGCAGAGGTACACTGCATTGCACCCACACTTCGCTGATTTATTTCGAGGAGTCTATTGCAATTATACCCGGCACATTCCCTCTCAATACGAGGGAGATTCGGGGCCTAGTCCACCACACTGGCCCAGCGAATTGGTGAAGTTCAAACGCCTTTCAATAGACGTGCAGTTTCACGGTTTCCTCACGATGTTTTCCATCATCGTTCCGCAAGTGGTAATTGAAAATTACATACATTCGCACGTGAAAATCTTAGAGACGGGCGTTCTACGAACTAGGCTATCACTGCCTAATTCAATCTTTATAATTATTGACATAGAGTACATTTTCAAAAGGAGTGCAGTATTTTCGCTCGTACGCAGTGTGTGCAGAGCGTGAAGGTGATTAAATCCCTCGTACCTCTTAATAGATTTGCGGCTCTGATGGTTTCATTTTATCCTTTTGCTTTTATGCATATGAGGTTTTGTGTACACGCGTGGGCTAAAATATTTATCTCATACATTAACATAATTTGTTTATATTTTAATGTATCGAACATAAAAAAGGCAGTACTCTTCTTTTGTTTTACGAATACATTGGATTGAATTTGATATGATGTGGAATTTATTAATAGTACTTTTTGATAGATTTTGTACTGAATTACGTGGCAAAAACTGAGAGTAATATTTAAAACATTGCTGCTAGACGCGTGGTGATGGTATATGGAAACAAAGGGAAAAAATTGTTCCATTTTGTTTCGACATAAGTCGAATTAAAGATGATGTCTTTCATGCGAGAATTGGCCCCCTGGTATATCTATATCTATATCTGAAATACAAATATAGTTTAGCTATGAGAGAAAAAAAATCTAAAAAAAAAAATATACCCCACAGTCCCCCACCACTGTCGGTCGGTGCTGGCAGCATTTCCACGTTGAATGGCAATACTGATGTGCAGTGCGAAATAGTTTCCAGCGTTCTGATCACCGGATTTTCACAATGTCTTGAAACATCACGGTTTCTACCCCAAACGCCTCAAATATATACTCGTAGCTTACACCCAGGTAACTATATTTGCGGCGTTTGAGGCATTTACCTTAATTTGTGTTCGGATCAATGTTTGCATATATCAAACCACAGTTTACACTAAACGATGATTCACGATTGATTCCCGATGTTTGAACGGCATGTCATCAATACCGGCCGCTATTTGCGTCCGGAACGGAATGTTGTCGTTTTGCATTAAACAATGAATATCCATTACCCAGTTTACGTAACTTAACGATTCCAAGTTTGTATTAAACCTACTTAAAATGTATTAATAATTGTTTAGAAGGGGAACATAAAATGTTCAATAGGTATTAATTATGTTTAGCAATTTTTCAAAACTAAGCTTAAGCTTAAATTCAAAACAGCTATTTGAAATATCTACAATGATTCAAAAACCTAGTATTCACTAAACCTTAAAATATTGGTTATCATTTGTATTCTAAACGAATATTTGAAGTAAGAAATATTTTATTAGAGATTTTTGACATATTTATTAGAGTTTTCCTTAAAATTTGGCGCAACACAGCTTCAACTTACTTTTGAATTCACTTTGATCTGATGATTAACACAAAAGAGGATAATCAAATCCGCAACTACCAAGCACAGTGAGGCAAGCTATCTACGCTCAAACACTATACCAAAATTATGCTCTCCTATCTAGCAAATATACGTTGGTGTCCTCTACTGGTACTTCTCCGTACAGACCTTGTTAGAGTTTGTAGAACGTTGCATAGTGGTTGATGATGATTGTAGACGAATATTTTAGCCAATACAACGTTCTGCTAATGCTACCAATATTAAAAACATTGCTGGGTCGACATAAATCGAAACAAAACGGAAAAAAAACTGCCAATTCATGTGTGTATTTGCCAAGTCTGACGTAGATTGGCACCTAATCCAAATGTAATGAATTATAAGGTTATTTGTAGCTTTTTAGTGCACCTAGGTTTTTGACGTCGGTTTTTGTTTTTTGTTAATTTTTTTTCACCCTTTTTAGTGTCAATAATCGTTGAAAATATGCAATTATTATCACCTCATAACAACCCTAAAAAAGTAAATATTTACAGCCAAAAAATCCCCCCCCCCCTTTCCACTCCATTGGGGGTAAGTTTCGATGTTTGTTAACAATCCGTATTAAACCAAAACTAATAATCAACCTAAATGAAAAGCCGTATACAACTACATCATCCACGTAAATAATGATCATAATAAACATAAAAATGTTCATAAAATGAAAAGAGCTTGGCCGTACAATTTTAAATTTTTATGGGACCAAATAGCATCTATTCCCTATTAAACAAAAGAAGAATCACGTAAATCGGATCATAACTCGCATCGTAATCGGTGTACACACATAAAAAAAAAAACATACCGACCGAATTGAAAACCTCCTCCTTTTTGGAAGTCGGTTAAAAATGCGACCAATTTGGCGACATATGTCGAATTAGAGATAGTGTGGATCTTGCGAGAATTGGCCCCCAGGTGGTGATCAGCGGGGACTGTTGGGAGAAAAATCTGGAGTTCCGTCCTCTACAACTTTTCATAAACGACAATTACCGCTTCGGTGATTGTCGGTTAGTACGTACGCCACAGGTTGGGCGCCACAGGTCGCTCTTACGGGTTAATAACGACCCCGAAATAACTCTTCCACCCTCCAGCCACCCCCTGCTTTGCCTACGACTTGAGGTTTAACGAGGGGTTTTTAAGATTCATTATTTTTATTCATGTACCTATTTCATTACGTCTGTCTGCTATGAAAAATTCATTTTGTTTATGTTTCACTAGTAGCTTCGTATGCTGCTTATTGTACTTCAGAACATTATGCTCGGTAAATCAAGCTACGCAAACTATAACTAAAATTTATATTTGACTACACTAAAAATACTGCCATCTTGCTCGTACGTTACTGCCATAAGATGAACAGCAGTAAGCTTAGTGTGGTGACAACAGAATCGATTCCAATGGATGCGTTATTGCCCGTTCATTACTTTTCTTAAATTAAGCGGATATTCAAATTTTTCATAAATTTCAAATAATTCAAATTTTCAAAAATCATTTTATAGAGTGCCGACAAAACGCACATTTATGACATCGTCTGCATGGAATTTAGAAAAATTTAAAATTAAAATAGCCTACGTCACTTTTTCTAACATCAGCTACCCGCCATTAAAATATCCATCAAACTCGATCCCGCCATTCCGGAGGAACAAACCAACAAATGGATATGCAGACAATTGTTTTTTTTTTGTTATAAGTTCTTTAATACTTCCATATGAATTTTGTAAATGGTTGTTTTTCGGTTATTACAAACATAGTCTTAAATATTTTTACGTGTAAGATTATATAAACGGTATCAAAGCATTGCAATTATGACCAAGCTGCTGATGCGGTAAATGCCTAACGTCCGCACTTCGATACATGTTATCAAGCCAATTACGGCCCACTAAGCACTACTCTGGTCAGATACGATTAGTCATATTACTGAGGTTGCAACCTAGGTATATTGTATCTCCCACACATCAACTTGTGTGTTGCTAGCCTGCTTTTACGTTATTTGCGAAAATAACTAGGGTACCTAAATAGTACAGCATATCACAGCTAGTTTTAATTAAAGGCCTAGAGCAATTTTAGTGTTACGTTCATTTCATTCATTATGTAATTTTTTTTTGCCCAGGTTACACCGAGGAGCAGCCTTCCACGCAGTTCACCGCCCAGCTCCCCGGCGAGCTGAGCCCGGCCCCCGCCGGCCCCGCCCCCGCGCCGCAGCCTCTCTCCTACGCCCTTCTGCACCTGTCCCCCGACTCTCCGGAGCCGCCCTTCCTCCAAGTACAGCTCCAGTCTTCGCCTGTCTCCCCCCCTCCGCCACCGGCGAGCGGCAAGTCCATCTCCATGTGCTACACCAGCACCGGCGCGATTCTCTCCCTGCCGCCCAAGAAGAAAGACATCTACAGGCCGTACTGCCTCGGAGACCGCGCGGCTTTCTTCAACCGCGCCGAGGAAGATCTTAACGCGGCGCACGCCATCCTCGACCTCAGCCAGCATGCCGTGTTTCTGACGACACCACCCCGCGCCGAGCCCACACCGCCCGAACCACCACCGCCACCTCCTCCGCCGCCGCTGCCGCCACCACCGCCATCGCCACCACCGACTGAACCACCGGAAACCGACCAGAACTCCGAGCGGCCGCGCGAGACGGTCGCTTACACCTACGACGCTTTCTTCGTGAGCGACGGCCGCTCCAAGCGCAAGAACTTTGCTAGCGCGCCGGTCGAATGCGTCGAGCCGCCGGAACCCAAATCTAAATACACGTGCAGTGAATGCGGGAAACGCTACGCGACATCCTCCAATCTTTCGCGACACAAACAAACGCACCGCAGCCTCGACTCGGTCGCGGCTAAGCGCTGCGGCGAGTGCGGCAAGGCGTACGTGTCCATGCCCGCGCTGGCAATGCACGTGCTCACACACCAGCTATCGCACGTGTGCGGCGTGTGCGGCAAGCTGTTCTCCCGGCCGTGGTTGCTGCAGGGGCACCTGCGCTCTCACACCGGCGAGAAGCCGTACGGGTGTGCGCACTGCGGCAAGGCGTTCGCGGACCGCTCCAACCTGCGCGCACACATGCAGACGCACTCCTCCGATAAGAACTACGAGTGCTCGCGCTGTCACAAGTCGTTCGCCCTCAAGAGCTACCTCAACAAGCACCAGGAGTCGGCGTGCGTGCGCGAAGACGGCTCGCCGCCTCCCGAGCCGGCCCTCGAAGCCGATTAGCCGCAACCAACCAGTTTACACGTAAACTTAAAGTATTAATATGAATTTAGCTCGTTAGGATAGTTATTAAGTATACAAACGGTAGTTGCGTCGCGTCGCGCACTCGCCGACGCGTCGCGGCTCACTCAAGCAATGTTTCGCATACAACGAATCACGTATGACCCCCGTAGGGCCGGGCCGCCGCGCGCCGCGGCCTCGGGCTATAGCGCTCCACGTCCCGTTAGTCGTAAACTTTTAATTATGTATATATGTATACTCGTCGATAAAAATATACCCTTATATACATAGAAGTATTGAAATATGAATGAAACTAATATCTTTTGTAGGTGATTTTTACAACCGCAAAGTAGGTTAGAGAGTATTACGGTGTAAGTTTAGCGTCTAGATGCGAGAACCGCACGCCGAGCTCGTCGGTCCGTCGTCGGTCCGCCTCGGTGGGGAACTTGCCAAAACTTTCCGTCCGAAGCTCCGCGCGCACGCCACCGCGGCCGGCGCCGCGACTGTCTCAGCGGTGCCCGCGCGCCGCGCCGCCCGCCCGCCCTGACACTGTATACTTAACATTCAACATCTAACAGTTACATTAACATACCCCACACAATTCCAGCCTAAACTAAAATTAACAAAACAAATATTTATAAAATATATTTTTGTAGACCAAAATATCATTTTAATAAGTCCTTCGGTTAAACAGAAATTATTATATATTCAATTTAACGAACCGACCCATTTCAAGCGTACCTATTTTATCGTTGAATGCCATATTCATGAATAGCGCATTGCCCCCGTGTCGGAGCGAAGGGCGGCGAAGGGCGGGCGGCCGCGCGGCGACCGGCAGGGCCGCGCGTCACCATGCGGGCATGCCTTTAGTTCGAGCGTGTGTTATTAGGTCGAGTCAAACGTAACTGGCAATAAACTAATATAGAATAAGGTAGCATTAACGGTAGGTTAAACGAGCACTTGGTGCTCGGTGTGAAATGGGTATTCGAAAAGCAATAATAATGTAGTTAGTAAAGTCGCGCACCGTTGTCAAATAGACGCCGCAGACTTCCCCGTAGCCCTGTAGAGATGCCCCGAGGGCGGCGCCCCGGTCGGCGTCCGCGCACCCGTCTCGGGGCGAGCCAGCCCTCCTCCCTAGTCTAGTAGCTGGTGCCTCGAGTCAATTCGTCATTTGTTTTAACCCAGTCAATTAATAATATTTTTCAAAGATGGTTCCTGTATTTATTAAAATGAACTTTTATTCTGAAAATAAAATTATATAAAATTAAAGATGAAATTTTTTAAATCACGTTTGGATAGATTAAGAAATTGTAAAGCAATTTGACCATCAGAGTCGTATCATATTAACTTGAGAGTATCTTGCCGAGTCGAAAAGGAATGTGAGTTTGTGTGATAATACCACCTTGGTATAAAAAAGGGATTGCTTTGACTTTTAAATGTAATATTGTCTACTATTGAATATTATTTTTCATGTATTTCGGTCTTTCCTATATTTCTGAAGTAAAAATTTGTTTAAGGATTTTATTTTTTTAGCATTTTAGATATTAACTTTGTGTGTTAAGATTGTCTGTACAGGGTGCATCAGGAATACGAAATAATAATTAACCGTTTGCACGAGTAGGTATCGGGTATAAGTGAATGGTATAATTCTTTTATTGAAATTCGATAATGATTTTTCTAACCTCTCATTATGAAATCTCGTTCCGATGCCAAATTTTAAAGTTCCATTTTATGAATATTATTAGCCACCCGTCATAGATAAAGTTTAATGCGATACCTGAGACAAATACTCAAAGGTATTTAATGCAGGTATGTAACTCAGAAACGATGACAGTAAGGTGTAATCGGCCTTCACTGAGCAACAACATATACACTAGATTTTGAAAGGTTTGTGAGTTGTTTTTTGCCTATATGGGCGCCGAAATCGTGCTATTTTTCACTGGGCCTAATCAATCTGGCTGCGCACATTTTGAAAGTACATAAAAACTGGCCTAGCAGCCAACGTGTTAAATAATATTTCGTTGGTACTTCTGAAACATTCTGTATAGAGGCAAAAACTCGAGCCTAGTCATTATATTCCCAGATCCAAAGTAGTTCTGTAGAAGTAGTGCCACATTTTGTCTACTCTCTTAGGTATTACATAGTTCCCTTACCTACGTATTGTAAAATAGAATTGACCCTCCGTTCGCCGACTGTTTTATTCGTTTAACTAGATCATTCATACGTCGTAGAATTCGTAGTCGCGAGGTGTCGAAATGCGCGCGTCTACTTGCCAATATCAAAACGAACTGTATTGTCTCATTGAGAAAGTCATTCTTTAACGAAGTGATATTCAAAGCGCGAGCGAATTTAAAGCGTTCTTTCACACTGAGTTCATTTTGGTACTCGCAATCATTTCAAATTTTGAGGCTCCATTGTGCTGGGGGGGGGGGGGTTATTGGCCAGATAAACGGTCTAGTAGGTTCATTGTTTAGTCCCTTCAGTTTAGTGTAGAATGTACATCACTGGACGCGGCGAACGGACGGTTGAAAATATAAATTATTTTTACAAAATATATGTAACATGTAAGCTCTACCAGACAAGGTGACGCGTATAAAGCAATATAACGTAAATTGTAAGCAATACTAATGTAGAATTTGTTGGATTATTAATATTTAGTCGATTATTAGATATGTTGGTGCTTCGGAGTACTGTTGTATTGAAAAGGAATATTACGTAAAATGTGATCAGGATGCATCAAAATTAATAGGAATTATCTCCATATTGATACTTGACTATTTTTTTCTAGCTACCTTGCTTTTAGCCTGCCGCACACTGATTGGGGCGTCGATACATTCGCGTCACTTTTTGTGCTATACCAAAACCACCTGTATTGACTCATAAAAACGTTAATTATTCAACTAAATGATCGTGACGAACAGTGCGAGCGAAATTTGACGCGTGGGGGCATGGCTTTGACATTGATACAGAGTTCGTTTTGTTTTTTTTTCCTTAATTTTGCGCTCGCGTTGACTCCTCAGTGTGCGGGAGGTTTTATTAATAGTCTAGGTTCATGTGTCTCTTTTTTAGAATCCCTTCGAAAAATTATTTGTATGTCTTACAATCCGTAATCTTCGTATAAAAGAAAAAAAAACAATTGCAAAATAATGGCTTTTAACGATACAAAATTAAAACGAAGATATTTTATTCGAAAATTTATACTAACGTTATTATAATTGTAGCAATTACACGTGTAAGTAGGTATATAACGATTAACGAAACCAACTTAAAATATACACGAAATTATGATAGGTAATATACATAAAATGATATCTGTAAATATGTCCCTGTGTACCAAATTTCCCTTCTTTACAATTTTTGTAGTCGTAGTATTTTAGATTAAAGATAATTAATACATAGTAAAGATAATCGTAAGCAGTAGGGCCACGATGATTACTAGTAGATAACACTGTACATTGTAGTTACCAGTAAAATATGGCACTTTCAGTTTTGTTAGTGTGACAAAACGTAATAATTTAAACACATACCAGAAATACACCAAAATCTTCAACAAACTGTAAGCCCACTAATATGCCGTAGCGATAAGAAATATGTAAGATGTCTAACTGAAAACAATTGCAAAGTTCTAAACATAAGTAGGGTTAGGTACATACAGTGATACAAATGAAAAAAAAACCAAGTCCAAATTAGCAATGCAATAAGCAATACATTAGATATAATTACAAGTTCTGTAAACGATTATTAGATTGGAGTCAAATTGAAAATTTTAGTTAACACGTTTAGTGCGATACCGTTCTAAAAGGCCCGGTCCGTGTCTCACTTGTGGTGCGGCTAAGAAAAGTATTATTATTTAACCTTCTCTGATTAGCATTGTCTCTGATTAACAGGACAGGTTTAAAACGCCCTGTATCGCAGGAATGGGAAGTGTAGAACAATTAGTACCTATTTATCTAGAGTACAGGTTCAATCCGTTAGATAAAGGGATCCTAGTCCCACTATGTATACAGGCTGTTTCAGAAGTCCGAAATAATACTTGATCGTTTGCATGAGTACCGGGTATATAACCGAATGGCATACAATGTCTGTTGAAATTCGATGATGTTTTTTCAACTTTTAGGTATAATCTGTCTAAACTAAACATCCATACCGTATATGTACCTAAAATATTATTTCGGACTTCTGATACAGCCTGTATAGCCTCGGCAGGTACCAGGGAGCCAGGTAGGCTAGGTAGGAGTCATAAAGAATTATAAGTGATGTACACTCTATCCGCGCATCGAGGAGATCATAACTATCTATAGTCGCAATGGGAAGAGAAAGACTCAAGAATACGTATAATTAGCGCTTTAGTGAGACAATTGCTGAGATCAAAGACGCTATAGACCGGAAACAGACTTACACACATTATCCGATTTTCCTATACTCGTATTGTTCCACAATTTAGTCACCGAAATTAGTTAGGGTTACATTTTCAGTGTCTGTATACATCATCATCATCGTCATTTCAGTTTTAATTTATGTGTTTTTCTTGGTATTGAAATTAAATTGGTCGCGCGCATAAACTTGTTTTGTCTACATGAATGACGGTTAACTACTAATTATATATTAATTTGATACATAATTAAGTAGAAATATATTTTGCATATTTAAATAACATGCCAGAATGAGTAGGTATTAATTAAAATTCCAAAATTAAAATACAGTTACCAAATACCAGTTGTAATATGGTATTCGTAGCGTCTCGTCGAGAATTTCGTATGTTGAAAGTGAGGGTTGGCTTCTTCTGTAGTTAGATTTATCCATGGTTAATAATGACGTTATTCAATGATGTTTAATATACAGTGGTACACTGCAGTGCACCCACACTTCACCTATATATTTAGCTCCCACTGGAGCGGAGATCCTATTGCCATTTAACGCGCACGTCCATCAATAGGAGGGAGATACGGGCCATAGGGCATAGTCCAACTTCACAAGCCGTTCTAACGATGTCGGTTTCCTCATGGTGTTTATTTTCACCGATTAGAAAGTGGGAATTGTGATTGAAAATATTATTCACACATGAAATACGAAATATCCCAGAGGTTTAGTCCCGGGATTTGAAGTCGCACCCCTTGCGTTCAAAGCGCGCGTTCTTCCAACTGGGCTACCACTGCTATTTTTACCCACCAGTCTAATTCTCGTTTACAGAATGTATTGTAGATAAAATGACTTATTTAATAACTAATTGAAGACAAATTATTGTATGGTAATAATGTGAATACTTGACATGAAAAGCAATAATAAAGCAATATTAATTTTATTAGATTTAGTTGTAGTTTAAAACTTATACTGGCTTAGTAAGTAGACTGCGAATCAGGTGATATGAATTAAAAATTGTACTCTTTGTATTTTATCTAGGATATAAATTTGGGCTATTATTTATGGAAGTGCTATTTTTAGATGAAACTTCGTTCAAAAATAAATTATTTTATGATGTCGAAAAGTACGTTCGAAAGATACGAAACACTCGCCGTGAGTGTTCTTGCGAATTCAGATTGGTTACTTCAAAGGGCAAAAATTGTATGCTACGTGCGATACGCTGTAGCACTGTGCTACGAGTGAGAACGCTGTATTTTATAAATAGTTTGAACAAGATGCACTTACTATCGCATATCGTGCCGTATCTTACGCCGAAGAAATTCAAAATCTCTAAGGAATAACGTTTTTAACCAATGGAAAGAACGAACATGTCCGGATCAAAAGATGTTCCACATAAATAACAAACTCGTTTTTGTTGATTCGGCGACCAATTATTTGAACATAACAAAACGAACTCTATGAACTCATCAAACAATCTCATTTTTTCAACGAAATGTCATCACTGATGCAAACGGATTATGGCGCGTGGTCGTGTAACCGATGCGACAAAGGTATCTTCAAGAAACGAGCATACTCATTCCTTAAAGGCCGGCAACGCACTTGCGATGCCCCTGGTGTTGCAGGTGTCCATGGGCGGCGTTGATCACTTACCATCAGCACGTCTGCTCGTTTGTCACCCGATCTCACAAAAAAAAAAAAACTTTTGCTACAGAAATTCGATCTCTCTGTTTCGGTCAAACACAGAGTTCGTTTTGGTTTTGACAAAAAAATCAAGGCGCGTTTATACTTTTGAATTAATTTACTTGAATCTATTTCACAATAAATAAATCGGATTGCGTAGATTACCATAATATTAAGGTATCATAATAATAGCCGTAATGTACCTAAATTATTTAATATATTATCAAAAGCAATTAAAGGCTAGAGAATAGTCATTAATGAGCAATAAATATGAGCAATATTAGTTTAGTGTTTCATAAATTGAACATATTCTAGGATACTTTAGAACACGGCTAAATAAGAATCAATGAAAGTAATAATATCATTTATAAGTATCGACGCTTATTGCGTCTTGAAAAGCTGTCCTGAACGTCTTATTGAATACACATTGGTGGGCGAAACGATAAGCAATAATATTATTTAGGAAAGTAAAATACTACCAAAAAATATTAATACAATGGAGTTGTACTAAATGCAAATTAAAAACTTAGTTATAGAGTTTGACGTATAACTGATGCAAACAAAACGCATTAAAAAATACAAAGTCAATTGAGTTATTGCAATAATATTGTTGTAATCAAAACACTAACGGCCATAATTTTTAAAAAATATTATAAATATATCTAACAATCTATTCTCGGGTCTTTGTAAAAAAAAATAATTCATAACCAAAGTGTACAATTTATTCCTGTGCTTATCAATTAACTAGGTAATAAAAAACTATACAAAAAACCTTTCTTCATTTTCGCCACTGATCTCAAGCTTTTACTTTTTTAAATATTTAATGTCGTAAAAAAACTCTCACAAAGTAGTAAAGTTAAAACAATAAGAAATGGCAAGGGGCAAGTCTTCAGCTCTCTACACCTCTTTTACACCGGCCATTTTCCGTAAGCCGACACTTCACGGCCGCAGGTACTGTTCACCAAATTTGCCTACTCGTGACTTCCACTTAAGTGCCAGTTAGTACAGTAAAAACTAACGATACTATTAAAATATTGTAACGAAAGACGTGCTAAAATTGCAGTAGGTACCTGGTTTTGACCATACTATGTAGGTAAGAGGGGCAATTATTGCTAATTTGATGATGACTCAGCAGCAATCATACGTAGCGATGCGTGACGAGCAGTATCTGAAATCGATCATCGTGTGCTATCTTAATTGCTACCTACTGTACAAGTAAATGTGATTGCATGGGTTCATGCAATCACATTTACTTGTACGTGTGTTCATGCTTGTAACGTCAGTAAGAAATTATAAATAACATAAAAATGCTGGACAAGTTTTGCTTTTGTTTATAACTTTTGCTGGCACCAAATTGAGTGTATCGTCTTTGCCATTCTTCTAGTGATGAAGACAAAACTATATTTCTGTCACCTATAGATTACTCGTAGCTCGCTATCCAGCGAAATTAGGGCCAGTACTTAATGCCTAAGGGAAAGGGAGAGTCACCCTTGACCTGGTTTATTCACGGTCCATGGAGTGACCTTGGCCACCTTGTACCACCTTAATTACATGAGCAATGCAGCCAAAACGCTACATTACATTAAACATCGCGATACCAATCGCTAGTAAACACTATTAGCATCTAAACACCTCTGCGTCCTTTGGCGAAAATGAAATTGGTACTTTAAACAAAAAATAAATTTAACGGGCTTAAACCCTTGGATAGAAATGCGATAAATATGAAATAAAAATAAAAACCAAGAGCTGTGTTCACTAATTGACTAGACAGAACTCGTATCGAAGCTCGGATATCCAACAACGGACATTCGTTTTCCACAAATCGACCTATTGCATTTTGTACCGGCAATTCAATGAGATGTCAATTGAGACGGCTTCTTGTTCACTCCCTCCTCGAGTCGCCTATTGTTCCGAGCCTTCATGCTCGGCGTTGTCGCTGTGCTCATTTTTATGCTCGAATCAAACAAATAAACTCGCTTTTCCGGGATTCCATTGTTATAAGGGGTATCGCTTTTGCGAATTAATTATTACGACAACGACGTTAGCAAGCAATAAATCGAAATTTAACAACGAATTGTGATTTTTAATTATTTCCACAACGAAATTTATCGTTTTTATTTAGTCGGTAACGCCTAGACGATTTAGAAATCAAATTATATTTACTTATCTTAGTTTAGTGAAATTTAATTAATGAATTAGGCGCAGTTGTTACGAGAATATTTTTAACTTTAGTTTTTTTTTAATTTAACGTCGTCCGTTTTTATGTATGTAGAAGTTATAGTTATATTTCGCGATGTATATTTAGGTATTTATATTTGTAATTTTTATCTTTTGAGTATGTTGAAAGATCCTTATAAATATATATATAATGTAAACTAGTCTAGTCTTAGCGTATATGTACTGTAGCTATATAAAAAATAACCCTAGCAGTAGTGAGAGAAGTGATTATACATTATGTGATGCGTAGTTCGTGAGTGGTAGAAAGCTAGGCTTAGTTACAAAATTAGACAGACACTGATTAACGAATGGTTGACACTGAATTTGCCTTATGGTTTTTTGTATAAGTGAGTTTTATGAAGTGTGGTGTTTATAAAAATAACTTATTAGTATTTTATTTTCGTTTTAAAAGTTCCTTGGCTTTCATGATATGAAGAAACTCTTAAGTTATACAAGAAAAGTGAGTCCCTAACATAATATCAGCTATATAATTTTGCCTTAAACGCATACCTACCCATTTCGATAAATTATTATTCAATTACCAGCACGCTATATATACACACTCACTTATACAAAGACTAACGAATATACAAAAGTTTGGGTGAAACTTTGTATTTAACTTAGAATAACTATTCCAATGGTTCTCATAAATAAATTAAAAATATAACGACCAAAATAATTACGTGTCACTTTTTATAACTGCATAGTTCAATAAGGTTCAGTCCATCTATTAGTAGAGACGTATGATTAAAGACCGTGGGTGTATTCCAACGTAGCTTAAAAACGAGAATCTCTTAACATTCACTATAGACGGACTCTCTTATTCATAATACGTATTAAGAACATTATTGTAGTAAGTATATTATAATTACCTACCCAGTATCCTCTTCTCTATTACGTATAAATTGTAGTTATATACCTACGTATTTATATATTTTCGCTCTGGCAACATAGCAATAATAAAACTTCACGCGGAAAATACATCCCAGATTATTATAATCATGGCAAACCTTGCGTTTTGTTATTTCTACTATTAAATCTTGTAACATTTACAATACTAAGAACCAAGTTGTATCTACAATTATTCCAGTTTGTAAATATTACTTTAATCTTGGGACACGTCCGATTCTATTCTATTATCTTTATAGTTTAAAGTAGAAACAGTATGATACATGTATCAACAACATAATAAGTATATGAAATGTAACAAATCATTATGTAATAGTAACGAGAACCCTATGTGTACAGTCCAACAGTTATATGTTGGTATAACTAATAACTTCCAAGTAAGGATCTCCTCTTTGCAAAAACAAAAAGAATAACATGGACCATAGTTTTTCGCTCTGTCCTTCAATGCCATAGCTACTCTTCGTATAGCTCTGCAGCGATTTTTCCGCAATTGTTGTTATCTCATGTACCTACTTGTAGTATAAGGCTATTATATGGGAAATCAACAATGGCGGAGTCAGATAAACCAGAAAAATTTACCGCAGCGCTGGTTCGAAATGCCATCTCCGTTATAATATCTCCATGTTCGATTCTGTATCAATGTATAGTATTAATCAATGTCAAATTCGCGTCGCGACTTACTTTCGTAATGCTTAATATAATAGAATAATATAAAGAATTGTCTCACCTACAAGTGAGAAGGTTCTTTACCAATGGGCCCAATTCTGTTGGCATCAGACTGAACTACACTAAACTTAGCGACTTACTGTTGTTCTAACGGCCGGTTTATTATTTATTTATTGATTTGCACAATTCTGCATGAGTAAAAAACTGTACAAGATCGCAACATTTTTTGTACCATCGAGTTTGGTTTAGTCAGTCATGGTCATGGTTTATCTAGTCATCTCTTCCCTATTAGTTTATAACAAAACTGTTTTGTTAAAATAAGTCTTAATCTCACCAACGCCGACCTATAACTGTTGTATTAGTATCGTGCAGCTTGGCTAGTTTCGGCGCATTGACGAGACTTATGTCACACAGACTTATGTCACAGAATATGTCAATGTTGTCTCTCTTTCTCCTGATTGGGATTCGGTGCGACAAATTCCGTGACACTGATCTGATCTTGGCATGCATGCCATCTCCACTGTATAAAAATGATAATTGCGTATAAATTATCCCCAGGAAATGATTTTATTTTAATCTTGCAATTACGTATATATATATAACATAATACTAGATTATCGTTCATATTTAATTGCTATACATTGTAACTATTACTGCATAATTATCCTCTTAAACGTGGTAAGTATGTCAATTTTTTAATTCACATATTCCTTCCTAAAGCAATTATTATAATATATACTTACCAAGAGTACCTACAGAGTTAATAAATAACATTGCATGAAATATATAGTAATTATAATATTTAGTGTAATTATTAAGTACTTATATGTATGTCTTAATCCAAACGTCTCATTATTTTGGAATTAATTACATTAATTGGAATGTTAGTTTACAATTTGTATATTTATTTACTAACTACATGAGACAATTTGTAGATTTGTAGATACAGCCGTAATATTTTACTCTATACCTAATAAATAGTAAGTGAACCATACCGATATACCTATCCGATATCCTAATCCTAACCTTTCAACTTAACATCACATACTGAAGATAGATACTTACAACAGTTACAACTCTTTGCTAATGTATCAACAATCATAATTTATAACAGCTAATGTAAAATATAACGGTTCTTTGTGGAAATGCATATAACAATATTATACTTATCTAAAAGAGCATGTACCTAATTATGTATCCTTACTACTTATACAACCATTAAACAAAGCAATGTCGAACTGTATACCTAGTTATCTGCGTGTATTTTTTTTTACCCAAATTTCTACTTCGTTAGTGATCTACGAAAATGGTATATCCCTACTTATCATACTTATTCTTTGTAGTAAATGGCATAAACATATTTTTTAACAGATTTAAGCGGTAGTTAGCGAACAGGTAATATAAGTTGGAAGTTTATATGGATGCAGTTGTCATCAAAATAATATTGAGACTATTGCACTGTCAGCCCTATTCTTGGTAAAAGGCAAATTCGTATAAATATTGGAAAAAATAGCAGACAGGCAATTATATCCTAAAGAAGAGATATCCATAGATTTAATATAGTATAGGTTTCCGCTGCAAATCAATTTAACAGTTCTCATAAAATAAAACATACCTATTTGTCGTTGAAATAATAGTAAAGGATATTACGACAGGTATTCTTTAAATCAAGTTTAAGATTGATGCTTTCCTTAAGGATACATAGGCCGGAAGGATACAGAACCGGTTCCCAACCAATTTGCAAAATGTAGTTAATCGTTTTTTATCGGTTACCGGAGAAATTTCAAACGGTGCACTTTTAGCGTCCATTTTTCAGGGGCATAGTTGATTTACCGTCTATCTCCAATATTCTTATGTCAATAATTGCAGATGGACTTTTTCCACCGTATTCTCAACTCTAAACACGGATTATACGGACAAGGTCACCAATGCAGACCTCAAATTATACGAGAGCATTCTTTCGTTAAGACTTATACGAAACAATAATATTTTTTGACTTCGTGGAAACATGATCCTTAAAATCGAGAATAGGTATGATATTATGACACATATAATTTTCCAAATTAGATTTGATTCGCGTTTGAAATATATCAGGTCAGATGCTAAGCAACGCTTGTAGTTAGGTAATACACAATGGATGGGGCGAGCTTAATACTGCCCCGGCCTTGTAGCATGACCGCTTAGACATAAGTTCTATCTCTTATAACTGTCAGATTCGTCGAGAAAATAACGTCACACCGAGCCATGTCCAGTACAAAAAGCTCTAAGTATTGAAATTTTCTCGACAAAGCTACAGCTGTAGCATGTGCGCCAAGACTACACTTATGTCACGGAATACCTTGATGTTGTCTCTTTCTCTCGTATGAAATTGGAAAGCGAGCGAATCCGTGACAAAAGTCTTGCCTTGACATGCGTGCTAAGCCTGACAGTTGAAAGAGATAATACTTATATGGGCTTACTTCATGATGTTATTTCCGGACGGTTGGACTGTCCTGAATTAATTGAGCGCGTCACCTTTAATGTTCCTAGACGACGCACCCGGCACACCACTCTCTTTCATGTTCCCTTTCACTCGACTAATTATGGTAAAAACTCTGTTTTAACTAGAATAGTAAATACATATAATTCCGGATTCAACGATGTTGACATCTTCAACCTAGTCAAACACTCATTTAAAAAGAGGGTAAAATCTAAACTTTTAACGAGCACGTAAGTTTTATTTCTTACTATAAGGAAGTATAATGTGTTATGAAAGTAATGACATAATTTAAACATTTTTCTATACACAGTTATTGTAATATTTTCAAATACACACGATATATCAGACGGGGATATCATAATACACATACTCACTCACTCACTCAGAGACACACACACACACACACACACACACACACACACACACACACACACACACACACACACACACACACACACACACACACACACTCACGCATGCACACACACATGGCGATGGCGGACGTAAGCGATTATTATTATAGTATTGTATATAATAACAATTCTTGCATTGAGCGTTGTTTTATTAGTAAATATTGTTTTTTTTTTTGTAATTGTTAGTATTTTTTATAGTATGTGGATAGCTATTATTGGCCTAACATAATTAAGATCAAAACATTGTATGCATATTTTTAGTTTAAGGCTGTTGCTTTCCCAAATAAAGATAAAAAAAAAAAAAAAAAAAAAATATCTACGGGATCATGCTCAGTCTACAGATCAGAGAAAATTACGTGTGTCTGACGGTAAACGAACTCCCACATACCTGATGTGAGACGAACCAGCCAACCCAGATCCCCAATATTGCAACACAGCTGAGAATTATAGCGTATTCGAATATAAACTCAGTTACCGAGATAATACGACTTATGTTCACCATTGCCATTAATAAATTAATTGTATTTTTTTTACCAAGTCTCTTTAGAAAAACTCTAGATTAGAGCTTTCAAAAGAAACCACAAGTTAATTTTATGAGCCAATAACAGTATTAACATCCAATAAATCCAAACAAATCAATCATGTTTCTACAAACTTCCAGCAAATAAATCCCGTCTCATTGTCAGACTGAACTTTAAATCAAAACTACCCCCTTACCACCACCTGTGGGGTTAGCACGCATGTGAAGACAAGACCTTTGTCACCGATTCGCTCGCTCGCTTTCTTTCCAATTTCATACAAGAGAAAGAGACAACACCAAGATATTCCGTGACATAAGAGTAGTCTTGGCGCACATGCTACAACTACTGCTTTGCAGCAATGTTTTTAATATTACTTTCAGTTTTTAACAGTTAACTAATAATTTATATTTAGAAAACAAGAATACTAGAGGTGATAAGGTCCCAGCAGAAATGATTTTCGGAGTACAGAATTAAGTACCGATTTCAATTCGAGCGCTTGGGTCATATACCCTTGATGAATAAAGTAGACAAAAAAGTCGCTGAAAACCTCTACAAACGCCCGATTTGACTTCCGCTCGTTAGGTTCAATTTGTATTGTTCAGGCCCATTTGTATTGTTATATAATTAACTAAATTTGTGTTGCCGTGTATTTGAATATTATTAATTTGTTTTGATTTAGTATTACCAAAGTACTTACATGCAAATAAATTGTATTGTATAAATGTGTTTTTTTTACCCCGTAACCTGTTTAAATTAAGAATTAACTCTTTCAAAGGAGGTACGTATAGACTAAGCAGTGGTAGCCGAGTGGTCGAACGCACGCCTTGCAATCAAAGTGTGCAGGTTCAAAACCCGGCTCGCACCTATACCTGTAAGTACCTATGAGAGCGCTAAATAAAAAAAATGCATTTCTTTTTTTAATGTAGTAGCACACGCCGGGTATCCGTTAGTACCTAATAGATAACACATTTTTTTTAGAATAAGTCGGAAACATCCTTAAGATCATACCTAAGAACGTATAACTTATATAATTATAGATAACATAGGCATTGTTTGTCATTATATAATCTTATACGTAGGTAACTACATAATATAGATTCTGAAATACGGGCCCATAACTATCTTCCACAACTTTTCTGTTCCGTGCGGTCTTATAAAACATACAAAGCTTAGCTCTATTGGCATGAATATTGGAAAAATCACGATTTAAACATATTAAATGTATCTACAACTCACCTGTTACGCTTTTCATATACATAATATACTTAATTTCCAACGAACAAAACACAACACACAAGTTTTAACTTTTTCCATTTACCGCCAAAATGCCGAACCACAGAGTGAAGTAAACAGCGGATATTGACAGAGTAAGAAATAGACCAAATCACCATTGCTTATAAGTTTCCTAATTTTACCAGATACATTTTTCTAGCTATCAAAACCCTTAAATTTTTACTTAACCTTCAGTAACATTGAAAAAGAAACCAGTCATTAGCTATGTATATATATTTTGCATTTAATACTTAATTTTCTTCGTCCAACATAATTTAAATTATTTGAGGGTGTTTCCCCAAACAATCTATAAGCTCAAGGAGCAATCAAAGCGGAGCGACTATGTCCTACTCTGTGGATTTTTTTAATGTTTATGGTCACCCCTCCTTGCCTTCCCGGCTTCTCATAGCTTTAGTTCCTTACTTCTTCTTCTTGGTACGGGAATATAAAATTAAACAGCACACTAGTAGAATTTTTGAGTAGTTGATACTCATAGGCAATAAGTATTTAGGTAAAACTCAAGTTCAACTCAATTTAACTTTTTTTATCGTGTGGAAAATGCCTTTACCCATGCTCCCCCCCGTGGGAAAGCGGGAGGGGTATACCGGGCTTAGTAGCAAGAGAATGCCACTCGCATGGGCAAGCGCAGCGCACACTCCCACCACCACTACCGACTAAAGACCCCACGGTGTTCCACCTATCCCAGCTATTGACGGGGGCATGAGATCGCTTGCGTATTCTCTGCAGCCCCCATCGGTGCCGTTGTCTGCCTTGCGGCTGACCCATCTCATGGATAAACATCGATGAGATTTTCTGCATCTGATTTTCCTCACAAATTTTATTATCTAAAAATCTACCAATTATAGGTGGAGTTAGTGACAACACTACCAATTTTACCGAAGAAGGAGAAGACTACAGATGCAATGTGATTTAAAAAATTATACATTTTCAAGTTTTATAAATGTTTAAAAATAAAGGTATGTTACCAATTATTTTTAATGAGATGTTTATAAAAGCATTATTTTAATCCCTATGATGTAGTGTTGAAACCTGTTATAGCTTCACTAATAAAATATTGAGATGTAGCAGGTACAAAATAATAATATCTATATTTATCAAATATCTTTGGTTTTTACATTTTGACGTTTGAGGTTCTGATTGTCGTTGGTTGAGCGAATGTGCTCTGCATGGCTCAGACTAGTATAATCTGTGGGTTGTTGCTTCGCTTCATTTCTTGTTGCTTTGCTTTGGTTGGAGTGAATTCGACTTGGAAGCAATCAGCGAATTTTAATTTTCTTTGAAAATTTCTTTTTTCTCCAACATGAGTAAGTATACTGTTAGTTATCTTAAAAATAGGTTGGGATTTTTATATTTACCGCGATCTAAACAAACTTGCTGTTTTTCGCGTATTTAATCCATTGGTTTAGTATCTTGTAATTTTTAGAATTGGATGGGTTTTTGTATCGTTAATAATAATAATCACTCATTGGGAGGTATAGGCAGTAGCTACATAAAGTGTTAAGTTAAATGTTACTAGTTTCATCGCGTAGACATTGTTTTTTGTTCTTATTCTAACGGTTTTTTTTTCTTGAGGTAGGTACTTAGACGAATAGTAAGACACCTACTCGTACCACCCGTCATTGTCGAGAAAAGGTCAAAAACAACAAATATATAGTATTTCATTTGACTATAGACTACAGCAATTAATTTTCTTTGCTTACAAAACAAATTTAAATGCTTAACATTAATGCAGGTACCCTATATTTTTATACTAATACATTAGATACCTACTTTTGTCATTAAATAGGTACTTACCTTTATAACACAATTCATGCCAAATTTTTTCAATGAAATCAATATTACATAAATAAGAAAACATATATTTTTTGTAATATTACCTACATATAATTTTAATTCTATAGAGAGTTTAATTTACCTAGAAGCTAGTATAGCTCTACCCACAAATTCTGCTCAATCAATTATAAAATCAAATTTCTTAACTTAAGTATGTTAGGTACTCACAGCTTTTGATAATAGGTTAAGACCTGAATGTGACCTATATGTCTCATAGCATTGTGTCAAGTCTATTGTGTCAAGCATGCAGGGCTCGAGTGGTCAATTTGATTGTGCTTAGGCAAGTCTTTAGACAAAAGTAGTTCTTTGAGGAGATAAAACTAGAAGTGGTTGTGTGATAAATCCACAAAAAATCTACCATCTGTGTTATGGAGTGAGGTACATTTCATCAAAGAATGAGCTTTATCAAACTAGTCAATATAGCTCATTTTGTTCTATGAAAATAATTATTGCACGAATTTTGTCACATCTGTGGACCTGGAGCGTAACACCAATTCAATTCAATTCAATAAATTTATTTCAGATAATTACATCCATATGTGTTAGTAACAATTTTTATTTAAGATTATGTTAGTAGATTACGAACGACAATTTACAAAATACAATTTAGACAATTTACAATTTCAATTAATAATTCTTATTTTTTTATTTATATATTATGTTAAATCTATATCTAATCTGTTGAATAATATTTTACTGGGACATAATTTGTGATAAAAAATATTTTTTGAATTGCCAATAATGTGATGTGTGATTGTTAAGCTAATAAAATACTAAGTAGGTACAAACAAACGATGTAGGTATCTACTAAATTATCTATTTTTATACACCGCTTCCTCTTGATTGCTGCAAAGCTATTAGTACGCGTCTCGGCAAACATCCCCGACGTACTGCAGCACCACGGCAGTCCCAACAGTGCCCTGAACACATTGTATTGCACTCTATTATTATTGTATGAACGCCACGTGAAACCGACCCACAGGCTGCAATGTATGTGCATGTCACAAAAGTATAATACCTGCCTAGTAAATATTGACAGCTTCAAAAATTAAAATAGAACATTTCAATACTCAATATTTTTTTATTGCAATGATAACAATATTAAATACATTGTCTTACAACCATCCCACTTGGTCTAGTGATTCTAATGTAGGGTCCTTGGCTCACCGCAACTAATAGTTGCAGTTCAATTCCCATCGGTAACAAATTACGGAATTTGCCCTGACCTGGGTATTACTAGGATCACCAGTCCACTGCATGGCGCGGTTCAAGATTGGATGGAAGTAAAAAAAAATTTTTTTTTATTTATTTTGAGTAATTTTCACTGTAATTTTCTTGAACTTGTCATAAATAATTACATGATTGCGTCCAGGTTGTTCAAAGAAGTGTAATCCCCGTCCCCTGCTTGCCGCTCTTTTGTTTGAGTTTTCGCACATTTGTAAAAGGTCGTTCAATTTTGATGCCTGTTCAGACAGACCTTCTCAGTTTCGGCCTAAACTTCGGTTAAATTTGGCCATAGCCGAAGCTTCGGTCGGACTCGAAGATTTGATTTCGGTGGCTATAACCACCGAAGTCAAATCTAAATTCGCGCGCGTCTTCGATTACATTTTATTGAAAACTAGCGGACGTCCCGGCTTCACACAGCTGAACATTTTTTCGGCCGAGTAGTTTTTAAGTTTATTCGTTACATACAAAAATACAAATCTTTCCTCTTTATAATATTATAGTATTAATTGAAAAAGAGCATTTTATATGAGTGAGGTCACTTCGTTTTGGTATGGGCAAAAAAATTGGCCGCATATTGCGACATATTTCAATTCAAATCTCTTTCAGTGCCCCGAGGGTTGAGCGGTAAAGAGAAGCATACCAGCCAGTATAAATACTTACAGCCGCGTACCAAATGGGCTAAGAAGACACGCAAGCCGAAGCCTGTTGAGGACAGCGAGGAGTCCTCGCAGTCTGATGAAGAGCAGGCCAAGTCCAAGAGCCCCTCGCCTGAACTCGAGGAACCAACTATTAAGTTGCCAGAGGTAAGCTGATTAGGCAATGGCTACCGAAAAGAAAACACCTAACATCCATTCTCCTCTCTACTCTCGCACACACACTCTCACATACACTTGTGTAAGTGTATGTGAAAGGTGAAGTGTGGGCGCACTGCTGTGCACCTCGGCCTACCCCTCCGGGAATACAGGCGTGATGATGTATTTTTTGTATTTATAGATAGTAACTAAGCTGCATAGGGTAAGCTGTTATATGTATATAAATCTTAATAACAAATATCTTATACAGGAGGTGCTGCAGACATTGTACAAACCGCCCGGCGTCCTGCTGATCGCCGGCCAAGTGGCCTGGGACCTGGTGGCCAAGCGGGACAACAATGCCGCCACCCGCTCCCACCCCCACTTATACGTGTTCCACAAATTCACCGAGCAGAAGGTAACTTCATAGGAAACGCGGTCCTGCAAGGCTATTATGTAATACTTATTTCCGTTTGAAACCAAAACAAACAACGTGAAGGGTTCTCAATATATTTTGATAGACGCTCTAACTAGTGATGTGCCGAATCGTTAAAAATGTATATCCGCGGATATGGATCCGAATACAGATATTTGGCGTCAAGATCCGCGGATACATACGGATACGGATCTTAACAATTTTATACGGATTTTTAAAGCTTATCACAAAGATTTGTCATTGATCTCATTATAAAGAAGACCATTGAGCTATGTAATATTGGTATGGTAACTCACTACGATAAATGATTGCAATATAAAGGTGCCAAATATTTGAGTTTAAGAAATAAAAAATAATCTGAATGGAGTTTAATAGTTTTTCATTGCTACTTAATCACCTATAAGTATATAGAATTTCATAAGTCTTGAAATTAAGAAGGTAAAAGATCCGCCGAAAAAGTAACGGATACGGATTTTTCTTTTCCCGCGGATATCCATGGCACATCACTAGTTCTAACAGAGGTCAATAGAGCCACCCCCGCATGCTAGGGCATCCAAACGATGGTTTCAACGTGTGTAGCGTATGTACGTTGAAACAATTTTGTGTTTCATATATTCTTATGTATGTACCTAATTAAATAATTACGTTAGGTAGGTGTATAGTTTAAGCAAGTGAGTATTCCAGAGTAGCTCTGAGCGCAACCGTCGGCAACTTGGCGATTTGATATTTTAGCATTTTATAGAGTTAGTTATTTTTTCACATAAACCAATACAGTAGGTATGCTTAGCATGACACTAGCGACAATATTTCTATCGACATCTTAAGCCCTGTCGTCGATTTTGATGACATGACTAATGTGCTCCTGGGTCTGTACCATGACCGCGTAGACATAAGTTTTATCTCTTTCAACTGTCAGATTCGTCGATAAAATGACGTCACACCCGGTCATGTCCAGTACAAAAAGCTCGAAGTGACGTCATTTGCTCGATATATCTGACAGTTAAAACTTATGTCTACACGATCATGCAAAGGGTGCTGCTAAGGACGGTAGTTAAAGCTCGATATGATGTGATTTGACGTTATATCTGACAGTTGGAAGGGATAAAACGTGTCCAAGCCCGCTGGTACTTATGAATCTTTAATAAACAATTAAAGGTATATTATATATATATATATATAATATAATATTATATATATATATATATAATATACCAAACGACGCAGAAAAATCTGGCCGTCAATTATATATATATATATAATATAATATTATATATATATATATATAATATACCAAACGACGCAGAAAAATCTGGCCGTTCGATTGGTATATATAAAGGGGGTGATCTATTTGCGAACCGGCGAGCTAACGGCTCGTCGACTCACGTTGGTGATCCATTAGCGTACCAAAAAGTCATCTCTCATCATTGCCGAAGTCATGGCGGTTTTTTTGCACCGCGGACTTTGAATTTCAAGCATGCACAAAGGGCCAGCGAGCAAGTCCGCAGACTTATAAGTGCTCCATTGGCTGTTTAGACTTTTGGCTCGCGAGTTCGTTGGCGAACCGGCGGTCTTACTCGCAAATTGATCATCCCCTCAACTCATTTTACGATTTTTTTGTCACTTTTGGATTTCGTTTCAAACGTCGATATGTATTACAATTATACGTACTTAACTAGCCTAGTGCAGCTTGCACTGAAACCATTTGGCAGGGGAAATTTATCCCTGCCATTTAACTTTCGAAATAATACATGTTTTTCTCATATTTATGCTAATCCGTCGAGGCAATACCGAATTCTTCCAATTTGCAATCGTAAAATAGCCCCTCATTTTCCACACGTTCCGTATGCATTCACTGTGTTTGTGTGCAGCGTCCGAGGATGCATCGTTTAAAAGTTATTTTTACATCATCATCACGCTTGTATTTCCTGAAGTATTAGGCAGAGGTGCAGTGCAGTGCAGATGTATTTTCGTCCCAATGTAATATTAGGTGAGATATTGTTTTACTGATGGCCATATAATACACTATGATGAGTGTTATGTAACACCACGACGGCATAGTCTAAAGTTAGGTTGAGGTACCCAAGTGTAAATTAACTGGTACTTTGCCACCTATACTAAAATAATAATTTTTATTTCAAACAAATGTCAAAAAATTATCACTTCTTAAATATCTGATAAATAAAAAAAACCGGCCAAGTGCGAGTCGGACTCGCGCACGACGGGTTCCGTACCATTTTATCGAATAAAAACGGCAAAAAAATCACGTTTGTTGTATGGGAGCCCCTTTAAATATTTATTTTATTCCGTTTTATAGTATTTGTTGTTATAGTGGCAACAGAAATACATCATCTATGAAAGTGTCAACTCTCTAACTATCACGGTTCATGAGATACAGCCTGGTGACAGACTGACGGACGGACAGCGACGTTTTAGTAATAGGGTCCCGTTTTACTTGTTGGGTACGGAACCGTCAAAATAATTCGTTGTCTATTAGAAATAGCGGTTTTGGCTAATCCAATTACAAAATCATAGTATATTAGTCACAGTACTATTGTCGGTGGTGATAAAGCACATGCGACATGCGACTACACTTGGTAATACGCTTGCGCTGTCAATGACATTTCGTTGGAGAATGACCTTTTTTAGGGTTCCGTACCCAAAGGGTAAAACGGGAACCCTATTACTGAGACTTCGCTGTCCGTCCGTCCGTCCATCCGTCCGTCTGTCACCAGACTGTATCTCATGAACCGTGATAGCTAGAGAGTTGAAATTTTCACGGATGATGTATTTCTGTTGCCGCTATAACAACAAATACTAAAATACAGAATAAAATAAAGAATTAAGGGGGCTCCCATACAACAGACGTGATTTTTTTTGGTCGTTTTTATAGATAATGATACGGAACCCTTTGTGCGCGAGTCCGACTCGCACTTGGCCGGTTTTTTATAAGCCAATAAAGTTCGATTTGGTATCGGCAAAAAAATGCAGCACACGACGTGACGCCACCAGCGTGATCTGGGCTTAAGGATGCTGATCCTTATGCTAAGCGGCTGACCCAAGATGTATCTTGTAAACTGCGTTTTATCTCCGTGTAATGATTTTCAGTCTGGTTGAATGTTTCATTCAATATGAATTTTAAATTTTATTGATTGATTTGATGCGTGTCGCGCCGGCGTCTCTCCACGTTCGCATTAGTATAATCGGGGTTCAGGGTTCACTTTTAACACCTTGTACAAATACCCGCGCGACCAATTTTTTTACTGTACTGTATTATAACACATATAAAAAGCGCATTTAACAACTCGCATGCCTTCGGTAACGTGAGCGAGTCTAGTCTGGATTTTTCTACTATCTTTATGAATCTACAATGTTGTTTAAAATACATGTATCACACGCCTGCAGCCATTGTTAAGTAGCTACTGTATGTGGAATCTTTTAATGATGACAGAACATCAATAGGTTAATTTAATTTTTCTGACAAAATGGAAACATTGACTCGACATCATCCCCATGCAATGTCATTGTAAATATTTTTTTGACATTGACTTACAATGCTGCATCTTTTTAACCGACTTCAAAATGGAAGAGGTTCTCAATTCGACGGGGTTTTTTTATAATAATTTTTCTGTTCAATCATCGTAACTCAATAAGAGTTATAGAAGTAACAAAAGTAAGTCACCAAAAAAGAAAAAAACATCCTACAAAAATATTGTAACCCCTCAATACTATAGGTAACTAATTATTAATACCTTTTCAATTAAATACATCAAGATACCTGATAACAACGGATAACAACACTTATGAATATTTTAGAGATTTATTTATTTTTTAGGGTTTCATACCCAAATGGTAAAACGGAAACCCTATTACTGAGACTTCGCTGTCCGTCCGTCCGTCCGTCCGTCCGTCCGTCTGTCTGATAGTTAGACAGTTGAAATTTTCACAGATGATGTATTTCTGTTGCCGCTATAACAACAAATACTAAAAAACAGAATAAAATAAATATTTAAGGGAACAACAAACATGATTTTTTTGCTCGTTTTAATAGATAATGGTACGGAACCCTTGGGGCGCGAGTCCGACTCGCACTTGCCGGTTTTATTTATATCATCATAACTTACTACTATCTTTACAGGCAACCTAATAGAGTAGTGACTTAAACTTAAAAGTAACATATGTAATTGACTATGGAATATTCAATGACAACATAAAGATCAACCTTAAGATGTTACAATTTTTTTATTTTAGCTCATCTAACTAACTTTATTTTGGCTCATCAAAGAGTATGAAAAATTTATCACAATGTTATTGCATGGAGGTGTCGCATTTATTTCTATGCTTTAGGAAGCCTAGGCTTGGTTAATTTGGACGCCTGTAGCTTCTGCAGCGTTTAAAAGTAACAGCTGATTTTATAGCTGTGTTGCACCGCATTTTAAGGCAAATTTAACACGTGAATTGCCGTATTAAAATGATAATAACATATTTTTGACTTCAAATATTATGTTAGTTTAGAATAAAATAGAGAATCTACATTTTAAGGGTTAAAATACCCATTTTGCATCAAAATTTAAACTGAGTACATTGAAAAAAAGCTTGATTTATTCGCTCGTCCAAGTATGTTTGCGCAGTATCTAATGAATTAGGTACAGTCTGCCAGTCTGGTATCCATACATAACCCGTGGCTTGCGACTTTGCTCATTATATGTACCAGTAATTGCACTGCGATTGTATGATGGTAATAACCAGACTAACCCTTAACTGGCATTATGATAAACACATGGTTTCCACAAATTAAAATAGATTGTTCACAACAATGATATTCTAGTAAACAGATATGTTATGAGCACGCACTAGTGAAAACTCGAATATATCCTAATTAGGACTATATTTGATACCAACATGCGGATTGGTTGACAGATGAATGTTATACCACATAAAAGCGCAAGTGACAACACTAGCTATCTCTTTTTTTCTCGTTGGTTTTATCAAGCCATATCTTTTGCACATTTCTACGTGTTGTGAAATGAAAAGTGTATAACATATATGTTTACTAGAATATCATTGGTTCACAATAATGTAATCGCTCCGCGTAAACAAATGGACATGACATTAGCTGTCAACCACATGAAATGTGTCATTACAGAACATGTTAGAAACAGACCATAGAGTATCTAGAGTACGCCTAACGACTCCACTCTTCGTATAGTTCTGCGGCGAATTTTCCGCCATTGTTGTTATCTCATGTACCTGTAGTATACGGCAACTATATAGGAAAACAACAATGGCGGAGTCAGATAAATCAGAAAAATTACCGCAGCGCGGGCTAGAAATACCATCAACGTTATAATATCTCCATGAAACAGACCGAGATATAATTAAAAAGGGGGCTCGTATAGACACGCCTTTATGATCTCTATCTAACTTGTGATCTTTATATTATTGAAAAGTTGAGTTTCTACCGGCTTTTGTCAGCGGAAGCAATATTTTGAAGCGGTGGTGGAATCAGGGAATCAACTCTCGCATGATGGGCATCATCTGTAATTCGAGACATGTCGAAACAAACCGTCAAATTCATCGTATTTTTTCTCTTACGAGAATTGCCCCCCTGGCCCTGTACCATGACCGCGTAGACATAAGTTTTATCTCTTTCAATTGTCGGATTCGTCGAGAAAATGATGTCACACGGAGCTATGTTCAGTACAAAAAGCTCGAAGTGACGTCATTTTCTCGACAAATCTGACAGTTAAAAGAGACAAATCTCATATGAGAACGCCCCTAGCGGAAATTTCTATCACCCGATTAGTATTTGGCCAGTGATGGGCACGTTCCAAATTTCAAGTCACTGATACCATACTGATATGTTACATTTTATTTTAGTATCGGTTCATTGCGAGCAGCTGCTCGGCCGGCCACTCCGTGCTGGTATCTGACACCGGAGAAGCTTACACTTTCGGTACGTATCACTGTTACATCATTATAGGGTCTTCAAAAGAAAAAAAAGTGTGTGTTAGATGCTGCTGTATCTACGAGTATGTGTACTTATTACAATAAAGAATAATAAATTTGTTTGTCAATGTCCAGGTTATCATATTGGATTTGGTTTATTAACTATATACATAATTATAAAGCATTAGCCGAGTGGTCGAACGCACGCCTTGCAATCGAAGTGTGCAGGTTCAAACCCCGACTTGCACCTCTGGGATTTATGTGCGAATCTCATTTTCATCCGAGATTATCACTTGCTATGAAATGGTGAAGATAAACATCGTGAGGAAACCTGCACGTCTGAGGGAACTGGAGTAGTTCTTGATAGATGTGTGAAGTCTGCCAACCCGCACCGGGCCAACGTGGTGGAATCCCCCTCGCATTGAGGGGAGGCATTACAATAACAGGTGTATAGCTCATTCAACAACGATCACGTTCATTTGTCTCGCTTTGAAATAGTTTTTTCATCATCATCATCATGAGCCGGTATCAGTCCACTGCTGGACGTAGGCCTCTCCCAAGATACGCCACTGAGCCCGATCTTTAGCTCTTCTTTTCCAGTCATTGCCCACCGCCTTGCGTATGTCGTCGCTCCACCTGTAATATTTATTACTATATTAATTTTATTATATCAAAGGCTCGCGTGGTTACAGAAATCCAAATCATCTGTATTACTAAAGATTACATTTTCATTAAGCAACGATCAAATTTCCTCGCCATAGTATGTTCAGGGGGCAAATTAATAATACTTATGTCTTAATCGGTTGATGTAAATAACTCGTTACGGGACCGCCAGAGGTCGCCGCGCTCATAGCTGACTGCTGGCAATAATACTGCTGTCATGTCCGTCCTTTGAGTCAATTTTGTTTGTAGGTCGTAATACGTGGGGTCAGCTCGGGTTCGGTGATACGACCACGCGCGACGTGCCCACACCGGTGCCGGAGCTCCGCGGCAAGAACATCATCCACGCTGCGGTCGGCAGGCACCACACTCTGTTTGTGACAGGTAATGTGACTTAACATGAACTTTGAACGGGTAATTTTGATAACTACTTTAGTTTTCAGTCAGGTGGTCCATGTGAGATGATAGTGAGGCTGGCCTATGCCGGCTTGTTTCTCCTACAGACACAACCATTTTGAATACAGCACAGAAATCATAGCTTTATTGAACAATTTTCTCATAAATAACGGAATAAAAACGATTTAAACAATTAAATATACAAATTAAAAGGGTCATGAGGTGTTTCAGAATGAACACTGTACACGAGAGCACTCGTTTATATAAGAGCTTTATCCCATCAATATTAAGTTTAATGTTTGAACATTCTATGCTATATATGGAGACCCAGCTATGTTGTGCCTCGTTAATGTTATTGTGTACAGGAAACGCGGTTGTGTTGGACTATTTTTTGAGTTCAAAATTGTGTGTACAGTTTTTGCTATGATACGCAGATACTGGTATGGTATACGCGTGTGGTGAGAACAAGAGTGGGCAGTGCGGCGTCGGGAACACCACGCCGCAGATCTTGACCCCTACGCGGGTGAAACACAAGTCAGTATCTATTCCTAATCATAGAGTAAACAGCGAAGCCATGTCGACTCCACCCTGCATATGGCCCTGCGGAAATTCTTTGACGTTTATTTGATATCTGGCATTGTAGTTGTCGGATCAAGTACCTAAGTCAAACAATATAAACAAACTAACGGTATTCCGGACTTGTTATTTTGGAGCTTAAAGTTATCACTACATAGCTGTCTGTCTGTACCTATGGATGCTTAGATTTTTGAAACTTCGCAACTGTTTATTTTAATAGATAAGAGCGATTCCAGGTTTATATTTTGTCAAGGTTTTGTATACATTGGCCAAAATATAATGACATTTGTTGGAGGTGTCGGAAAAAAATAAGCCGTCTGGGAGCTTTCAACGAAAACGCTGCCTAAACCCTTTGAGATATAACAAAATGATGTATGGTGGAATTGTGTATCTTATATAGGTCTACAGAAAAGTCCGTGATGACATAATTATGTCTAAGGATAACATACTATATCCATTTTAATACTTAAAAATAAATTAATGTTAATAAATATTATTTAAAACAAGCTTTTCTTTAATTGCCCTTACTTTTCGTGTTCTCCTCAGCCAAGCCCTTTCATTTGATACCCATACTGTGGTAGTGCAGAAAAAATTACTATTCCGCCATATTGGAATTAGAATTACGACACATAGCTAAGCATGCATTGTCATCCAAAATAAGTGTGTATACCAAATTTCAGCTCAATCAGTTAAAGATATCTGATCTAAAATTCAGTTGCAAGATGCCACCCGGACATACATTGCTAGTTAATATAAAGCTTGTAATAAAAATGGGCAATTATAAATCTGGTCATTGGAAAGCTATTAAAAAGCTGAAGGGATAGCTTTTGGGGTTGGGGGAACGGGATCAAAATTTCATGATTACTTTTGGTCGCGATAACCGACATCCACGCGGGTGAAGCTGCGGGCATCAGCTAGTTTATATACAGTTCAAAATTCCGGTGCTGGTCTAGAACGCATTCGGCATGAAAAGTATTAAGGTATATATATGTTATTGCAGGGGCGCTCCCATTGTGAAGGTGGGCTGTGGGGCGGAATTCTCCATGATTTTGGACTGCAATGGATCGCTCCACTCGTTTGGACTGCCCGAATATGGACAACTGGGTAAGTACCGACTGGTAAACTATTTTTTTTTTACCTATATTGTCCCACTGCTGGGCAAACGTCTCCCCAATGCTCCTCCACACATCTCTATCTCCTGCCAGATCACTCCATCCCTCCAGATAACGGTCTAGGTTATACCACCTACTAATATTATAAATGTGAATGTTAGTGGCGTTGCTGCCCCTGAGAATGTATTACTCGCAATTATCATTTTGAAAAGAGTAACCATTGAGTTTCTTACCGGCTCTTCCCAGTGGAAGCAGCATTCCGAATCGGTGGTAGAACCTGACTATTTATAAGTGCTTTTTGGCCTACAAGAATAAAAAAAAAATTGATTTTGATAGATGAATGTTTGTTACTCTTTCACGCAAAAATTACTGAACGGATTTTGATGAAACTTTACAGTGTGTGAGGCTTTAATTTATAACGATATTGAACAATCGAAGTCTGTGCGGGCGAAGTCGCGGGTAGAAACTAGTAGATTAATATATCATTGTTCCGCAGGTCATAACACCGACGGTAGCTATTTTGTTACGTCGACGAAGCTGTCTTACCAGTACGAGACGATACCGAAGCGCATCGCTCGCTTCTTCGAGAAGACGCGTCAGAAGACCATCATGGCTCTCGATGCGGTCGAGATTGTCGACTTTTCATGCGGCGTCAACCACACGGTAAGCTTATACAGGGTTTATCAGAAGTCCGAAATAATAATTTAGGCACCTATACAGCTAGCTCATATGTGAATGATTTGTGAAGTTTGTGACCAAATATCATAGGTTCTGAGTTATAACCCTTTGAATATTGGTCACAGGTATCGTTCTCTGACCTTTAGGTACATCCATAACCCCATTGAGCAGTGTCAACTATACTTACGAGGGGCGACTACCAATATTCACAAAACATCATGAGAATTTAATATAGGTCTCGAGATATTACGATATATAGAAATTGGACGACGAAAAAGTTGTACACTCGATAGTCATGCAAACGTTAAAGTATTATTTCGGACTTCTGAAACACCCTGTAATAATAAATATGTACATTGGTGGCCCGTTTTGTAGTGTCATTGTATAAGAGTAAACCCTCCCGCATCAGTAGGCCACAGTTGGCCTTAATGTTTTTGTCATACCAAAACGAATTATTGACTCAAATAAAAATTGTTCGTCTTTATTTACGATAAATCACGTTGTTCACTCGCTCGTTCTGTCGTTGCGCAAGAAATTCTTGACGTTCAACTGTAACGAAACCCTTTAAAGTAACTTCCCTTAACATCTGCGTAGGAAAGTGCCCCGAAGAAATTTTACTTTCGTGAAATAATGCGACGAAAAGTTTTCTTTGTTTCGTGACGTACACAGGGTAATTTTTTGTTTTGTGCATGGTATATTTAACAGACCCGAAATGGGTTGCGAAACGAAATATTCCGCTTCTTACGTTGCGAATTGGGTGTAGTTGTGGGCGGGGGAAACTCAGAGGCAGGTTAAGTAACACCGTCCCTTTGACCACGGCCAGTCCTGCGGTATGCTTTTTAGGGTTCCGTACCCAAAGAGTAAAACGGGAACCCAATTACTAAGACTTCGCTGTCCGTCCGTCCGTCCGTCCGTCTGTCACCAGGCTGTATCTCATGAACCGTGATAGTTAGAGAGTTGAAATTTTCACAGATGATGTTACCGCTATAACAACAAATAACAGAATAAAATAAATATTTAAGGGGGCTCCCATACAAGAAACGTGTTTTTTGCCGTTTTTATAAGATAATGGTACGGTACCCTTCGTGCGCGAGTCCGACTCGCACTTGGCTGGTTTTTTCGTTGTGTTTCGACATATCGAATAACGAGATAATGTCGTTCATGTGAGAATTGAGCCCGGGGACCCCAAGTCGCCTATCTAAGTTACAACAACATGTTTTTGCAATGATAGCTAAACGATGACCAGTGTAGACATTAGTTCATTCAGACATTCTAGCTCTGTGAAAATTTATCAATGTATTTAAAAAAAAAAATGTTGTACCATAAAGTTTATTAGACTGACGTGACACTGACATAAATTTATGGTACAACATTTTTTTTTTAAATACTTTGATAAATTTTCACACCTCCACTACATTCTAGCTAAAATGTCTGAATGAAGTAATGCCTACACTGGTCATCGTTATGGTAACAGTAGCTACCATTGATAAAACATGTTCTCTGAAACTCTACAACGATACTTGGGGCGCTCTTTGGTTATGACTGTTGTATTTTTATTACCGGGCCTTTTCGGCCCGGCCCGCGTGCTCGCCTCTGATATGGGGGTCAGAGTCCTTAAAATTAGCGTAAGCCTAATATGTGTGCAATGATTTCTCCCAGTCTTTTTATTTGAAATAAAAGTTTGGCCGGATACCGGATATTCGGCAAGCTGCCAGGCCGGAAAGCCGGATATTCGGCCCTTTTCAAAGTCAAAGTCAAAGTCAAATCATTTATTTTGTATAGGCCTATGGGGGCACTTACAAATTGTCAAGTTTACATTTTTTTCTTATAAACTACTATACTACCACCGGATCGAAACGCGACCTCAACTGAGAAGATCCGGCAAGAAACTCAGTGGGCTGATATTTTTTTTTAAATCGCCAAAACTTATTACAAATACACAGGTACATATAGCTCCAGTGTGTTGCCTTTAGAGCTGCGTTTAATAATAAAGATAGAATAATAATACGTTAGTAAGGCAACACACGCTACACTTTGACATGACGGGCAATATTTCGATTTTTGTTTTGAACCTGAGCTGTACAATCCCAAGCTGATTTATCATCTAAATAATCCGAGATTTTGTAATATCCCTTTTGATACAATTTGGATTTGATTGCAATTTTAAATGTGTTAATGGGCAAATCTCTGATTTCTTTTGGAAGTTTATTGAAGAAGCGTATACTTTGCCCCATGAAAGAGTTATTTATTCTGTGGAGACGAGTAACGTGTACGGATAGCATATGCTTATTCCGTGTATTTAAGGAGTGAACATCGCTTCTTTTTTCAAAATTGCTTATATTTTTCTTAACATACATTAAATTTTCAAATATGAATTGGGATATGACAGTTAGAATATTTATCTCCTTAAACTTTTCTCTAAGGGAATCTCTCGGAGCCAAGTTGTAAATGGCTCGTATAGCCCTCTTCTGGAGTATGAAAATAGAATTAAGGTCGACAGAGCATCCCCAGAGCAATATGCCATAAGACATAACGCTATGGAAATAACTGAAATAAACTATTCTAGCTGTTTCCACATCCGTTAGGAGTCTAATTTTTTTAACAGCAAAAGCCGCCGAACTAAGCCTACCTGACAATTTTTTAATGTGGGGACCCCATTGTAATTTGGAATCTATTGTGATACCTAAAAAGACAGTTGACTCCACAGGGTCCAATCCCGTTCCATTTAGATGAAGACTGGTCCTATTTCTCGCACGTTTGGCGTCGAGAACTTAATACATTTCGTTTTTTGCTCATTCAAAAGCAGGTTGTTCTTATTGAACCAATCAACAACTTTAGCAAGAGCGTTGTTTACATCGTCATAAAGCAAGAGCTGTCGTTTAATTTTAAATAATAGCGAAGTATCATCTGCAAACAACACAATCTCGTGATGATTACCCACATAGAAAGGTAAGTCATTAATATAGACTAAAAACAAGAATGGTCCTAGTATCGAACCCTGTGGAACGCCCATCGAGACTACAGAACCGGGCGATATCTTACCATTAATATCAACCTTCTGAATTCTATTGTTTAAATAGGAAGTCAAAAGATTGAGAGCCATGTTCCTTATACCATAGTGGTGTAATTTCCTGATGAGTATTTTATGGTGGACGCAGTCGAAGGCCTTGGACAAGTCACAGAATATACCCAAGGCATCCTGCGAATTCTCCCAGGCACTGAAAACATTTTTAATTAGCTCAATACCAGCGTCTACAGTAGAGCGATTTCTTGTGAAACCATACTGATTTTTATGAAGAATCGAATTGTCATTGAAATGACGTAATAACTGGTTGAGTATGATTTTTTCAAAAACTTTACTCAAAGTAGGCAGTATCGAAATAGGTCTAAAATTTGATGGGTCTGTAGTACTACCCGATTTGAATAAAGGAACCACTTTACTGTGTTTCATTAAATCAGGAAAAACACCACTGGCCACACAACTATTGAATACGGCTGCTAAATTTGGTGCAATAGTATCTATGATCGAGGAAACGGTCTTCACAGAAAGCCCCCATAGGTCTGCCGTACTCTTTATATCAAGACTTTTAAAACTGTTTAAAATATCTTTCGAATTAACGGCCGAGAATTCAAAAGCTGTGGCACTATAAGCTACACTTTGTTTAAGTAAACGTTCAGCGGATGTGGGAGAGGCTTTCAGAGTTTTGGTTGTTAATAAAGGGACATTAGTGAAAAAATGTTCAAACTCCGTCGCCACATCCATATCCGCTTTAACATCCACGTTATTTATTTTTAAATGAAAGTCTCTGTCACGTACTATGTTTTTACCCGTTTCACTGTTAATAATGTTCCATGTCATTTTTATTTTGTTTGTAGAATGTTTTATCTTATTTCGTATATAGATCGATTTGGCAGAGGAACAGGCTCGTTTAAATAATTTAGAATAATTTTTAACATAATTAATAAAAGATGGATTATGATTATATGTTTTTTCATGGTAAAGCTCATACAATTTATGCCTACTTATAAAAATTCCAGGAGTTGCCCACTCACTAAACCTAGTACGAGTATCAATAGATATTGACTTTGATTTAAATACTTTTCTGAATTCCTCACTGATAAGATGGAACAGTGAGTTATAAAGTATATTTGGGTCACTATGCGTAGACAGCTCTGGGACTTTTTGTATTAAATTACTTCTTAAAAGTTCTAAGCGGCTGTTATTTATTGGAATAAAACTTATTTCTTTTCTTTGGGGCTTATTAATGATTCTTGGAAATACTACTAGTTGTCCACAATGATCAGATTCTAAATTATTTATGATCATCTTTTGTGAAGGTATTGTGTTTGTAAATATATTATCAATACATGTGGAACTAGTGGAAGTTATCCTAGTAGGTTCCTTGAAAACATTGTACATATTATATGATTTGAAAAGTAATAAGAATTTTTCCACTATTGGGTTATTATCTAATAAATTAATATTGAAGTCTCCACAGATAATTAACGTTTTGTCTGACTTTGATATTTTAAATAGAATATCTTCCATGTATTTTTCAAAGTTATCATAAGGTGAGCATGGAGGTCTGTATACACATACAACTAGGAACTGCTCAAATTCAATACAAGAAATTTCTATTACTCGTTCAACAGAGAGGCTCACTATATCTTTACGTTCTTTAAATTTTATATTCTTGTTTGCTATAATTAATGAGCCACCACGTATCAGTTGCTCTCTGCTGAAGGAGCTAGCAACCTGGTAATTATTAAAATTAAATAAGAGTTGATTATGTTTTAACCAATGTTCTGTTATGCAAATAATATCCAGGTTGCTATCAGTTAAAAACAATTCCAGCTCTAATTCTTTGCCCATCAAACCTTGTATATTCTGATGAACAAGTTTTAGCCCTGTATTGCAAGAGGTTGTCTCTATTGTCATATGTTTTAATTTAAATTATTATTTGGCATGTCAATGCTAGTTGCCAGATTGTTGGCAGAACTAGAAATGTCAAATTGCTCAAAAAAAGCATTGTCATTAGATAGCTCAATAGAAGCAACCTTGGTAGCCAAATTCTTGGCTGAAATATTAATAAAATATGATAGCGAAACAGCTATCTGTCTTTTATAATATTTTGCAAGATAATAATTATCTTTTGTCAAGTAAAAGTATTTCATGAAATTATTAATGTCAATTATATGAAATGTATTATTATTACAATAATTATTATTTTGAAATTCTAGATTATTAAATGTCAAATTTAACTTATATCTAAGATCATTTTCAACCTGTGGCAAACTATTACTATAAGGAAATGTAAACATAATAATTTGACTCAATTTTAAATGTGATAGTTGACTACTATAGTCAAGTAGTTGGTTTTTGTTTACATTTCCCCTATTTCCAATTAAAATAATCAATATACTATTAGGACAAAATTTATAATCTATAATTTTTGGTATAATATCCTGATATGATAAGCCAGGCATACAATTATTAATTACTGAATGCCCCTTGTAAGTATTTGACAATAGGTGACCCATGTCTTTGCCAATTTCGTCACTAAATATTACAATTTTTTGTTTTTGTGTGTTGGTTGTTTGAGATTGTGAATGTGAATGTGAATTAGGGGTTAATGGGATACAGGTTGTATTTAGGGAACTATTTGACATGTTATCAGATGGACTAACACATCTGTGCACTTCTTGAGAAGCACATGTTGGCAGTGAATGACTCAGTGATACCCGGGTCTTAGTGGTATCACAATTTATATTATGAGCAGGCGAGTTACATGCTACTAATTCATTCATAGCCAGAATGTACTCCTTCAGCTGTTTTTAGGAGTGCACATACTTATTTGACATACATTTTAGTTTGTCCTCCAAACAGCTAATCTCACATTGAAAGTTGCGGGTATCACTTTTATATTTCAATGTATTATTTTCCAATTTGGAGGCATACATATCAAACCTATCCAAAAGATGCAGACGTTCTTTGTTTAATTTAACATTTTTTATAAAAAATCTATGTTTTATAACTAATTTTTGAGTTTTTTTAATGTATTTATTAATTTTAATATATTTTTTTAATTTGTTATTTTTTTTGTTTTTGCTGCAGTCAATATTTGGTTCAGTGTTGGGTGTCATAACACTATCATTAGTAAGGTCAATTGTGACCAGTGACTTCCTTTCAACTGCAGCAGAAACTGAGTCCGGGGCACAGGACACCAACTCGTCGAATAAACTTTGATTCATTGAGGCAGTATAATTAAGTTTAGATGTTTCTAATGTATTTATATGAGTGTATGCCTCCTGTAGCTGATGTTCTAGAGAATCTATTCGAGACAAGGCCTTTTCATACTCTAAGCTACAGTTATTCAACCCGTCCACAACAAGTTGGAGTCTAGCCCGGGCATCCGAGGCATCTAACAATTGGGTATGCAGCTCGGTTAGTTTTACTTTTAGGTTTTTATTAGTATTTAGCATTTCTAATAGTTCCCTTTCATTGTCATCTCTTTCTCTATTCAGTTCATCACACAATTGTTTTGCAGTTTTTAATTCACTCAAAGCCAGTTGGAGCTTGGTCTCCTCCTGACGAGCTAAAGCCCTGCGAGTCATCATTATTTGTATTATTATTTGATAAGTAGTCAAAGAATAGATTGTGTGAAGACGCTGAAAAGGTTTTGTATTGCTGATGTGTCAGGTATGTATATTAATTTTTAAAAGTATGTATTATACCTGTAAATGTAGTGTACAGGACACTGAAATAAGTAAATGAGAAACAAAATCAACAGTACATACCTGTTCGAGATGAAATGACCAGTAAACAATAAATTATACAAAACTTTTAACACAAAAGCCGGTAACGACAAAGGTAACGAGTTCAACTGTCACTAGCACTTTGTCTTTATTTCTCAAAATTAAGCACGAAATAATAAATAATACACTGTAATAACCCATTATACTTAATGACAAAACGTAATTATGTATAAATACACCTAAAAAACTATTAATTTAAATAAAATACAAGGGACAAACTAAAAACAGCTGTTAGCTATAGTGTTGCCACAGACCTTTATCGCTTTACATGACGCTTCTTAAAGACATCTCGAATCGATCGCAATCACGACTCATATGGTGGTCACTTAATTTGCATCAGTACCCGCAGTTGTCAAGGTTTGCTAGAATTTAGCTCCTGGCAGTTTTTTTTCGTTTTTTGGAAATTGGGTCTCAGGCCATTGTACGGTGTCCATTGTACAAGCTGGTAAAACTTGATTTTCCGTTTGTTGTAACATTAAAATTTGACCCTTTACCGATTGGCGCATCACTATACTATGTAATGCACATCACTTTATTTACTAACTTGCTAATCCTAAAATCTGACAATAAAGCAAGTTCCGATAAGGACGTTGTTTTCTTCTTTCGTTTTCGAATCTCCATACATAACAACCATAAGTCGACCTAATCATCCCTAAGACCCTTGCCACAAGCATTGATTAGTTTTGGGGTTTGAGTACGTATTGGCGATAATTAACTGTCGCATCTGTTGCAGGTCGCCATTGATACGAAGAAGCGCGCGTACAGCTGGGGCTTCGGTGGTTTCGGTCGGCTCGGTCACGCTGAGCAGAAGGACGAAATGGTGCCGCGTCTGATCAAGTTCTTCGACACGCAGGCCCGCGGCGTCCGCTCCGTGCACTGCGGCGCGACCTACAGCCTCGCTGTCAACGAACTCGGTACAGTACCGTCCACCTCTACAGGGTGTTTCAGAAGTCTGAAATATTACTTTGACGTTTGCATCAGTATCGGGTATACAACTGTTTGGGGGGAAATTTGATCAAAATTCGACCATGTTTTTCCAACTTTTTTTCGTAGTCGATTTCTGTAACTCGTAATATCTCGAGTCCTATGAAAAATTAGCATGTTCTGTTTCTTGAATATTGGTATTCGCCCCTAATAAGTGTAGTTTACACTGCTGAATAGGGTTATGGATGCACTCAAAGGCCAGAACACGATACCTGTGACGAATATTTAAAGGCCTATAACTCAGAAACTATGGTAGTTGGTTATGAACTGTCTTCACTAAGCATCCACATATGAGGTACCGTATTTGTACCCAAAGTATTATTTCGGACTTCTGATACACCTATATACATACATTCAACATTGTATAATTGTTAATTAAGAAAAAACCGGCCAGGTGCGAGCTGGACTCGCACACCGAAGCTTCCGTACCTAAACTGTGAAAGCACCGAGCATTACTCAACAAATAGATAAACTGGAGAGAGAGACAAACTTAACTTTGCAGTTAGTGTACAGGTGTTCCCATACAAAGTAACTACAAATTGAGTTTGTAATCGCAAAAAAACATTTTCTAACAATAAATTTACAGTTTTCGGAATTTTTCCTTTACTTGTGCTATAAGACCTTGCTTCTTGCCAAATTTCATGGTTCTAGGTCAACGGGAAGTACCCTATAGGTTTTTGATTCCCGTTCAAATGTACTGAAAATGCAACATAAACCGCCGTATCTTTTGATAGCGTCTGCCTTCACTGAGCATCCAAGTACCAGTTATCGTAAATGTACCTAGCATATTATTTCGGACTGCTGATACATCGTGTATGTAATTCGTTTCAGGTGCTCTGTTCATGTTCGGCCAGACCAAGCGCACTGGCGAAGCCAACATGTACCCGAAGCCGGTTCACGACCTCTCTGGTGAGCCGCTTTCTAACTATTATTAATGGCTACAAATAGCAGTACGGCTAAACTATGTAAGGCAGTACTAGCTCAGAAAAACACATTTAGTTAAGTTTAGTTCGGTGCCTACAGGATTGGCATCAGTCTAAGGTTAAAAAAAAAAAAACCTTTATTGTTGAACTTAGTTTACGTTATATACAATGTTTTCCTACGTGCCTAGAGTTACTAATTTATCTAAATTATTAACTTATATACTATTGACCTTATATATTATTAACTAATTAAACTTTAAATATCTGTTTTAGTGGTCGGCAAACGATTTTCTTTTGTTTTAATCTTCAACTTGTCTTCCGACAAAGGCCTCCTCTAAAGATCTCCATTCTGTCCTATTATTTGCTGTTCGAGTCCATGTTGGACCCGCTATTTTCTTGAAGTCATCCTCCCATCTCTTGGTCTGTCTACCTCTGTTTAGTCTAAGATTATCACATTACTAATCGTAGAACCAAACATAATGCTTGCGGTTAAAGTTAGCAAATTAATGGGAAGTAATCCCAAAATAATATCGACAGGTGACAGGCAATTTGTTTTAAGCGACATTAATTTAACTTTACAGGCGAGCATGCTCATTCGACGCTGAAAAATTAGTTAATTCCGAATATGTATATAAGACAAGACCGCCCAAAATTGTCGCATAGGTCAAATTGCCTTTCATCCCTCGATATGTGCACACTGGAGCGTCAAAAAGAGCGCGTCAAATCGTTGGCCAATACCAAAAAGAACTGTATTGAGTCATTGATAAAGATAATTCTAGAACGTAACTACATTGAAAGCGCGAACGCATTTTGTTTTGAAGTCTTTACCACAGAAATTCAATCTTTATGGATATTGACACAGGGTTCGTTTTAGTATTGACGCGTGGCTTCTGACTGCCCAATTGCGACGGCTAATTACGTTTTAATCTAATCTTTATTGCAGTGTGGTATAGTTTTATTTACGGTAGCAAGTTGTGTGTTGCGCTTCAGGTTGGAACATTCGCAGCATCGGCACCAGCAACACTTCGATCATGATTGCCGCCGACGACTCCCTGATCGCTTGGGGAGTCTCCCCCACTTACGGGGAACTGGTTAGTACTACGCCATCAAACTATTAATAATTAAAAAAAATAATGGTAAAAAAACTTTTAAAAAACAAGCTTTTATTCAATTGCCCTTAGTTTTCGTGTTCTCCTCAGCAAGCCCTTTCATTTGATACCCATACTGTGGTAGTGCAGCAAAAACTACTATTCCGCCATGTTTGGCGGCGCGACCAGCTCGGACGGCTGCACAGAATGTTACTGGTCACGCCACCACTAATTACTATAGCGCTGTATGGTGTCTCACTCACTCAGCCGCCAGTCTGGCCGCCAGAGACGCTCTCTATCTCTTTTCCTACGTACATACAGCAGTAGTGCTATCTCTTCCGAGGTCCTTTCTGATACTGTCGCAGTGCTTACGGACACCACGGTGCCTCGACTGGTTGCGCTGCCATGGTGTCCCGGTGAAATATAGCCCGTCTCAATATGGTTTTGCTTCTAGGGTACCGGAGAGATCAACAAGTCATCGGCTCGTCCCAAGGAGGTGAACCGCATGGACGGGCTGAACATCTCGCAGGTGACCATGGGGTACAGCCACACCCTGCTGCTGTGCGACAACGCCACCGAGGAAGTCCAGCAAAAGTTGACCGCGCTACCCACCTACAACCCTTAATCTCATTATATGCACGACGTATCAGAAGTCCGTAATAATATCGTAGGTAAACATTCGCGCCACATTATTATATCGACGGTTGAAAGGCTGTTTGACTAAAGCGACACTTTTGGGAGATATTTACTTTTTTTTTATGAGGTATGGAGGCAAATACATATATACAATATACATACATATTTGAAATAAGCGAATTATTCTGCGTCGGATGAGTATGCTCTCATGTAAAGTTAACAAAAACTTCAAAGTCAAATAGCCTTTCATCGATGTAAACTAGAATATCAATAACACATGTATTTCGACTTCACAAAAATAAAAGTTAAATTTGTGTCTATGCTTTGACGCGCATAGGTAAGCATGGTCGCTAGTTTTTTTTTATGATAAGTAGCACTTTGAGATTATCAAGGTACTAGATCCCTTTAGCCCCTCCAAGTAAGTAAGCTAAATGCTAGAATTGGGATCATGGCAAGGGTGGGGCATTCACGACGCCTGGGATAATACCACGGCGCCCCAAGGCGTCGCGACGCACAGTTACGGAAACCCTAATATAGCCTATAGCTTTCTAACGACTAAAGAACTAGTACTAAAAAAAACAGATGATATACAAAGGAAATATTTTTGTTTATTGACAACGTCGTCCGATGATTTCAATTATTTAATATCGTAAATGATAGTCTATATCATGTTATTCTGATGTACAAACAATAATACTATATAGTTTCATCATAATCCGTTCAGTAGTTTTTAGTACTCTTCTGCTGTGAAGCAAGTATTCTAAATATAACTTCTTTAAAAGATTTTTTTTTTAATTAATTTCACAATTTGAAGTCATCACATTAGCCTACACTATAAGGCCTTCCGCATACTGTGGCGTCAACGCTCGTGCGTAAATTGTTTGCCATATCAAAACGAACTATATTGACACATAGAAAAAGTTCGTTCTACAACGACATGACACTGACAGTGCAAGCTAATTCTGACGAGTCGGGGCGATACAGAAATTTAATCTTTATGCATATTGTCACAGAGTTTGTTTTGGTATTAGCAATCATTTTGCAATGCCATAGTATACATCCCCGGGCCTACAGGGGTGACTATATTTTTTTTGTTCATTCAAAAACGAACTTTATTAATACACACTAAAAGCTAATTTTACATCGACGCGATAGACAAATTCAATCTTTTAAGTATATTGGCAAAGAGTACAGTTTCAAATTAAGTTTGGCAATGTGGGCTCGTACCCGGATTATTTCGGTTACCAGGGTGGCCTTTCCAACCGCTTTCATGCGTATATTCCGGACTTCTGATACAACTTATAGCGTGCAAGATACCTATAATACCGAATTTCTTTACGTAATATTAACTTTTACACTTGTAATATTAAGACTACACGTACTACGCACTCACATCGACACTCTCCAACCATTCCAACCAATATTCTTGAATTTATTATGCGTACATCAATTGGGTCTGGGAGGCAATTCTCGCATGATGGACATTATCTCTATTTCGATATAACAAAAAATCATACAACAAACGAGATTTTTTTGCCGTTTTTTTATAAATAATGGTACGGAACCCATCGTGCGCGAGTCTGACTCGCACTTGGGTGGTTTTTTTTTTTTACATATGTCGATTTAGAGATAATGTCGATCATTCGAGAATTGCCCTACTGGTATTTTTTTAATAGTTTCATTATGAAATAACACAATACACAAACGGAAACAAATATATCATCATTTCTATTGGACATTGTTGATGTGTATATTTTTGTATGATAATTTTTAGGTATTAATAAAAAATTAAAAAAAAAAAAGAAACTGTCAATCTATCAAAATATATTATAGTAAAAATAATATATCGCCTAGTGTACCGTTAGCGGGGTATCTTCAATTTATATATAACATATTCTGGAAATATGTTAGCAGTGATCGTAGATACAATTTTCATACAAAAAAAAATAATAATAATAACCAAACGTAGTCTAACGTGTTTAGTTAAGCTCAATTATATTTATTTTTAAACCTTTTAGTTCAACCCGAATTTGTGATTAAGTTGAACTTAACTCTGGAACGAACGATTGCGACTCAACCTGCTGCAAAAATGCGCTTTTTGTGTTACATTTTGTATTGGAAAAAACTAGACCGCGCGCATACTTCGGCCGCAGGGAGTTTACTATTTAATTTAAACATCATCCATTATTATGAACAAGTCTCGGTTAGTATTGTGATTAGTTTAGTTTGTTTATTTTTAGTACGTACTTAAAACCAAAAATAAAATACGGTTCTATAGTCAGTTTATGCAAATCAGCACTGGCGGGATAGTTTTGTTTTCACAAACCAAAAGTAAACTGGATGTAATGCCGTTGTTGTTTCGTATGGACGTAATGTGAATGCGTGGCGGATATATTCTCAGTGATGGCTATTCAGTTTAGTGTTTAGTTTGTGTATTACAAAATTGGGTTTACTGCTGGAATTACCTCTGCGATCTCGCGTTTCTTCTTTAGCTGTGACCATATAAGTTTTGGTGGCACTGTATCCGAACTATGTAACACTGTTTCTTAAGAGTTGCAAGCGCTCAGCGGATTTATTTTGAAACGTATTAAAAAATAAATACCTTTTTTTTATAAGTCATGTTTTTCAGCCCAGTATTTTCCGACATCTATTGTCTTTTTTTTAATGTTAACTTTTTCTATAACTTACTTAAATATATGATTATGTGTGTAGACAATGAGACCAGTTTGGTGGGTATTGTGGGACAGTTTTGTTATGGTTTGTGGTAAATGCAAAAGAAGCATATTATCCAATGCAATGTTTTGACGTTAGGACATTTTGTCGCGAGGTCGCTTGTCTTGCTATAGACATCAAATCTTCATCTATATTGGTGCAGAGGTACATTTTGAATAGAAACTCGAGTGAATTCGCTCGCCTCAGTGTGCACAGGGCGTGACGCTTTCCCTTACACATGATTTTTCTTAATTTGACTCGTTTACTATTATTTGTAAGAGTTTACAACCTGCACCTATTGAGCGAATCAATTTGTATATCTTTGAAAATGTACTCTGCGTTACTATATCGCGATACTAACTGAAAAAAGGAAGACTCCATTTTTTTTGTCTCCCGACATCTATTCAAGACCTAAAAAAGAACGTATTTCGTAAATAAGGCTCAGTTCAAATTTCAAAATACTAATTACTATAGGCCTGTTTGTATCGACCCATATCATAGCGACTCCACTTTTCGTATAGCTCAGCGGCGATTTTTCCGCCATTTTTGTTTTCTCTTGTAACTGTAGTATACGGCAACTATATGGGAAAACAGAATAAAATACCACAGCGCTGGCTCGAAATGTCATCTCCATTATAATATCTCCATGACCCATATTTAGTGTTTGAGGATGACGTTAAACGTCAAAATGATTCACTACCCGTGTCCGCCATCTTTATCACAAACATCACCCATTTTTATTTATAATGTGTATTTATTGAATTGTTTGTACCTATTAATTACTTGACACTGGCTGAAGTATCCGCTAATCGCAGGTGAAGCCATACCTCATGTTATTCTAATATTTTTTAGAGATATCGTAAAAAATAAGATGAATAATAGTCTATGGAATTAACAAAGAAACTGTCCGCACACGATTTCCACCTCACTCCGCGTTAGTATACGAATATGAAGAATAGTTTTAGTTATTAAAATACAATTAAGTACGTATGTAATAAGAACACAAAAAAAGATGTAGTTTTAAGAGTGCGGGCCATTTTGGCCACGTTCTGTCTCTTCTTACGATCAACATTCAACGTGAATGAAACGTACTTAACAATTAAACAAAGTATTACTCTTAGACTACATCGTAATGCATAGCAAATTTTTCACTGTATGTTTTTTTTTTACTCTTTATTTTCTGGTGCCAGAGTGGCCCGGCTTCAGTACTTATACTTATGTCACACGTCCGAAATAATACTTTGGGTGCATATATTGTAGCTCATATTTGGATGCTTAGTGAAGATAGTTTAAACCTAACTATCATAGTTTTTATATTAAAGACCTTTGAATATTTGTCGCAGGTTTCGTGTTTTCTGGTCTTTGGGTACATCCATATCCCAATTCATCAGTGTGAACTGCACTTATGACGGGCGGTTACCAATATTTACGAAACAGAACGCTCAAATTTTACATAGGATTCGAGACATTACAAATTATAGAAATTGACGACGACAAAAAGTTGGAAAAAAATAGTCGAATTTCGATAAATTTTGTATACCATTCAGTTGTATACCCGATACTGGTGCAAACGCCAAATTATTATTTCGGACTTCTGAAACATCCTGTAATGTTTTAGTATATAAGCTTAGGTGTAATCAGAAATACTTATCTGTGTTAGGTATAAAGTATTTATGCATGAACATTCCCGATGGCGGGCCTCGCACGGGCCCCGTAATAGACTGATTTTGTTTTCCAAGTTGCATGCATAGGCAAGATCATAGAGTAAAAGGAGAAGCGCTATCGACTCCGCCCTGCGGCTAGTTTTCTGACGTTTATACTGACATCCGCCATTGTAGTTGCCGGATCAAGTAAGTCAAACAATATGAACAAGCCGCGTATTTATTAAAGTTTTATAGTACAAATACTCTGTATGTACTTTAATAAATACGCCGCTTATTTATATAGTTTGCCACCTTCAGTACTTACTTGATCAGGAAACTACAATGGCGGATGTCGGATAAACGTCAAAAGATTTGCCGCAGGGCGAAGTCGATCTTACTCTACGGTCAAGATGCTAAGTTGTCTGGCGATAGTCAGCTTGTCAATGTTATGGCCGTGGACAAAAGAGCCAACATTTTGACACACAAACGCCCAATCTATTTTTCTCACGTCACAGAATATACGACTGTGCCGCTGCTGGTCACAACTGGAACTAGGGTTCACTAGCCCCATTCATCACAGACTGTTTTATCCATCATAGTTTTGTACAAGTCTGGGAACTGCTGCCTTCAACAGTGGTGTTCAGTTTGGCCCACCAGCGGCGCACAGATACGTTTGCTACTATTGTTGTAAAGGTATATAGAGGATTAAAAATCTCAGAAAATTTACACCTAACGGGTACAAACTATTTGTCATTATATAACCTTGCCAACTCCACAGGTTTTATGAATAAATTGTTTCTTTCTATGTGCATGTTTTAGTTTTATTTTATCTTCCAAGTCATATCTTTCTGATGAAACGAGTTTACTCCACACAATACTTAAGGAGTCATGTGCCATCATTATCACTGTTATCACCCATTTTTATTTATAATGTGTCTTTATTGAATTTTCCTTGCTATTAATTACTCATCATTACCATACTACTACTACTAGGTACTACAGCGCTTTTAACGTCCCACTGCTGGGCATGGGCCTCCCCTCAATGCGAGAGGGATTTAGGCCAAATTCCACCACGCTGGCCCAGTGCGGGTTGGCCGACTTTACACATCTATCGAGAACTAGACAAATTGCAAGACATGCAGGTTTCCTCACGATGTTGTCCTTCACCGTTTCATAGCAAGTGATAATCTCGGATGAAAATGAGATTCGCACATAAATCCCAGAGGTGCGAGCCGGGGTTTGAACCTGCACACTGATTAGCAAGGCGTGCGTTCGACCACTCGGCTACCACTGCTACCATACCATAAATACCGCTAATTGCAGGTGCAGGCATTCCTCATTCCATTAAAATGCCATAATTTAATTTCATCCGATTTCATCTTTTATCACCTTCATCACCCATTTTTATTGTATTTAATTAATTAAACTTGCTATTAATTACTCGCCATTGGCATAAAGCTAATTGCAGGTGCTAGTCTTATTCCTAAAATTTCATCATTTTATTCATTTCGTGAAAAAAGAAGAATACTTATAAGGCTCCTGGTACCCACCATAAGTTATCGCTATCATATGGCTATCGTCGAATACATTCAACAAAACGAGTATGTTTAAAAAAAGGTCGCTTATCAAGAATTCGAACAATAGCCCTCGCAGGTGTGGCCCAGCCTTGCGCATTCCACCAGATGCGCTTTGCGCAAATGGACCTGCTATTAGTGCTAACTCTCGTCGCGGCCGCAGAAGCTAGAATATACTGCGAAGAGACGAAACCACCATTAGAAGTCGGCAAATGGCGTCACGACCTCAAACACATGGATTCCGCGGTCGTGGAAAACGTTCCCGTCTCCATCAGCGAGGGCCAAGTCTACGTGTACGAAAACTACTTTCCTGAATTCACTATTAAGTACATTCATGTCGACAATTTAGCTATTAAGAGCTGTGGCGCGAGCGCTTCCATTAAAACCGGGGGAGTCGGCACGTCGTCGGTGTTGATCATACTCCACGCGGAAACCAACCAGGAAATCAGGTCTGTGATTGATATCTGGGGCGAGAAGAACTACCAGAAGGCGACGAAGCCGTCGCTCAACAGCGAAGAAATGAAGAAGGTTCAGTCTTTGTATTTGTTTAAGGAGTTGAGAGCGGTTAACCATAATATACGATATTAAATTGTTTGTAGGTTTATTTTAATTTAAGCGGCATTAATAGTGCTTTCATGTAACGATAGATTTACTGGATCTAGAAAATGATAGAGTACATTGAATACAACTGTCGAGCGCTCCATAAGGCTAGGCGCGCACCAGGCAGCCAGACAAACATATGACGTTGTATAGTGCGCTAGTCAGCCACGAAATCTCGGCTGCGGCAGCCAATAAAACGCGCCTGTTTGCACGGCAGCCCTCTGGCTGCGCGCAGCCATAGCGTGTGTAGGTGAATGTATGTGGTTGCCCTCAGTCTCCGCGCACTAGCTGTAGCAGCCAGACGTATTTTGGATTCAAACTTAAAAAAAAAATGACTTTTGATAAAGAGTATCTTGAATAGTCGTGGATTGGCTGCTATAACTGGCTGCTCAAATATTCTGGTTGCGCAGGAAAGGACTGCAAACTGTGAGTGACAGCAGAAAAAAAAGATGTACAACTTTTTTCACTTTATTTAATAAAGATTAAATTTAATCAAAAACTTACGTTAACAGTGTTCCTACAATTACCCATTGGCATAGCCGACATAGCGGGGGAAGAAAGGCTATTCGACTTCAGCGACACTTTTGGACAATATTGACTTAATAAACATATTAGGAATGAGCTAATTTTTCCGCGCTAATGGGTATGCTCACCTGCAAAGTTAAAATAATGACGCTTAATTCATATAGCCTTTCACCCCTCCATATAATTAAAGTAGGTTGTTCTTAGAAACTATAATATAATTTGTCTTAGAACTAACATATTTTAACTTTGAATTCAACAAAGATAACACTGACTAGAAGTGATAAAATGTAAATCCAATTGTAGAGTTTACATTACAGATTTATTTCCGCGTAAAGTTCCGGACAGACTAGGGGGTGGGGGGGGGTCAAGACGCGCACGCGATTTATTGACTTATTTTGCACGGTGGTTGCAACCACCGCATTTTACTCTTAACGAATATTGACTCAAAGTTAGTTTTCAAAAAAATTTGCTCGCATCTTAACCTTGACGCCCCTGTTGGACATAGGCTTTACGAAGACTACGGTTTCAACGACAAACAAACGTGAATATAATATATTATAAAAAAAATATAACATCCTTTGTCTGTTAATATATAATACGTAGGTACTTGTATATTACTTGTATACAGGGTGTTTTAGAAGTCCGTATACGATACCTGTGACAAATATTCAAAGGTTCATATCTCAGAAACTATGATATCTGCCGTATAGCTACCGTATATGTAATATTTACAACTTCTGATACATCCTGTATAATACGCACATTGCGTTGATGATAAATAATCATTAATTACGTATACCCATGAACGAAAAAAAAGACAGAATCTCGTGAAACAATAAATGAAGCAAATCTCCCAAGTGGCTCGGCTCGCTTGTGAATCGATAAGTTGCTTCATTTTAGACGTGAGCGCGGCGCGGAGTAATTTTTTTGTACGTCCATATTACGGTACACAATACAATAAAGTTAGTTGTAACATTAACTTAAACGAAATCTTGATGTAAATCAAATACTTTGGTAATAATTGTTTGGGCTAGTGCAAATCTCGACAGTTGGAACACATAAAAAAATATTTACTGTGACAATACTAGATAACTAATAGATTATTCATATTCGGACAGTATTTTGTGTTATTTATCTAAATATAAATTCGAGTAAACATTCAAAAAGTGACTAAATATTTTAAAAAATATATTAGCTAATAAACATTTTTCTTTTTTTTGAAGGACTTACACTGTTGGCCGTGAGGTGGCCTTTACAGCTTTACCGGAGGAGTGGCGAGCGCAGAGTGCACTCCAACCAAGGCCTTAAGGGCGGAAAGGGGTGGCAACTAGCTCAAGGGCGCCACAGAGGGCACGACCTCGGCTTGGGCAGTTACCGTGAGGGGAGAGGTAGTGACTGCGCTCCTAGGTGCAAAGATGCACCTACGAGCGGAAGAGGGGGTTTGTCGGGAGGATCAATCAACACGTGCCGCGGACGGCGGCGACGAGTACGAGTTGATGATGTGTGCGCGGGGTCTGGCTCGTAATTGCCGGCGGCGACAATTAGAGGATTTAAATGCGACGCGGCTTTTTTAAAATAGGACGCTTCGGACGGTATTTTTAAGTGTTTTCGAATTGAGAAGAGGCCAAGGTCAGAATGAATATCTACGTTCCGTATGTACCACGGGGCACCTACGGCCCTACGGAGAAACCGGGACTGCACTACTTGCAGGCGGTTGATGTGTGTCTTCGCCGCGTGAGCAAAAATCATACTGGCATATGACATAATGGGGAGGATGCATGTTTCGTAAAGTGTCACCTTATTTCTAAGAGACATTTTACTCCGCTTGCAGATCAAATAGTGAAGGCGACCGAGCACAAAAGCTGCTCGGTTGCTCACCGTTCTAATGTGGGGACCGAAAGTAAGGGACTTGTCAAGAGTGACACCTAGATATTTGACGCGGTTTGCCCAAGGGATGCTTTGGTCGAACAGAGAGATGGTCCCCAGACTGAACCGGGGAGCTCGGGGACGCCGTGGGGTTCCCCTGGTAAAGAGCACAGCGGCGCTCTTTTCCGGGTTCACCTCAATGCGCAATTTCCGAAACCATTCGCCCAAAGAATCTACTGCGCGTTGGAGGGTGCGGGTGATAACGCCCCTATTTCTATGCGAGAAATAGAGAGCGGTGTCATCCGCGCATAGGGCGAGTTGAACTCTGTCCGAACGAGGGATGTCATTCGTGAACAGGCTATAGAGAAGGGGCTAATAAACGTATAAAATTACATCGTAATCATTTTGTTCTTACGTATTTCATAAATGTATATTTATAGGAAACAAATAGCTAGGTGACATTGAATGTGCGTTCACTATAAACAAACTCACCTTATCTTATATACAGGGTGTATCAGAAGTCAGAAATAATATTTTTGGTACATGCACGGTAGCTAATATGTAGCTTAGTGACGGCAGACCCTAACTATCAAAACTATGAGTACTGTCACAAGTATATACCCGTATAATCGTATAAAACAGTGTAAATTACCTCCAAGAGGGGCGAGCATTCATATTAACAAAAAATATGTTGGAAATTTTGCATAATACTCGAAATATAACAAGATTTCAAAATTGGATGCATACAAATATTTCAATTATTTTTTTTATACTATTCAGTGCTGTACCGCATCACTCGTGCAAACCATAAAGTATTATTTCGGACTTCTGATACACCCTGTATATACATAAAGCAGCGATGAGTATGTATGACATGTAAATATTTTATACAAATATTGTAAGCAGAGGCGTGTGAGACGCTATTATGTGCAATCAACATACAAAACAAGTAACAAAGATAAATAAAATATACAAGTTCTGAAATGATGTTAAAAAGTACAGATACCTTGATGTATTAACAGAATCGACACGAAAGTTAGCATCCAGACAACATAAGAACTTAATACAATATTATATTAGTTTTATATCGAGCTTAGATTATTGTTCTTAGATAGTTGAGCCTGATACTATTGGGTGGTCACCCACCACGCCCTTAAATATAACTCAAACCACGCTCCTGCCACCTTACCAATCTATCTTGTAATATTTTGGTGTAGATAATTCTAATAGTGAATGATATGTGTATATATATATCTGTATGATAAAATACAACCTATTTATATGACATAAAGATTGAAATCTATATTTTTTCGTCAGGTAACCGGTTCTGAATGCGACCCGTATCTTTTTGTAATACCAAGAGTTGGCAATATGAAATAATTGAATTGCAAAAAAAGTTTCAATCACCTGCACCCAAAATGTATGGAAATTCGCCATGTTGATTGATTTCTAACGAAATTTGATAGCGGTAAGGTCTGAATGTCTCGAATCACACGCCGAACTCAGTTAGGCCAGGTTCAGGCCCGTTTTATTGTTGACTACAATAAAACGGGCCACTTAAAGATGTATTGTATACTACAAATACCTTGTTCCCGCTTTAAGTAGTTGATAAGCACGATTTCACAAGTAAACCTTTAACTAAATGCATATGAAAGTACAAGAAAACGCTATTAATAAAAAAAAGTAATATCAATCATAATCATCTGTAAACAAAAACGAATGCTCTTTGCTCCGTGAATAGCTTTGCTCCCATAATCCGGAACCTACAGGCTTGATTTTGTAGTAAAGATTGTTAATTGTGCGCGTACGCAATCACCGAGGACAGCTACTATTAATTAATTACAGCTATTATCATTAATATCAATCATAATCATCTATAAACAAAAACGAATGCTCTCATAACTTTGCTCCCATAATCCGGAACCTACAGGCTTGATTTTGTAGTCAAGATTTTTAATTGTGCGCGTACGCAATCACTAAGGACAGCTATTAACGTTTATATAACTCAAAACCACATACGTATGTGCTCCAAGAGCTGTACAACATCTATATAATACGTCCAGATCTATTTCTACAGACATAGACTGAACGGGACAATACATCGAGATATTGGCAACCTTTCTGTTGTCTACAAATCACTAAAACTCTACACAATCAAACATATCACTGTCATCGCCGCCATGTGGACGACGACAACACAGTTTAGATTTTATACCAACAGAATAAGGATCAGAGTGCGATAGTAAATTCATTACTACATAATACTGTCTAGTCTACGTTAAAGAATTTGAGAATGGCGCGACCTTTGATCTCGGAGTGGCAGAGTTTACGGACGACCTCTTGGGCTTCCTCCGCGGGGAACACCGAGTGCGGCGGAGGCTCGATCTGTAGGCAAAAATATTTTTTAGAGCACAAAATAATATTTAGAATATACAATTTTTTTTCTTCTTCAAAACCACAAACAGGCACTCAAAAGCGAAAAATAAATTAATATAATTATTATAAGCGCTACCCACTCATCTATTTGAAGTCGGTGCCAGCCAAGTCTAATAGTAGATAGATACTACCTACAAGTATCTACCTACTTACTACATATACGAGTATAGTATCTATCTACTTTTCACCTCCAAGGGGGTTGATTTCTGATAATATTTTGAAAATGGGACCACCCTTGGGATATCCCATTTCCAACAAAAAAAGTCATCAAAATGGGTTCATAAACAAAAACAATAAATACCGTCGATTTGAGAAACCTCCTTTTGGAAGTCGGTTAAAAATAATTTTCAGCGCTCGGGAGCGGAGCAACAACTTATTAGCTAATCAAAAGTCAACATTATTAATGCAATTATTTAGTTGTAAAATCGCGTGCGTTCGTAAAAATTTCGCTTTCGCATGCACATTAAACGCTTATAAAGGCTACATCTAATTGTGATATCGTGCAAATTATGTAACCAAAAGTTATTCGTGATACCTATATGTATTAATGTCATTTAGTGGCAGCCTAGTTGGTAGAAGGCCGCCTTGAACGTAAGAGGTGCAAGTTTAAATTCCGGGCTGAAGGGCGTGTGTAGTTCACTTACTCACACTGGGTCAGTGTGGTCCGTCCGTCCGTCCGTCGGTCGTCATCGTTGTGGTTTGTCCATACATAGTTATATCAGTGGATGACCGATACAAGCTTCAATCATACGACATTCGCACAAAGCGCAATTGGAACCAATTGAAAACATAAACTACTTGTGGGTAATTACTTAACGGCTGCCCTCTACTCCTGTTCCATAACCGTTTAGGATCTTGTAAAAAATACGTTCTTTATACAAATAAATAGAATTGATGTGTCTGTTTCTAATGTCTTAATAACAGAATTAAACTAAATGCATATAAAAGTATTAAAGTAGTATACTTATAAAAAAACAAATTTTTTTTAAATGTTTGTCTACTGTACAGGTAGACAAGCTGTCTGTTCGTTCCGGGTAATCTGGGGAACGGCTGGACCGATTTTGATGGGATTTTCACTGGCACATAGTTAATATTATAAAGAGTAACTTAGGATTTGTATGCAGCTGTGTCCAAAATAGCACACACTCTTCATAAAAAAAACCACATCACACTTATACTCCCCGAAGAGGTCAGCATTGGTGCACTGCAGTGCACCCACCCACACTTCACCGTAGTATTTTGGTCTCAGTGTAATAGTGGTCAGCCTATTGCCATTATACCGATCACATTCCGTTTCAATACGAGGAAGATTTGGGCCACAGTCCACAACGCTGACCCAGTGCCGGTTGGTGAACTACACACGCCTTTCCTTAGACGTACAGGTCTCCTCACGATATTTTCGTTCACCATTCAACAAATGGTTCAACATTAATCATTATTTAAAATGAAATCGGCACGTGTAAATCTTAGGTGTGAGCGTGGTATATGGGGGGCAATTCTCGTGATCTCATGATCGACAGTATCTCAAATTCGACATGTATGCTTAATGGAACTGACCTAACTCAAAAATAATGTTTTTGAAAAATGGTCGTTAGAACGACGAGATTTATAGTCGGAATACTAAAATTTCAAAATGGGTCTCTATACTACCTCTATAAAGAAAAAGACAAAAGTGGTCGGATACTTACATCACCGCGCGCGACTAGCGCCACCAGCTCAGTCAGCTGTTCGATGGACCCGTTCTCGACCGCCTCGATGTTGACTTGCATATCCTCGGCTTTCTTCCCAAACTTGGGCAGTTGCTTGTCACCGACTTCCTCGGTCACGAGCACCACTCCACCCTGAGGAAGTACACTTTATACAGGCTGTTTCAGAAGTCCGAAATAATAATTAAAGTACATATACGCCAGCTCATATGTGGATGCTTAGTGAAGACAGTTTATACCTACCTATCATAGTTTCTGAGTTATAGACCTTTGAATATTTGTCACAGGTATCGTGTTCTGGCCTATGTGTACATCCACAACCCTATTCGGCAGTGTAAACTACACTTATGAGGGGTAGTTACCAATATGCATTAGACAGGACATACAAATTTTACATAGAACTCGAGATATTTCAAGTTGTAGACATGGAATACGAAAAAAAAGTTGGAAATACATGGTCGAAATACAAAGATACCTATACTGCTAAAATTATAACCGTTCCTTTTGGCTTCGTCGTTGTCGGGTAAAAAGAACTATTTCATAGACAAGATGAAATGGTATAATATTTACAATAGTCAGGCATTGTAGCGAGCGGTGCAGCGAACGGGACGTGGTGCCGAAGTTGAGGACTACGTCCAAGGGCCCACCGCACGCGTCCACGGTCCTCTCAATCAGCTGCTTCTCATAGAGGTCCTCGTTCCACTGGACCACATTTACCCTGTACCAAGCGAAATATACTCTAAGCAAAAAGGTTACATAACATTTTATTTAATAGTCCATTGCCATTGTCCCATTGCTGGGCTAAGGCCTCCCTCTCTCTACATGTTTCTGTCAAGTTTGATGGGAGTTCGCCAGTCTCCGCGGGCAGGTGAGGTTGGCTTGGGTTTTTTAGAAGTTAGTAAGACCCCTTATGTAAAAATATGTCTGAAAAAAGACTTCGGCGTATTTCAATGTATTTTGACAGGTAATTTGTAATCGCCCAGAAGAAGATATCTGATGGTAACTGTAACAGATTTTTGTCCACTGAGATCACCCCAGTCCATTAAATGACACCGAATTTTGCTATGTCTGGCATAAGACAGTTTGACTGGCCATATTTTAATTTGCGGCTATTAAGTATCAATCACTCTACACTACACTTACCCGTCGCACTCCTTCGCCAAAATAAAACCTTCATCCTTCAACGTAGCGACAGTGATCCTGATACGATCGTGGTATTGTCCATGTTTGAAGAAATACGTCGCAATGCGGAGCGCCCACAGCGCTAGGCCACCAGTGCCGACGATTAAAAGGTTCAGTCTATCCTCCTTGTTAAGTCCCTCTAGAGCCGCCTTCAGGTACTCGCCGGCCGTGTACACCGTGTTCATAGCTAGTAGCGCTCCAGTCGGCAGCATGGCTGCTACGCTCAGCGGCAGCTCGTTCGGCACCGGCACCAAACACTTTAAGTCGGGGACTACGATAAAATCGGCGTACCCGTGCGGGACCCCCTCGTACGGGTACAACACGATCCGAGTTCCTTCGTTGAACACGTCGCTCTTTTCAGCGGCTGTTCCGATAGCGTCGATGATCCCGGCGACTTCATAGCCCGGGAAGAGGGCGCCGTCGCGAAAGCCGATGTGGGCGGGCGTGGGCGAAGGCAGACAACACTCCATTTCGCCGGAGAGACTGCCTATTGAGGATATCGATGAGGTGCTGCAGACAGAGGCGGAGCGGGCCCTGTTGGACCTGTAGCACGCCCCGGCGTACACCACGCGGATTCTCGCGCCGTGTAATGGCACTTCGGGAACGGGGACATCGAAGCTGAAGACGCACTCCTTGAGCATCGGCCCCGGAGACTCGATGGAGACCTGCCTGCACAGCTTGCTCATTTTGAAACGAGATCTGTGGAAGATCAAGACCAATGAGCCATTTCCAAGAACTTCTTAAAACATATATAAATTGTATGGTACAAATAGATCCTGCTAGACTTGTTTTTAAACCGACTTCCAAAAAGGAGGTGGTTCTATGTTCATCTGGAAGTATTTTTTTTGTTGTAGTGTCTAGTTCGTCAGGTGGGAACTTTTGCGTAAAACAAGCTTAAACCTACGCGCGTAGAATAGATTATAATCCACCTAAGTTCTATGCAAACCACATTCCGACTTCAAGTTATTAAAATAAATTGTTTGGCAGGGTGATAGTGATGTACCAAACGAATATTTGCATTTTCATTGGCTTAATATTTGCAATACATACCTGCATTGACAAAAATTTATGCATTCTGAACAAAAAAAGCAACAGCATTATTATTTATTTTTATAAAACAGTAAAAAGTACTAAATAAATAAATAAATACATCATCACGCCTGTATTTCCCGAAGGGGTAGGCAGAGGTGCACTGTAGTGCGTCCACACTTTGCCGATGTATTTTGGTCCCAATGTAATAGGGGGCGAGCCTATTGCCATTATACCGGGCACATTCCCCCTCAATACGAGGGAGATTTGGGCCATAGTTCACCACGCTGGCCCAGTGCGGGTTGGTGAACTTCACACGCTATAGAAAGCTATAGACGTGCAGGTTTCCTCACGATGTTTACCTTCACCGTTCAGCAAGTGGTAATCATTGTTGAAAATGACATTCGCACATGAAAATTATCTCAGAGGTGCGGGCCTGGGATTTGAACTTGCACCCCTTACGTTCAAGGCGGGCGTTCTTGCCCACGAGGCTACCACTGCTTCATAAAAAGTACTGATTGTGCCAAATCATCTCACTATAAAAGTTATCCCCTAAAATGCGGTTGAATGAAGGTAATCAATATTAATACGCGTTATTTACATGTATGAAAAGCCTATTATAGGCGTGGAAAATGGCGATAATTTTCTAAAGTTGAAATCCACATTCGATAAGATGAAACTAATGTCACGAAACTACTTCCACGCCACAAGTGTCACACTATAAATAGTGCTTAAACTGTGTTTACAGACAATTAGACATATTTTCCCATTTTATAACACTAAGTAATTACTGCGAGTCAATTATAACAGTCATTACCTATTTAAAATACATATAGAGATAAATACCTATGAGGAAAGATAATTTGTTAATATTTATACTTAGAATGTAGGTACTACCATTCCTTTGTTACCGTTGAACGCAAAATAAATAAATGTGTATTTGAACACACAACAACATTGAAACACTAGGTAACACAAAGAATGAGATTGGCCTAAAAAACAAACCTATTTTGCGCCGTTGATTATTATAATTGTTAGGTGCCACCGCCCACTTCTATATACAAAGTCAAAATTATTTCCTGAGATACAAAAATAGTGTGAGTGCGTGGGGGGGCCTAATAACAGAGTCCCGGTGCTATAAACATTATTGTAAACGCCAGGATAGTAAACGACTCATGCAATCACTCTACAGGAGTGTGACCGCTTTTGTTACACTCGTAATTATATAAACACAGATATTATGACCTTTTCTTAAATTGAAGGTCACGCTACCTATGGAAGCAAAGAAGGTATCTACCAATGAGGAGAAGACGCTAAGATAAGCTCAAAAACGTATATAGGACAACAAACATCTTGACTATATTTATACCCACCCCCGCAATTAATTACAAGATATTTAATTTTATAATATAAATTTAGGCATATCTGGAGAATAGCATTATTACATTGATTAAAATATTATTTTCTAATGTTTCTTACCTGAATCGGTATTCAATGAAAAGCGTTGATTTTCTTCAGTTTTCGATAAGTGCGTAAATTCAAAATTTTTACACAAAGACAAAACAGCAAAAAAAGGCGGAAATCGGAATATCGTTAGCAGGAGGGGGAAAGTTTCATACATTATCACAATATTCAAATATGGTGGCTCCATCTATTCCTTGAACCCGTAATAATAGAGTTTAGAAGTGAGTATAACATTTCAACAGATGTCAGTATATAGAAACTACTGGTGTAATATTCCGAATTATATTGAAAAGTCAATTCATAATTGTAAAATATTTATTTTAAGTATTTATAATATATATCTACAACAATAATAATAATATATAAAAAAATAGGTACATTTATAATATTGTTCGTACAAAATAAACTACATGTATTTACGATACGGACCGATACGACAAAAGTATCTTCAAGAAACGAGCATACTCATTCCTTAAAGGCTGGCAACGCACTTGCGATGCCCCTGGTGTTGCAGGTGTCCATGGGCGGCGTTAATCACTTACCATCAGGTGAAACGTCTGCTCGTTTGCCTCCCTATCTCATAAAAAAAAACCGGCAACCATTGTATTAAACGTCAAACTAGAATCCGATCTGTTCAATTTTCAAAATTGAAGTTTATTTTCGCGTGAGCTCTAGTTTGTAGATTTTTTTCATTTTATTGTTTGTATTTCGGTTATAAAATCTTTGAGTGAGTGCATAGAGTTGAGCTTTGAGTTCTTCCGCATTGCTGTGGTGACTTCGCACCGTAATACCGACGTTGTTTACGTGTTCAATTAAGTTCAAAAAATCGTGCAAGGACGCTTTTTGTGTTGTATTATTATCATAAAAATAAAAAGTGAATTTACATTACCTACTTGTTTCATTTATTTTTAACTTCCGTGAAAGTATCCGTGTATTTATTGGAACTGTTTTAGTTAGCCTACTTACTCATATTAAAGTAATACATGAATCAAGTAGACTAAAATAGTATTCACTGAAGCTGTTTGAGTCTACTTGATTTTAAGCATTATTTTAATATGAGTAAGTAGGCTATTAAAACAGTTCCAATAAATACATTAATAGACATAGTATCTACCTACCCTACTACTGCGGCAGTATTACATATGTATACCTAGCTATAGATGCCATAAATAGTTCGGATTCAAATCGTAGACAGCGCCACTGTACATCTATATGCAATAATATGCCGTAAGAGGGCACTATTTTCCCATTACTTATTATACTCTTTGATCGTTAGTCAGTAGGTACCACAGAGTGCGTGAGTTAGTACACAGATTGAAAAATAAAGTAACAAAATACAGATAAGTAATGACTATTTTCAAAGAGATTATAATCCAGGGTACCCACGTACGTGACAATTTTATTTTAAACACGAATTTATAGACACACTTAGAAGGCGAATATGCTTTTGGTTAAATAAAAGATAAGGTTGCATGTCGTACTTGGAGGTGAAGAAGGCTGCACTGGTTCATACTAGATAGCGGGGACTTCATCACATCCACCGACAAGGGTCGAGCCTTTATATTATAAGAAGAAGAAGCTTAAATACAAGCAAATTGTCACGTGTGTGGTATCGATAACGTTTGAATCATGTAAAAATCATAGAGTAAAAGGAGAAACATTATCGCCTCTGCCCTGCGGCAATATTTTTGACGATTAAATAACTTCCGCCATTGTAGTGGCCGGATCAAGTAAGTCACACATAAACAAGCTGCGTATTTATTACTCTTTCAGTAAAAATGGTACTAAAACACTATAAAAACGTACTTTAATAAATACGCAGCTTGTATAAATTGTTTGACATCTTAGTCCTCTTTTCTACTAAATGATGATATTTAATGGAATTAGATGAGAATGGCTCCTGCACGTTTAGCGGGTATTTCAGCCAATGTCAAGTAATTATGGCAAGGGCTAATTCAACTTTAAATAAAATGAGTGATGACAGTGATATAGATGGCGGATCTATCTTTTTTGGAAAGAATCGACATCCCTAGCGCCGAATGAGGGCGGGCCCGCTTATATGATAACTATCGCATATGCTTGGCGAACGCGGGGGTCGCTATTGCGGGGTATATGGTATCTGCCCCCGTATTTTAAACGCTGTCGACCCTTCATAATATATCGATGTCCTTAGCATGAGATGACATTTAGAGAGCCTATAGGACCCCGACAAAGCTTTATCGATGACATATAGTCTAGGCTGCCATTATAGAAAAAAAAAAATTTTTTTATGTGGCAAGAACGAATCGGTAATTGAATCGTATTTTACCGATAGGCAGACATCACTAACTTGTTCACTACATTCGGTCAATACAGATTAAAAAATATGAAAAATGACATATATTTTGAAGGACAGTGACAACTAGCAACAGGGTTTGACGTTGTATTTCAGAGGTTTAGGTTATATTGTTTAAAAATAATAAATAATGTTGCAGCTGTCCGTCATTTCACTAATTTTGTAAACAAAGAAGTAGTTATTTATACGTGCGTACTCGTTATCCATGTTAATTCCGTGTTTCATTGGATAAAGATTGCTGTGATATAAGACAACAATGGATAATAAAAAACAAAAAACGTGAGTGTTTACATAATACATACTATTATAATACCTAGTGCTTTATGTGTAAGAAATCTAATACAGTATATTTTCAGCGTGAGAGCGAGCAGCACACTGGCTCAAATAAGAACCCTCATTAATTACATGCAAACTAATGTTGGGTTCGCAAGTGGCGACTTTAAAGTTCCTATGGGTCAGCGATGCCTCAATGAAGAATGGGATCAGAATACAGAAGAATTTGGACCCAACAGGACTGCCTAACAGTGGCGCTATGTATGTACCTACCTATCCATCACCATTCACGAATGCAGTAAATAGCTATATTGTGACATGACTAATAAACATTATTGTTGTAGATCCGGCATGAATTGCAAAAATGAGCAAGAAAGGAAGGTGCAATGTGTAAGATTTGCTCGGGAACAAACTGGCCACATTCTGCGCCTGAGCTAACCAAAGGAACAACAGGGAAAGGTCCTTGTACATTTGAGATAAAACATTTTATTATGTGAATGAAATATTCATTGACTATTTGATTGCGTTTATTTTCCATTTTTAATAAGTAGGTATTTGATTGAACATTTGGCGCGATTTCTGTAGGGAGACTTCGTGCAGCTCCATGGGCACTCTGGAAATAAAAAAATTGTTAATTAAGCAGTTATTAATAACATGCTAAAATGGAACAGTTGATATGAACATTAAATGTTAGTGCCGGAAATGTTGCATTGTTGTAGAGGGTACAACTGGCATACGCCACTTTCGCAGCTTTGTCGGTTTGTTTCGGTGAATAATGTAAGATTCTGTCAACCCCTAAACTTCAGAATGTGCCATTCAATCAGATATAGAGTGCGGCATTAACATACAATTAACAAACATAAGTATTATTTCTTTTGTTGCAGAATACGAGTCTGCAGATATGTTTTGAAAGTTTTAGTTTGTTAATGGGCATAGATCTCTATTCACGTACAATATGTTAATAATAATTAATTATTTTAGACTTAAAGGAATATCTTAAATACAAAAAAAAAATTTTTTGATGTGTAATATAATTATAAGTTGTTTTTTATTAATCATTTAGTATATGCAAAATAAATATTATTATGTAATTTAGTTCATTTGTTTTTATTTTTTTAAATAAAAAACTAACACAACTTACCAAGCGGATAATATGAACCAAGCCCGTTGTTATACAGCCTGCGTAACTCCACATGTATGACCAAATTAAGATGAATTGGTTGTGGATGCGACCTCAGTAATTGGCATCACCTAATGTGACATTAAGCCTCTGCTATCTAGAACATAAATGAAGTTAATTATGATTACCTTTCTGAAATTTGTATTACAAGTATAATTATGATATATGTTTTATTCTGAATAAATAAGTAATACAATATATTATTACCAATTCAATGTTGAGAGATGGGTTCTCATGTTGATTGATGAATTGAGCTTGTGTTGGTTGATGAGGCGGGAAACGGTCAATATGGGTGCAGTCAACACACCCCAAGGATGTTAGGCACCCGAATTGTTGCTAAAACACAGCAGCCACCGGTTTCCGGCCATCATCGCGACCCGGAAATTTATCCAAGTAGATGCGTAACCTAAAAACAAACAATCAATTACCACTTCATAATTTTTTACGAAATGATGAAAATTTAATGGAATAAGATGAGGAATGCTTGCGATTAACGGTATTTATGGCAACGTCGAGTTAATGTTCTCATTATTAGACTAAGTCAAAACGAATCGTTTGAGGTTAGTAGGTATAATATGTTATATTATTATTAAAATGAGCGATTGAATATAGAGACTTACCTTGTAGTTACTGCATCGAAAAAACGTCCAAAGTATTTGGATACAGTTGTCTGGCCGATAACTAATATCTTGGGATTTTTGGTAGGATCGCAAATCTCACGAACAATGGTCTCTTGCACTTTACGGGCCTTCTTCTCCACATAAAAATCAGTAAATAGTACCGATATGCACGGGACATTTTGATCAGATATTTAACTAATTTTACTCAAAAGAATATAAATGAGGAATTAATGCAATCTTGATACTCGATCGACACCTTATCAGTGTTGCCAGTAGTCTTACAACAAATAGCCGGATACGGAGTTAAAAATTACCCGAAATTACCCGTTTTGGAAAAGTAATTGATAAAAAAAAGGTCACGCAAACTTATAACACCATAATATGTGGCCCGCACGTTATTGTCTTTGAGAAATGCGATCTATACAGCTTAAATAAAATGTCGGCATTATGCAGACAGAGCGAATAAATCGGGTAAAAGACCCGTACTGGCAACGCTGCACCTTATGCACGCTAATCTTCGTCTCAAACAGTGGCAGACAAAAATTCACGATCTTACTTGTCAAAAACTGATAAACGCGGATAAAATAAGGTGGTCATGCTATGGCAATAGAGATATTACCTTAAACTGACATTTAGCCGCGCCGCGTCTTCTGTCGCGTGGCGCTCATGCTAAGGTCGGTTGATAGAGCTCGGCGTGACGTCATTTTCCTGATATAACTGACATTTGGATAGCTTAAAACTTATATCGATGCGGTCATGCTAAGGGGGCTGGTATATGATCAGAATAAACAATATCCACCCATTTACAATTTTTTCGGTTAACAGCGGTTAAAATCACGGTTTTCTTGTTATTAAGCGACTTCCAAAAAGGAGGCGGTTCTCAATTCGGTCAGTATGTTTTTTTTTAATGTATGTATACCGATTACGCTGCGAGTTATGATCCGATTTACTTGATTCTTTTTTGTTTGATGCGGAATAGATGCCATTTGGTCCCATAAAAATTTAAAATTGTACGGCCAAGCAGTTTTCATTTTAAGAACATTTTTATGTTTATTATGATCATTATTTACGTGGATGATGGATGATGTAGTTGTGAGTGTGAGTTCATTTAGTTTGATTATTATTGTTGGTTTGTTAACAAACATCGAAATTTACCCCCAAAGGAGTGGAAAGGGGGGGAGTGGGGGGGGGGGGTGATTTTTTTGGTTGTAAATATTTACTTTATTTACTTAAAGTCATGAGAACCAATAAATGGGGAGATGCCAACAGTAGGTAGTGTTACCCTGTTTTTAAACTACAATTGCTATATTCATACCATACCCTTTGTCGACACCCGTGCCATTGTGGAAGGTTTTCGAACTGTTGTTTATAGCATACACCTTTTCAATTGTTTTGCCATAGGAGATGATTCGCCTTTACTTCTACACTCCATACGCCAACTATATACGGCAACTGAAATGGCGGATGTCAGATAAACGTCGAAAAATGCGCAGGGTGGAGTCGACAGGGCATCTCCGTTTTACTCTATGGCTTCATTGCACTGCCGGCAGACAAGCAAACTAAAGCCTTAAACCAAGTCAAGTTTTAAAGTCTTAACAAAAAATCTCTTTGTTGAATCATACATCTCGAAATAAATATCTTGTTCAATTAAATAAATATTACGAAAAACGTTTAATTTTCCTGCCAAAAAGCTCTAAAGCAAGTCCTTATTCTGATATCTGATGCTGATATTCAATTCTTATTCTGATATTGAATCCTGTGATTCCATCTAAGAAATATAACTACATTAATAATTTAACTGTGATCGGTTTTATACAATGAACAATAAGTGAAGCACTCATAGGGGCACTCGTTGTATAACTTAATTCACTCATTCACGCACGTCACACTAAAATATATATCTTTATTTTCATTTAACGGGAAGTGTTCGTTTTTTAAATGTCCGTGATTTTAACCCTATATTTTTTGTGCTGGCAACCCATATCGGCGTGGGTATCGGTGATATTTGTTAGCGTGGGTTGATTGATAATTAACTATTTACATAAATTTTTATTGTTAAGTGCGCTAAAACGCGATAAAATAAACACTAATCGCAGCATGGGTGAGTTTAATTTGTGTTTTAGTTAAATAGTGGCGTCGCGACCGTGTCCTTTGTTATTGATTGATGTCATTTCTTCGGGGTGGTCTCGTCCGGTGGGATGCTAAGATTTTTTTTTCTTCATTCTATTTGTGCAGGTGCATTTAAAAAAACGTGGTCTGATTATGCGAGATTTCATAACTGCAGCTATAGTTTGTAAATAGAAATACGATTTACATAATACTATAATCGTCACGTAATAATAGTTTCTTAGTCATTCATAATGTAAGCTTTGAATGTGAGGTGGAGAGTGCAGAGGTTTGTAGCTTTTTAGGACTGACTAATTCGATTCATTTTAATCTGACTAAGCATTCTCGGCCCCAATATTCTCAGTGTAAGTTGACTTGTGGGCAAGGGCCTGTTGTTTACATTTTTTTTATCATTCCTTATAATCAAATTTCGAATTATTAATATTGTAACTAAACATAAAGTTTCAGCACATATAGTAGGCATATTATATACTTATATTTGATACCTAGTTACAGTTTTATTCAGATTATTATTATTATAACTTACTTTTTTTTACTTTGAATTGGAAATAAAAGTTACCTCAAACTTTAATACTGTTTGTTTGGATAGTTTAAAACAGTTTCTACATAAACTGCGTATTCAATGCTATTACAATTTGGAAAGTGCATTTATGAAACAATATCAGGTATGTGCAAATAAGGTTGAATCTAAGATCTGAGGTTGAAATTAAGTCTGCTTGACTTGAACAGAAAAAAAAATCCTTGTTCAGAGTCATGATCAGTATGAGTAAATTATGTCCATGTAGTGGCAAAGACACCATGGAGGTTGATTGAAAAAAAAAATTGTATAAATTAACGCGGGTTTAAATAAAATTTCATGCAGATACACTATCAAATATAATATTATGCTACTTTGTATTTGCCGAGTCAAAATAAATGGGACTGTACTTAAATGTCAGTGTTATGTATATCCTTTATCTTGCGCTGAGTTATTATAAGCAATTTATTATTATAAATATAGCCATTTAATGGTCTTGTTGTTGCTCTTTGCAATGCGAACATATATTCTGATTGATAAGCAATCGATCGGCCTTGAAAATCTTTGCGAATTACTCAAATTTGCTTGTAAGCTGTACACAAAAATGTCTGATCATTACTTAACAAAAATTGTCAGATATGTATACGATTTATATCTGACAAAAAAAATACAATACATTATCAGTGGGGATAGCATGCATGTCAAGACAAGACCTTTGTCACAGGAGTTGCTCGCTCTCTCTCTCTGTCTAATTTCATACAACAGAAAGAGACAACATCAAGATATTCTGTGACATATGTCTAGTCTTGGCGCTCATGTTACAACTACAGAGATCTAATGCAAGTTATAAACAATTTTCTTTTAAAGTTGATGAGACTTACATTACTGAATTGTGACCAATTCTCATAATAATAGGAAGTTATCAGTCAATTTTGTGATACACTTGTGTTGACAATAGTTTGGTCTAGTGTAGACCAACCAGGTGCCAGTATGCAGCGGGTTCAATTCCATTGCTGAAATTTGCCCTGATCTTGGTGTGATTGAAATACCATACCCCTAAAGGGGGTACTAACTAGGTACTAACTAGTACTAACTAATTAAAACATTGCTTTGTTTGAGATCAAATCATGTGTTATTGACTGGCAATATATATTATATAACTATTAGACTAATATTATAAAGATGAAGAGTTTGTTTGTTTCGTTGAACACATCAAGCTCTGGAACTACCAGTCCGATTTCAGAAATGATTTTAGCACTTTATACGCTATTTGTTGAGAAAGGTTATAGACCGTAGGGGGGTGCAACCACGGGCACAGCTAGTTTATATATAATATTTGATGACACCCAAATACCATATATCTTTCATGCTACGTGTGTAGATCATTACATTGATTAGCTGGTCCAGAGAGATGCGATTGTATTTTTTTATTTTGTATACACTGTTCAAATTTTTAAGAAGTATATATAACAGGTCAGATATAATAATGTTTTATTCAAATGCTTCATGAGGGTACCATAGTGGCGTTTTTGTTGGCACCGAAGTAAATTGAATTTATATTGGTGTGTTGCTGTGCGAATTACGTAGCAATATTTATATAATGCATCATGTTCACATCTAAACTCCCTGAAAGGATAGGCATAAATGTACTGCACCCACATTTCTTCAACACATTTTTGGTGACAATGTAATAATAGCGAGGCTATTGCCATTGTATTATACTGGGTACATTCTCCAATGTGAGTGAGATTTTGTTCCTAGTCCACCCCATGGGTCCAGTACAGGCCAGAGAACTTCACTCGTATTTTTATAAACATGCAGGTTCCTCATTGCCAGAGAACATTGTATGACCCCAAACTAACTAAAGCTTGTGCTATGGGTACCATAGAATGAACTGCAGGTGAACCCTATCACACCTATCACAAGGCCAGTCTGTCGTCATAGATTGGATCTGTATCGGAGTTTCTGAATATATAGGGTTATGGGCAATACTTTAAGTTTTTACATGTATCACGCATGAGTTAATCTATAGAACTGCTGTAGTTGTAGAATGTGCGCCAAGACTAGTCATATGTCACAGAATATGTTGATTACATCTCTTTCTCTCGTATGAAATAAGACAGAGAGCGACCGAGCCAATCCGTGACAGAGGTCTTGTCTTGACATGCATGCTGACACCACTGATTTGATTCAGAAAATACTTTGATACTTAGCTCTATCCTTAAGTGTAGACTGACGCGTGGTTAAAACCGCAAGGTACAATTTGTCTGTAATAATAAATTAACAATACACACAAACATTACCTTATTTTTTTCTGTTACAGTAATAACCTGTCAAGACTGCTACTAGAAAAGATCTACAAAGGTAAGTCTTTTACCCTATTAAAGACCATAACTGAAAAAAAAAACAAAATCCTCTGATCCGAGGCAATCACTGCGAGTCGGTAATAAATACATTTTATATTTCATAAAAGTAAACAGGTAATCGAATTATTGTTACAATTGGATCTGACGCGACGCGCCTAATGGTCGTTAGACTTAATAAATATAGGTACGATTACAATAATTATGTACAATGTAAAAGGGGATGTTTAAAATATTAGCTATTAATTGAAATGACCGACGACTTTGTTGCATATCTATGTGTTTTGTAAACATAGTATGTTATTGCTTCAATCAACGATAAATTTGATATAACAAAAAGGGAGCTCTTTCTAACATTTGACACGTTTAATTTTGTGCGTGTCGTCGACATACGTCAGATTGTCCATGTTATGGTTTAAGACATTTATTTCTCAAAAACGGAATGAAATAATTCACTTAGAATGAGAAATACTGGTTGCTTACATTAAACATTCATTGGAACGAGTATCGGAACGGTATGTTTTAAGTTAGACATAGGTACTTACAATATTGTTAGTCAATAACTTATCAATAAATTAGTAAAATAAAATAGACTATGCTAAAAGAGATTGGGATTTGAAGGTTTTTTTTTTCTTAATGTAGGTGATCTGCAAAAATATTGAGGCTTAGTCCATATTACGTATCGAAACACAGATTCTATCACAGTTGCTATTGGAACTATAGTGGTTATTTTTTATGTTAGGTTATATAGAACTCATCAATGAGACCAAATTTCGGTCTAATGTTGTTTTGGACGTTTTGTTGACACACTAGGCATTTTCAAAGTCTTTGGCATCAATATATATAATTTTATTTTTAAAATATTGTCTACGGTTTGCCAATGATGCACACAACAGGCAGTACAAATAAAATTTAAAATTCGTCATTTAAATATTTTAAATTTAGAAGGTCTTAAAAAGTTATTTATCTATATGTGTAAACAGCTAGCAAGTGCCAATTAAGACAAACTGCTGAATTGAAAAACATACTAACACCAAAACCATTTTTTGTATCGACTTTTTTTATAAATATTAATAATATCAGCCAGTGTCGTTGACCAGATGAATAAAATAGGTTCAGTAAGTGAGTATATCCAATCATTGAATTTCAAATGTGTCTGACTGAAGGCATTTAAAATAAGATCTTGTTTTAAAAATGAAATGTGATTTGTTCAGTCTCTGGCTACGTTGTCTGCTTATAAGTGTATCTACCAAATACGGTTGAGAGATATTTCGTTGAACTGTCTTACCACTTCTTAAGCAGTAAATACAAAAACGTATAAAACAATTTCAAAAGTAATATTGAAACAATACTACTTAAGAGGAGGTGGTAAGATTCCTATTTAATCAGTGTAAGCAGTGACAGTGACATCCGTGTGAACTGATACATTTCAGGCTTTCTTTTTATTCCTCTTGTTGAGCGTTTAGACTTTAAAGTCTTGCTGTCTGGGGCGTCAAGACGCGCGAATTAACACTTTTACCGCAACGAACTCTGTGTTAATATGGGAGCGTTCAAGTATTACGTAACGCATTTTTTTGGAGATTTTTGAGCCCACCTCCACACATGTGCAGCAAAAATTTAAAAAATGCGTGTGAAAAATAAACTATACCCGACCGTTTTAAAGGCATAAAGCAATGTTATGTGGCACGTTCATTATATATATATTCATTCATTATATATATAAAAGTTCAATTCATTGCACTTGGAATCGGTGCCAATTCATGTGTGTTTGTGCCTAGTCTGTAGTAGATAGACGCAAAAATTTAGAAGATAGGAAATGTTATGCTTTGTAACGCAAATTCACACATTAGACAGATTATATCGAGGGGTATTTGACTTAAGGAACACTTTCAAACGATATTGTCTTATATACATATTTGGAATCAGCTATTTTTTCTTCGTCGAATGAGTATGCTCATGAGTTTAAAAAAAATGTGTTGTGTATGCTTAAAATTCAAAGTCCGCGGTGCAAAAAACCGTAAAAGACTTCGCCAATGACGAGAGATGACTGTTTGATACGCTAATGGATCACCAACGTGAGTCGACGAGCCAACGATTTAGACCGTTAGCTCGCCGGCTCGCAAATGCATCACCCCCTGTAGGATATGCATGATGAGCCAACGAAGTGATTCTCTCGCAGGCCACAAGATGTCGCAACAGTATAGTCTACGCTGGAACAACCATCAGCCGAACTTCATATCTATGTTCACGACGCTGCTGAACACGCAGACCCTGGTAGACGTGACCCTGGCCGCGGACGGGAAGCAGCTGCTCGCTCACAAAGTGGTACTATCTGCTTGTAGCACATATTTCCAGGTGAGTTTTTAAATGCCGTACCAACACACTTGGCATGACCGTGTAGACATTAGTTTTATCTCTTTCAACTGTCACATTTATCGAGAAAATTCCGTCACTTCGAGCTTTTACTCTGGACATGGCTTGGTGTGACGTCATTTTCTCGACGAATCTGACAGTTGAAAGAGATAAAAGTTATGTCTACGCGGTCATGCTACAGGGCCAGGTCATGATAGGCTATTAGTTGATCACACTCTTTATATTCTTTGGTGAGTTTTTTTAAATACCCGTACCAAGCCATGTTAGCCTGGTAGTTGAACGCACTATTTGCACTCGAAAAGAGTCCAGGTACACACCCCGTAAAATTCTAGTTTTCAAGCCGTTTTTGAGATTTTACGCGACAAACAAACAGAAAGTGATTTTTAGATAAAGATGGATTTTAATATCGTGTGTCGAATCTCGTTTTTTTTCAGGCACTATTCGTGGACAACCCGTCGCCGCATCCGATTGTGATCCTGAAAGATGTGACGTATGCAGACCTGCGCACCATGGTCGACTTTATGTACTGCGGCGAGGTCAACGTCACCGAAGAGCAACTGCCTAAGGTAACAATAATAGAATAAAAGAAATTGGCAATGAGAAAGATACCACAAACTACTATGTTTTTCCAAAGTTACAATAGGTAGAAGTTGGGAAAATAATAAATAACACATCATCACCAAAGGGGTAGGAAGAGGTGCACTGCTGTGTGCCCACACTTCACCGATGTATTTTGGTGCCAATGTAATAGGCCCCAAAGTACATATCCCTCAATACGAGGTAGATTTTAGTCCACCACCCTGGAAAATATTACAGTTATTATTTATGTTATGTTCCAGGTGTTGGATACAGCTAAGCTGCTGAAGATCAAAGGTCTAACAGAGATGCCAGACTCGACGTCGCTGACCCGCTCGCAAGGCACCTCGTCCGAGTTTCAGGGTGATTCTATGGACTCACAGCGTCACTCACCGGCGGCATCGCCCTCTAACAAACGCAAAAGGTTAACTTGATGAAACTTAACTTGATTTAACCAATTTGCGATTTAATAAGATAAAAATAAGGTTCACAAAATATCAAACAATGAATAAAGTTTGGGGGGAAAAGGGAGGATCCTCCGACCAGACGAGTGTTGTGTCTGGTGGGCTACTGCCCGACGGTTGTTGTCGGGTTCTTGTATATATGTGCAATCGCTCGGATCGCTTTCATATCGCGATGCAGGATTTAGTTCGTATGTGGCGAGATAGATGTCTCTACAAAAGTTTTCTTTAGCGAAATGTAGTAATCTAGACACGCGGTAGCATGTCAAGCCAAAGTTCAAGCGGGCTTGCAGCACCGTGTATACATCAGTATTATTTTGTTCACTGCTTTTAGTATATCTTTGCATTTGCGTGAGGAAACAATTTTCAGTGTCAATAAGGAGTATAAAGGCCCCAAGTAAATGTTTCAACAGTTGTAGATGTGTCAACATAGCTAGAAACTATTTTTAACACAATTTACAATTCACAACTAGTAAATGTATATGTCCTTATTGTCCTTAATAACGTGTTACACCTAACTCATAACCCATAATTAAATAATATAGATTCTCATTATAAGTGGACTGTACTGTTCTTTATGAGAAATAAATGTCTTTAAACCGAAGTAAACTGGGGCGATAATACGCGCGCGGCATAACGTGTGTCAATCTGCTTACGTTGTCAACGAATGTTTATTGGAGAAAGAGTTCTATGATTCAATCAGTACAGTTCGTTTTAGTATTGGCAAAAAAAGTTACTTCCTAGTCTGCCCGGAGCTTAGTACTATGGCACCAGGCGCATATCGAATTTCTCTTACATGTTTAATTGAACGAAATACAAATTAGTTATGGTTTAGGTGTTGGGCTCACTGGATCCCTGCAACGCAAAAACAAATTTGCCTATAGCTGCAGTGTCAGTACGCATGCCAAGATGTTTTCTCATGAGTCCCTAAAACATCTTGTCAACTTGCGTTCCCATCTTATTTGCTAACATGGCTTCCAAGATGTTTAAAATTAGACAGCTGGATAAAATTTTCTCAGTTTAAGATCGTTCGTTCATTCGTTCATTGAAATGACAAATAGAGCGAGACGGAGCTTTACAAAGAAATAAGATGTCGCATACACATCATCGAATATGTTAGATTGTATATGCACAGATAAAAAATATATTTGTGCATTGCTTCTTTTTTATTATGCCGGAAGCTTTACGTATTATCATTTGGTCGGTAATATTATGCTTAAAATTAATTTCTTGGGCACTATACTATTTTTATTTGCCAATTGAAATAATTTTACATTGTATAACGGCAAAAGCACGCAAAGTATGATGCCAAACAAAACCTAACCTCTAACCTACTGATTTGTTGTATAATATGGATTTTGAATCATGTAGAAAAGGATTATGTGGATTATCGGAAGAAAATAAAACAGGTAGCAATATCTCAACACTTTTTTGTTGTTGTTTGTCAAACACGAAATTAAATTTACGTGTTCGTTTTTGGCAGAAATTTGCATGTAGTCCGCTGGATATTGGCGAAGGATGGAGTAAAATAAGTATTATTCGTAATAATAGTGTATAAAATGCTATATTTATGTACTTCTTACAGCCTAATTATTTTCTAATCACCAGCCTTCGACCGTGACAAATTTCTTTACGTTGACCTGTCAAATTCGTGTCCTTATTCATACGTCAACCACGTTCTATATAACTGTCAAACCAATTTTATATTTTTATCCAGCATGCCATGCTAGCTAATTAGACATAACGATTTTGCCACAAAAATGACGTCACGATACGTGAGAAAATGTCTTATCTTGGCAGGCGTACTGAGACCGCTGCTATAGATAGCTGATAGCAGATAAAAATACAAAAAAAAACTGTAACTGTTAAATGTTACATTGTGTTGGTGCATTAACTACGTACTTAGTAGTATTATTTTTTGTATTCATTACAGGCGCAGGAAAAGCTCAACGGGGTCGACGTCCCTTAACATGGTGAACGAGGATAACAGGTCCGAGATGGGCGCCCAGTCCGTAGAGGCGATCACTCTGAGCAGCGTGCCCCAACAGAGGCGTATGCGCGAGTACCATGAGGTACGCACCATCGACAACGCACAGCAGGTGAGACGTTCGCTCCACAGGTGGCGCTCGCGGACCTCGTTCTATTATCAAACTGCAATAAAAAAACCAATCTACGATCAGTTTTTATTTTCTTTCTTTCTTGCAAGCGACACCGTTGCGGCACCTTCTCGCTTGTTTAATTTAATTGTGTATGTTATACAGGGTGTATCATAAAACCGAAATAATATTTTAGGTACATGTTGTTTAGTAGATGATTCGTGAAGGCAGACTATACCTAAATGCCATAGTTTCTGAATTAGATCTTTGAATGTTCCTTACAAGTATGGTGTTGTGGTCTTAAGGCACACCAATACTCGTATTTTACAATGTAATCTGCATCTATATCAGGTGTTCTTATAAGGTTCACAATACAGAACTTGAAAATTTCACATAGAACTTGAGATATGGCCAGATTATAAAATTGGCAGTGTAAAAATAAATTGTATACCGTTTTGCAAACAGTAGAAGTATAATTTCGGACTTCTGATACATCCTGGTTTTGTATTATATATAATATTAATTTATTTTATAGTGAACAATTTTTTTTATTTTTTTTTATGTATTTGCAGACATCCGAAACCGAAAATTTGAACGTAGATCACATCGCCTTGGATACAACGCCGGCGGGAATGGCACAAGGTATGTTTATAAACGTTTGTTTGCGTTCACTACCAATTTTTACAATTTATCCATCTATCATTCAATGTTTCCAAAACCTATGTACTCTCTGGGTTAAATGTGTATGATTTCGTCGCAAACACATTACTTAAAGTGCTAACCAACCATATTTAGAATAGACCTGTGCTGATTATGAAAAACGATATAAAGTGTTGTTATTACAACAAAAACAGTGTTCCTGTGTTTTGGACTTTTTTTTTTTTTACATGGGGAATCCATCATGGATGCCAGTCTGCCACGGGGGAGGCAGGCTGACGATGTGAGACTCCTCACTAAAACCCCTTGGTGTTCTCCGCTGGTTGTTAGGTCGCGGGAAAGCGGTAGCATACTTCTGCAACCTAACGGCGGCTATCCGCTTTTGCGGAACCTATCGTTTGTGGGTAGCCCCCACCCGCGCACTTCTCCGGGGAAAACGGTATCAGGTACTATTTACCTTGAGGGCCAGCTTGTCTGCGCGGGTGACAGGTAACCCCCGTTCCTGTCACCTGCAGGCCCTACCTACGGCGGAATTAGGTCGGCAGCTGCGCGCCGGGTCTCCTTCGACGATTTGCCGCGGCAAGCGGATCGGCCTCCCGTGCCCGTTCTGCTGGTTCCTTCGCTTGCATCTGCTCGCAGAACAAGGACATGGCCCCCCATGACCTTTCGCTGCCGATCATTGTTTTCACAACGGCCGGCAGCGAGAGGTTTCTCCCTATAGTAGCAACGAGTACCCTGCGCTGCTCCGTCCAGACTGGACACTGCTCCAGCGTATGCTGCACAGTGTCCTCGTCAGCCCCGCACTCGTGCCAGGTTGGGTTCTCTTCCCTACCGGCCACCTTAAACAGGTACCTGCCAAAGCATCCGTGCCCTGACAGGACCTGCACAAGCCGGTAGGAAAGCGTTCCGTGTTTCCTCCTGATCCACTCTGTGAGGATTGGCTGGAATGCACCTATAGTGTGGTGGCCAGCTCTGGGCTCCCCTAGCCTGAGAGCCTGAGCCTCATAAGGTAGAGAGAGCTCTCTACCTTATGAGGGCAGCCCTCTGCGCTCGTTGCTGCCACTTTAGGGTTTGTTCTGGTGGGGCACCACCCTGGATCCGCAACTCCTGACTGCCGTGACCCGTTGTGGTCTTCGTAGCAGGGTCCTGCTTTGGACAGTCAAGAAGTTTGCCAAGAATTCTTGGTGGACTTTTTGAGTGTGGCACTTCTCTATCACATAGTCTCCATATTGTGCGGAGCCTGCTCGAGCCTGAATAAAATGTTTACCAATACAGATTCACACGTGGGTAGGTATTCTGTTTTAAGTTTCTCATTCATCTCTTAACCGAACACATACATATTCATAAATCTATATACCATACATCATTATATTTATGGCATGAAAATATTTCATATGTCTATCCATTGCGTTTGCATCTCATTCGCTGTTCTACCGTATTTGAAATGTCGAAGCGCTGAATTGCGACGCGCTTCGAATATAGGCATGAAATAAGAAATATCCGCATTACTCACACAAAACTCGGGTCGTTGCTTTTATTTTCCAGGGAAGGGAGATCAATGAGAAACTATAACATACAACTCGTTAGTTGCATATATTGATAGTGGCATGTAATTAAAAGGCGCACATTTATCTCTCTTCCCAGGAGGACAGTGGACGATGATGGAGCACTCGTACCCGCGGTACTCGAACGCTTGCATCGGCGGCGGTCTCCAGCCGGACCCGGGCATGTATATTAACAATGTCATCAACCCGCACATGGACGGCGACATCAACTACGGGCAGGGCCTAGGAGTGGCCGGCCCCTCCCCCGGACCCTCCTGCGTCGACGTCCAAGCCACGCCAGAACAGACGCAACCCACCGTGCCCAAACGCCGCCGAACCACCAACCCCCAGTCCGAAGAGAACTTCCAAAGAGCGCTCGAAGCCGTCCGCTTCGGCGGCATCGGCTTCTGCAAAGCGGCCCGAATGTTCGGAGTCAACAACAGAACGCTGTGGCTCGAGTACAAGAAGAAAGGGTACCCGAACAACCGGCCGAGTATCAAGAGCCGCATCAAGCGCGAACACACCACGCCCCCGCCCGAACAGAAGGAGGAGGCTCACCAACCGGACCAGCAGATGGCGCTGCTGTGCGCGCAGCACCAGATGCCGCCCGGCTTCATCGACTCGACGGCGAGCCACGGGTTCCCGCTTCAGGGCGTCGCCCACAACTCGCCCCTCAACATTCTCGGCGTGAATTTCAACTCGATGCAATAGAACGCGGCGTGCGGCGTGGCCGGCGACGAGTCGTACTCGTTGTGACAGGAGTGGGCGGGCGCCGAGCTCGGGCCGCAGCCGCTCGCGCCCGCGCCCCCGCACGTGGCCAGGTCGCAGCCCAGATACGACCTATACATGCATTTATCCCTGTAAATACTAGCCAGTAAGCGAGGACGCTCCGCCCGACGCACCCGCCCATTGATACGCGCGATATAGCAATACAGAGAAGCAATTTGTAAATGATTTATTTTTGTGTTAGGTGATACCGGCGGCGTGCGCTCGAGCGCAATGAGGGCAACCAAGTGATTATATGATTTAAATAGTGTGTAATTTTAAGGTGAAAATAGTTTAGCTATTGAAATATGTTTTTCATAGAAGGCTTGTGAAACGGCCTCCCGTAGTAGTTGTCGTTCAACATAGCATTGCCATAAATAATAATAATAATAAAACAGAAACGTATTTTTTAGATCTCAATAGGACCGTAAGTGAGTTATTCGGTGGAGGATTTTTTTTTTGTATTAATGTATTGAGATAAAACGTGCACAATATAGTGAGATGGTAATGCGTAAAATGGAAATGTGATAGCGATTTTATAAGGTAAAATGTAGTATAACTTTTTTGCCCGTATGCATCACAATTTTTACTTGAGAATAGTCTCCCAGACTGATTGGGTGTCCCATTAGGTGTATTAGATTACGTTCTTTGGATCGTAAAGCCTCCCGCACACTTTGGCGTGAAACAAAGCTGCGCGTCTACACTTTTAAACGAACCCTGTGTTAATACACAAATATTAAATTTGGTTGGTTTGGATTATGTGGTGGAAATCACGACCCCGCGCGTTCAAATTCGCTTGCGCCGTCAATGTCATATCGCTGAGAAATGAACTTTGTCTATGCGTCTATACAATTTATTTTAGTATTAGAATCTTTTTGGACGCGCGGCTTTTGACTGCCCAGTTTGCTAGGAGCCTAATACTGCAACAAACCATCTGGGACATGACAGTCCCCTAGACGTCTGGGAGACTGTCTGTCTGTCCAACACAATTAGATACTAAGATATTGAATGGCAGGTAACATTCACTTAATTGACGACTACCTCTATTCAGAAGTATACACTCACGTATTATTACTAATTAATTTATGTATTTATAATAATATGTACGGTCATAATATTTTTTTTCTTTTTTTGATGTTTATTTTTTCAGCAGTCACCGTTATAAAAGTACCTATGTATATTTTTCAATATACAAACTTGATTTTTGTTTATGACGATGTGTTCAATTTTTTTACAATAGTGATATTGTTTTGTTGGGCAACTTTTGTTAGTTATCACCAGACCAACACATACTCTTCGTACGGTATCAAACTGAGCTATGCTTGTGCTATGGTACCATACAATGGACTTGGTGTGCTCCCAGTTAAACCCAGACCTTTGTTAGTTATACTTAATATTATATTTCCCCCTCCCCCCCATGTCCATACTAAGTATTTTAAATTATATTCAGTGAGCATTTAAAAACTAAGTCGCTAATTTTTTTATTTTACAATCCAATCCATATTTGAAAAAAAAACTTCTTTTAAAATTTCAGCAATTATATTTTTTTTTTTTGTTAAATTCAGCATTTTTCATAAAAACACGTTCAAAGCTCAGCTAATAATCTAACATCATGGAAATAATTTGAACACATTGTCATACCATTTTATAGAAAATAGAAAAATATTTTTTGTACCCTTTCGACCATAAATGGTTTTTTTTTTATAATGAGTGATATAGTAATGCCAGTGATCACATTTTTTTTTAAAATAGGTGTAAGGTATACCGACACCCCATGCAATATCATTGCAACTGATTTTTTGTCAAATTTACTTATTTTTTATTTTTTAGGGTTCCGTACCCAAAAGGTAAAACGGGAACCCTATTACTGAGACTTCGCTGTCCGTCCGTCCGTCCGTCTGTCACCAGGCTGTATCTCATGAACCGTGATAGCTAGAGAGTTGAAATTTTCACAGATGATGTATTTCTGTTGCCGCTATAACAACAAATACTAAAATACAGAATAAAATAAATATTTAAGGGGCTCCCATACAACAAACGTGATTTTTTGCCGTTTTTAAAGATAATGGTACGGAACCCTTTGTGCGTGAGTCCGACTCGCACTTGGCCGGTTTTTTTTCTGTATCATCGTAACACCACGCCTTTTAGTTTTTGAGTTATAGAAGTAACAAAAGCAGTGTAACTCACTAATAATAAAAGAACATCCAGCAAAATCATTGTAACCTTCATACAACTACATACACTAACGAATGATGAATGTTTTTTCATTGATATACAATAAGATGTAATTTTAAACGGATAACAACACTTTCGACTTAATTAACAACAACTTAATTTTTGCTCTCACCAAAAAGTAAGAAAATTTTATTACTATGTTACTGCATGGAGGTGTCGATATGATCTAATAGTATTTTACTATTTTGTAATTTTTTTTTGTGATATTAGATCCTGTTTTATTTTATTATTAACCTTCTACATTATGAGAAAAAAAAATAGTTTATTGACAAATGTGACTTACCATAATACATAGCAAAGCTGACATTGAGCAGCAATCGGGACTGAACCAATAGCAGCTATACTCGTATTACATCGCCTGAGGTCAGCGATTTAGACTAGCGAATGAATGACTAGTGATTTAGTATGATTTAGACACAAGGTTAATGTTATTTTTCCTCTATGTAAGTATGAACTAAAACAAAAAATAATGTTTCAGCTCAAGTCAGGCATTTCATATACTTATGTTTTGTGAATATGCATTTAAAATTGAAACCTTCTGTGGGTTTTTTATGGCTCCTACACATATGCCGGTGGTTTTTGCCGCGTCAATATTTTCATTAGTGACAGCCGTGTAGAACGCTAGTAGTTTTTGTTCCTAGTTATTAATGGGCGCAGCGCGCAACCCGCCGGCGTGCCCCGGCGGCCATGACGGCGGCTAGATTGTGCGGCAATTTCGGGTGTTCAATTCCCGCCGGGCTTGTTCGCTCGGCGAGTGCCGCCGGCATAGGGTGTATGATCCATTATAATATGACCGTTTTCAACGTTGATATTTCAAAATATGGTCTTCAAATTATTTCACCAGAGATCTCTATCGTGTGTATATTAAATAACTAGGACTGTAATTAACTATCAATATGCATTTATAGTTTAAGTTATATTGTAAGTTAGTGTCGCGTAAATAATTCGTAATGAGTTAACTTTCAACTCAGTGTCACAAAGTTACCTGTGCATTTGATGTCGGCGCCAAAGCAAAAATATATTTCGCCTACTAATTGATAACATTTCAATTTATAATCTAATATTGGGCGCTCAGGATATAGTGAACGCACTTGCCATACACATAATGATTGAATTTCTATGGTTCAAGCTGCGCGTCGAAATTTAATATTCACTTGAAAATTTAACTTCGCTCCGTTTAATTCGGTTTTCACATGGGCGAACAATTGGTCGCGCGAATTTTAACGCACCTGTGGGCCCGGAGCTTAACCCTTTTAAAAGGAAAGAGACGTTTAAAACTCTAGATGAGAAAATAAGGAAGTTCTTGAGGCCTACGACATTCTTGAAGACTGCTTAGTCTAAGTGCAAGGGTCGGCATTCGAGTCGGAAGAGCCAAAAATTACAATGGACTAAATTGCAAAGTTCCACAAAAAAATTTCTTGCCAGCAATAAATAGTAGGTACTTGCATGAATATTTTTTTTTTATAAAAAAAAAACAAAATAGAAATGGTGCCTATTTCTCGATAATCGATTCAGAACGGTTTTTAAATGTTAAAAACAAATGCGTTTGGCAAACAAACTAAAGAGCCGCAGCTTCACATCCAAAGAGCCGCTCGCCGAAGGTTGCCGATTGCCGCCACAAGCCCTATTGCCCTTGTCTGGTTGTAACAGGCATCGATCCCAGTCCATTGTATGGTACCACAATAGTACTGGCTTTGCTTAGTTTGGGGCTATGCGATGGGAATGTGATTCTGGCGATATAAAATTGGAATGTTGTCAAGATAATTGAAAGTCATGGGCGTCTTGAAAGTGTCGGACAAAAGCCACAAGTGATTTTGTGTCGCTAAGAATCGGAGGTTTGTGCTCGTGTATCGATTTTTTAAAGTTTTTTTTTAGTTTTGAGACGATGTCAGTGTCTTTAAATAGTTTGTCAATGTGCTTGCTCGCGTTTCACAGTCCCTATTTTTATGTATTTGATTAGATAAATTATGATTATATTTCTCTTTATGGGTTTATAGCCCTGCTTACAAATTAGCGAAAGTCAGCCTACAAACCCGGCTCATGTTTTTAGTAAAACAATACCAATGATGTATACTGAACTAGCTGTGCCCGTGGCTCCGCTTGCATTGGCTCAGTATAGGTGGTACTTATCGACTTTAATGGCCCTTAAAAATTGCCCCTTGAACCCCCGGGTAAAGACGGCCCTGTTAGTATTTTGTTCTTGTATCTAGGCGCGAGCATTGTGATCTACCGACACTCGTCCTCGTCGTTTAGAAGTATTATTTGGTTTATTTTTTTGATCAACTAAGGAGTATATTATATTTTTCTATTCGCCTAGATTATACAACGATGTTTTTTTTTTATTAATTGCGATCTCTATAGCGACGGCTTGTTTCGAATATTACATAGCTCCGTTGTTTAGGCAAGAGTAATGCTCAAATTTAAAACTACTAACCTCCTGTAGAGGCATTTCACTGTGCAAAAGAGTATGGTAACATGTAAATGTGATTTTTTTTTAATATTTGGTTCACTTACGAACAGAAGTAATTCTGCATATTTTTGAAATTATCATCCAACGAACGGAGATGCGTTAGTATTCGATGCGGCCTGCGTTATAATGTTTTCGACTGATTTATTTTTTGGTATACCTAAATTAACTTGCGTAGCGGAGGTGTATATATAATCTGTATATAGTTGAAGTTAGATGTATTAATTACCAGCGTTGGTATGTTGCGCGGCGCGTGTATCAAGACTGCTCACAGACGTGAAATTATAACGCTTATCATTTTTTCTACAGCATTTTATTTGTATTTCTATACGCCCCCAAATTTATAAGAAATTACAATCTACCCATGACCCACTTACAATAGTATTGTTTTAATGAGTACCAAAGTGTTCTACATCGCCATTGCAAATGGGTCGTAGCTTTCCATAAATATTGGGGGGTTTATGTTCTTCTTATATTGATAACGAAATGTGTCGAAGTACTGTGTCTTTCTGATCTGTATACTGTTTAAGAGCTCAGAATGCGTATTGCATTGACTCTAAATAATAATGAAACGGTTGAAAGGATGGGCAAAATGTATGGGATGTGTCCCCACCGATCAATAACGACCAGACGTATATCGTTGTTAAGCCCTTTTTGTGACTATGGGGGTGAATCTCAAATCGTTGTGTGAAAAAAGTTATACCTAGGTAAAAGAAATCTAAAGAAAATATAAAAATATATATTTATTTTTCTTTGTTACTTAAAAAGTAAGTACTTATTCAAGTGTTTTGTGATCCCAAAAAGCAACAAATAGTTTATAACATAGGCATATAAATAGCCTTTCAAATACAGTTTATGGGTTGTCCACTATCACATCATTCAGTAATGCTCCTGGAGCGTTTAGAGGCTGATGCCTCGCAAAACCCAGTTTTTTCACACAACTAGTTGAGAGTCACCCCCATAGTAACAATTAATAGTCACAATAAGAGCTTTCCAACGATATACGTCTGGTCGTTATTGGTTGGTGGGGACATTTTGCCCATCCTTTAAACCAAATGAAATGCTTAGTATTATTATCTGATATCGAGGGGTGAAAGGCTTTTTTGGGCGATATTGACGTAGGTATATACATATTTTGGAATCAGCAAATTTTCCTGCGTCGAGTTGATTATGCTCTCCGGTTAAGTTCTAAAAATGTCGCTTAATTCACCTAGCCTAGCAGTAGCCTTTCACCCCTCGATATTATTGCCACTATACTTTTTTTTTTTACTTTCAACTTATCATTAACATGTGCCATTCACGATGAAATATAAAGTATTATTATGGTCAATTGGCCTAAACACATGGATGTTACCAATGTTCAAAAATAAATGTTTAGTTGCTTATGCTAATAAATCGATGGTGGTTATTCTGTTGGCACTGAGTGTATTACCACCCGTATCATGGCTGTAGTATATGAGTAAGACGGAAGTCTTTTTAACGTTGTCAAACTCAAAACCATGGTTTAGTCGCAGTTTGTGTACAACAGAATTAACCCCAATATGTTTACAAATAATAGTATTATGCTCGTGAGAGCAGAATAATTCCTCTCGCACAATACCAAAAACAAACTCAATGTGCATAAAGATTGAATTTCTGTGGCACGAGTCACGCCTCCACGCGTCAAAAATCGCACGCTCTGTCAGTGGCATTTAGTTGAAGAAAGAACTTTTCCTTTGAGACAATAAAGTTGGTTTTGGTATGACAAGGATATGAGCGGGTCGAAGCCCCAGTGTGCGGGGAGGTTTAATGATGATTTTTAAACTGGTTGGCGAAGAATCTATTACCGACATAGTTTTATCAGTCGATTGATGTTAGTTGATTTTGAATTTGTACCGATGTGAAATTACTATGCCTCAGTGGTGGGACCAGTAGTGTTATTAAATTAAAGTTAATCTATTTAGAAAAATATTACGTTATATCTATGAGATTAAACTTTTTTTTTATTTGCGGTTTTACCATAGCGGTTCGTATCATGCGCGTATCTGGTACTTTACCTATTATTATGAACTGCGAAATTATGATTAAAATTTTTATTTATCAGCCCTATATTGTATAGTGGCAAAGAAATAATTTAAAAAAGTGGACTATTAGACAGATGTGGCTGAATAAGTTTTTGGTCGTTCCCACTCCGATTAATTTAAAGCGAGCGTTTTTTTTATTTTTTTTCATGGCATAGTACACCTGTCCGCTACAGTGGCATACTGCAATGCATTTAATGACATATTATCATCACATTTAAGTTAATTTTATACAATCTGTTTATTGCAATGTTTTGCGTGGATACCTTGTCATGCTAACATTTTTTTTTAACGAAATGAGCGAAATGATGATATTTAATGGAATAAGATGTGGAATGGCATCACCTGCGACTAGCGCGGGTATTTCGCCAATGTCAAGTAATTAATAGCAAGGACAAATTCAATAAATACACATTTTTTTTTTTTAACGAAATGAGCGAAATGATGATATTTAATGGAATGAGATGAGGAATGGCATCACCTGCGACTAGCGCGAGTATTTCGCCAATGTCAAGTAATTAATAGCAAGGACAAATTCAATAAATACACATTATAAATAAAAATGGATAATGACAGTCATGCTAACATTATAATACCAAACGTCAAGTTTTGAAATGTACGTCACTGTCGTCTGCTTGCGTCAGATTGTCTGTGGCAGTGGTGGGCAAACTTTCTTAATGGGGGGCCAGAAAGTCAGAGGAGGGTCAGAATTAGAGCAAAAATGCATTTTGTGTTGAAGTAGAATCTATTTTACATTTCTGGACTGTCAAAATATAATTATCGCGGGCCATATACTATTCGTGTCGAAGGACCGTCGGCGGGCCGGATTAAATGCTTTCGCGGGCCGGACTTTGCCCATCACTGATCTATGGCGTGTAAGCGGCCGCGGCATCAAAGATACCGCTATTGGTCTAATATTTTTTGATGTTGATTAATACGGCAAATAAGATTATTATATATCTGAGTTTTTTGGAATTTTAAATCCAAGAGTTAATATTACTGGTCTCACGAGAGTACGTGGTTTCTTATTTTCAATAAGCAGACACAAATCGCAAATTCTGTGCGTGGCACTAAACAATTTGTTCTATACCAAAATAGATAATAAATAGTTACTTTTGATTATTTTGTACACTGTTTTTGTTTTAATTCCGACAATCCCAAAGTCCTACTTGACATTAACTTCATCATACCTTTTTAATTTTACAGAATTATTGGCAGTTTTAAAGTTCAGGTATCATGCAAATACTCAAAAAAGAAAAAAAAAATCACATGTTTGTTATTATAATGAATCTTATAATATCTTTATAATTCTATTTACATTTCACTGTAGTAAAATAATAACCTACCTATGCAACATATATAGAATATTTAATGTGATTTACAATAATGCCACTGTTATTGTATATAACTTCCAAATTGATTTTTGGCGTCCATAACTAAGTCGTATATACTTAGACGTAGATGTTATAATCCATTGACAGCGGATTCACAAATAACTACCACTGCTTCAGCAGTGGTAGCCGAGTGGTCGAACGCACGCCTTGCAATCGAAGTGTGCAGGTTCAAACCCCGGCTTGCACCTCTGGGATTTATGTGCGAATCTCATTTTCATCCGAGGTTATCACTTGCTATGAAACGGTGAAGGAAAACATCGTGAGAGAACCTGCACGTCTGAGGGAACTTAACTAGTTCTCGATAGATGTATGAAGTCTGCCACCCCGCACTGGGCCAGCGTGGTAGACTATGCCCCGAATACCCCTCGCATGGAGGTGAGGCTCGTGCCCAGCAGTAGGACGTTAAAAGGGTTGTAGTAGTAGTTACAAATAACTTAGAGTAATATAGTGCTAGAATATATTAAGATTTAAATCAATAAATAAAGTTCAATAAATAATTCGTGATTATTAAATCCCGGGATTAAATTGTCATTATAATTAGACCGGGACTTTAGAGGAGGTATTATCCACTCTATGTTACTTTCTTCCTCGAAGTTTAGATAAATATAGTCTTCCTATTCCGATCTCTGGTTCTTATACACAGGTCGTTCAGACTGCTTATTGTATTATGAAGTTAGGAAACAACATATATATCAACAACACCAAAAACAAATTTAACCCTTTATTTTTTAACGTCCCACTGCTGGGCACGGGTCTCCACTCGATGCGAGGGAGATTCAGGCCATAGTCCACCACGCTGGCCCAGTGCGGGTTGGCAGACTTCTCACATCTGTCGAGAACTAGTCAAGTTCCCTCAGACGTGCAGGTTTCCTCACGATGTTTTTCTTCACCGTTTCATAGCAAGTGGTAATCTCGGATGAAAATGAGATTCACACTTAAATCCCAGAGGTGCGAGCCGGGGTTTGAACCTGCACACTTTGATTGCAAGGCGTGCGTTCGAGCACTCGGCTACCACTGCTACTTCCATTATATTACCATATATATCACTCTCCTTATATTATCATTATGTTAAATTACCTACTGGATTACCTATAAATATATGTATAGTAAGGCAATCATCTTACTTCATTATCTATACAATACACACATACATACAAATAAATAAAATTGGAGTGTCTGTTTGTAAAATCAAAATAACACTTTTTTACCAAATGCGTATGAAAGTATATACGATACCTATAACGAAAACGCAATTTTAATTTTTTTTGTCTGTCTGTCTGTCTGTTTGTTTGAGGTAAACTTCTAAACGGCTGAACCGATTTCAATGGGACTTTCACTGACAGATAGCTGACGTTCCAAGGCGTAACTTAGGCTACTTTAATTTTAGAAAAAGCATTAGGGTTCCGCGGGAAAAACATAATACCCATATTTCCGGGTAATCTCCCTAAAGTCCACGCGGGCGAAGTCGCGGGCACAGCTAGTCTTCTATACATTCCATTAGCCCGTTCAATCCAAGAAAAAACACACCATTCTCACCCAGGCGTAGAATGAACACCGGTAACTTATGTTATTCACGTTTAATGATTCAGACTGAACGACATAACTATATTCGCTACAAACATACCTCATATCATTATTTTTTTATGCAAACAAGTATATCTATTATCGATAAAATTAAAATAAGCGCCTATTTTACTCTCTTAAGCTTCAGAAAGACAGAGCACAGACTCTACAAGTTGTAGGCTGCGGCGGTCGAAACACTTTAAGCGACAGAACCGAGTGCCCGAGGACCGGGAGGTACGCAGGCAGACCTCCGAGCCGGCGCCGGCGACCACTGTCACACCAAAAACGACCCTAACCCTACAGAAACACGAATCATACCCGCAGTACGCAACCAAGGTAACTGACAGCCTATGTGCCCACTATATATTGCTACTAGCGGCCCGACCTGGCTTCACACGGGTTTATAATATAGCCTATGTTACTCAGTGATAATGTAGCTTTTAACGGCAAAAGAGTTTTTAAAATCGTTCCAGTAGTTTTTAATACAAATCTTTCCTCTTTATAATAATAGTATAGATATCTTATGAAGGCATTTACACTAGCGTCAAAAGGCGCCCGACCAATTTTTTCCAATACTATAATGAGCTGGAAGTACGTTTCACGGAAATTTCAACGGCGAGCGAATATGGATGCGTGTACCGTGAAACATGAAAAAGCCACGCGCTTTTACCACAGAAATATAATCTTTATAAATATTAATACAGAGTAGATTTTCAAAAAAAGTCGGGCACAAGTAGGTCAGTACAAGATTTAACATTATTTGCGGTAATATTATAAAGTTAGTTACCTCACTTCGGTGGTTGCAGTGCGTAAGTAACCGCTTCAATGTATAGTCCTTTTTAAGTTCGAATTCTGAATCAATGTTGTTGACTTTTCGCAGTCATCCCTAATACGCCGGCCGAAGTTGGAGCACGACATCGGATCCCTGTACATCCGCGCCGTGGCGACCACCGACCGGCAATCATCCGCCACGTCCATAATGACGTCCACATCGACGGCGTCCTTCGAGTCCACCGCAACATCGGAGTCTTCGCAGACCCACCGAGCCCGCCACACGCCGGCAGTCAGATCCGGCCCGCCGTTAAGTTGTAACTACTGTTGGAATACGGTCGACGAATGCGGTAGGATCTTGAGGCGTAAAACGCAGTACCACTGCCCCGAGTGTCGCACAAACCTCTGTATAGTACCCTGCTTCCATGAATACCACGAGGGGCCCGAGGGCGAGAACGCGACGAATGTTCGATGAAACTGCTCTCGTTTATCATGGAATGATCGCAGAAATCTGGTGAATATTTCACAGTAGAACACTTCTCTGTTATGTTTTGGGCTTAACTCGACAGTTAATTCGGTCCGTCGGTAATATATTATACTTATGAGTTTTAATGCCCGTTTTTAATACCGATATTCGATGCCTAATTTAAAAAATGTCTAATGTAAGGCGATACTTAAGCAACAACTTGCGTTTCACCATTAGTTTGTGACAAGGCGACTCGTGTTAATAGTTTTTCTCTATTCAGTTGCCGATCAAATGCGTCGTAATTTAGAGTTGTTGAGCAATTGAGAGATTTTTGATGATGACTGTACCATTAATAAAGTCAAAACAATTTAATTCTAGAATTAAATTCAAGCGTTATAATTCATAAACTTTATAGATAGGATTCTATGTGAATACATTATCCAAATGTAATAAAATATAAATTCATTATATCATGTATTTGATGTTGTATATAACAGAATATTTTACTCGTAAGAAGAATGTTTTTTCGATCGATGTATTTTTAAATGGTATTGTATTTTAGGTGTACAATTATTCGAAGCAAATATAAAAATAACTGAAAACTAATTAATAATAATATTAAAATTATCGATGTTATTTAATAAACAGACTTTAATAAAACTTTTTACGTACCGACGATGTGCGCTAAGAAAAACGTTATTACTGCATCGATACGAGTTTGCAAATATGACTCTTGTGATGACGCTTACAAATTCTTATTTGCAATGTTACCAGTACGTCAATTATTACTTTGTGGGACTCGACCGGTCGAATTACGTATTAAATAATGTGCACTTGTTTTGTTATGCAAAAAGTGATATGTTTTATTAAAATGATACTTTTATTATAATACTTTAATCTTTATTATACGATTGATTTAAGGAAAAATGACGATAATAAAAGGTACTTTATTGCGACCATATAAAGGTGGAGATACACACGAACAGTACGATACGTTCATCGAATTATGTTCTAATTACAGTACCGTTGTATATATAATAATATTATCGTCCCATATTATATATACATTACTATACAATGTCTATGTGATTTCATAATTGTACTTCTATACATAAGATTTTTTTTTAATGTTGAGTTGTATTCCTTATTTCAGCTGGGTGATTACGTAACTGTTCTCTGTTGTGTTGTGTCGTTTCATACGAAAAGTCATGGTAATTACAGTTACATAATCCCTCGGCTGTTCTCTAAGGCCACGACAGCAATGTGCATACGTAAAATTATTAACATAACCGTCTGTGGTAAAATAATTAATAGTTATACTGATACTTAGTATCGTGTTTCAATATGATTGCAATCCATTCTTATGTGTTAGTTACTAGGTAGTACACAGTACTAGGTAGTACACTATTGAAATTTATAGAAATATACAATAAATGTATAGAGGTAACTATTGTGGAACACTTGTGTAACGATAAATGCCGAACGAAATAGTTACGTAAAGTAATTGTATTTTTCAATAAATTTCTAGGTTAAAATTACCGATGTGTACAATTTATATTTTGTAAATATAATGTAATATATAATGTTGATTTTAAATATTGGAAGGACGTCGACGATGAGGGATGCGTTGTAAATATATATAAAAAAAAAAACACTATGAAATGAAAATAATATATTTTCTTGTCTTATTCCTTGGTGATATCTACATTATGTTATTTTTTAAACATTTATAGTTGTAATATTAATATATCGATGTTTGATATTTTTCTATGTGTGTAATATATTATTATTGAGTCGTCAACATCTAAGAGCCCCTTTTTGATACCTAGTTATAACACTAGTATGTAACATTAGCATGAAATCAAGAAAACAAAAAAAAAACTGACTTTTAAGGTTCAACAAACCCTTATTCAATAATGTGCCTTCAATAATATGAGAACATTATACTATAGCCCTTTTAACGTCCCACTGCTAGGCACGGGCCTCCCCTCAATGCGAGGGGGATTCAGGCTCACCACGCTGGCCCAGTGCGGGTTGGCAGACTTCACACATCTATCGAGAACTAGTTAAGTTCCCTCAGACGTGCAGGTTTCCTCACGATGTTTTCCTTCACCGTTTCATAGCAAGTGATAATCTTGGATGAAAATTATTATATATTATTATTATTATTATTGTAAGACAGCTGTCAAAATGGGTCTGTCAGATCTTGACGACTGTAATTGCAGTTTGACTGTAAAGCCCCGGGTTCATTAGCCGCGTCAAAATTCGCCCGACCATTTTTTGGCCATACCAAAATTGACTCATTGAAAAAGTTCATTTCTGAATAAAATATCATCGATACCGCCAGTCAATTTTACTACTCGGTCGCTTTTGCTACAGAAATTCAATCTTTATATATATTGGTATAGAGTTCAGTTTGGTATTGGAAAATAAATTTGGCGTGCGCGTCTTAACGCCTCTGTAGACCCAGGGGTTAAATGTATGCAAGTACACATTAATATCATGTTTTGAAAACATATAAATATATATATACAATTTATTATACAGTAAGAACATTTGTGGACATTTTCTCAAATAAAAAAATATATTTTAAATTCTTATATTGTTTTCTTATATTTACGCGAATACTATACATTGAAATTAAACTATTTTACGGATTTTATCAACCGCAAACAACAACTAAATATGAGGGTACCCAGTTATTAACTATGACATCAGGACGTCTAACACCTCAGTCCCCCCGTGACCATGGTTTCTGTAAAGCAGCCGAAACGTCGGGAAAATAAAATAGTAAATAAACGCGATAAAATCCGTAAAAAAGTTTAATTTCAATCTATAATTCTTCTTATTAACATTCTTCTTTCTTGTTCTTATAAAATTGTACATAATAATGGTGCACTAAAGTACAATTTATTATATTAATGAAAATATGTATGACTGTGCATGAAGCGAAAGAACTATGTCAGGATCGTAGCGTGTGGAAAACGGTAGTCTCTGCCTATCCCCGTGGGATACAGGCGTGAGTATATGTATGTAATAAAATTAAACAAATTGCAGACTCGCTCGCAGACGTGAGAAGCAAATACACTTTAGTATATGGTAGTTTGGTGCCAACAGAATCGACACCTAGTATGATTAAAGCCCTGCGTAGACCGGGGCGTCAAGATGCGCGCAATGAAATGTATTGTATGTAATGTAACTAAAACAAACTGTATTGTGAAAAAGATCAGTCTTCAACTACATGACACTGACAGCGCGAGCGTAATTTGACGTGTACTTTCACCACAGAAATTCAATCTTTATGTATATTGAAATAGAGTCCGTTTTAGTATTGCTAAAACCTCAGTATGCGCGGAGTTTAAGACCTGCCCTACGAATCCCTTCTATTTTTCGGAACCTGCTCGCCGTCGTCGAAGCGGCGTCCATGTAATAATATTGTGGTCGTGACGACGTTGACTAGCTACGGTGTTTGCAAGGGCCCCATTCACGCGGTAACGCCGGCTTTCCTGTCATTACAGATGTAACGGGAACGTATTGGTTATATGTTGATATTTTAGTGGGAGGCGATGAAATGATGTTCTTTTTTTTACGAAATGTTGAAATTTTAATGGTATAAGATGAGGAATGGCCAGCGATTAGCGGGTAAGGTCAAGTCAAAATCAAATCATTTATTTTTTATATAGGCCATCGGGGACACTTAAAAATTGACAAGTTTTTTTTTCTTTTATGGTACATACAGCCGTATGTAGCAATTCTTAACAAGTGCAAATTTAGTAGGCAATAAATACACATCTATACATAAAATTGGAGTGTCGAAGAACGAAAATGCCATTTTTATAATTTTTGTCTGTCTGTCTGTCTGTTTGTTCCGGGTAAATTTGTAAACGGCTGAACCGACTTCGGCGGGACTGGTGGATAGCTGATGGTCCAAGGCGTAACACAGGCTACTTTTTTTTAAATAACATTAGGGTTCCGCGGAAAAAACATAAAACCCATATTTTCAGGAAATCTCTCAAACAGCTAAACCGATTTCGACTGGACTTTCACTGGCACATAGCTGATGTAAAAAGAGTAATTTAGGGTACTTTCATTTTAGAAAAAGCATCAGGGTTCCGCGGTAAGAACATAAATCACCTTTTTTTCGGTCAATTTCCCAAACGGCTTTGACGAAAGTTTCACTGGCAGATAGCTGATGCTGTAATGAGTAAATTAGGGTACTTTTATATTTATATAAAGCATTAGGGATCCGTGGGAAGAACACAAAACCCATTTATTCCGAGTTATCTCCCAAACGGCTGCACCTATTTTGACGAGACTTTCACTGGCAGGCAGTTATCTGATGTCACAAGAAGTAACTTAGAGTATATGTATTTAAAAAAACGCATAAGGGTTCCGTGAGAAGAACATTAATCACATGTATTCTATGTGGTGATGTTACGAATAGTAGCTTAGGCCACATTAAAGAAAAAAATAATTGGGGTTGTTTAAAATGGGTAATGAAGATAGGGAATTGCAATTGGACTTGGACTGCAATTGGACAGGGGGGCAATTCCCGCATTATCGACATTATCTCTTATTGGACATATGTCAAAACAAAAACGAAAAAACACGACCCATTTGACGTTTTGGTTCGAAATATGTCGATTTAGAGATGAAGTCGAGAATTGCACCCCTGCCAAATTACCACCACCTATGCAGCAGCAATGTTTTTAATATTACTTTCAATTCTTGACAGTTAACTCAGTCAATATCTGTCAAACATTTACAGTCAGTATTGAAATAATAATACTTTAAGAGGCGGTGGTAAAGCTTTGTTTATATCCCCTTGACTTTTTTGGAATGTTCTCTGTCTGTGAGCCACGCGGCCACACGACTAAATTCGCTCGTGCCACCAGTCACAAGAACCTTGAATTGACAAGTAGGTCATCTTAATTTATAACGTAGGATACCGACTATAAATCAATTATGTACTATAAATATGCGCATAGATTTTACCTGGCTTTAAATCCAGTGCCGGATTAAGGTAACTTGATGCCCTAAGCAATCTTCCCCTGTGGGCCCCCCTATCCTGAAGTGAACTACAAAGAATTAATTGAAGAAAAACGTGAATAGGTACGTATCGTAGATAGAATATGAATGTTCCGTCTGTCTGTTTGTCTGTCAAGACATTTTTTCTCAGAAACGCGTGAAGATATCAAGTGGAAAATTACAGGGGTTGAAACTAGCGATGAAACGAATATCCGGTAACTATCAGGTATCCGGCCTATTCGGCCTTGTTTTTACTATCCGGCCGGATACCGGATAGTAATTCAGTATCCGGCCGGATACCGGATAGTAGTTCAGTATCCGGCCGGATACCGGATAGTAATTCAGTATCCGGCTGGATAACGGATAGAAATCCAGTATCCGGCCGGATACCGGATAGTAATTCAGTATCCGGGCGGATTTTTTTACCGGATAGTAAAATTTAAAAAAATCACATTATTTTACACAAGGCAAACCATATCACAATAAGTGGACACCGTTTATTTTTATAACCGCACGAATAAAATGATATTTTTTTAATTAGTTTAGTACCTACTCAAAATTAACTAGTGGAAAATTGTGGTGAATGAATACCAAATTTTCCGCGTTTGTTGGTAAGAGACGACTCCGCTTAGCTTCGTATACCAGACCAGCTTCTGAACTGACTAGCCTTTCGCTGTAAACTCTACTGCCAAGTGCTGAAAGATATATTCTAGCAAACCTTGACAACTGTGGGTACTGATGCAAATTAACTGACCACCAAATGTATGGGTCGTGATTGTGATCGATTCGAGTTGTCTTGAAGAAAAAGTCAATATCGTTAGCTATTGGATTTCGTTTTTCTTGATCGCGACAATCACTGCTATTATCCTTTGCCATTGCATTGAAACAGTTCCAAAAAGTATCATGAGCTTCACGTGTGTAGTTAAATCCAGTTTCTTCTTCTTTCATTCGTTTAGCAGGTGTTGAAAACGGCGATGGTCTGTTACTGTCAGAAGGAGATTCGTCGTAAGAGTTTTAAATATGATATCATGATTTTCTATCGGGCTTTATCAGTTCCAAGAACTCCTAAATAACCTAGGGCTTAAAAAGGTAGCGATTTGCCGGGATCCGGTATCCGGCCAAACCACTATCCGTTTCATGTCTAGTCGAAACAGATTGTATGGTCAAAAATGCAGATTTTACTGACTGTGAGACTCGAAAATACTGACTTTACTGACCTAACTTAAAAGGGATACCCCAAAATTTACAGAACTTTAAATCCATCTCCTATCCCCTCCAAATCCCTAACAGATATTTTATAGAAAAAAAAGTGTCGTATATATAATGTCACTATTTTTTTTGTCAATACCAAAACTAATTCTGTGTCCATAAGGTGTCGCAACGCTCACCATAAGGCGTCGCGACGCTCACGATAAGGCGTCGCGACACTCTCTACAAAGCGTCGGAACGTTCACCTTAAGGCGTCGCGATGCTCATTAGAAGGCGTCGCGATGTTCACCATAAGGCGTCGCGACTCTTACGAAACGGCGTCGTGACGCTCACTTCAAAGCGTCGGGACGTTTACCATAAGGTGTCGCGATGCTCATTAAAAGGCGTCGCGATGCTCACCATAAGGCGTCGCGACGCTCACGATAAGGCGTCGAGATGCTCACTATAAAGCGTCGGGACGTTCACCATAAGGCTTCGCGACGCATCCTATACGTCGTTGCGATGTCCATTTTAAGGCGTTGCGACGCTAATTATAAGGCGTCGCGACACTCACTACACGGCGTCGCGACGCTCACTACACAGCGTCGCGACGCTCATTATACGGCGTTGCGGCGCTCACTATAAAGCGTTGCGACGCCCACCATATTCGTTTTTCCGAGTCTAAAATACTGACTATTTTCTGAAAAAACTGACTGTTACTGACCACCATTCAAAAAACTGACTTTAACTGACTCGTCGGTCCCTTGGTGGCACCAAGTTGGTGCCCTAAAAAAATCAAACTTCTAGGTTAACGCAATCAAAAGAAACGGCGGTTTATGTTGCATTTTCAGTACATTTAATTTAAAAACACATTGTAATGCAAATAACATATAATGTAAATCCTTATTGGAAAAAAGCAACCATGGAGTTTCTTGCCCATTCTTCTCCATAGGAATTGCATTCCGAATGGGTGGTAGAGATACTATTAATACTATTTATTTTTTACTGACGATTCATAAGTGCCTGTATTGGTTTACATGAATAAAAAAATTCTGATTCTGATTCTGATTCTTTACACGGGGATCAAAAACCTATAGGCCTATAACCTATAATTTGGCAAGAGGCAAGGTCTTATAGCACAAGTAAAGGAAAAAAAATCGAAAACAAAAATTTAGTGTTAGAAAATGGTTTTTTGCGATTACAAACTTATTTTGTAGTTCCTTTGTATGGAGACTCCAGTATACCAACGGCAAAGTTAAGTTTGTGTCTTTATCCAGTTTATCTTTTCGTTAGAGTAAGTGCTTTCATAGTATAGGTACGGAAGCCTCGGTGCACGAGTCCAGCTCGCACTTGGCCGGATTTTTTTTCTCGATCGTCTCTCGTGCCCCTAGACGGGATGCCCTAAGCAATTGCTTAGCTTATGGGCTAATCCAGGACTGTTTAAATCGTAGGCGCACGACGTGGACCCTTTAATAACCCGACCCGACCCGACCCGATCCGTAATTCGTTAAATTCAGATTTATTTATTTATGGTAGCCGAGTGGTCGAGCGCACGCCTTGCAAATCAAAGTGTGCAGATTCAAACCCCGGCTCGCACCTCTGGGTTTATGTGCGAATCTCATTTTCATCCGAGATTACCACTTGCTATGAAACGGTGAAGGAAAACATCGTGAGGAAACCTGCACGTCTGGAAGGACGTGTGAAAGGCGTGTGAAGTTCACCAACCTGCACTGGGCCAGCGTGGTGGACTATGGCCCAAATCTGCCTCGTATTGAGGGGGAATGTGCCCGGTGTAATGGCAATAGGCTCGCCCCCTATTACATTGGGACCAAAATACATCGGCGAGGTGTGGGTGCACTACAGTGCACCTCTGCCTGCCCCTTCGGGGAATATAGGCGTGATGATGATGATGTATTTAATTTATCTGTCAACAAGTGATAATCAAATCTTTATTTAATTAGTTACAAAAATTAATAAACTATTATATGGCATTGTTGTAATATTATATGAACGGATTATCGCAGTGTTAAGTACAAAATGTGCTTTAAAATTGCTTACAATGAATTTTTTATTGTTTTTTATTGTATTCTTTTGAATCGGACACCAAATTACTTTTTGAACATTCTCGTATTGAAACTCATTTGAGAAGGCGTTTGGGGGACTAGTTGGCCGCTTAGACGAAACAATTTGCCGCTCAGAGATGTTGTCGCCTCCATCTTCTTCAAAAACATGTTCTTGCACGATGCATTCAACGTCTTCTCAGTAAGTGTCTTGTTCGATTCCGAATCCAAAGAATTGATTATAGAGTCTGCATCGTTGTCTAAATTAATGATGTTGGTATGGGATTCCTCGTGCCACAGCTTTTGCAAGTTCAAGGCCATCAGTTCGAGCTGAACCTGGGACAGCTCCCTGATAACGTCAATCTGCACCGACATAACGTTATCACAAGTCTTCAGCAGAGAGTTGAGGGTCTCCAAAACCTCCGCGCGACGCTTCTGTATGCTGTACTGATTGTCTATACTACGCTCGAAGAATGCCATGTGCTCGTACAACTCCGCCAGCTGTAAGGAACAGGATATGTACTGCGAAGAGTAGTTTTCGAAATCATAGTAATGCTTCTCCCTCATCAGCCACTTATGGGTGTACGCGAATAGCTTCCTCGCGTCTTCCACATTGCAAACCGTCTCCAGAGGCACTTTGCTTTCCATCTGTTTTAAATCCAGCGAAGGAAACGTAAACGACTTCTCCTTTGTATTAAAGTCCCCCTTTCCAGTCTTCTCGGTGCCTAAATCCTTCATATTCTCCTCATCAAACTTCTCAGAGGTGTCCACCGTTTCGATCAAGTCGACAGTCCTCCAGAGATCGGCACGCGCCGTCTGCTGCGAGAAATATTTGTTCAAAATCTTCTTTTTTGACAGTTTAAACAGCGTGAGACCGTACTTCACCCAGTGGTGGCTTAACTCCAAGAAGTGCAGCTCAAAGTCCGCCTTCTGCAGAACGAACTCCTCTGGCACGAGTTTACAGTTGTCGTGGCAAGTTTTGAGGACGTGATAAGCGGCGCAGAGGTGGTGTCGAGCGTTGCTGATTTGATTTAAGTAAGTGAAATAATTCCCTAGTCTCGCGGCCCGCAAAGCCCAGTCTTGAGGAGTGCCTTCCTTCATCTCTAGCTGTCTTCGGAGTGCCGTGTGGTTGTACAGCGTGTACTTCTCTGGTAGGTTCAGTTGATTATATAGAAACGCTTGCATTTGCACATTGTTCGTGATGACTTTGTCGATTTTTTCTGGATTAACGCGTTTGATGTTTTCCAGGGCTTCGGAAGTAAATAAGTCTTCAGCGTCTAGGAATTTGAGGGCCTGGTTCTTGTTGATCTTATCGTAGAGGTCCTCCATGCTCTCGAGAATTTCTCGGGCGAGCGAAATCTCGTCTAGCTGGATGAGGTAGTAGCAAAGAAGATTCTGTATTCTGAGTAGAATAAAAAGGCACTCATCTCGAAGGGCGAACTGCTTGATTTTCTCGAATGCTGCGTGGAGTATGTTGCGTTTCTCGAGGAGTGATATGGGGATAGTTTTAGCAGATAGCAGGGAGAGGTACCCCTCCATAGCCAACGACCTTACGTACTGGTCATGGTTCTCTTTGCCCAGAACCCCGAGGTCGGTCGTGAGGCTCTGGATGTCCCTCTTCAGAATCGGCAGACGCTCCGTAGAGGTTTTGTTCTTAATTGTTGACCTTATGTTATCGAATGTACTCGTTATTCGACTTAATACTTCCATTTTGTTCTCAAATACACTTATAATTTTTTTTTTTTAACTTCGAATCCTTTTTGATTCTTAGTTGCGGTCTGTCAAAATCAAAAATGTTTTTTTTTATTTCTTTAAAGTCAAAGAGAATATTATTGCTGCGGCCAGAATGTTTTATTTATTGGCAAGTACCTCAGCAAAAGTTTATAATGATTTCGAACTAGCTGTTTTATAGCTGCGACATCGTGGAATTTCGGCAAATTGAAGTTACTGAAGTTACTCCTTATAATATCAGCTATGTGTCAGTGAAAATCGGTTCAGCCGTTCCGAAGATTACCTGGAAGAAATCGACAGCCGAACAGAAGAAAACAATTTCTTTGTTTTTCTTCTATTTTTAAGAAATGAGTGAAATGATGATATTTTAATGGAATCGCGTGAGGAATGCCTGCACCTGCGATTAATGGTATTTATGGCAGTTGGCAATGTCGAGTAATTAATAGCAAGGACAAATTTAATAAATACACATTATAAATAAAAAATACCAATCAATTTGAGAACCTTCTCCTTTTGGAAGTCTAGTCGGTTAAAAATGGATGATGACAGTTATAAAGATGGCGGATGAATATCAATTTCTTTCTTATAAGTACCGTATATGATTCATCCGCCATCTTTATCATTGTCATCATCCCTTTTTATTTATAATTTGTATTTATTAAATTTGCCCTTGCTATTAATATTAATTACTTGACACTGGCTGAAAAACCCGCTTAACGCTTAACGCTAATCATTTCATTCATCTCGTAAAAAAAGAATAAGTACCGTATATACTTTAATGTTCATATAGTAGTATGCAGTCATTTTGACACAACAAACAGACACTAAAATTTTATTTATCTGCATATCAATACTAAAACGCACCCTATGTCTATTTACATAATATTTAATTTCTATAAAAAAAACGTCAACGCTCCCACGTATCAAAATTCGCTCACGCGGTCAATGTCATGTCGTTATGGGTATAGCGACTCCACTCTTATATATATTATAGCTCTGCTGCAATTTTTGTTATCTCATGTACGTACAGAAACTATATGGGAAAACAAAAATGGCGGAGTCAGATAACCCAGAAAAAATTACCGCAGCGCGGGCTCGAAATGCCATCTTCGTTATAATATCTCCATGGCCTTGGTACATATTTGCAACAATATAGGGCTCAAATAATTAATTGTAGGCCTACGGGAGCATTTACAAATCCTCAATTTTACATTATTTTTTCTTACATGCTACTACCGGGTCGAAGCGTGACTGAGAAGATACGGCGAGAAACTCAGTGGACTTTTAATTTTTTTAAATATTTTTAACCGCCAAAACTTATTGCACATGGAATGAAAATCATGTAAGCAAAGTTTCAAATGCTAATTTATAAGTCGCTTATTTGATAATCTTGTTTATTTTGTACAAGACGATTATAGAGACAAGTTTTTCGGTTTTTACCTTATAATAATATTATTTTTAAGGTAACTCATATAGGATCATTTTGTTGTCCAGACGGACAGAGAGACGTCTGTCCTCTCTACTCACACTAAACATAAACACACACACACACATACCAAACACTGAATACTTGCAATCTACATACGCAGACACTACTCACCACCAAACACCTAACATCCTCCTCTCTACTCACACATGTGAACTCTTACTAAACATAAATACACACCCACACATACGCTTATACATACCAATCACTGAATACACGCCATTCACACACTGAATACACGCCACCCACATACGCCGACACTACTCACCAAATCGTCCTCTCTACTCACACATGTGAAATCATACTAAACTTAAACACACATACACATACATACCAATAACTGAATACACGCCATTTACATACGCACTTACTAGTGGGTACTAAGTACTGACCTTTTATATAACATCCCAGTTATGTTCAAGCACTTTCATGTCCCTCCGACCAAATAGAAGATGTTTTATTATTTTATGAAACACCGTAATTTGGTAATGTTAAGTTTAATCATTCTTTGTAAGTATTGGTGGTAAGTATTTGGTCGCAAATATCCTGTAGCGAATGTTCTAAAATGATCCGAAAGAAAACATTGATTACTTACGTAAAGGATTTATATTTTTCCTCATAAACGAGGCCAAAGTTGTCACGTTTTTGGAGAGTTTGCGCAACGCGTTTGCTCCATGGTCGCTGAAAGTACGAGACTTACAAATGATTTGTTATATTTAGAATCATAATTTCATGTTTTACCTAATTACCTAATGTAGGTCAGGCTCGAGGATTGCCGGTTCCGTATAAGAAAATTTAAGGTACAATGTAAATCAAAGTCAGTTGACGTAAAGTGCCCTGTGCACCCTGGGGCGTCAAGGTTACGCGTCAAAATCGCTCGTGCTGTGTATGACATTTTGTTGAAGAATGAGCTCTTTCTATGGTCCTTATTTTATGTATTTTTTGATTGACAGCGGAAACATATCGAGGGCTGAAAAGCTATTTGACTTGAACGACATTTTTTTAACTTTACAGGAGAGCATAATCATTCGACGCATAAAAAATCGCTGATTCCAAATACGTATTAAGACAATATCGTTTGAAAGTGTCGCTTAAGTCAAAAAGCCTTTCACCCCTCGATATCATCTGTCTAATGCGTGAATTTGCGTTAATAAGCATAACATTTTCTGTCTTCTATATTTTTGCGTCCGTGACTTTTAACAAGGATAGTATTAAGGTATTTAAATTAAGTACTTACATTATAAAGTTTATCTGTGAAAACAGAAGCTTATGTTGCATATCACTATTGTAATCAACGATATATCTAAAAGCTGTTGTTTTTCCTAACTTAAATAAATAAATAATTAGTGCTGCCCGGGCAATCGTTTCAATATTATTTTGATTACAACTGATATTTTGGTTATCCATAGAAACTTATACCAGCGGTTCTTTAACTATTGCTCAAATTGGTTTCAATAATAGTCAACCTTACCTACTTAATTGTTCTGTTACAGTACAGGTAGCTTCTTAACTGGAAACCATTCATTGCCTTCCGCATAGTATAATGCCCAATAATGAACGTACTACACCAAGAGGAATATCAGAAGCGCAGCAAAAGCTATATTATTGATTCAATTTTCCCTTACGGAACTCTATTAATGCTTACGCATTTATCAAACTCGGACTTTTCATGGGTTTACGCCGAACAAAAGTTTATATTGAATGTGGTAGGACGAAATGACGGACTTTTATGGTTGCCAAACTTAGGTGTACCTTTTCATAGCTTTGCAACAGTCTTGCCCAACAGAAAGAAAAAATAAACAAGAAGTCATACAAAATGAAACGTTCTTCAACTAATTCAAAGAGCACATTTCTAATTGCGTAGTTGCCTTTTGAAATTGGTATGATGAAAAGGTATTTCTTTTGCAATTCCAACAACAAGCTACCAAGTCCTGAAAACAACGTTACGTCCATTCTGTGTGCCAGATGTATAAACAGGCCTGTGGGGCAATTCGCATGTTCGACATCATCTCTAATTCGAAATTATGTCAAAACAAAACGAAAAAATACTACTGAATTGGCGTTTTGTTTCGACATAATGTTGTATTAGAGATATTGTCGATCTTGCTAGAAATGCCCCCTGGGCTTTACCACCACCTCTTAAAGTATTTTTTTTTTAACGAAATGAGCGAAATGATGATATTTAATGGAATAAGATGAGGAATGGCATCACCTGCGACTAGCGCGAGTATTTCGCCAATGTCAAGTAATTAATAGCAAGGACAAATTCAATAAATACACATTATAAATAAAAATGGATAATGACAGTGATAAAGATGGCGGATGACTCCTAAAGTATTTTTGTTTCCATACTGTCAATTCATGACAGGACTGAGTTAACTGTCAAATAACGTGTTGTTCCAGTATGCGCGAGGCCCATTGTGTTCCTTCCATAATTATGCGGAAGCTTGTAATTGGAATGTAATTAAAATACATATACCGTTGTAAACAAACTATTTCTGTTTCGATCATACACTGCGGCCGTAAAAAGGTCGGTGGTAAACTTAGTTTCTATCTACTAATTACTACAGACCTTTTTTTAACGTCCCACTGCTGGTCACGGGCCTCCCCACAATGCGAGGGGGATTCAGGCCATAGTACACCACGCTGGACCAGTGCGGTTTGGCAGACTTCACACATCTATCGAAAACTAGTCAAGTTCTCTCAGACGTGTAGGTTTCCTCAAGATGTTTTCCTTCAGCGTTTCGCAGCAAGTGATAATCTCGGATGAAAATGTGATTCGCACATAAATCCCAGAGGTGCGAGCCGGGGTTTGAACCTGCACACTTTGATTGCAAGGCGTGCATTCGACCACTCGGCTACCACTGCTATTCAACTGCTTAAACTTAGTTTATTATAGTTAAATTTGGTGCTAAAATAATTGACACCATTGTAGAGAGAAGACATTTTTGGGCTAGAGATTAATGTGGTTACCCTAGGCTGCGCGGGCAGCAGAGTGCGGGGCGGCGGCTTTTTGTTACGATTGAAAGAGTTGCCGCTCATTGGTCGACGGCAGTGCAATAAGCACCGCCTTCTGCATTGGTCATTTTTTCATATTTAAGCAGGAGGCTGCGCCGCTCGTTTGCAGTACGCGCTTCATCCCGCGCGGAAGTCGCGGCAGTCCCTGTGAGTAAACAATTAGCATTTTGTGATTTATACATATTTACTTATCTTATTTTCAGTTTACGTTACTACAAAGTGTTGAGCAATCTTAAAATTTCTATACTAACTGCGTGTTATTATATCGTGGGTGTCTGTTCGTGTGTGTGTGCTTTTGTCAGTGCGTGTGTGTGTGTACGTCGTATTTCAAAACGGAGAGGTTTTGAATCAGATGAAATAATGCTACGATAGATACTTACTAATATCCGATTCGTATATTCATGGACCTACCATATAGCTAACGGATCGTATTTTTTTAACGAGACGTTATCCTAAGCAAGAACAGTGTTGGACGTATTGTTCCCAATGCCTATACTAGCTCATCACTTGTAGGTGTGCTAAAATAATAGTTGAACTTAACCCCCGCACGGGCGGCCTACGACGAGTCGGGGGTACCCCTAAGCAACAGGCCCTTTTCAGTTTTCATACTGAACATACAACTAGATAATTATAAATGTAAAATTTTAAGGACGCGGGCGTGCCTTTGTCGTCTACGTACCTAAGATTTCCTATGAGACTATGCGGCCGCGCAGTAACATCTTAAGTCTTAACGGGGCACGAAAGTAAGCCTGCCCCCCCATGTAAAAAGATGGAATATATTTTTTGTTTCATTTATTTATTCCTTTGAAATATGAAAAAAATATACTGAATGTTTTGCCAATTTCTCAGTAGGTACATATATTAATTATGCACTGAACTAAATTTTCCGGGCTTTTGAGTTAGCAAAGTCGCAGTCTCAGGGTTGAAGGTAACTATCGGAATGTATGACGGTGGGCTTGCGCCCCCTAGGATTCTGCACCCCGATGCAGTGCACCCTTTGAACCCCCAGGTAACGAAGGTCCTGCGGCTGCGGCATCAATGAGCCTATTTTAAGAATTATTTGACGTTAATTACCGAAACCGATATAAAAGTTTCGAATGATTTCAGATAAGGGTGGAGCCCAAATGATAAATGTAAATAAAAAATAAATGGTTTTTGTTTATCTAAGTTATTACAGTAAGTGTCTATAATATTTACTTATAAGATTAATTGTAAAACAAAATTATAATCTATAAGTATAGTCAAAGCATTAATCTTGCTACTTGTAAAAGTAAAATATTTGAGTATAGGTGGTAGAGTACCAGTTTACAATTATGTACAATAATAATAATACATCATCACGCCTGTATTCCCCGAAGGGGTAGGCAGAGGTGCACTGCAGTGCGCCCACACTTCGCCGATGTATTTTGGTCCCAATGTAATAGGGGGCGAGCCTATTGCCATTATACCGGGCACACAGGTTTCCTCACGATGTTTCCGTCACCGTTTCTTAGCAAGTGATAATCTCAGATGAAAATGAGATTCGCACATGGAACCCAGAGGTGCGAGCCGGGGATAGAACCTGCGCACTTTGATTGCAAAGCGTGCGTTCGACCACTCGATATTATGTACTTCTACCTAATCGCTACACTAAGCCGCGGCGTCGTTCGCTCGCCCCTAAGGTAGCGAGTGGGTAGAGCTTTAATAAATTGATATCCAGAGAAAATATTTTCAATGCTCAGACATTTATTCAGTGAGGTTTCCCTTTGAAATGTATAATACTTTTTGATTACATTTCATCTTATTTCATGAAAGAAGAATAATTTAAAAATGAAGACTTATAAAACGGGTAGATAGGTGAAATATAAACAAGCTGTTACTTGCGACTTTGTCCGCGTTGAGTTTAGATTTTTTTATAAAAGAAATAGCATTCATTACTCCTTATAGACTGATTTGAACGGGACTAAAGAGTCCCGTTCAAATAAGTACGTAGACGTTCCAGCGATTACCCGGAACAAAAAGACCAGAGGCAACGACGACTTAGTGTAGTTTGAGCATATACAACCCGACATAGGTTATCGCGGGCCATATACTATTCATGTCGAAGGACCGTCGGTGGGCCGGATTAAATGCTTTCGCGGGCCGGAGCTGGCCCGCGGGCCGTACTTTGCCCATCACTGGTCTAAAGTTCAAATACAGCTTAACATGTTTGACTGTATTCACACGGTAACGTCTACTGCTCTCGATATTGCAAGTTAGGTTAGCTATCCCGTTAGGATCAAAGGTACACGCTCATCTATTGATTCATCCTATTATATGGATGATAAAGCAGCTTCATCAGTGAATGCACAGCTCAAATAGCCTTACCTACTAGAAAAATATATTATAAGCAGTTATAAAAGGCAACACTCTGAAACTATATTTATATATAAATCATCACGCCTGTATTCCCCGAAGAGGTAGGCAGTGGTGCACTGTAGTGCGCCCACATTTCGTCGATGTGATTTGGTCCCAATGTAATAGGGGGCGGGCCTGGCCCAGCGCAGGTTGGTGAACTTCACATGAAAATTATCTCAGAGGTGCGGGCCCGGGATTTGAACTTGCACCCCTTACGTTCAAGGCGGGCATTGTAAGTTTTCATGTTAAAAATGGATAGATAAGTGGTCGAACGCATGCTTTGCAATAAAAGTATCCAGGTTCAAACCCCGGCTCGCACCTCTGGGTTCCATGTGTGAATCTCTTTTTCATCCGAGATTATCACTTATCGTGAGAAAACCTGCACGTCTGAGAGAACGTAGTAGTCGTAGTAGTAGTCGTAGTGGTAGTCGTCGTAGTAGTCGTAGTAGTAGTCGTAGTAGTAGTCGTAGTAGTAGTCGTAGTAGTAGTCGTAGTAGTAGTCGTAGTAGTAGTCGTAGTAGTAGTCGTCGTAGTAGTCGTAGTAGTAGTCGTAGTGGTAGTCGTAGTCGTAGTAGTAGTCGTAGTAGTAGTCGTAGTAGTAGTCGTAGTAGTAGTCGTAGTAGTAGTCGTCGTAGTAGTCGTAGTTGTAGTCGTAGTAGTAGTCGTAGTGGTAGTCGTCGTAGTAGTCGTAGTAGTAGTCGTAGTAGTAGTCGTAGTTGTAGTCGTAGTAGTAGTAGTAGTCGTAGTAGTAGTCGTAGTAGTAGTCGTAGTAGTAGTCGTAGTAGTAGTCGTAGTAGTAGTCGTAGTAGTAGTCGTAGTGGTAGTCGTCGTAGTAGTCGTAGTAGTAGTCGTAGTAGTAGTCGTAGTAGTAGTCGTAGTAGTAGTCGTAGTAGTAGTCGTAGTAGTAGTCGTAGTAGTAGTCGTAGTAGTAGTTGTAGTAGTAGTCGTAGTAGTGGTATATGGCGTTTAAGACATAAATGATTTTACTTTGACTTTGGACAAAATGATTAGTGTGGATTCATCCACCATCTGTATCACGATCATGACGCATTTTTATTTATGATCTGTATTTATTGAATTTGACCTTGCTAATAATTATTTGTTATTGGCTAAATACCCGCCCTAGTCGCAGGTTAAGTGATTCCTCATCTTATTCCATTAAATATTATTATTTCTATAATTTCGTAACAAATTAGAAGATGAGTGGATGACTGTGTAGCATGTTGGTCGCTTCAGTAATAACGTCCAATACATTCTAATAATCAATCTCACACCACGTGTCCGGAATTACTCGAGAAGTCTTCGCGGCCTGAGTTATATCTTCACGATAATGTTTACACAAGCATGAAAGCCATGAAATTATGAAACTATGAAAGCCAACAAAATACCAAACCGAATGGTGAGCCTAAAGCCCCCTGCACACTGCGGCGTCAAAAGTCAACATGTTTGCCAATAGTAAAACCAAACTGTGTACCAATATACATAAAGATTGAATTTCTCTGGTAAACGCTACGCGACCACGCATCAAAATTCTCTCGCGCTCTCAACGTCATTCCGTTGAAGAATAAACTTTCTCTATAAGTCAATACAGTTCATTTTGATAGTGGCAAAATATTCTCGATACGCGAGCTTTTTGTCACCCCAGTTTGCGAGGGGGAGGCTTAACGACGATGGGTTATTTTCAACACTCCGACACAACGACAGTTTAATAATACCTAATTGTTGGAATAAATTAAAAATATGCATTTTTTCACAGCGTCATTTCTAATTTGTAAACGTAAAGGGATATTTTGCTAAGAGGACACCATGGAACGGGCTCCCTCGCCCGCCGATGAGCAGGCACCAGATGCCCAGAACCCAGGTGAGATTAGTAATATCGCTCACATTTTTAGTATCTTATCACTGTACCCATGAGCCACATGGCCCGCATGAGCCCGCAAAGGTGGGCAAACATCTGTACCAATTGGATACCTGACGACAGTCGCCGACGAAGAGGTTGACCGAGGAAGAGGTGGCGAGATGATTTGAACACCTTTGGGGCACATCGTGGCAGGAAATAGCCTAGGACCGAGCTGTGTACAGAAGTAAGGGAGAGGCCTTTTCCCAGGAGTGGGATACCGAAGGCTATATAAAAAAAATCTTTACCCCCTAAACTGCTGGAGCAAGCGCATGCATGTTTTTTTTAGAAAATCTACTATATATAGGTAAATAAAATTAATTCAATAAAATAAGATCCCAGGCGTACTGGGGCGTCAAGACGCCCGCGTATTTTTTTTTGCCAATACAAAAAGGAGCCCTGTGTTAATATGTATAAAGATTGATTTTTAAAGACACGCGACCTCTCGTCAAAATCCGCACGCGCTGTCTGTGCTCTTTTATCTACCAATTTTCGTTCGATCGACATCATCTCTATTCGAGATATGTCGAGAAGGACGACCAATTTGTCGTTTTGTTTCGACATTTATCGACATATCTCGAATAGAGATTATGACGATAAAAAAAAATCACCGTTCGTATTCGTTCTTTATTTTTTACGAAATGAATGAAATGGTGAAATTTAGTATTGTAAACATTTAGATGTGCGCGTCTTCACGCCGCGCCTGTGTGCCTGAAGTTTTATTTGTTATCTGGTTTTTCATGGTTGAAACCAACTTTCAGTCCATTTTTTCCAGATGTATTGTCAGATGCGCCGACGCAAGTGCCCGTCGTGAAGCCGCTTGAAACAGTTTGGACATATATAAACTCCAGTGTAATTTTCCACTGCGAATTTTTGCTGCCGAGCAAAAACTTCTATAGCGTCGAATGGACAGTTGGTGAGTTCAAGTGCCAACGGAGCAACTACTTGTTAAGGGTAAGTACTCATGATTTTGGTACCTACAGGTGGCACAGGTCGCAGTAGGTAGAGCACTTTATAAATAAAAGATTTAAACGACACAGTCTCCATACCACCAATACAAAATCTGTCAAAAAAAATCAGTTACAGGTTAGGGGGCAATTCTCGCATGAATGACATTATCTCTAATTCAACATATATCGAAACCAAACGCCAAATTGGTCGTATTTTTAATTTTGTTTCGACATATCTCGAATTAGAGATAATATCGAAAGAAGACGACAAAATGCGTCGTATTTTTTAGTATAAATAAAAGAAATGTGACATTCCCCGTTATTTGCCTGTACCCTTTAGTTGAAGTTTGTGCACAATATAAACGAAACAAAACAAACTTTAGTTAGAATATCTGTCAAAATTAAATTTCTTCCAGGTTATCCATAAGGGAGGCAATTTCATATTATATATACCGAAACTGGTGCCCAGGATGGCGGGTACAATCACATGCCAATTGTTACATAGTTCACCGGACCACGAATTGTCTGAAATAAATAAAACGAGTGCCCGTATCATCATGATACCACGCAGGGTTAGCGCCCGCGTTATCAATCCCAGCAACCTAAATGTTAGTCAGAGGGCTAGCCCTTATCATGTTCCGACAACATCGTCGGAAGATGCCCAAGTGGCGAGTACATCGCAACAATCTTCACAAGATTGGGTTACCCCACAATGTTCTTCTTGGCCTGACGACGTGAGTTGATACACTCTTTGAACTACATAACTTTTAAAGAGGTGGTACAGACAACCAAGTCCCTTAACACTGTTGTTAAGGAGTTGCTATGACTTGTCTTATAGCTTCAAGGTGACAATGTCTAATGTCGACACTGGTCATATTTTAGCTGCCATTGATAAAAGGTGTTGTTTTCATGCCTTAAAAAACCGGCCGAGTGCGAGTCGGACTCGCGCACAAGGGGGTAAAAACGGCAATCATGTTTGTTGTATGGGAGCCCCTTGAATATTTATTTTATTCAGATTTTTACTATTTGTTGTTATAGCGGCAATAGAAATACCTCATCTGTGAAAATTTCAACTCTCTTACTATCACGGTTCATGAGATACAGCCTGGTGAAAGAAGGACGGACGGAGGAATGGACGGACGGACAGCAAAGTCGTAGTAACAGGGTTCCCGTTTTACCCTTTGGGTACGGAACCCTAAAAATGAAGACTTAGCAACTCCACAACAAGAGTGCTAGGGGATTTGGGGCCTTAGGTTTCATACGAGTACCCTTGATTGCATTCACACGCTTACACCGCACCGCTATTCCACATTGAAGTCAACGCTCGCGCATAGTTGTTTTTGCCGTACCAAAACAAACAGTACTATCTCCTAAAACAAAGTTAATTCCTCAACGGAATAACATTATCAGCACGAGTGAATTTTGACGCGCTGAGTATACCCGGAGTTTGTTTTGGTTTTGACAAAAAAGACGTGCTGTTTTTGACGCCCCGCCCCCTTTATATATGGTGACAACGGCATGTCTAGAGTGATGTTGCTACCAATTTGATGGCGCGGCGACATTTTGCATGATACACTCGCACTGTGCCTATAAGGGTTAGTTTATTAAATTAGGTCAGGGCAGTATTTACCGGGGTGCTAGGGGTGCGAGGCAACCAGACGCAGGACACTAGGGACCCGGAGCTAATCTCCTTATACCTACACATACCATGCATAATCAGGTTGCTTTGCAAAATTACTTTACAAACATTTATTATACCCATAAAAATGAAGTATACACCTTCAATGGGAGTCTAATTACGTCATCTTAGATGTTTTATTGAACTTTTTTTCAGTAAAATATTGACGAAAGGTTTTTCACTTCAATCTCTTTTTGATTGATATTATTTTGAATTTACTGGAAATACCTCTCTTTGACCAAAGCAATCATTTATAATTATTTTTTTCTGACGTAGTCGGAAAAGCGGAATTTTGAAAGTGGTCCATGAGAAAAAAATCTGGGAACCTCTAATGTAAACCAACACATACTACAGATTAAAAAAATAAAACACCAACTATTAAATATGGTAATATCTCTGTTTGAATAGACACTCCTCAAACGAGGCACTAATAATAATATTTTCGAATACGCTTATTGCGGTTTTCGACATGTTTGCCTTGCTAAATTTTGATTGCGATTTTATTACAGCAAAAAAATAAACTTATAATCCAACAAACACTGGGTACAAATAATTTACGTATATATTTAACGCTTCCAGTAGCAGCAGCAAAAGGTAAAAGTTTTACGTTGTTTTTACCCGACTTCGGCGAAGGGTTCAATTTTGTTGCGATGTAGCTTGCGACTCGACCATCTATATCACTTTCATCATTTATAATCATCATCATTTATTCATTTATTTAGTTTATAATGTGTTTTTATTGAATTGGTCCTTGGTCTGAATTACTCGACATTGTATTAGTTTTCTATCTCACTGCGATTTTTTCAATATTCACTTCAAATATCATAGCGAATTTTCCTGGACACATATGGGCATAGTGCCTTATTTAGCAGTAGATTATATGATATCCTACGTGTACCTACGTACGTCTACTGAGCGACTGTAAGCTATTAGCAATCTATAAATGACGCGGTGTTTGTGAGGCCACTAACTACTTTGGTAGTTAAGTTCATACATACAAGTAATTACTCAAAATGTCAATATCACATGACAATTCCTAGCAATTCCATAATCAGTGAATAATAGATAAAATAGTATGTAACTAGTGACTACCTTTGTTAGTTTAGGACGACAGAATTCTAAAATAAATAAAAAATCTTGTACATAAAAACAAAATAAAAATATACTGCTGCGCTGTAGATATTCAGTATAGTTTTAGCTAAGTATTTAGTACCTAGATACCCGCATTGTATTCAGTTTAGAATAATCTCAACTTTAAAAAAAAAATGTACTGTATAAAGATTTAACTGTTGTGGTCAAAGCCTTGAAAAATGTGCTTCTTCTCTGTGTAAATACAGTTCGTATAGGTCTTGGCAAAGAAGCGATCGCGCGCGTTTTGGCGAGACTGTGGGCGTGACTTAAGTCTCTCATCCTTAATAACAACGAACCGAATTGCTCAAACTCCCTCGCAACACCAAATTGTGGGATGAACTTCCTGCAGCGGTGTTCTTGGACCGTTGCGACAAAATTGTCTGCAAGAAACGAGCATACTCATTCTTTAAAGGCCGGCAACGCACTTGCGATGCCCCTGGTGTTGCAGGTGTTCATGGGCGGCGTTAATCACTTACCATCAGGTGAAACGTCTGCTCGTTTGCCTCCCTATCTCATAAAAGAAAAAAAAACGCTGGAGCGAGATAATACAGAGCAAGGATCCTTATGCAGTCTACTTTCATTCTTACAGTGGGTCTCACCCGATTTCGTAACGGTCTTGCCGAAAACAACAGAGTCTCCGATTGCTACGATGCACCCTGTCCTAATCACATATTGCTGGTAAGTTTCATTAACAATTACGCGTACTTGTATTGGTATATCAATAAATTGTCAATTCTCCATGTTTTCCTCATATGCTATGACCAGATAGGAACGCGAGATTGATTGAGGCGATCCGACAAGCAGCTTGCTGAACGGTGAAGGAAAACATCCTGAGCAAACCTGCACGTCTTTAGAAAGGCGTGTGAGGTTCTCCAACCAGCACTGGGCTAGCGCGGTGAACTATGACCCAAATCTCCCTCGTATTGAGGGAGAATGTGCCCGGTATAATGGCAGTAGGCTTGCCCCCTATTACATTGGGACCAAAATACATCAGCGAAGTGTCCGCGCACTGCAGTGTACCTCTGCCTACCCCTTCGGGGAATACTAGCGTGATGATGTATTATTATTATATGTTATATATTTTATCTTTATAGGTTAGGTGGTAACCAGTTCTATCTGCTGGCTACATTAAATAATATCGATGTTAAACAGAGTGTGTTTGTATTTGAAAAGTGCGATGACGATCTTGGGGAATCGCCGGACAGGGATACTGCACCATTGACGAACATCATTTTCCATTGGTAAGGGATTAATGATGACGTCGTTATAACACATTTCAGCTCAATTGGTTAAAGATAACTGTTTCAAAATTCAGTTGCAAGATTCCACCCGGACACACATTGCAAGTTAAATAGAAGCTTGTAATAATAAATAAATATGACCAGGCAACACATACGCGTAGCATAGGGTTGGCAACCGTACTATAAAATACTATATACTGTTGAAAAAAAAATAGTTCTCAAAAGTACTGTATTTTTAAAAGCATTCATATTTTCTTATAGAATAGCAACATCTCTCGAAAAAAATACGCATCCATATATTTAGTTTTGCCTTGCATGGAGATTTGCGCGTATACTATAGTGTGTTTCGGAACGGAACGACAACTAAACGAAACTGTCACTGTCGACTATTATCAAGTGAAAGACGTTTTCATACAAACAAAAGTACCATTTAACTAAGTTTGTTTCTTTATAGCATAAAAATATCTATATATAAACTTGTCTTTGGCAAAATCATCGGTAAACGATGGAGCCATAAACATAATTGGAATTGGAAACAAAAGTTTACAAAAGTACTGGTCCTTTTTACGTGCCGTGGTACCGCTTATAAAGGTGCCGAATACAGTTTGATTTTATTAAATTTGTGCATGCATGGCATTAACCGGCATCATTGAATAGTATGGGTGTTTTTTGGACGGACTGACACGTTTTTGTAGGATTTTTGTGAATGTACTATACATTTTACGACTCTGGCTGGAAAATACTATATTTTCGAAAAAAATAGTTGGCAACCCTAGTGTAGCATGATCCCAAACTAAGCAAAGCTTGTACTATGGGTACTTTTTACTGGACTGGGGGCGATCCCAGTTACATCCAGACAAGGGCTAATTCCGAAAATACTATTTTCGAAATTTGCTGGGAATCGAATCCTCAACCACCTGGTACAGCGAGCGACACGACCCGGTCGTTTCAAGACGCACAAGTCAAATGCCATAACGAAATATGTTTCAATATACATACATATGTCTTTTATTAATGAAACCTACAACTATTTACAAAATATGTACAATGCAAAATATTGAATTCCTATAAAATTAAGACACGTGACTGCACCTTCAAAAGACGTTTGCGTCATAGACGACATTTAGTTGAAGAACGAACATTTTTTATGAGTTCGTTTTGGTATGATCATAAAAAAACCTTGAAGCTTTAACATCTTACCTAATCGTTTCTCTATTTCAGGATCCACTGCGTCAATCAGAGTAATTGTCAGTTCACCGTTGACATCTTGAACGACAATGGTCAATACTTCCCGTTGGGGACCACTATAAATCCCTGCTTTGAAGTAAAGGGGGTCTGTTTCGAGGAGATCCTGCAGTTCCGCATCCAGTCAGAACAAGTGACTGACGAGAGTGCTCCCACACCCAAGATCAGTAAGCTCTTTTACTAAATCCCACACTGATTGGTTAAAAGGAACGTCCTCCACATTTGTGGTGGCATTGAACAACATAAGTTGTTATTTACTGTGAACATCTTTTATCTTCTAGACCAGTGATGGGCAAAGTACGGCCTGCGGGTCAGCTCCGGCCCGCCGACGGTCCTTCGAAATGAATAGTGGCGCGCGATAATTATAATACTTTCACGGTCCAGATATATTAAGTAGATTCTACTTAGTACAGTGCTCCCTCTCTATAATTCCCAACTCGGGGCTAAAATTCTAAGAATTTCTTTTTTGTGCGGGACCCCACTTTTTCATAAGAGCACAGTCTTTCTGTACGTACACAAAGATATTTTGTATGCAAGTGTAAAATGCTGTAATGTTTTTAAATGATTAAAATTTTCAACACAGAATGCATTTTTGCTATAATTCTGGCCCTCCTCTGAATTTTTTTAAACTTTCTGGCCCACCATTAATAAAGTTTGTCCACCACTGTTCTAGAGTAATCTTATGAAAGATTATTTTTATGAAATTTCGTTCACGAATAGACAGTACTCCACTAGATTCAAGTATTTCAGTAGCTGTCTCCACCACGAAAAGAAAAAGAGACTGTCGGGCACTTTTTTCTTTGTCTTGTAGTCGCTTTACAAGATTCACAGGTGTTTATGTATCACCAGCGGGTCGGCCGCTACGCCCCCGAGCCGCGGGTCGACTGCCAGAGGTCCGTAAAATGTCGATTCCCAAAATATCTCGGTAATAAAGGTTGACATTTCCTGTTTAGAAGAACACGTGACGGAGCGTACGAAATAAAATACTATACATTATATTTCGCACGTGTTTATTACGAAGGTTGCCTGGTAGAGAACATTTTTAGTGAATATAACGCACATGCGTATTATTTAAAAGCTGTAACCAATTTTTATTTTTTGACATACAATGGATAGTTGGGGGAATCACCGGTAATGGTTTATGATATATAAACATTATATGAATAAAAAATTCTGATTCTGATTCTCATTCCGATTCAATTTCGATTCCATTCCAATTCCGATTGTAGAAGTTTGTATGGATACGTAACAAAAATGTCATTTGTTAACAAAATAATATTGGAACGAATTCTCTGCCTTGGTAAAAGGTAAACGCACATGAATTTTGGATCGCAAAAATTGGGAAAACAGACAATATTATCCTTGATAAATCCACAGATCAGGCAGAAATAATATGTATTGCTTTGTGAGATGTAACAGTGAATAGTTCTATCCATCCATAATAAGGGCAGAAAGTAGTCATAAACCTATTAGTGTCAATTCTGCTTCGGTCAGAAATTTATGAAAATATTCTGAGCTTTACACATTGCATAATTTCGGGCAACGAATTCATCAACAAAGGTAAATATTAAATGGTATTCTATTCACAGCTTTTCGTTAACATTTCTATATCTTTGCCCAGATTGACCAGATGCTTCATGACCAGCGCACATTGGGGCGTCAAGGCGCTCGCCTCAATTTTTTTGCCAATATCAAAATGAACTCTATGTTGATGTTAATTAAGATTCTGTGATAAAAGCCTCGCGATCATGCTTTAAAACTCGCTCGCGTAGACAATGACGTTTAGTTGAAGTATGAGCTTTGTCTTTGAGTCATAGAGTATCTAGAGTACCCATAACGACCCATAACTCTTCATATAGCTCTATGGCGATTTTTCCCCATTTGTTGTTATCTCATGTACCTGTAGTATACGGCAACTATATGGGAAAACAACAATGGTGGAGTCAGATAAATAAAAAAAAAATACCGGCGCGCGGGCTCGAAATGCCATATCCGTTATAATATCTCCATGAGTCAATGCATGCAGTTCGTTTTAATATTGGACAAAATTTCTTCGCGCGCGTCTTGTTCGGCTCCAATCATCTCATTCCGTTAGAAAAAAAGCAAAGGAACGCGGTGACTAGCATTTAAATTTATTACAGACATCAATGTCGACGACTATGCTAAGACGCCACTACTTAATTTAAGATTCAAACCATTGTCAGATTTCGACAATGAGTTCACAATGTCGAATATTGTATACGGAGAAGGGACCTTTGGGAAAGTGTCTCATGTTAGCAGGAAGTCTAACGGTGTTTCTTTCGCTGCTAAGTGTATAAAAATGAGTACCTTCAAAATAGCAATGACCGCCAAAAAGGAATATTTAACTCTGATCTATATGTCGCATCCGAAGCTGGTGAAACTGGAGGCTGTCTTCCTGGACAAGACGTCTATGGTCTTAGTAATGGAAGCGTAAGTACTTTATACATGGGGTTGATATCATCGTCATTTGGTGTAGCCAATTGGCTATAAACCTGACACAGGCATTGACAGGGTTAAGCCCCCTGCACACTGGGGCGTCGACCGTCACGCGTCATAACATTTGCAAATACCAAATGAACTCTGTGAATGAAAATTAATTTTCTGTCGTAAAGCTATGCCTCCAGTCATCATTTTTTTTTTTTTCTTGCTATGTATTTGACATTGGCAAAACACCCGCTAATCGCAGGAGGAGCCATTTGTCATTGTATTATTTCATTACTACTACTTATACTACAACCCTTTTAACGTCCCACTGCTGGGCACGAGCCTCCCCTCAATGCGAGGGGGATTCGGGCAGTGGCGTAGCGTGAGCCACTGTCGCCCGGGGCGGAGTCATAATTTGCCGCCCTGTTGACGTTTTTTTTTAAAGGACTACTCTGTTGGCCGTGAGGTAAAAGGCCACCGCCTTTACAGCTTTACCGGAGCACGTGAGCAGTGCAGTGGCGAGCGCAAAGTGCACTCCAAACAAGGCTAATTTCTTAAAAAAAGAATTATCTGGCTGACCGCCAGTAACCGCACAAAATATTTTTTCCAATTTTGTCGCCCCCTAAAAAGTGACGCCGGGGCGAGCCGCTCACCCCCCCCCCCCCCCCCCGCTACGCTACGCCCCTGAATACGGGCCATAGTCCACCACGCTGGTCCAGTGCGGGTTGGCAGACTTCACACATCTATCGAAAACTAGTCAAGTTCCCTCAGACGTGCAGGTTTTCTCACGATGTTTTCGTTCACCGTTTCATAGCAAGTGATAATCTCGGATGTAAATGAGATTTGTACATAAATCCCAGAGGTGCGAGCCGGGGTTTGAACCCGCACACTTTGATTCGAAGGCGTGCGTTCGACCACTCGGCTACCACTACTAATTTTTTATTATTTCATTACATCTGTATTCCCCGAAAAGGTGGGCATAATCTAATCATATTCTTTAATTGTAGATTATCGGGTGGCGATCTACTGGAAAGGATTTCAGAAGATGCAAGCACCTCAGAATTGCATATCATGTTTTATATACAGCAAATATGTGAGGGTCTGCGGTACATGCACAAGAAAAGAATCGTCCACTTGGACATTAAACCAGAAAATATTATGTGCGTGCATCCCAACTCTTGGGATGTAAAGATAATCGACTTCGGCTTGAGCAGGATCCTAGATATAAATTCTGATACCACCGTAGTATATGGTACGCGGAATTATATAAGTCCAGAGATTCTGAACGGTGATCCAATTACAGTTAATAGCGACATGTGGAGCCTTGGTGTGCTTACATACATGCTGTGAGTATGCTATCTACGGGTTAAAGGAAAAGTGATCCAAGCGACATATTGGGCGATATTGAGTTCTTGAAATATTGTTGAAATCTGCGATTTTTTCGCCTTCTTTAGAGCTGGGTTTCGTGCAAGGTTAACAAAATGGCGCTTGAGTTAATTCATCTTTTAACCGTCGTTATTATAATTAACATCTAAACAGAGTGTATCAGAAGTCCGAAATAATACTTTGACGTTTGCATCAGTATCTGGTATACAACTGAGTGGTGTAAAAATTTGATGGTAAAAATGGTAATTAATCGAAATTCGACCATGTTTTTTCAACTTTTTCTGTTCAGTTCTGTTTTATGAATTAGTAGCTGCCCCTCATATATGAAAATGCTGCTTTATATACCATTAGTATACACTGTTGAACAGGGTAATGGATGTACTCAAAGGCCAGAATACGATACCTGTGACAAATATTCACGTGAATTCTATAACTAACTACAGCCCTTGTAACGTCCCACTGCTGGGCACGGCCTCCCCTCAATGCGAGGGGGATTCAGGCTATAGTCCACCACGCTGGCTCAGGGCGGGTTGGCAGACTTCACACATCTATCGAGAACTAGTCAAGATCCCTCAGACGTGCAAGTTTCCTCACGATGTTTTCCTTCACCGTTCCATAGAAAGTGATAATCTCGGATGAAAATGAGACTCGCACATAAACCCAGTGGTGCGAGCCGGGGTTTCAACTTACACACTTTGATTGCAAGGCGTGCTTTCGACCACTCGGCTACCACTGCTATATTTCAATTTATTACCAATTCTATAACACAGAAACTATAATAATTAGGTATAATATGTCTTCACTAAGCATCCAAATATTAGCTACCGTACTGTCTGTCAAGACCCTTTTTCTCAGAAACGCGTGGAGGTATCAAATTGAAATTTATAACAGAGACTTATGTCTGCGGTCCCTTGGTGCCCTAAAAAAATACATTTCTAGGTTAACCCCATCAAAAGATACGGTGGTTTATATTGCATTTTCAGTACATTTGAACGGGAATCAAAAACCTATAGGGTACAAAACTTCCTGTTGACCTAGAATCATGAAATTTGGCAAGAAGCAAGTTCTTATAGCACAGGTCTTATAGACAGTTATAAAGATGGCGGATGAATATTCCTTCATATATTTATTAGTTACATGCATCAAATCTATCTTAATTTTTTCTCGCTCAGCCTATCGGGACACTTCCCGTTTATTGGCGAGAGCTGGGTAGAACGCAAAAGGAATATCGTTGAAGCCAACTACGACTTCTCCCAGAATGCCTTCAGAGCGATCTCAGAACTAGCAAAGGACTTCGTCAGGAATTGTCTGATGGTCGACCCCTATCAGCGTCTTACAGCGTCGTCTGCCATGGACCATCCGTGGATGGTGGCATCGAATGCCACGCCTGCCATGATGCTCCCTCTGATGCTGACCAGAGAAAACATCAAAGCTCACCTGGCCGTCCGCGAGCGATGGAAGGTAAGCAACTCTTTAAAGATGTTTACGCTTCGAAGCGAATCTTTCAATCTAACCCAGTAATGATGGTGGTTTTGTCGGGATGGTGGCAAGAACGCTGGTTGCATTTCCTCGTTGAATAGTGAGTCCTATTCGTTGAGTGAGGAGAGCCAGCCCTCTTGTCACCCGTGGAGGCAATTAATTTAGTTGAATTTAGATTTGTTCTTTGCATCCTAACTTATTTAACTCCGTCATTTGTTAGCAAATTTCGATAAAATATTTTGTTTAAAATTGATAATTCTTCAGTTTATATTCAAAAATCAACCCCGAAAGAGTGGAAATCAAAGGGAGTTCAAAACTAACATCTGATTTAAGAGTTGTGTAGACTTTTGTGGCTTGCACGCTTAGCTGCAAGTATTAACACTAATGGTCGGTTATTAAGACACTTATTTAACATATATGTGTCATTTACAGCAGTTTCGCATCGCCCTGAGAGTGAGCGTCGAAATTCGGGGTGAAAAACGGAAACGGATCCTCGAGCAACAGAACAACGCTTAAAGTTAGCAAGTAAATGAAGCTTAGTATTAGGCCTCCAGCACACTGGGGCATCGACACTCGGGCGTCAAAATGTTCGCTAAACTCTGTATCAATATGCATAAAGATTACATTTCAGTGGTAGAAGCCACGCACGCACCCACGCGTTATAATTCGTTCACGCTATCAGTGTCATTTAGTTGAAGAATGAACTTTATCTGTGAGTCAATACAGTTTGTTTTGGATAAGGCAAAAAAATTGACGCTCTATAAAGTATATAGTACGTACGATATGTAATATATGAAATGATATTTACCATGTAATCATAAGGCCGACCAGCCCATAATTTCGGATTATTCAGATTGGTGATTTCGCCGTTTAACCATATTTACATCAATCCATTATGTTGTAGCTATGATATAATAAAAAAAAACACAAAATATCAAAAGTAAAAAAATAAATAAAAAAGATAAAACAAAAAAAAAATGTGTTAGTGGAAAAAAATAAAAATACGTAAGTATACTAAAAAAAACATAAAAATGAAAGTAAAAAAAAAGGAAAAGTAGTTTAGTTACATTTAAGTTCACATTTAAATCTAAGGATATATGTATTTAATTAATATAAACATTATTTACAATTTAGAACTGTTCACCTGTACAAATTTAAGAAAACCGATTTAACAAAACCAATTCAACCAATACCAACGCTTAAATTAAACCTAAATCAATATCCAAGCCTTTTTGGTTTGGGCTTGGGTTAAGACCCAAACCCAAACCTAAACCTAAAGCCAAGCCCAAACCCAAACTTTAACCCAAATGTAAAACTATCCTTTAGTCTGTTTTCTGATGGGGTCCTCTTGAGGGTCATCATCTGCATGCGAACGTCCGAATACTACACCCTAGCCATCTACGGCACCAAGGTTACCCTGTTATTTTGGGTCCCGGGCATCAGGGCCAAAAGGCCTCGACGAGGTGCGATTCAGCACCTTCGTCAACGAGCGGGATTAACCAAACACAATCCTTAACCTTAACCCAACCTAAACATTAACCCAAACTCAAACTTAAACCTAAACCGTAACCTTAACTCAAACCTAAACATTAATACAAAACTTATCCTAAACCTATACCTCAGCCTTAATCAAATAAACCGAAACCTAAACCGTAACTTTAACCTAGATCTAAACTTAAACCCAAATCTAATCCTAGGCCTAACTCTTAAGCTTAACCTAAACCTCAACCTTAACCCAAACCTAAACTTTAGAAAAAACACATTTTGGCTTTGTATGAGCCCGTTATTCAATGTATACGTATGCCTACACTAAGCACATTTAAAATAAAAATGATACTAATCCACCCCAGTATCTGGGTGGTATCTTTTTTTATTATGAGATATAAAATAGCAGACAGTAATGAATTGGTTTTCGTTGCGAGCCATCCCTTTAATCTTCTATCTTAAATTGTTTGTCTTTAGAGGATTCGATCCCGGTCGATTTTTCTAATCCCGGGATTTCGGGATTATCTACAGTTTGGTAATAGAAAGTGGTTACAAAAAGATAGTTAAACATATCAAAATCGACTCTTTATTTTAAATCGTTAATTAAATCTTCAAAAAACAAAACAAAATCCGGGATCCGGGATCCCGGGATCGAATCCTCTATTCGTCTTGCTCTTACACAGTTTATAGGATAATAAGGATAAAGTTAGTTTAGTTTGTAAGTAGATATAGATGAAAATGTATCACAAAATTATGTCATTTGGCCACCTACTGCAAACCTAGAAGAATTTTCAAAAATTTAATATCAAGTAACTTTTGATAAAACAAATTTTATATATGTAAACCTAATTAGACATAAAGCTGCACATTCAATTTATTTTGAAGATTATTCGCCTGTCGAATTGTATCCAAAAATCATATAGAGAACAGTCACTATTTCATGTTTATCTTTCGCAAAATTATTGTTTATTAGAAAGTAACCTTGATATGATAATTGTGATTGATATTTTTTGTCGTTCTCTTTGATTATTATCTTACGTTTGTGTTTAAGTTAAAACCTAGGCCTATCCTGGTCGTAGAGAATAACTCCACAGGTGACAATAAGGTTGCCTATTTTCCCGTTCAACGAATCAGTCTTGCTATTCAACGAGGAAACGCAGCCAGCGCTCCTGCCATCATACCACGCGAACAAAACCTTTTTTTAAGTTATCTTAATTGTGTAATTAGTTTTTTTATTTAATATTAACAATTCAAAATAAAACACACCCAAATACAACTTATATTGTAACAAACTAATAAGTAGGTACAGTTATATCAATATCAAATTTAAAATAAAACAAATTACCTATATATCCTACAATCCCCAACACTCTCGAGCAGAGCACTCTCCAGAACGCTGGCAGCGTTGCCACGTTAGATGGCAATATTGGGCAAGATAGTTGCCAGCGTTCTGGGCACTGGATGCTTCAAATGTCCTGAACATTCGATGGACTCCCGGCCCTTGTGGACCTATAGTTTTAACATCAAATGCCTCAAATATATACCCAGGGAGTAATATTTGCGACGCTTGAGGCATATTGCTATAAATATAATGATTTAATAGACGCTACTTATAAAACAAACTATTCATCGCGGTCAGGTGACACAGTAGTGTATTAGAATAGGCATTAGAATAGCAGTAGCTATTCTAATGCCCATTTTCAATAACGATAGGAGACTAAACTTAAAACTGAAACTTTTATACACTGCAATTGGTAGCGGCTACATTAAGTTATCTCCCAGTATAAGTGAAATCGGGTATGTCTCCCGCTCATTGGGGCATTACGATACAAACGTCAAATATCTTGCCAATGCCAAAACGAACTCTTTGTCAATATACATAAAGCTTGAATTTCTGGGGTGAAAGCCACAAGACCCCGTGTCAAAATTCACTCGCGCGATCGATGATATTTTTTTTAGTATGAACATTTTCTGTGGGTCATGTTTTAGTGTTGGCAGAAATTTTGATGTGAACGTGCTAAAAAAAATGCAGGATATGACGTTACTTATCCTTTGTAAGTATGAAACAATAAAAAGTAATAAAAATATAAACATCGAATCATGATGTTAGAAAATGCCGCGCTATGGAACTACGCGGGGCCCTACAAATCGTGCATGCTACGCTTCGGAGCGATAACGCTACGAAACAAAGGAGCTACGGTTGTAACTACTACAACACTACGAGGTTACTTTACTACATCGCTACGCCGACCGTAGCAAATTTTTTCGTAGTCCGTGAGCGTCACTTAATGTTATTTCGCCCGTGTGCATATCAATATACTTTTAGTCTTAAAAATACATTCATCATCACGCCTGTATTCCGCGAAGGGGTAAGCAGAGGTGCAGTGTAGTGCGCCCACACTTCGTCGATATAATATAGTAGATAAATAGATAACTCTTTATAGTTCCACCTCGTCCTTACTAGTACTTAATTCCTCTCCATCCAAAGGATGCCTGATAGGGATCACTTTTAGTGATTATCTCCTTTATTTTTTATCATTCTTATAAATTACATTTTTAAATATATATATATATAAAATACATTTAAAAATATAAAAAACAGTTCCCCACCGGCATCTGGAACAGGGTCCTAGTTACCAGTGGTTAGGGCTCCAGAGAGAGGAACTTCCTCACAATGCGCGCCGTCTCCAGAAGTACTGCCTTCTGAATCTGTCCCTTGATCCAGCTGCCTAACGCGAGCCTCTTTAGGTGTTTGTCGAGGCTCTTGGCTAATAAGCCATGGGCGGAAACGACTATCGGTACAATGATTGCGACATCAATGTCCCACATGTCGACAACCTCGTGAGCCAGATCAAGATACTTGCTTTCTTTATCTTTCTCTGTCTTCACGAGATTCTCGTCATGGGGGACAGTGATATCGATAATCATTGCACGGCGCTCTTGGCGATCTAGCAGCACAATATTAGTGATAATTATTATTATTTTGTATAGTACATGTATAGTCTGTATTTCTCTAAGAGGTGGAACATTAAAGAGTTATCTATCTAAGTATCTATCTATCTATTATTTAATAAAAATAATTAGTGCGGTCCTGAGTGTTGTAATATTGCATTAGATAAGTATAAGCAAGGATTAATGGTATTAATTCCTGGTCAGCTGCAAAGTTTCTGACGCGCGGTTTTTGACGCCCCATTTATACAACATGAATGTACCAAAACGCTTGTATCAAGTGCATAAATGACAGGGGTGACCATAGCAGAAGACAAGAGCTTTTCAATTAATGGAATAAATCCCGGGGCATACTCAGGCATCAAACATTTTGTCAATACCAAAATGAACTTTGTGTTAATCAATATCATAGAGTAACTAGAGTACCCATAACAACTCAACACTTCGTATGGCTATGAGGTAATTATTCCGCTATTGTTATTCTCATGTATCTGTAGAATACGGCAAATATATGGGAATACAACAATGGCGGAAGCAGATAAACCAGAAAATTTTACCGCAGCCCGAGCTCGATATGCCATCTCCGTTATAATGGTTATCCATGGTTAATATTCATAAAGAGTGAACATCTGTGGAGAACGCCATACAGCGTCATAATCATGGAGATATTATAACGGAGACGGCATATTGAGCTCGCGCTGCGGTTAACCTAGAAGTTTGACTTTTTTATTACTTATGCGGTCTTAGGACCAGTTTTTTATTACTTATGCGGTCTTAGGACCAGATTTTTATTACTTATGCGGTCTTAGGACCAGTTTTTTATTACTTATGCGGTCTTAGGGACTTATGCGGTCCCTTGGCACTAAGGGACCGCATAAGTCTCTGTTATAAATTTCAACTTAATACCTTCACGCGTATCTTAGAAAAAGGGACTTGCACCCCGACAGACAGACAACAAAATGATTCTATAAGGGTGCCGTTTTTTCCTTTTTAGGTACGGAACCCTAAAAATTAACTTTTTCTATGATTGGTTTTGGCAAAATATTTGCCACCCGTGCCTGTTTCAGTGACGTATAACAGCGGCCTAATCTCATACCACTCTATAGAGGAGGCCTCGTGTACAATAAATATAACAAAAGACAGGCGATTTGAAAATAAATTTGTGTTGGTGCTTCGAGATGTGCTGGAACTGGAGAAGGCCGTGCTCACTTTGGACACGATGATAATCTCTATCTTATAACTCGGAGACTGTGGCGACATCCACGCTGTCGCAGAACCGAAATTTATGTAATATGACATAAATTTGATGAATTTCATCATATTATGGAAAACAGTATTGACCACATACATGGTCATGTACGTATGAAACGTACGTATGTCCGTAAATTGAGGTTATGAATTTTTCTACATCCATTTTACGCACGAACGTGTTTTAAAATCCCAACAAGTTCGGATTGTTTTCGAACGTCGTAAGTACACGCACGTATACGTACGACTAACTCGCATGCAGTCTGCGCGCTCCCATAGTAGATGAAGATCGGGATTGATCGTGCGTATTCTTATGTATACGCACGAATCAAATTCGCACGAAAACGCGTCCAAAGTGAGCACGGCCCGTGAAGGCAACTACGTGTGAAACTAACAAGTGAAGCACGTGTATGATATAGACAATCAGACGTCAGTTAGGGAGACCGGTCTAAAGCCAGCAACTTATTGTAATGCTACTTCTTTACCCGCCCACGCTGCGCACAGTTATACAAAACAAATACTGTAACGTTTCGAGTTAGTAAAATAAAAAAAGTTGGCCATAAAGCCCCCCACACACTGGGGCGTCAAATGACGCGCGTCAGTTTTTTTTTTCATTAGCAAAACGAACTCTGTCGATTTACATAAAGATTGAATTTTTAGCAGGGCTGTCGAAACTACTACCGTGGTTGCTGTAGGTGGCTGTACCAAACTACTACTACATACCGTCACGGGTCAATTAATTTTACTACAAAAGCTGGAGGGCCGCAGAAATAAATATTTTCGGTTGTCAAGGAAAAAAAGGGGAATTTAATTATACGGTCATTGGTTCTTCATTCATTTATCTTTAACAATCATATCGATATCAACGTCATATTGCCAGATGCATTGCATGAAGAAGTGACTTATAAATCTGACAGTGGAGATCTATATTTAAATTTATTAAGTTCATTGTCGAATATGCACTTTTACATAAATCATCGATCCCATTTTCAAGCCAAAATTTGTTATCTTCTGATTAAAACATGCGTCGCGAGCCGTTGTTTGGACAGCCCTGCCTTAGAGCAGGGCTGGACTGGGCTCCGGCACACTGAGGCATCAATCCTCGCGCGTCAAACAAACTCTGTGTTAATATGCATAAAGATTAAATTAAAGCGTCAAAATTCGCTCGCGATGTTAGTGTCATTTCGTTGTAGAATGTACTTTTTCTATGTTCGTTTTGATATGTCCAAAAATTAGACGCGCGAGCGTTGAAGCCGCAGTGTGTGGGAGGCCTAATACATATCTTTATATATTGAATATCTCATCAAAAACATAAATGTGAAATGAGAGCCAAGTTTAATTTTATGATATATGCCTTGGTTGTTGACTTCAACGACAAAAGAAGAGAGATCTAAATGGGTGCCAAGTTTGGTCAGTCCTGAAATATATTTCTAACAACATAAAATTTTTCATAACAATCTAAAACATCATTTCTTCTTGTTACTTAGATATTGATGCCTAAAGTCTGACTTGGCAAGTTCTAATATACGAATTATATAGTATTCTAGTTGTTATCTCATGTACCTGTAGTATACGACAACTATATGGGAAAACAACAATGGCGGAGTCAGATAAATAAATAATAATAAAAAAGCCTGTTATTTATTGCATTACATTTAAATTAAATTGGCCGGTTTTATGATAATTTTGAATAATCTTTTCGTCCCGATATTGGCTGTGCAATCTGTGAAGTAGCGCAAAATACAGAAGAACACGCCGCGCTTGTTTGACGACCTGTAAGTAGGTATAGGCAAGGAGTCTCAAAAAAACTTACCCTCAAAATTATAGAAAAATAACCACCGGCACACTGGGGCATTAAAACCGCGCGTCAAAATTCTACCAATACCAAATGAACTCTGTGTCAATATTCATATAGATTGAATTTATGTGGTAAAAGGTCAATGTCATTTCGTTTAGGATTTTTTTCTATGAGGCAGTTCGTTTTGGCATTGGAAAAAACTTGGACGAGTCAGTGTGCTTTATACAGGGTGTTTCGAAGTCCGAAATAATACTTTGAATTTTTCACTCGACAAGCTTTTATATCATTTAATCAATTGTGTAATACATGTACTAAATTGATTGGTGTGATTTAATTTAAAGTTTATTTTCTTCTTTTTACGGCAATTAATGAATTTTTTTCCATTAATATTTTCAACTTATCTTCTCAATTTCTATATCTCGGGTCCTATGTAAAAATTGCATATTCTGTTTATTGAATATTGGTAGTTGCCTCTCATAAGTGTAGTTTACACTGTTGAGTAGGGTTCTGGATGTACTAAAGGCCACAACACGATACCTGTGTCAAATATTCAACTTATACCTTTGAACTCAGAAGCTATGATAGTTAGGTATAATCTGTCTTCACTATTCATCCGTACATGAGCTCTGGTATATGTACCCAAATAATTATTTCGAACTTCTGATACACACTGAAAGATTTTTGAGATTTTCTCATAAATTTGGAGGGTTAGTTTTTCAATAAAACAATTGATTCAACTCGTAATAAAATTTTATTCGACCACTCTGGGGTGACTAAGTCGCCGCACTAACTTAAAACCGCCATTATACTTTACAATTATACTTCATAATGCATCGCTAATAATTAGGGAAAGGTTTACCTAAATATCGAGTGTAGGCAAACAGGTTGCTGGCACGTTACGCGTTATTGGTATTTAAAATTACTCTTTATAAAAAAAATAACTCAGGTAGTATCTACTACAATAAAAAATTGATATATCGTGACATCTGTCACGTCGAATCCACGTTCATCACCCATTTTTACTTATAATGTGTTTATTGAATTCGCTCATGCTATTAATTACGTATAACACTGGCTGGAATACCCGCCAATCGCAGATAAAACACACGAAAAAGAAAAGAAAAAATCATTTATTTCGTTAAAACTAGAAGATCCTAATTATATTTCTAAAATTAAAGTAAGCCAAGTTACTTTTTGTATCATCAGCTATCCGCTAGTGAAAGTACCGTACAAATCGGTCCCGCCGTTTAGAAGTTTTCCTCAAACGGACTGAATAAAGACTATAATAGAATGTAGTTTGACGATTCTGATTTCTTTTCGCGAATAACTGCGATGTGTTGCTAGCCACGCCATCTATTAGCGTGAGGTGGAAGTTTTGCTTTTCTGTGGTGAGTATAGGGGTCACCACGATTTTATTATTTTCTTAATTAAAAACAGACGTCAAATATCACGATACATCAGTTATCGATTTGGAGAGTAAGTAATGTTTTAAAACCGTGACGACTTCTAACGCGTAAAGCAACATAACAGTAACCAAATACTAAGGAAAACAAATACTTAAAAAAACACTTAACCAGCGAGCGTTTGGTAAAAAAAAAAACAAGTAATAAATAAAATGCAAGAACATGAATAACAGTAGACAAAGGAAAAAAAAAGCGACTGTTCTATCTTTTTTTTTTTCAAAAATAAATCATATCTTCACACGCGATGTTTTCTTTCCTGCAATAAATATTATATATTTAGAAGCCAGGTAGTTATATCATTAATTACGCCTGATTTCGCTGAGATATGTTCAATATTACGCATAGCCCATATTTTATACGGGTACCCAAATTCGCTGCACATTAGAGAGGTGATAAATAAATACCACAGCATATGCACAAGTTGCGGTAGAGATATTAATGTTAGGAAATTCAAAAAATTGAAACGCAACAATAGATTTTCAGTCTTAATTGAAAATCTTCTTGCATTAGTTAATGAAGCAAATCAAATGCAAGCAGCACGCAAGCAAGCAATCACTAAGTATTTATTCATAACATAAATATCACTCGCATCCATATGCAAGAATGAATGAAACTTATTATGATTTATCCAAAAAATCTGCCAAATGCGAGTCGAACTCGCGCACGAAAGGTTCCGTACCACTATCTATTAAAACGGCCAAAAAATTGTATGAGAGCCCCCTTACATATTTATTTTATTCTGTTTTTCAGTATTTGTTGAAACGAACCGAAATACATCATCTGTGAAAATTTCATCCCTCTAACTATCACGGTTCATGAGATACAGCCTGGTGACAGACGGACGGACGGACGGACGGACGGACAGCGAAGTCTCAGCAATAGGGTTCCCGTTTTACCCTTTGGGTACGGAACCCTAAAAATCTTCAAACAAATATTTGGTATATATTGGTATCATATCGAGGGGTAAAAGGCTTAAGCGACATTACAGAAGAGCATACTCATTCGATGCAGTAAACATCACTGATTCCAAATATGTGTATAAGTCAATATCAAAATCATTTTTTTCTATTCGTGTGGCCAAAAAGCACTTACAAATAGTCAGGTTCTACCACCGGTTCGGAATGCTGCTTCCACTGAGAAGAGCCGGTAAGAGACTCAATGGTTACTCTTTTTAAAAATGATAAATAGTAAGGATTATGAGTAATACATTCTCGGGAGCAGCAACGCCATGAGAGCAGGCAGCACCTTTGTCTCAATACTAGAATCAAGAAGAATCGCCCAAAAGTGTCGCTTAAGTCAAATGGCCCCCAGTTAACCCCTAGGCAGGCAGTTAACCCCTCGATATATGTTACACGTAATGTGAAATATATATAACAAAGAACCTAACATAGAAAGAAATAAAGTAACATTAATTCGCAATTTGCACATACAAATCTTTGATACACCTAAAAGGTAAACACTCAGTGGACCTCAGTTCAATTATGGCGAGAAGGTTTAAAAAAAATCACCTACCTCAAGGTAGGTGTTTTTTTTTAATGAAACCTACTTACATAAACGGACCCGAGGTCATCAGTCTTGTCTAGGGGTCGGCGTTCGTCTGTATGCCAGAGACCGCCTTGGGGACGCGCTGTAGGCCCTCAGTCCACCGTAAAACTTGCCTTTACGCGTTATCACCTCCAGCCTTGCCGAGGCTTCGGCACGCCCGTACTCATTCTCCAAGGTTATCCTGGACAAATACACGATTAAATTCCATGTAGAAATCTTTTGCTAACACCATAAACTGTAATGTACATCGTCACGCCTGTATTCCCCGAAGGGGTGGGCAGAGGGGCGCAGTAATGCACCCACACTTCACCGATGTATTTTGGTCCCAATATCCCAATGTACAGGGAGATTTGGGCCATAGTGAACTTCACACGCATTTCTTTAGATGTGTAGGTTTCCTGACGATGTTTTCTTTCATCGATCAGCAAGTGATATTCATTATTGAAAATTACATTCGCACATTAAAAATCACAGAGGTACGGGACAAGGATTTGATTTGACAAAATCACTTCATAAAAATAATCGACAGATACCAAAGGAGTACAAAAAATAGTTCTTAATTCGTTATGCGATGAAACAATAAAGAATTATCTACTAAGATGTGTTTCAACAAATAAAATGTGAGAAACGTCTGCACGACGGCAACATGCAAGTGTAAACAGCGTAGCAATTGAAACACCTTGCAATTACTGCAATTTTGTTGCATAAGTTGCGAAAATGATATTTGGACGTGTAGTCACAGCCTTTTGTGAACACTGACTTCGCTGCAGACAGTCACTGTTATATCTAAAACAATGAAAGTAACCCTTAAAAGTCGTCAAAATACCTGTAAATCCCAACATCTTCGATGGTGACCTCTTCAATCTCCAATAGTCTCAACATATCATCTTTCTCCTTGACTGTGATTCTGGCTGAAGGCGTGACGATGACTCCGTCTTTGTCCCACGAGGCCCATGGTGCTGGCAGCCCCTTGACTGCGCACTGGAACACCACGTGATCGCCTTCCTCTACCACCTTATTAAAAGGGTAGGTGTAGAAAGACGGTGGCGTTTGCCGCGAGGGGCTGCAGAGACGTCGGGTGTCTGGACCTGAGAGAGAACAGAAATATAGAGTTCCAACTTATTTGAAGACGCTTTGATACAGTGGTTTACAGAGTAGATCGCTTGATCCACTGCAGCAGGTGGTTGCGGATTCAATACCCGTCAGTGGCATATTTTAGAAATGGCCCTTTCGAAATTTACTCTTGCTAGGTGTAACTGGAATCACCCCAGACCCTTCTATGGCAACCATGGTACAAGCATTGCTTAGTTTGGGTATGATACGATGAGTATCTATCTGGAGATATTTATGTAGTAATAAATTTTCAATCGTTATTTAAATGGATTCTGCATTCATTATTTTCTTAGTTTTTTCTTAACTTAATTTAAGCCGTCGTCGCCACGCCGTTCGTCTTTCATTCGTCTCCCCTTCTCTCTCCTCTTTCCGTCCCTTTCTCTCAACACACATTTCCTATCACTTTTCATACATCTTAAGCATGCCGCGTTCCATCACCAATCTTCCATCCCACATTTATTATTCATTTACCATTTATGGAAAACTTTACAACGCATTGGAGATGGATTGTAAAAGTTTGTGAGAATGAGTGGATTTTTGTTACTCTTTCATGCAATAAATACTGAAAGAATTTTGATGAAACTTTACAGTATTATTGTTGATACAATAGAATATCTAAATATGCACGAAGTCGCGGGTAGAAGTTTTTTTTTATAAATTTGGGAGTGAATTTTATACAGTCTGTTGTTAATTGAATAGGTACTCACCAGGTGTGCGAGACACAGATCTAGCGGGGGTGCTGCGCGGGGTGGAGCGGGGAGTAGATGCCGCTGACAAAAGCGCCGGTGGCCTACGCAACCGCTGACTGAGCGTGTTCGGCTCACCTGGAGCTAAACCAAACAAAAAAGTTCAATCTTTATGCATAATAACAAAGGGTTTGTTTTGATATTGGCAAAAATGTTGACGCAGGATTGTCGACGCCCTAAGGTTTGGGAGGTTTTATTGGTGGAATCCAAGTAGGGATTGCAAGTACCCGGAATTGTGAGAATTAGTCATTCCCGGTACCAAGTTAAGCCAGTACCAAAAATACATTACCGGTACTCGTTAAAAATAAATTTTGGTACCGGGAATTCCCGGGAGCAAACCCTAAATCGAAGCAACTTCAAATGCCCCCTTACCAACTGTCTGTAGTTTTTGACAGTTGACAGAGTAGACAATCTGTCAAAATTAACAGGTACCTACTCAATAAGAGGCACCTGTTAATTTGCAATGCAACAAGAGTACTTTAAGAGGTGGTTGTACGCCCGAGCCCCGTGGTTAGCCGCCTTACCGGTGATTGTGGTAGGAAAAACGACGATTATTCGTGGGATCGTGTATTATAAAATATTACAAGTATATAATTCTGTGCAGAGTCGTTAATGGCACGCAAGCAAGCAGGAGAGAGAGAGTATTGACACTGACAGTTGCTTGTCTATGGGAGCGCTCCAATTCACGAATAAGGGTTGCCATCCACGGACGGCAAACTGCAGTGGCGCCATCCAGTGACAAACGGTTAACACAGGCTGCTCATGCTGATCACTAGATGGCGACGTAACATTGGTGGTGAAGCCCCATTTGCTACTTACGGTAGACTACGAGGCAGGCCGCAGTGGTAGCCTTGCCGAGGCTGTTGGCTGCCTCACAGGAGTAGGTGCCCTCGTCCTCAGCGGCCACCTGCTTGATCTTCAGCCTCGCGGTGCCATCCTCGTACGTAGATTCGAAGTCAGGGCAGTCGCGGATCAACTGCAGGATTAAGAAAGTCTGTCATTCTAACGACGAATAAACATATAATGTTTATAGCTGTTTTTATTATAAATATCTATACAGAGTGTTTCAGAAGTCCGAAATAATACTTTGACGATTGCATCAGTATGTACATAAGAATTTTTACGTGTTAAATTTTCCTTGAAATTCGGAGCAACACAGCTCTAGATTAATCTGTTCTAAAGATTAACACAACAGAAGATACAAACGACCTTACTGACAATACCCAGGCTTGTCAAGGAAAATAAATAAATTAATAACTTTTTAAATTGGATGGAGCAAAAAAAAACCACCTTCAATAAATACTTTTGATGCACGCTTACAAAACCCAATTCTAAAATACAGCTACGGAGTTACGAGTCGAGCTACAACAACGCTACGCGGCTACAGTACTAAAACGATTACTACGCAGTACTACATCGCTACGGCGTAGCATATTTTTTCGTAGGCAGCAAACAATGACTTTTCTTTTAAAAAATATAGCGTATTAACTATTATTTTGCCGTTATTTTGTATGTTTATTTACATTAAAAACGATGTGTTATTATAAAGTATTTAAAAATTTAAGCGTATCCTTGCCTGGGAAACCTACAGCATCAGGCTCATATTGCTTCTGTATGGAACTACATAATTATTTATTTAAAAAATCACTACTGCTGAACAATTTCAAGTAGAGTAATAATCGACTCCATATGAGGCCGATATCATGAAGGTAGAGTTCCAGAGAGTTGTAATATGGCTCTAAAAATATTTATCTGTAGACTAGATATTATGCGACTATTAGTAGTCACCTTTCGTAAATAAATTTACGAAAACTACACCAAGTAGTAGTAATAAAGTACGCTCTAAAACCACACCACTGTACTTCTAAAAAAATAAGACATGTCACAAAAGAACTATGAGAAGGGCACAACTGTGTTCTAAACACTTTTTCATTCTAGATATGTATGATTACGAAACTGCATGGAATAAAATGGCTTCACCTACGATAAGCGGGTCTTTCACCAACGTGTAATTAATAGCATGAACAAATTAAATAAATACACATTAAAATTAAACATCCGTAATTAGGTCAATAAAGATGGCGCACAACTCACACAGCCATATAATTCTCACATATCCACTGTAATTTTCAAGGTATTGATTTTGTGCGATGGGCGTCTACGAACTAGTGGTGTTACGTTAACGCAGCACTGATGCCGCTTTTACCGGTTTTCGTAAGATATTTAGAAGCGCAATACTTGGTAATATTGTAAAAAAAATATTATAATAATTAGGCGGGTAATTTGATTTTTTTTAAATAATTACAATCACTATAAAAATCATAAAGACTAAAAAGAAATCTAATGTTATAACACAGACAGAAACACAAAAATAAATTGTTATCTCAATATCTATAATTATTCTGTACATGTGTTAGTCACCTAACTTCTCGTTAACGGCTTGACCGATTTGGATGACAATTTGTGTGTATATTTCAATTGTTTCCTGGATGGTTCGAAAATACAATTGGACCCGGGGCGTGGCGCATTTAACATTTATTAATTCCAAGGGAGTACGAAGTTCGCCGGATCAGCTAGTTAATTATTATTTGCGTGTGTTCAACCTGAAATACTTATGATGTGATATTTTATTTCCTAGATTCTTCAATTCATTTAAAACAATCTGTTTGTCTCCATAAATGTAGACTCAGCACTGACTCTGAAACATAGGTTCATTTTCGTTCCGTAAGAAAACATTAATTTTATTATTGCTTCCATATTATAACCCTGAGCAAAACCGACACCGATAAATCTGAACCGATTCAATAGTGTCATGAATACTAGTAGCGTGTCCCGCCCCTATTCGCTAGCAGAGTCACGTCGCGTGAGGTCGCAGACGGTCGTGTAACCAATAAATCAAACGCAGTCAGCCCCTTTGTGCAACTCATTGTGCTTAGCTACTAAGAATCATCGTAACAACGGAATAGTTGATACAATGTCGCAAGATAAAGAAGAGGCGGCCGCTGCTGCCGGGAAGTCATCAGCAAACCCTGATCCGGATCCGTCGAACGAAGAATCATCTATACCGACGATCATGACCGAAGCCATGGAGTGGACAAAATGGTGGTATCGTTATCATTTGTATTTGAAGATCTCCGAACAGGAGGATATGCATGAGAAGAGTAAAATAGCCCTGATACTTTATTCCATGGGTGATAAATATCTCAAAATATTCAACACCTTCGACGTGGACATGGAGACTTTTACGCTTGCGCAGCTCAAGCAGAAGTTCGATCAATATTTCCAACTATCGGACCATTTAATTAGTGTACGCCACACCTTTTTCACACGCACACAGAGTGAACAGGAAAGCATCGATGATTACGTAGAAGATTTGGAGAATCTCAGCCTGCTATGTGGATTTGGAAGTATCCGCGAGTCACTGGTCAGAGATGTCTTTATCACTAATACGTCGATAGCCGAAGTCCGCCAACGCCTACTGCAAGAGAAGAATATATCACTCGAAAGTACAATTAAAATTGCTAAGGCTGTCATTGCCTCTGAAGGCGATGAGGTGAATTCAATGGATTTTTCACATAACTTAGTTAATGTACTGGTAATCAACAACCAAACTCGAATAAGAAATCAGCTCAATTTGCCGCCGAATTCACCCCCTCATTCTAAGTTGTCATCGAGATCAGGCAGTCCTCAAACACCAAGATCGGTCAGTCCTGAGACATCAAGATCGGACAGTCCCCAGTCAGCAAGTTCATCCAGTCCTCAGACGCCAAGATCAGCCAGTCCTCAATCAGCGAGGTCAGCTAGTCCTCCGACGCGAAGATCAGCCAGTCCTCAGTCGGTGAGGTCAGTCAGTCCTCTGACACCAAGATCGGTCAGCCCTCTGACACCAAGATCGGCTAGTCCTCTGACGCCAAGATCGGCCAGTCCTCAGACGCCAAGATCTGACAGTCCTCAGACGCCAAGATCAGCCAGTCCTCAAACACCAAGATCGGCCAGTCCTCAAACACCAAGATCGGCTAGCCCTCAGTCAGCGAGGTCAGCTAGTCCTCAGATGCCAAGGTCGAGTCCTCAGTCATCAAGATCGCCCAGCCGTCAGTCAACGAGGTCAGCCAGTCCTCAGAGGCCAAGATCGTCCAGTCCAACGGTGCCAAGATCGGCTAGTCCTCAGACGCCAAGATTGGCCAGTTCTCAGACGCCAAGATTGGCTAGTCCTCAGACACCAAGATCGGCCAGTCCTCAGACCCCAAGGATGGCCAGTCTTCAGACCTCAAGGACAGCTAGTCCTCAGACACTAAGTTCGGTCAGTCTTCAGACACCAAGGACGGCCAGTCCTCAGACACCAAGATCGGTTAGTCCTCAGTCAGCGAGGTCAGCCAATCCTCAGGCACCAAGATTGGCCAGTCCTCATATACTAAGATCGGCCAGTCCTCAGAACCCAAGATCGGCCAGTCCTCAGTCACCAAGACCAGCCAGTCCCCAGACACCGAGATCATCCAGCTCTCTCAGCACTGATTCAACGAGTTCGTCCAGTCATTCGTCAAGAGACGTGTCACCAACTTCAGGTCGTTTACGTTCCAAGCGAGAATTACTAGCTTGTCTGAAATGCGGTCACTTTGAAAGCATACCTATTTCAGCGGCGGGCGTCCGTTGCGAGTTATGTAACAATTATAATCAGGTTGCTATTATGCGTTATAACAAAGCAATTGAAAACAATGAACTGCTTAAAAATATTGGACATTTTAGTGCTCTTGCGCACAGTAATTTTGAAAGCGTGACAGACTGTGACATTGAGATCAATCGTCTTACCTATTAGGTACATACCAGTCGGGACAGCACGCATGTCGTGACCCTTGTCGCGGATTGTGTCGCACTGTATAACTCTGTCTCTATCTTTATTCATAAAAGAAAAAGGATAGGGGCATGCAAGTACATACTTGCAGGTATACACCTATAAATAACTGGGAATCTATAGCTCAACTTTTTAATATGTAGTAATCTTAAAAAGAACATTCATGTCGTTTATAAGAACAATGATATTGTAATAGTGTAGAAAATCATCAAAAAAATTACCAAAAATGGATCCTTGACACGCAATCAAACATACGTGAAAGGCACAGTCATACACACATTCATCTTAAAATTTAAAGTCTGGGATTATCACATTAGTATGAAATGGTCTGTCCGTGCGTAGGTACGTAGTAGGTATTTAAAATCGAAACCTAGTTTTGGATTTTTTTTCTAATATGTAGGAGAACATCTCATTATAATTCACTTGGTAGGTATATTGTCGCACGACTTTCAAAGATTTGGTCGCAGCAGATGATGACAAATGGAGACTTTTATAGAGATAGGTCTTCTTGGAATGTAAAATCAACATAACTTGTATCATTCACTTATTCACTTAAATATTAGGTTAGTTAGGTATCATAAAAAATATATAATCAACATAACATTAACGGTTGCCAAACCTGGGCAGTCACTAAGGCCCATATTAGGAAATAAGAAACTTGCCAAAACGATGCTGGGAATAAGAAGATCAGGTAAACTAAGAAACACCACCATTAAGGAACGTACAAGATCAAAGAATAACACTGTGACCATCAGAAAGCTGAAATAGAAATAGACATACTATTAGGGGGAGAGAATACTTGTCAAAAAATATATTCTTAATGAGAGGCGTGAATAGAAAGCGAGGGAGACTTTTCAGAAGATGGGTTGACAAATAAAATCTGTAGAGATTAAGCCATGGACTATACAGGGAAGGATGAAAACAGTTTGAGAAGACCTGTGCCACAAACGGCAAACGGAGAAGGGCGGCAACACAAATAAATATAAAATAATTTGTTAAGATCTAAAAAAAACATTCCACATTCATCTATGTCCAAATAAAAATGCTATATACTTATGTTAAACAAAAGTTTTGTGAGGAAGGGTTGAAATGTAAAATCAACTAATTAATTATAATTTTTAAATATGTTTATATTAATATAGTACATAATTAACATCATAGAGATTAGATAACATCTTAATTAATAAATGGGATGTAACAATGTCAATATTCAGACGTAGTATTGTTAATTAAACTACTAATTAGCTGTTGTGTCAACTCATAAGTACATAATCTAAACTGATATCCTACATACATAAAGGAAATTGATCTTAAATAATATTCTGAATGTGCTGCATCTTCTCTACTGTAATAAATGTTTGTAAACTTTATTATTTATCGTCTCTACAATTTTATTTAGACGTAGTATAGTTAATTAAACTACTAATTAGCTGTTGTGTCAACTCATAGATACATAATCTAATCTGATATCCTACATACATAAAGGAATTTGATGTTTAATAATATTCTGAACGAGCCGCATTTTCTCTGCTGTAATAAATGTTTGTAAACTTTATTATTTATCGTTTCTAAAATTTTATTTAGACGTAGTATAATTAATTAAACTACTAATTAGCTGTTGTGTCAACTCATAGATACATAATCTAATCTGATATCCTACATACATAAAGAAATTTTATGTTTAATGATATTCTGAATGAGCCGCATTTTCTCTGCTGTAATAAATGGTCGTAAACTTTATCTTTTATCGTCTCTACAGTTTTATTTAGACGTAGTAGAGTTAATTAAATTACTAATTAGCTGTTGTGTTGACTCATAAATACATAATCTAAACTGATGTCCTAAATACATAAAGTAATTTGATGTTTAATGATATTCTGAATGTGCCGCATTTTCTCTGCTGTAATAAATGTTCGTAAACTTTAACGTATTGACAGATTTATTCAAACGTAGCATTGTTAATAAAACTACTAATTAGCTGTTTTTTCAACCCATAAATACATAATCTAAACTGATATCCTACATACATAAAGGGATTTGATATTAAATAATATTCTGAATGTGCTGCATCTTCTCTACTGTAATAAATGTTTGTAAACTTTATCTTTTATCGTATCTACAGTTTTATTAAGACGTAGTAGCTGTTATGTCAACTCATAAATACATAATCTAAACTGTTACCGTACATACATAGAGATATTTGATGTTAAATGATATTCTGAATGTGCCGCATCTTCTCTGCTGTAATAAATGTTCGTATACTTTATCGTGTAGCATATCCACCGATTAAAATATAATTATTTATCTGTGGAATTGTTAATATATGATTTATGGTATATACTCGCCATTGGCGTAATCTTTTTAGCCAATCCTCAATTAATTTTATTTATTTCGTAAAAGAAGATGAAGGTTAATTATTTCCATTGTGTATGCATTGAATTACTTCTATGAAATCGAAGAATTACTCAGTATTTGTTAATTGCGTGCTTTTGAAGCCATTCCATTATACTTGATTATTACATTTTAAGTGATAAGGCCGCCCATTGTACTGTTTTAAATTTGTATCATTTACGAAATTTGTATTTCTTTATGAAGTGGATCAATATAGAGTAATCTAGCTATTTATCATTTTATTTCGTAAAATAAAAAAACTATATTTGACAATGCTAATAATATATCCGTCATAATCATATATTACGACCATCCGCCATCTTTATCACTGTCATCACTCATTTTTATTTATAATGTGTATTTATAGCATTTGCTCTTGCTATTAATTGCTCTACACTGGCTGGAATACCCGCTAAACGCAGGTGGAGCCATTCCTCATCTTATTCCATTAAATATCATCACTTCATTCATTTCGTAAAAAGAGAAGAAGACACCAAGAGAAGGATTGAAATACAGATAATTTGGTGTTAACAAATTTAGTAGGATTGTCAAATATTGTAACGTTCGTTCTATCATCTTCGCGTCAATAAAACCAACGTATTATTCCATCAAATAATTCTATTTCAATACTGGCAGTAGAAATGTCACGATGTATACGTAAACCAGCGATACCCAGGGTGTGCTACAACGTTAAAAATAAATACATTTTGTGGTCTGAAACCATCTTCGCATTATTGTATTTCCGATGAAACCGGTTTGGGGAACACCGGTTGGATGGTCTCAACGTCTATAACGGACATAGATAGAAATACTTTTATGTGTTCTATATATCAACGGCAGAAAGCGGAAATATCGTATCTCGAAAAAGAGCCTAAAAGACTTATTGACAGTGCCGTAAATAGCCTTTTCTGCGCCCTGTGCTAGCTTCTCTTCCCTTGTTTTTTTAGATGTTTTTTTTTTAAATATTATGGGCGCAGCGGGAACTCATCAGGAGCAAACCGAAAAAACAATAGTCCTGCCTGGCCTGGCCATTCTTGCGCCCCACAGAGTCTACGCACTGTGTCTGGGCACCGGTGGCACCGCCCTATTTACGGCACTGCTTATTGATATATAATTGATCAGTAAAAAAAGCCGCGTAGAATGGTCCATGTCTCTTTCTACGACGATACAAAATATAATGATAGAGCATTAAATTTGTCTAGTTTTAACGAGTTATGAATTTTTGAACTATCTTTTTCGGCTCTGGTGTAAAATTAGATATTTCGAGTTACGACATGTCTGCTTTCTGTCCCCGATGTATAGATTATTGATTTCACGGGTAGGGCGTGTCTGGACGAACTATCAATAAGCCAAAGGGCACGCTGGTGCGACTGCGTCGAGCAGTGTCTACTTGCGGAGGCGAGAGGCGCCTGTAGCCGCTTGTAGCATGCCACGTTGATGCGGCTGCGTATTACCCTGTTACTTGCCAATTGTATTTTGCGCGGGCGATGTAAATAATATCCTACTTCCTGCTAAGGATGGCGATGGATGTACGGAGGTTTTTTTTTTTAATGGACTACGCTGTGGGCCGTTAGGTGGCCTTTAGAGCTTTACCGGAGGAGTGGCAAGCGCAAAGTGCACTCCAACCAAGGCCTTAAGGGCGGAAAAGGGTGGCAACTAGCTCAAGGGCGCCACAGAGGGCACGACCTCGGCTTGGGCAGTTACCGTGAGGGGAGAGGTAGTGACTGCGCTCCTAGGTGCAAAGATGCACCTACGAGCTGAAGTTGCGGTTCCGTGACCTCGCCGGCGAGATCGGTGTCTGTTTGGATGGACGGATGTTTGTTAGTTACTGTTTCACGCAAAAACGACTGAATGGATTTTGATGAAACTTTACAGTACTATTGTTTATACATCAGAATAACATATTGGTTATAATTTATAACCATATTATATAAACGAAATTTGCGCAGACTAATGCGCTAGTTTTTTTTCATAAATTGATTGAATTTTCGACTGTAGAACAATATAGCTTACTACACAGAATTTGAAGCAGATTAAAATGGGATTTGAACAAAAATAGTTTTTTTTAATACATATTTGTTTTAATATACTAATTCTCACTACACCAGGAACCTTATTACCTCTTAAAGTGTTTACAATAGTAACTATAACTTTTTGACAGATTTTGACGGCTCGAGATATTATGTTCTGCATCGCGCGGTAAAATCAACACAATTTGATGAATCTGCTAGACACACGGACACGTACAATCTTCACCGCTGGTCACAGTTGCTGGTTGCGGTCGCTGGTCGCTGATGCGCTGACGACTGTTATCAGCTCGGGTAGAGCTTCTGCATCTTATTGTTTGAAGGAACCCTTATGTGTTGTACAGTTACCTGCCCCCTTTTCAACCTTCTGTGCAGCTACCTGCCCCCTCATGAACCTTCTGTGCAGTTACCTGGACCCCTATGAACCTTCTGTGCAATTACCTGCACCCTTATAGACCTGATGTGCAGTTACCTGCTCCCTTACGAACCTGTTGTGGTACCTGCACACTTATAAACCTTCTGTGCAGTGTCATGCCCCCTCATGAACCTTATGTGCAGTTACCTGGACCCCTATGAACCTCCTGTGAAATTACCTGCACCCTATTAGAACTGATAGAAGTTACCTGCTCCCTTAAGAATCTGATGTGCAGTCACCTGCCCCCTTACGAACCTATTGTGTTACCTGCGCGCTTATAGAACTGATAGCAGTTACCTGCTCCCTTAAGAACCTGATGTGCAGTCCCCTGCCCCCTTACGAACCTATTGTGTTACCTGCGCGCTTATAGAAATGATAGCAGTTACCTGCTCCCTTAAGAATCTGATGTGCAGTCACCTGCCCCCTTACGAACCTATTGTGTTACCTGCGCGCTTATAAATCTGGTGCGTAATTACCTCGTGGTAGTGGAACCATTTGATGTCAGGCTCCGGGTTGCCGGTGACGCGGCATTCGAACTCCACCGCGTCGCCATCACACGACAGCAGGTCCGTCAGCTCGCGCTCAAACCGAGGAATCACCTCCACACGCCTGAAACACAAAGTATCTGTTACACAGTAGAACCAAGTGCAACTGATGGACAAGGTTAGGCTGATGGACAAGAATATATAAACAGCATATGAAACATGATAAAAAATAAAACTAACAAACACGTCCCTACTATCCATTGCGCGGATCTGGTAAACAGAGTGTTGGACAATATTGAGTTATATATATATATATTGTTGGAATAAGCGAATTTTTCTCCGTCCTTTGAGCTGGATTTCATGCAAAGTTACTTACATGGCGGTTGAGTCAATTCGCCTTTAAACCATCGAAATGTGTACCGAAAAAAATTTTAAATCATTTATTTCTTTCTATGAATTGACAAGTGCAAAGACAAGTGGTCAATTAGGTCGCTTGTGCCGTTTGTCTGCTGTGTTAATCATGAAATTAAACGTACCTTAAATTATTAATTTCATTTTAAACAGTCTGTTCGTCTCGATACTGTATATCGAGAGGAGAAAGGCTAATTAATTTAAGCGACATTTACTTAACTTTACAGGAAAGCATACTTATTCGATGCAGAAAAACCCTTACTTATACATATATTAATTAATTAATTAACTCTGTAATGTGTGTTACGCAATCACGCCTAAACTACTGAACCGATTTGAATGAAATTTGGTACAGTGATATTCTAGAGGCTGAGAAAGGACTTAGGCTACTTTTTAATTCGAAACAGGGTTGTAAGGAGATGAAAATTATTGTGTGATGACGTTCGCAAAAACATCATGATTACTCTTTGTCGCGATAACCGACAACCAGGCGGGTGAAGCCGCGCGCATCAGCTAGTATGTAATACGTATATAAGTTCACGCCTCGATAATATGTTATCTTTACATAACCCCTTACCCGTATCTTATATTATGTGCATCTTCACTGGAACACGGATCTGTAATAATAACATTTTAACCATTTTAGATGAAATTAAATACACAAGGTAGCTACTCGTAAATGTCACTAGGAAACCCGCACATCTATACAAAAAGGAAATGTGAAGTTCACCAACCCGCACTGGGCCAGGGTGGTGGACTATGGCCTGAATGTACATCGCTCCATGGAGAAAAAATATACTGCTTACGGGAATCGGGTGTAAGGCTATATGAATTAAGCGACCTATTTTTAATTTTACGGAAGAGAATACTTATTGTGCGCAGAAAAATGCTGATTCCAAATATGAAAGTAAATATCGCTCAAAGTGACGTTTAAGTCAAAAAGCCTTTAACACCTCGATTATAATTATTTATTAACCGACTTCAAAAAGGAGGAGGTGTGTATATTTCAATTCATGTGTGTATTTGCATTGTCTGACGTTGATTGGCACCTACTCCAAATGTAATGAATTGTAAGGTTATTTGTAGCTTTTTAGTGCACCTAGGTTTTTGAAGCCGGTTTTTTTTTATATATAAAGGTTCACCTCTGGCTAATATCTGCAGTGATATGATCGCCTTGGCCTCGCCGTGCACGTTCCTGGCTACGACGGAGTACGCTCCAGTGTAGTCAAATTTGGCGTGCGGGATCTCAAACCGGTAGCCAGGCCCCTCGCCCACGCGCTTAAAGTGACTCGCATCCCGATAGTAGTCCGGCTACCAAACATATCACATCATTAATATCACTAGTATCACGTATATCATATCACTATTCTTCTTCTTCTTTTTTACGAAACGAATGAAATGATGTAAATGGAATCAGACGAGGAATGGCTCCACCTACGTTTAGCGGGTATTTCAGCCACTGTCAAGTAATTAATAGCAAGGGCAAATTCAATAAATACACATTATAAATAAAAACCAGCCAAGTGCGAGTCGGACTCGCGCACGGAGGGTTCCGTACCATTATCTATAAAAACGGCAAAGAATCACGTCTGTTGTATGGGAGCCCCCTTAAATATTCATTGTATTCTGTTTTTTAGTATTTGTTGTTATATCGGCAACAGAAATACATCATCTGTGAAAATTTCAACTCTCTCGCTATCACGGTTCACGTGATACAGCCTGGTGGACGGACGGACGGACGGACGGACGGACGGACAGCGAAGTCTCAGTAATAGGGTTCCCGTTTTACCCTTTGGGTACGGAACCCTAAAAATGGATGATGACAGTGATAAAGATGGCGGATGAATCTCATATCACTATTATGTATACAAATAAATAAAATTGAAAAGTCTGTTTGCAATGTCAGAATAACATGTTTTTACTAAATGCGTATCGGTGGGTAAACGGCGAAGTGACTCGAGCGCCATGTTGGGCGGTACTGAGTTGTATACAAATCGTTGGAATCAGCGATTTTGTTCTCCGTCTTTTGAGCTAAGTTTTGTGGAAAGTTACCAAAATGGCGCTCCTTTTACCCAACCGTCGATATGAAAGTATATACGCTAAGTAAACATAAGGACGACGCAATTATGAAATTTCTTGTCAGTCTGTTTGTTGGAGATAAAAAAAAATGTACAATAAGATAGTCGCCGCGTCAACTAGTTATAAATACAAGCATCCAAGTAAAAAGTTGATAAAGTTCACAATTCGATTCAATTGTTGATCATTTTCAAATTGAGAATGGCATCATTCGCATTTAGTGTTGGTTTTATATACAGGATGTCTAACGCTATTTAGAACGTTATAGCCCTTACCTTAAGGAAGTCTCTGAGCCAGTAGACGTCAGGTTTGGGGTCTCCGATCACCTCACACGCGATAATGACGGTGTCGCCCTCTCGCGCCTCGCTCGACCGTGGCTTCCGGATAAACATTGGCTCTTTTGAGTAACTGTACAGACGAATAATGTAAAGTTAAATAATAGTTTCATCAAAATCCGTTCAGTAGTTTTTGCGTGAAAGAGTAACAAACATCCATCCATCCATTCATCCGTTCATCCATCCATCTATCCATTCATCCATCCAGCCATCCTCACAAACTTTCACAGTTTTAGTACCTATTAGAAGGAAGAATTAGCACGATTAAAGTTAGTTTTTCGAATTTACCTTACTAAGTAAAAAATTGCCTATCTTCTCAATTTTTGCATCTTGACATTCATGTGTGTTTACTTTTTACCAAGAATAGGGCTGACAGATCATCCCACTATCACGCCTCTCAATTTTATTACTCTACCTAAACAAACTGTACTGACACAAAGAAAAAAAAAACATTCTTTAACTAAAAGTCACTGGCATCGCGAGCGAATTTTGACGCGTGGGGGCGTGGCTTGGACCACAGAAATTAAATCTTTATGTCTATTGACACAGAGATCGTTTTGGTTTTGGCAAAAGTTATGACGAGGGAGGGTTGATGCCCCTAGTATGCAGTTGTCCATAGAAACCTCTAATTTATACTAATGGTTGGCTGACTATCGCTATTCAATATCAGAAAATCGGTTTAGGCCATAAAGAGGTTCCCTAAATAACCGATCTGCTTGAAAGACGGCAGCGTTATACTCACGGAACATCCGGTGTATTGATCACAACAGGCGGTGGTCGCGTATCCACCCTCTTTTCACCTTCCACCACTTCCACCTTCCCCGAGGTGGAGGCTCTCCCCACCTCGTTGGAGGCAGTGCAAGTGTACACGCCGGCGTCTCTGCCAGTCACCGAGGCCAGTGCGAGCTCGATCTGCCCATCCCTATCGAGGGTCATGATTGCCCGCCTGCTGGGCCGAAGGCGGACCCCATCCCGGTACCAAGTGACCCCCACCGAGGGGTACGCTTCCACCACCGCCGATATCCTCAACTCTTCACCTGGAGACGCATACAAATAAGTGATAATCAAGCAACAAATAGTTGAAAAGTCCGCACACCTTATAGGAATAAGCAAGCAATTCTTGCCCATACTAAATAGAACTGTATTCAGTCATTACAAAGCACATTTTTCAATGAAATGACATTGCTGACGTGAGCGTCATTCGTGTGACTTTTGCCATGTACAATTAGCTCAATTATCGCTTTATATTAACGACCCTATCGTTATAATATCTTTAAGGATTAATTAATGTCGTTATCATGTGAGTGCAATTGCAATATAATTTTGAGTTGCAAAAATGGTCCAAATAATTGCATCATAAAAACTAGTTTGTTACTTACCTTCAGAGAGTCTGTACAGCGGCTCCAAGCCACAGCAGAACTCGGGTGCTACGTACGCCCTGATGCCCTTGTCCACGACGAGCCCGCAGCGGCAGCTGACCGCGCCACTGCTGTTGCGGGCCATCGCCTCGTAAACCCCGCCATCCTCCAATGTGGTCGGCGCTATCTCCAGCGTATGGAAGTGCTCATCTTGGAATTTACTGCGACGACCTGAAATCAACCATAAGTCCGTGCTATTACTATCTTAACTCATGTAACTAGCTTAACTTTTTTCCCCGCGACTCGCAGAGGGTCAAACCTCGGTGTTTTCAATGGACACTGCTGTCGATCCTGGCTTACAGAAGTAACAGTGGTGGGAATGTGTGGCGGGTGTAGACCCAAAACAGAAACTCATGTGACTCTATTGTGTAACCGTAGGTTTCAGTGAGTCTTTGAAGCGGGAATATCACTAGATCCCTCCCCATCAACGATTAGACGAGGCGTTTGTAACATGATTAGGAAGCATACTCACTCTCAAACGTGATCTCCCCGCCGTCCTTGAACCAGGTGACGGTGGGTGGCGGATGACCCACCACCTGGCAGGTAAGCCGCACAGGGTAAGTCGCCTGCACACGCCTGTCACGGAGCCGCATCGTGAACTGCGGAGGGTAGTCGCCCTCCACATCGGCCGATCGCTCCCTTAAAACAGTTATTGGTACTTATTTCTTAATTATCACGTCCGTTGCGCAAAATACTAAATAGATATTTGCACAAAAACGGGTATGATGCGATCAATTAGACACTTCGCAAGCGGACACATTTACGATCGAACATCGGCTGGCACGGGAATTTAAGATCTCACGTGCAAATGTTATTAACTTGTACTGCAAGTCTAAAAGAAGCTTATTAACCACTGACCAAAAGGTGTGTGCAGTTCGTCAACTCACTAGGCTGACTATATTTCGCAATGAGAGGTAGGTGTCCAGTAGAAATTCAATAGATTGCATCAAAATCAGACAAGGAAATAATGTACAGGAACTGTATTCAACCCATTCATTGGTTATGTGGGTGTTACAGGTAAACAGATAAAGTAATGTTTTGAAATGAAATTCGAGCATGGTAATTCACTCTCACTTACCTCTTAAGCTTGGCATCAGCTTCCCAAATCAGTCTATCGGAGACCACTGCCAGCCTCGCGTATGTCGACGCCCTCCCGTGGACATTGCTAGCCTCACAGCTGTACCGGCCCTCATCTTCCGCGTTCAGATCCTTGATGATCAGGCAGCAGTCGTGCCCGTTGAATAGCGACGTCATCCGGACCTCCTCCTCGATCTCATGGCCGTTCTTCATCCATACCACTTCGGGCAAAGGCTTGCCCTTAACACTGCAGCTTAAGTTAGCCGTCTCGCCAGATAAAACCTTCAATTGTCCAGGCAAAATCTCCACAAATTCTGGCCTATCGCCGGCCAAGCCGATGCCTATTGGCGTGGATGTTTGAACGGACTCTCCCCAACCGTATCTGTTTCGGGGCGTCACTCTGAAATGATATTCTTCTCCTTGTTTCAAATTGAATGCATCGAAGGAGTTTAGGGGCGTGATACCAAGTTCGATCCAACGCGCTCCGCCGTCTTTGCCCAATAGCCAACCGTCTATCTTGTAAGCAAGGACTGGCGCTGTGTTTTGAGGGTCTGGCTTCGGCCAGGCGAGTGACACCCAGTTGTTCCCGCCGTCCACGACGGTCGGCTCGCCCGGGATGCGCTCCGGCACAGCTAAAACGAGAACCAATGCGGCACTGACCTTAAATAATTGTTGGTTTAATGCCAGAGCGACACTTGCCAGATGATAGATGCGTATTGATTTGTTATTGATGTGTGTTAAGTTAATTATAGATACAATGCACAAGGAAGTGATGTAATTGTCTATTTTGAGCGATTGATGTGTCTTAATTACAGATTTGAATAAGATAGAATGCAATAGAGAAACGAATGCACTGTCAATGTCTAATCTGTAAAGGGACTAAATCTAGGGACAGAATAAATAAAGAGAGCCCTGCCTATCCATTACAATGGATAACTAAGGACTCTAATTACGTTAGAGGTTTAGCTCGCGGGCCGGGCCACCAAAGAGCCCGGACAAAAAAAATATTGTCTAATCTGTAACCTTACCAAGGATTAAATTGCCTATCTTCTCTAATTTAGCGTTGCAATATTCACCTTTTACCAAATGTCAGTCTGACAGACAATCGTCCCAATATTAGTTTAATAGTTTAATCACAACTGACATTTTGGTTATCGATAAACACTTTTAATCTATACTACTGGTTCACTAACCTCCAACCACTGTCATAGTAAATATTGGTTTCGGCCGCAGCCCGTAAGTAGGATTTTTGTTTCATTAGATAATTAGGTAGTAATGTGGAAAAATCTGATGAAATTTAGGTGTTTTTATAACAAATGAAAGATCACGTCGTTCTCGAAGATTCAAGATACTTAATAGGAATTAGTTTCACAATAACATTGGGTTAGTACTCACATTTGTATTTTCTTTCAGCGACTGATAGAACTGTATCATCCATAGGGTACGTCCAATCTGATATCAAATGGTCTGATGAAGCCCGTTGCCGCACCTTAGTAGAAGACCATGAAAAATTTGTTGAATACTTAGCAGAAGCATTTAGACCCTACAGTGTCATGTACGGTACACACGTATTCGTTAAAGGCTGTGTAGTACGTTTGGGCTAGCTTCTTCTATAAAATTGGGATACGTATTTAATAACAATATTTAAAAAATATATAGAGCTTTGACAATTAGGGGGAGTATATCCTCATGTAATTCAAACTTAAAGTGGTGACAAGACAAAACGTGTGACATATTTGTTATCTTTGTCTCGTCGCGAACGAATTACAAAAGTGAGACAGCTACATAATGCGACATAATCCGTGACATAAATCTAGTTTGGCCGTACGTACTAGGCACGCTTGTACTTACAACGACAGTAACGAAGGCCCTGTCGCATCCGTATGCGTTCCTTGCGAGCACGCAGTACGTCCCCGCGTCAGACACCACCGACCGCTTTAAAGTGAACTTGACGTAATCATCTGACGTCATCTTGCACGCGCGCTGACTACTTGTTATATCGCGGATTCCCTTCATAAATACCACTGCAGGAGAAGAGGTACTATTGAGATTACTTACAAACCACCATGTATTTTTTATTTCATATATTCCGTCACAGACATATCATGCATAGCGAATTTAAATCATGAAAATGTACTAGCAAAAGACATCAGCATTATTGACTAATAACCTGGACACGAAAAGTCAGATATAATTAATAACACTCTTCAAGTAGCGTAGTCGAATTAAGAAGTGGGTTTGAAAGTTTGTTTCTGTAAATATACCTTTAGGCTTCGGTTCTCCTTGCACTCTAAAAGAAATATTAATATCTTCTCCGACTGATATCAGTATATCCTTATCGGGTCTTCCCACAATCATGGCGGGTTTTCCTTCCATTTCGTTGGGCTGCACCACTGTTATTGCCGCATTCATGTCTACATTGCCTTGATTGCTCCACGCCCTGCAAGTGTACATCCCGGACTCTTTCTCGGTGACATCAGCTAGCGCCAATGTGTACAAGCCTTGTTCCACAAACGTCCGCGCATTTCTGTACACTTCTGTGACTGATCGCCCCTCTCTGAGCCATTCCACCCGAGTGGGTGCCCCTCTGATCTCCACTTGGAGGCCTATTGTGCCCCCATGGGTCACTTTATAGTCTGAGAGAACGTTTGTGAAGTGCGGACGACGAGATTCCATGGCTTGGCGGTTGAAGCGAGACCGTTCTATTGATGCCAAATTCGGACTAAGCTGGCTTTCTTTACCTAAAAGAAATCGTAGTATATTATTTAATTAATTATTAGGAAGTAGATACCGCAATTGTTCTCTTTGCTGTCTGTATTGTCTGCGCTTAAACTCACCTGTGAAATTTACAACATGAGTGATATGGTCTGACCACACCGAACTTTCAGCTTTACAAGTATATTTGCCACTATCCTCGGTGGTAGGTGCGGCTATGGCCAGGCGGCAGACGCCATCAGCCAGATAGTACGCCTGGAACCTTTCATTATTGCCGACTGGTTTGTCGTCTTTAAGCCAAGTGATTGTCGGCAGAGGCTGGCCACGTATTCGGCATTCCAGTACTAACTCATTTTCGGCTAAGTGATAAGTGTCTATAAAAAAATGAAAAGTTTTAGTACAAGCAACCCAATAAAAAAAACCAAGAGAGAAATTAAAAATAACTTCTTACCCCGAATAGACCTAGTGAATGTCGGCGGTATAGGCGACGCTTCAAAACTAGGATACACCTTTAAATTAGCGGAAGTACTAACGGAGCCATTTTCGTTTTCAACTGTGCAGATGTATTCAGCAGAATCACTGGGAACCGCATTTAGAACCTCCAATGTTATCAGTCCGTCGACTATCTTTGTTTTGTACTTCAATTTATTATCCAAGAGTACGCCATTTTTATACCATGTGACTTGAGGGTCTGATGACGAGAGAACGCTGCATGTGAGCTTCACACGGGATCGTTCGACGGCGGTCCTGTCAGTCAAATAAGTGGAAAATACTGGTTTTCTCTTCAAATCTCTGGACAAACCGGAGCGTTTTTCTGATATCACGCTTCTAGCTTCACTTAGTGCCTTAGAACGATGCCTTTCTGTTCTTCTTTCATCGCTTCTTTCCTGTCTAATCTGCTGCGGAGGTACAGAAGAGCGCAATTGAGACTCTAAAATTATAGTTTGAGCTTTGTAGATAGTAGTGTCTTTACCGAGGGTTCCTTCAAATCTCTCAAATGGTTTGTCGTCTAAAGTCCGCTCTCTATAATTAGGTGGACGCTGGAATTCCGTAGTATAATCCTTGAGGTTGTGGTCAACGAATCTCTGCTTTTTGTTCGGATCGTAATGATACTCTTTTATGTAATGGACGCCATTTTCTTCGATAGTGTGTTTGTTAGATGCAGAGCCTTCTAAATGTATCTCTAAGTCTTTACTTGATTTATTTGTTTCCTCTGGATTTACATCTTTCTTAAGAAAATAAGCGGTCTCATCTGTTTCCATGCATACCTTAGATTTTCTATACTTTTGGTCTACTATTTTTTCGTCTGTTTCTTTTCTACTAGCTTCCAACTTTATTTTAGACTGAGTTCCATATTCTTCTTTCAATTCAGCCTTAAGTTCATCTTGCCGTTTTATTGTTTTTCCTTCCATTTTTTTATCAACTATAGCGTCTTGGTCCTCTTTTTCTAACTGCGCTAAAGTCGTACGGTCCTCTGATTGTTTATTGACTTTAATATCTTGTTTCCCGTTTTCCACAGAGGCTTCGGTGTCTTTTTCCGATTCCTCTTTTATAGCTGTAGCTGTTTGTTCCTCCTTTTCTTGTTTCTCCCTAGATTCTTGTTCTTCCTTTTCTTTTTTTGCTCTGACATGTAGTTCCTTCTTTTCTTTCTTTGCCTTCACATCTTGTTTCTCGTTTTCTTTCATAGTTTCAGCATCATGTTCTTTTTTTTCTTTTTTACCTGCAGTAATGTCAACTTCTTTTTCATTCTTGACCTTGGTATCATGTTCCTCCTTTTCTCTCTTAGCTTTAGCATCTTGTTCTTCCTTATCTTTCTTAGCTCGTTCCTCCTTTTCTTTTCTAGCTAAAGCATCTTGTTCATCCTTATCTTTCTTAGCTGCAGCATCTTGTTCTTCTTTTGCTTTCGTGATCTTAGCATCTTGTTCCTCCATTTCTTTTTTAGCTCTAGCATCTTGTTCCTCTTTTTCTTTCTTAGCTTTAGCATCTTGTTTCTCCTTTTCTTTCTTTGCTTTAGCATCCAGTTCCTCCTTTTCTTTCTTAGCTTTAGCATCTTGTTTCTTTTTCTCTTTTTTGGCCTTTGCACCTTGTTCTTCTTTTTCTTTCTGAATTTTAGCTTGTTGTTCATCTTTTTCTTTCTTAGCTTTAACATCTTGTTCCTCATGTTCTTTCTCAGTTTTAGCATCCAGTTCCTCCTTTTCTTTCTGAGCTGCAGCATCTTGTTCTTCTTTGTCTTTCTGAATTTTAGACGCTTGTTCCTCTTTTTCACTCTTAGCTTTAGCATCTTGTTCCTCTTTTTCTCTCTTAGCTTTAGCAGCACCTTGTTCCTCTTTTTCTCTCTTAGCTTTAGCATCTTGTTCTTCCTTTTCTTTCTTTGCTTTAGCATCTTGTTCCTCTTTTTCTCTCTTAGCTTTAGCAGCACCTTGTTCCTCTTTTTCTCTCTTAGCTTTAGCATCTTGTTCTTCCTTTTCTTTCTTTGCTTTAGCATCTTGTTCCTCCTTTTCTTTCATTGCTTTAGCATCTTGTTCCTTCTTTTCTTTCTGAGCTGCAGCATCTTGTTCTTCTTTGTCTTTCTGAATTTTAGACGCTTGTTCCTCTTTTTCACTCTTAGCTTTAGCATCTTGTTCCTCTTTTTCTCTCTTAGCTTTAGCAGCACCTTGTTCCTCTTTTTCTCTCTTAGCTTTAGCATCTTGTTCTTCCTTTTCTTTCTTTGCTTTAGCATCTTGTTCCTCCTTTTCTTTCATTGCTTTAGCATCTTGTTCCTCCTTTTCTTTCTTAGCTTTAGCATCTTGTTCCTCCTTTTCTTTCTTAGCTTTAGCATCTTGTTCTTCCTTTCCTTTCTTAGCTTTAGCATCAAGTTCTTCTTCGTCTTTCTTAGCTTTAGCATCTTGTCCTTCCTTTCCTTTTTTAGCTTTAACATCTTGTTCGCCCATTTTTTTCTTTGTTTTAGCATCTGGTTCCTTCTTTTCTTTCTTTGCTTTAGCAGCCAGTTCCTTCATTTCTTTCTGAACTTTAGCATCTTGTTCTTCTTTTTCTTTCTGAATTTTAGCATCTTGTTCTTCCTTTTCTATTTTAGCTTCAACTTCTCGTTTCTTCTTCTCTTTTTTGGCCTTTGCATCTTGTTCTTCCGTTTCTTTCTGAATTTTAGCATCTAGTTCCTTCTTTTCTTTCGTAGCTTTAGCATCTTGTTCATCTTTATCTTTCTTAGCTGCAGCAACTTGTTCTTCTTTTGCTTTCGTGATCTTAGCATCTTGTTCCTTCTTTTCTTTCTCAGCTTTAGCATCTTGTTCTTCCTTTTCTTTCTTAGCTTTAGCATTTAGTTCCTCCTCTTCTTTCTTAGCTTTAGCATCTTGTTCTTCCTTTTCTTTCTTAGCTTTAGCATCTAGTTCCTCCTCTTCTTTCTTAACTTTAGCATTTTGTTCTTCCTTTTCTTTCTTAGCTTTAGCATCTTGTTCATCCTTATCTTTCTTAGCTGTAGCATCTTGTTCTTCTTTTGCTTTCTGGATCTTAGTATCTTGTTCCTCCTTTTCTTTCTTAGCTTTAGCATCTTGTTCTTCCTTTTCTTTCTTAGCTTTAGCATCTTGTTCTTCCTTTTCTTTTTTAGCTTTGACTTCTCGTTTCTTCTTCCCTTTTTTGGCCTTCGCATCTTGTTCTTCTGTTTCTTTCTGAATTTTAGCATCTAGTCCCTTCTCTTCGTGCTTAGTTGTAGCATCTTGTTCCTCCTTTTCTTTCGTAGCTTTAGCATCTTGTTCATCTTTATCTTTCTTAGCTGCAGCATCTTGTTCCTCCTTTTCTTTCTTAGCTTTAGCATCTTGTTCTTCCTTTTCTTTCTTAGCTCTAGCATCTTGTTCTTCCTTTTCTTTCTTAGCTTTAGCATATGCTAAGCTGGAACTATATAGTTCCTCCGATTCTTTTTTAGCTTTAGCATCTTGTTCTTCCTTTTCTTTCTTAGCTTTAGCATCTTGTTCTTCCTTTTCTTTCATTGCTTTAGCATCTTGTTCCTCCTTTTCTTTCTTAGCTTTAGCATCTTGTTCCTCCTTTTCTTTCTTAGCTTTAGCATCTTGTTCTTCCTTTTCTTTCTTAGCTTTAGCATCTTGTTCTTCCTTTTCTTGTTTAGCTTTGACTTCTCGTTTCTTCTTCTCTTTTTTGGCCTTTGCATCTTGTTCTTCTGTTTCTTTCTTGACTTTAGCATCTTGTTCTTCTTTTTCTTTCTGAATTTTAGCATCTAGTTCCTCCGATTCTTTTTTAGCTTTAGCATCTTGTTCTTCCTTATCTTTTTTCGCTGCAGCATCTTGTTCTTCTTTTGCTTTCTGGATCTTAGCATCTTGTTCCTCTTTTTCTTTCTTAGCTTGAGAATCTTGTTCTTCCTTTTCTTTCTTAGCTTTAGCATCTTGTTCTTCCTTTTCTTTCTTAGCTTTAGAATCTTGTTCTTCCTTTTCTTTCATTGCTTTAGCATCTTGTTCCTCCTTTTCTTTCTTAGCTTTTGCATCTTGTTCCTCCTTTTCTTTCTTAGCTTTAGCATCTTGTTCTTCCTTTTCTTTCTTAGCTTTAGCATCTTGTTCGTCCTTTTCTTTTTTAGCTTTGACTTCTCGTTTCTTCTTCTCTTTTTTGGCCTTTGCATCTTGTTCTTCTGTTTCTTTCTTGACTTTAGCATCTTGTTCTTCTTTTTCTTTCTGAATTTTAGCATCTAGTTCCTCCGATTCTTTTTTAGCTTTAGCATCTTGTTCTTCCTTATCTTTTTTCGCTGCAGCATCTTGTTCTTCTTTTGCTTTCTGGATCTTAGCATCTTGTTCCTCTTTTTCTTTCTTAGCTTGAGAATCTTGTTCTTCCTTTTCTTTCTTAGCTTTAGCATCTTGTTCTTCCTTTTCTTTCTTAGCTTTAGAATCTTGTTCTTCCTTTTCTTTCATTGCTTTAGCATCTTGTTCCTCCTTTTCTTTCTTAGCTTTTGCATCTTGTTCCTCCTTTTCTTTCTTAGCTTTAGCATCTTGTTCTTCCTTTTCTTTCTTAGCTTTAGCATCTTGTTCGTCCTTTTCTTTTTTAGCTTTGACTTCTCGTTTCTTCTTCTCTTTTTTGGCCTTTGCATCTTGTTCTTCTGTTTCTTTCTTGACTTTAGCATCTTGTTCTTCTTTTTCTTTCTGAATTTTAGCATCTAGTTCCTCCGATTCTTTTTTAGCTTTAGCATCTTGTTCTTCCTTATCTTTTTTCGCTGCAGCATCTTGTTCTCCTTTTGCTTTCTGGATCTTAGCATCTTGTTCCTCCTTTTCTTTCTTGGCTTTAGCATCTTGTTCCTCTTTTTCTTTCTTAGCTTTAGCATCTTGTTCCTCTTTTTCTTTCTTAGCTTTAGCATCTAGTTTCTCCTCTTCTTTCTTAGCTTTAGCATCTTGTTCTTCCTTTTCTTTCTTAGCTTTAGCATCTTGTTCCTCCTTATCTTTCTGAATTTTAGTAGCTTGCTCCTCTTTTTCTTTCTCTATCTTAGCATCTTGTTCCTCGTTTTCTTTTTTAGATTTAACCTCTCGTTTCTTCTTCTCTTTTTTATCCTTTGTATCTTGTTCATCACTATCTTTCTGAGTTGCAGCATCTTGTTCATCTTTGTCTTTCTCAGCCTTAGAATCTTGTTCTTCCTTTTCTTTTATAGCCACAGCATCTTGTGCTCCTTTCTTTTTCTTGTCCTTAGCATTATGTTCTTCCTTTTCTTTTACAGCTGCAGCACCTTGTGCCATTTTCTCGTTCTTGTCTTTAGTATCATGTTCTTCCTTTTCTTTTATAGCCGCAGCGTCTTGTGCTTCTTTCTCTTTCTTGTCCTTAGCATCATGTTCTTTTCTTACTGCAGCAATTTGTTCTCTCTCTTCTTTTATGATTTTGGCATCGTGTTCCACTGTATCTTGCTTAACTGCAGCATGTTGATTATCTGTATCTTTCACGTCTTTAACATCATGTTCTTCCTTTTCTTTTTTAGCTGCAGCATCTTGTGTTGCTGTCTCTTTCTTTTCTTTAGCATCGTGTTCCTCTTTTTGTTCTTCTTTCCGTGCCTCAGCATCTTGTTCTTCTTTTTTAACAGTATGACTTAGTTTCAGTTCTTCTGTTTCTTGTGTGGCCTGAGCATCTTGTTTATCTAGATGTTTCTGTTTCGAATCTAATTCAACGTTTATTGCTGTGGTTATTTGTTCTTGTCTTTCTGTGTTAGCGCTAGTTTCTTCCTTTTCAAGTTTTTCGGAGGCTTCGTTTTCATTCTTTGCTCGAACGTGTTCATCTTGTTCTAGATCTTTTTTGGTGTCGGATTCTAGTTCTATATTTATCTCTTCCATAACTTCATTATCAGATGATCCTTTAGACTTTGCTTCTATTTCGGCTTTTTTATCTATTTCAACCTTATCCTTGTCACCTTTGACGTTTACTTTTGTTTGTTCATCAAGTTGAACTTTTTGGTTATCCTCAGTCGTAAGTTCAGATTTGTCATGGGTCCTTCCAGTAGTTGCTTTCGTATCTTGTATCACCTCTTCTGTAGCTTCAACATTTTGTATTTCCGGATCCTTCAATTCCATGACAAACTGTTCCTGTTTGTTCTCTAACTGTTCCTGTTCTAAGACATCTTTATTTGTTGTCTTAATCTCGAATTCTTTGTTCTCCGCCTTCTCTTTGTTTTGTAGTTCTTTGTCTTCTGTAATTTTTCCTTTATCAATTATTTCTTTGACTTCTACTTGCTTCTCTTCGTGTATGCTTTCACCAGGGCGTTTACTTTCTACTATTGATACCTGTTCCAAAGGTTCAATATGTGATATGTCTTCAACCTGTTTAACTACAGCTGTGACTTTGTCAGCTAACGTTTCTAGAGTTTCTTCCTTTCCTACTTCTAGAGCACTTTTATCAAGTGTTTCTGCCACTGCACATATATCTTGGGAATAATTTTTGCCTTCATCTTTTTCTACTATTTTGTTTTCGTCTTTTGCTTTTGAATGTTCAGTTAAAGTATCATCTACTTCAGACGGAGTTTTATCGCCTTCAATGCCTCTGTTTTTTTCAGTCAAATTTGTTATCATTTTCTGAGCATCTTTTTGAATATGTTCATCATTTTGGTAAGTATCAGATTCTTGTTCAACTTCACCTTTACCTAAAGTTTCTTGATTTGTGGTCATTTCACCTTGTTCGTCCATAACTTGAAGAATATCAGAAGGATCGTTTTCTGCGTTGCAAGTGTCTTTTTCTTCTTGATTAGATTTTTCTTGTGATACTGCTACGGGTTCTGGTTCCACCACTTTAGGAGTTTGTTCACCTTCTGCGCTTTTATCTGTTTGTTCCTTTTGAAGATTAGATTTAGATTCTACTTCCTTTTTATTTCCTTTGGACAGTTCAGGTTCTTTGTTTAAAGCCATATCTTGGCTGGATTTCAATTCTTGTCTAAATGTTTCTATATTATCCTCTTCTTTTGCAGTTTCGATTTCCCTAGATACCAGTAATTCAACTTCTTTTGTTTTGCTTTGTTCATTTGACGTTGATAATTCTGTGCTCGAGACAGTCTCTAAACTTTGCTCTTCAGGTTCTGTTATCTTTGACGTACTACTCTCTTTTTGATCATTCGTCTTTTTGAGCTCTTCAGTTAGATTAACTACTTGTGTCTCGGTGACTATTAATTGAGCTTGTTCAGCTATCTCTGTTTTATCATCTATTTGTACTCCAGTTGTTATTTCTTGACCAGGTTCTATCTCTTTTATCGCAATCGAAGGTTCACTAACTTCAGCGGTTTCTATTGTTATATCTTCCTTTACAGGTTTTTCCTTGGAATTTCCAAAGGAAGCGACTTTAGACGTGCTAGCTATAGTGGCAAGTTCTTCATTTTCTACAGATATTGTTGCTTCATCTAGACTGACTTCCTGTTTTATGGCATTAACAGTTTCTTTTTCTGGATTTTCACATAGAATGTTATCTTGTTCTACATTTTCTTCGGATTGTGATGCTATAGTATCTGAGTAACCAAGGCCACACATAAGCATTAAATTTTCTACACGTTCTTTAGCTTCTGCAGTTATATTATTTACTATCTCTGAAGCCAATTGTTGTATTTCAATCTTATTATTCTCTGTAGCATTTTCATCTACAGGAATAATATCAGTAGCATCGTATTCATGTGTTATAATTGAATCCTCCAATTCTAGAACTCCCCCAAATTTAACTTTCTGCTTTACGATTGTACTTGTAGCGTTACTTTGGGTTGTGTTTATTGACTCAACATTTTCAACAGATTGCTCTAAAGAATTTTGATCTTGTAAATCTTTTTCCTTCATAAGTTTATCGCACTCCTCTTTTTCTTTTTGCATTACTAATTTCATAAAATCTGTAAGTAGTGAAATTTGCTTTACTATATTTTTAAATATTGGTATCTTTTCCTTAACTTCCAGTGTAGAATGTATTTCTATATTTGCAAGATTTTCGTTTAAAGTGTTAAGTACATCTTGTGCTCTACTACTGGCTTCTGAGCCTAGCGATGAGGCCTGCGGTATGATTACCTCACAGAAATTAGATTTGAGCTCCTCAAGAATAATCTTAGTAAATGCAGCATCACTCGGCAATCGTGCTGTTTTATCTAAATTAATATAAAATTTGATGTCTTCAAAGTGATTCAGCACTTTGCGCAGGGATTTAGAAAACTTTTTCCAGGTTTGCTTATTACTATCATCTATCTCTGAAATGGCTGTGATATTTTTAATAGAACGTAATAGATGTTCAGACGGCTTTCCGTAGTTTTCGAACATGTAACGTTTTTGTATGCTTGAAATTGTACCGCGCATGTTAGAGATACTGCCGTAGACTGAATGTATAGCAGTGAGGATGCTGTCTCTGGCTTGCGAAGCAAGATCTGTGTCGGACAAATCCTTTTCTAGCATGAAAACCTCGTCTTCTAGTTGATTCAAATTTTGTATAACATCAATACCATTTTCTATTAACACATCAGCGCTACTTAAGAAGCTCAATCTCAGAGTTTTAATGGTATCCTTAAGATTATTCAAACTACTTATTATACTATCTAAATTGCCTCCTTTGATATCGATTTTTGACGCTAAATCTAACAATTTCACCGTTTCATCAGTCTCATTAGAACACTTGTCAAGTATTTTCTCCGAAATGGTTTCTGTTACTATTGCTATAGCGTTTACATCTTGAATGTCTGTCATGTTATTTACTAATAGCTGTAGTGTGGCACAAGCCTCTTGAAGCAACTCAGGGGGACTATCTTCATTGATTTGAAGTTGTACACTTCTCACACTGCACTCTAAGTCTTCGAGAGTTTCATTGAGAGTGTCGTTAGCTCCATCGTAGTCCCGCTTAAGTTTAATAATAACAGTTTGAACTTCATCAAGAGCGTCTTTTAATGCTTCTGTGTCTTCAGCGTTTCTATCTGCGGGCACGTGAATTTTGTCTGTTACATCTTGTAGTAGTGTTTCGAGTTGTTTCATTGTATTTTCTTGTGGCTCCACTTGTACGACTGTAAAAAGAATTGTTTGATAATGTATAGTAATACACAAAAGTAAACTAATAGGAAGCCTAGATATATATTAAATTTTTATCAGCTACACCCATAAGGTATTATTTTTACGACATAATTTTATTTGCATAGTTTTATATATAATATTAATGTACCAGTTTCTGTTAAGCTAGCTGCAACGGCAGTTTCCAAATCCTCTTGCAAGTGTGTGATGATCTCTGATACCCTTTGTAGAGTCTCAGGTTTGATGACTGGTGAAACCTCCTTGGCACTTTCCAAAGCCTTCGTGTGTAATGTAGACAATGCATGTTGCAGATTTTGAGCCAGCTTAGCTTGTACCACGCGAGTCTCTGCTACCATGGGTGTAATTTCCTCGACAGTAGTCGTATCCAAAATTGTTATGACATCCTTTAACTCCTTGGCTATTTTAACCGATTGCCTAAGGTCTGAGGTACCAGTAAGAGCTGATAATTCATCGACCACCTCTGATATTTCAGTAGATATAAATTCATTGATATGCTGGATTAGTCCTCCGTGTTCTGAAAACCATAAAGTAAGAAATTAATTTGAAAATCCTCGTTAATTGAACTAAAAGCATTAATACAGCTCTGTATAATGTTGGTTTGTGTTTATAAAGTGGATCAAGGGTGTGTGATGATTATTTGTGTATGAAAATAGCGCTTTAAATACAGCGTGTACTTAGCAAATATGTAAATGTGAATTTAATTGATGTTCTACAACAGAGAAACTCCTTACCACACCTAACTTGCAGTTAAGTTTTTAATATTACTTTCAGTAATGGCAGATCTGCCAAAACTGACAATGAATATTATAACAATACTGCTGTAAGAAGTAATGGTAAGACCTTCAAGGTTTGACGTGTGTGTGTTTAATGAAATATAGTCGTAAAAATAATGTGTTGTAAATAAAAGTACTCTAACGTTTCTGTAAAGATTCCAAAAAAGAAATTGAAGAAAAATACAGTAAGAATTTCGCAAGAGCAATAGAGTGCAAAATAGCTTGTCTTTGTTACACCATTCATTATAAGTATAATTTTACCGGTATCCTGTACTGCGATAGTTTCTCCAGTGACTAATAGACACTCGTTTATGTCTGTACGGCCTGTATCAATAGGTATATTATGTTCCTCATTTAAATGAGATTCATGGATAGAGATAATGTTTTCGGTTTCAAGCAATATTGGTTCATTTATTTCGAGAATATTTATAGTCTCAATATTATTATTGTCAGATTTATTTATTGAATCATCTACTTGCACAAGTATTGCCGGCTTAGTTTCAGTTGCCACCTGTTTTTCAAGTATACCTTGGGCTGACGTTATAACGTCCGATTGTGCTTGTTGAGCACTGTTTACTTCTGTAGCTATACCGCCTTGTAAAACAATAGTTTCAGAACACTCATTAGCAATTACTGGTTCAATACTGACGTCTATTTTAAGTGGTTCTATTTGGTTTATTGTCTCATCCGGTGTAATAACTTCAAATAAATTAATTTCATTATATATAATTGGTAGGTTCTCTTGGGTACCCACGAATGATGTTGTAACTAACTCCTTTGGATATTCTTTAAGGGGTAAAATAGACTCTAATACAACATTTTCACAATATTTTAATGTTTTATGTGTTTGAATTTCACTAGTGTTAGGGAACTCGTGCTTTTTATCACTGTTTTCAATAATTTCATCACTAACAGGAGCAGTCTGTCCAATTTTCAATATTATTTCTTCAACTTGTTCAAGCGTAACTGGCTGACTTTTAATACAAATAGCAACGTTTTCAAATAAATCTATTTTAGATGGTTCAACAATCTCCAGCTGTCTGTTCTTGGTTGTAGGTAAAGACTTTAGTAGTTCAATTTGAAATAAATCCTTTGATGTAGAAAGATGATTATTTTCTTGATGTGGGATTGCAACTGGCTCTCCTGCCATTGGTTTAGCTGATTCAAATATAAGAGGTTGAAGAATTGCATTTACTGCCACTTTGATATCTGTTTCAATTTCATTGTCACTTTCCACTATATACGAACATGATTTATCACATTCTGTTAAAAGCTCGTTAGCATTCACGTCTCCTGTTAATAGTTCAATATTGTCTAGGTCAATGATTGTTTCTATCAGCATGGGCTGAGTCATTAAATTTGAAGTTACGTTACTACTACATAAGTTGTCAATTCCTTGCTCTTTTATTTCACTAACGATTTCAAATAATACTTTTTCGGACTCTAGGCAAGCCGACTGTTGATCAGACACAGACGGTCCATGACTTATAGTAACATTTTTAGTTACTAGATCAATTTCTGCAACATTGTCTGATGGATTTAGAAGAAACGTTACTGTTGATTCAATCCTTTCCACTTCCGGTTTTATACCTTTAACTTCAATAGGTGATATAGTGTCAAAAATAACTGGTTTTGTTTCTTGATTAACAACAAATCTTTCACCAAACTGCTCTAAATATTGTAGACTTATTTCTTCACTAAGCAATTCTAGGGGTTTGGGAATCAAGTTATCACTAAGGTCAAGCTCATTCTGATCTTGACTTATTTCATGTACTTGATGAAAAACGCTTGCATCTTTTTGAGATAGGCTTGTATCTTTTGCCACATATTGCAGCGTGTTGTCTTCAAAAGGTACCACATATTCTAAATTTATGGGATTCAGAATATCACTAACGCTTCTAAGGGCCTCGTTTACTTCTACATCATTCATAGCTCGATTTTCAATAGTTTCCAGTATAAGTGGTCTTGTTTCTTGAGTAATTGCTAAATTTTCATGTATTTCTTTTATGCCCTCTTTAGGCTCTGATCTCACTTTATTGTCCATTAGTGATACAGATTCTAATATAACAGGATCGGAATGTTCTGTTGAACAAACTATTATATCAAGCACTATACTTTGAATAAGTTTGTTTTGTGTTTCATCTCTATTCATTAAGTTTTCAAATACAACCGGTTTTATTTCTTGAATACAAGCCGTATCATCCGTACCTAATTGTGTGGCATCACAATTGATTGTATCAGAATATGTGATTGGCTTTATTAACTCTATTACCCCGGCTTCATTAATATTTATTTCAGTAGCTTCTGGCTTATTTTCTTCCCGGATAACGTTATCGTTTACACTTTCTAACACCATAGGTTCTTCCTCTACACAAACAGCAAGTTTTTCTAATACACGTTTATCATAATCCAGTTCAATTGCAATAGCTGGTATTACAACGTTTATAGGAATTGTTGTTTCTAATACAATTGGCTGAACGTTTTCACATAAAGCTATGAGCTCATGAATGCTGTTTTTAACATTTGAGCTTTCAATTTGAGATATTACTTCATTTTCACTGTCTAAAGGATCACATCGATCCAGTTTTTGACCTGGTGACCCTTTTTTGGTACTCCCTGAAGTTGATTCAAGAACGATAGGTTCTGCACTTTGGGCAACTACTTTATTTGTAATGTCTGATTCAAAAACCATTGCATCAGACTGATATGGTATTTCAGCTAATGGTTGAACTTCTGGTATTGAGTTCTCAGCATCGTTATTATGAAGTCTTACTTCAATATGTTGAACGTCTTCTAATGATTCTGATTGTATTCCTTCACACGCTATACGAATATTGGTAACATCTACTATACTATTATTATCTATATTTATACTTTGTTTTTCTAGTGTGTGTATTTGTGTTTGTTCTTGTGTCTTCAAATCGTTCTTTGTGTCTGTAAAATGCAAGTGTTTTATGAGATTTGTGTCTTGTGTATAATGTAAACCGCTAGTAATTGAAAAGTTTGTATATGTGTGTGTGTATGTATGTATGTGTATACTTTTACATATTAGAGAAGAAGTTCGTATTATAAAGTTCATTATGTGAATAGAGAGCACAATGTAAGTTTTATTATATTTTTATGAGATCATCAAGCCATGATGTTTAGTTTTATAATTTGTTTTAATAGATGACATTAATCGTGGTATTAAATTTAATGATTTTTACAATTTATTACATCAGTGGTGAAATTATTTTAAAAATTTGTTACATCGTTGTCATGTTTTAGATTTTATTATTAAGTGAAAAACCAGAGTTAGGTTATATTTTAATAGATGGTTATAAGTAAACACCAGTTAAATGCTATTTTTGATCGTTTACCATCATTTGATTGAGCATCGTCCAAACTATCACCAACTGCAATAATTGCAGTACTATCTTCAGAATGTTTTGCAGTAATTTCAGAAGATTTTTTGCTGTCATTGTTCAGCGTTTCATCTTGCTTTTCATCTATTTCTTGTCGCAACGGAGATTCTCCACACTTACTTTCTTCCTTAATTTCTGTATTACTATCAGATTTTTGCTCATCATCAGTTTTATTATCAGCGTCTGGTTGCTCCGCCATAACGAAATCAACGATATTTTCGTATTCAAACATTTGGAGTTCTTGTAACTTCTCTGCAATTTTCTTGAGCTCTTCAAAGGTAAGCATTGACATTTCGTCCTCTTCAAAAGTTTTCTGTTCTGCCGTTCCTTCTGTGTTTTCAGTGACGGGTTCAGTTATCAATTCAGTATTAATGTCAGCTTCGATCATGTCAGTTCCTGTCAATCCTGTAAGTTTATCTAATATTACTAAAAAGGCGTTCTAAGCTATTTTTAGTTTTTGAATAAACATTATTGATGAAATATACCATAATAATAAAAATATACGAAGTGTTATTATAATGGTGAAACTTAGTCGCAAGAATAACTGCCATTACGTTACAATCATCATTATCGAATATCTTATAAACATAATAATGTTTATAAGATATTTTTTCATGTTACAGAGATCTTAGTATCCTACGTGCCTGCTTTCGGCTTACCTAATCGAATAATTTACAGGCCACGTGTATATATGTCCGAATTCCATGGAGAATTAAAAGATTTTGATGACTTAAACTAGACGAATACGCGAACTATAAAGTATGCGTAAATACTCGCACTTGTGGTACATACAGAGAGGTAAATCGTTATTATTATTCAAAGGTTCAAATAAAATACATGTTCAATTTTGGCCTAATATTTAAGATATCGTATGATGCATTACGACTCGTCTACATAGCATTTTTCAGCACAACAATGTTGTAACATTTCTATGTTTATGATGACCTTCTATAAATAAGGGAGTTAATTTATTAAATGTGTGAAAATAAATTATTTGTACTTTGATTGTAAAGCATTGATTACTTAGTAACTACAATGCAGTGAATTTAGTGTGAGCGTGGGGTTAGTTAGGATAGTTTAACATTTGAGTATCATGGTGGTAGAATAAACATTGACTAAGTTCAGAATGTCTTAAAAAATTAATACAACAATATTAATGCTTCATTGATTTTCTGATAGATTAGAACTGTCATTAAGTTAAAACAATACTGCTCAAGAGCAATAGGGGACTGAGTGAGTACTATTATTACTTTAAGTTTAACTATCAAAAACTCTGTACAAAATAGAAGTCAAAAAGTGACACTTAATATGAATACAATACTACTTTAAGAGGTGTTGTGAGGCCCCATAATAATAGACTTTTTTTTTGCAAATTGAAATAAATGATGAAAAATCATTTTTTTCAATTATGTGCGGCTCGAGAGCTCACCTCTGACCGACAGTGTGACCAAATAACATGAATACAAGGTACAAATGAGCATGACAGCAAAATAAATGTTACACATTAACATTATTATAATGTTATTTTAAAATAATATTGTTGTAGTTTTTAATAAAAGGGAGTCTAAGGCCGTTTGTCCACCGCCGCCGTCACCGGACGGTCACCGAGAACGAGATTATTTCGGGCCGAGTTTAAGATGACGTGACGGCGATCGTGTGTCCACCGTGCCGGTATCGGTGCCTCAATCTCAGACAAAACAAAAACCGGGCGAACGGCGCGGTGCGACGGTAGTGTGTGTTTTGTATTGCCGGCGCATCGGCCCGTCATAAAATCGTGCCGTTCTAGCGGTCACGCCGATCTACTCAAAACTTCGGCGGCCGGGATGACGGTGCACGGGTGAAGAACGTGCAGTGGACACGCGGCTATCGTAGTCTATGTATCCCTACTTCGGCGCCGTCATCTCGTTCTCGTTGACGGTCCGGTGACAGCGGTCCACCGCCGCTGCAAACGGCCTAAAGCTTTATTTATTGCTATCTACTAAGAAAGCTTGCAATTTATCGCCACTGCATAATGAATTATTACATCAAACATGTATTTATTATTATTTAGCGCTTAAGCAAGACTGCTTCATGTATTATGTACGAGTATAACTATGCGGATTATTAATTTTCTAAACCATGAGACAGAAAGCGCATCTAATGAAACATTACTAGTAGTACAACATTCAATATTACCAATAATAGACGCATCGGACGATAAAGCCGTCTCAGCTGATTCTAATGTAACTTCATTCACAACCGGTGCTATTGAATCATCAGTCGTGCTAACTACGGCATCAAAAGGTTTTTTTTGTTCGATATCTTCTTTGACTTCTGATGCTTGAGAAATAGCTAATGTTTCTTCATTGTCTGTTATTTCAAGATGTTCTACTTCGTCATTTGTGATAACTACCTGTTCGGGTATATTATCTGAGTGAATTGTATCTGCGGTTTTTAAACTTTCTGTAGCCTCTTGCTTGATGGATGTGATATGATCTTGTCCATCTAATGTTAATGGTTTATTTACAATAACTACAGTTTGTGTTTCTATGAGAGGTTTTTCATCTAATGGTATTGTTTGTTCTATAGCTTTAGGAGTTATATTGTTTATATTTTCTACTGGAGTAATTTCTTCATTGGTCACATCAGCAATTTCTTTAACTGGTTCATATAAAGATTTTGTCCCTTCCAAAGCAACATTGGTAATGGTTTCTAAACATTCAACAGGAGGAACATTTACCACTGTAGGTAGTAAATTGGAGTCTAGTTCTTCTTGACCTAACAATTCAGAATCGACCACTTTAACTGCATCTATGCCGTGTATACTTTCTAAAGGTTCTTCGACCATAGGAACTTCTTCACTCACTGTAGTGACTGTACTGTTTAATGGTATATTGTCATCTACAGCAACGGCAGAATTTTCTAAAACTGTTTGTTCCGTCGTAAATTGTCCAGCTATGGCAATTTCAACATTTTCTAACGGTTTTATTTGTTCCATGGGAACTTTGTTACAGATTTCAACACTCGAAAAAGTCTCTTGTCCTCCGTCAGCTGCAAAATCGGCAGCTTGTGTTTCATCTGATAGCATTTCTTCTTCACCTGGTGTAGCTACCTCAACAGTTACATCATTCATAAAATCTAAGAGTATTGTCTCTTCTACAGGGATTGTAAAAGCGGTTTCCAAACATTCAGCATTGGGTTGATTTTCTGAAGGTATATTTGTGACTACATCACCTTGAAGCAGTTCAGAATCTTTTGTAAAAGTCAAAGTTTCCAAATCATCTACAGACATTTGTTGTGCTGTAGCTTTTCCAGTTATTACAATGTCTCGTTCATCAAAAAGTTGTTCCTCTACAGTAACAGCGCCAATAGTTTCCAAGCCTTCATTAGGTGTAATCGGTAGCTGATTGATAGGTTCTGTATCTTCTACTAGATTCATGGTAGAAACTTCAACTGAAATTGCGTCATTAAACCCGATTGCGCCAATCAAGTATTGCGTTTGATCCAAATCTTGACCCTCTTCAATATTTAACTCTTTAGAAATAATACTATCTTCGTCAGCCAGCAGGTTATCCGTACCTACGGTAGTCTTTTCTTCTGAAGTTATTGCTTTAGATATTTCTTTATCTACAGTCTGAGTTTGATCAATTATTACATTAACACTTACTGTCTCCTGATCTATGGATTTAGTATCATCTGCTGCTGATTTGTTTTCACTTAATGGTTTTGTTTCTTCTATTGGTACCGGACTAGTGATTTCTAAGCCCTCTAATGTGTTTTCGCTTGCAATCGATTCTGTAGCTTCTTTTTTATCTAACGTTTCTTGTAAATTGGTATCTTCTAAATTATTGATTTCAGCCGTAAATTGTTCTTTCCCAATTGATAGCTTAGCATCTTCCATAGTAACTGTAGCAGAAATATCAATAGGCTCTGCAAGAGCACCTTCCAAAACTGTAGCATCATATTTACTTAATGATTGACTATTTTCCGAAAAAGCTACAATAGTATCATTTTCTGATGATTTTTCATCAAAACCTGTCGCATTTTCTGTTGTCACCGCATCGGAGGCATGTATACTGGCTACAGGATCTTGGACAAAAGCTAATTCATCAATTTCACTTTCTTTTTTTACCAAAATTTGGATATTCTCTTCAGTTATATTGTCACTGGTTACCGAAAATGCTCCTTGTTCGGTTGTAACTGGAGCAGTTTCTACTTGTATTGTGTCTGAAATTGAGGCTGTGGTAGTAGTGTCTATATGGCCAGGTGTTAGATCCAAAAGTGTGTCTTCACTAAGTGCATTTACTTCATTATCAAGTGGCTTTATCTGTTCCACGGTAGCTGTAGAAGAATTTTCCACACGCTGTTTTGTTTTGTTCTGTTCTGTTTGTTCTGCAGAAGCTAATTTAGTAGATTCCTCTTCTGTTATTAAACGTTTGGTCTCTTCTACCGCTATAACATCAGAAAGTTCCAAGCTGGGTGCCACTGCGAGACCTGTGTTGGTTTTATGTAATTCTTCTTTTTGTATAATGGTGTCCAACGTTTCCAGAACAGGTATTTCTCCTGTAAAAACTATTTCTGTAGCCGCCTCTTTATCATCACATAGTGTCTGTTCAAAGTTTACAGCAATGACATTTGCTGAATCTTGTACAACATTTTCGTCAATGGTTAAAACTTCAGTCACTGTTGGCTTTTGGATTAAAAACGCACCTTCACCTGCTGTTGTGTCTAATAATGATATTGTTCCGTTATCCATCACTACTGCATTTGACCCCTCCATAGTATCTTCACTATTTATCGATATTAATTCTACAGTGATTGGTCTGATATCATCTATAAAGGGCTCAGTTTCAGCACTTTCAGAATTCCTTTCAATTTCATTAGACGATTGATCGACTTCCGCAACATTTTCTTTGTTAGATATTTGAACTACAACTTGAGTAATAATAACTCCAAGGTTAGCAAGCAATTTGGTATTAATATCTGTGACGTTTTGTAACTGTTTTTCACCTATAAGAGGCACCAATTCTTGCGTACTGTCTAGGACTACAACTTGTATTGTAGACAACGTTTCTAGAAGTCGTTCTGCTAATTGCCTGTATTTAGCCCTAATGTCGTTCATTTTAACATTATTGTTAGCACTTTCAGACGTAATCGTTTCCATCGCAGTGGAACATTCCCGTAATTCCTTAGCGACGGCTACGGATTGCTTAAGTTCATCGATTTTAACAGCTGTAGAGATTTTGTCTAAAACGTGTACGGTGTTGTCTGATAAGTACTCATTGATGTTATGTAATAGTGTGCCTGAAAATGTAATATCATGTAAAGTGTTACATAATTATAGTTAAAAAATAACACAATGCCGTCGTGTGGCACACAACTGTAGTGACTAGCTAGACATCATTATGATTATTAAGTGTCATATAAAAAATAAACTCCTAATTAAATAATACAAAATGTCTTCATTACCTATTTTAACGCTGTCCAGTGATTCATCGGTATTTTCTTCAGCTTGAGTTGTGGGCACTAAAGTCACATCCGATACTGATGCTTCTTCAAACGGAAGATTTTCAGTGGTAGCACCTAGATTTCCTTTCAGTTTATCATTTTCATCGATAGCTTCGTGAGTTAAAACTTCGGTCACAGTCTCTGATACTTTAACTTCTGCAGTTGGTTGTAAATCATGTTTAACATTTTCAGCACTTAATTCTTCTTCTTTAACTTTGCTATATTCCGCTGTAGTAGCACTTTCACCTACTACATTGTCTTCTAGTTTAGTAATCGTAGTGACGTCTATTTCTGTAGAAACGGTGCTTTCTGCCACTTCCGAGACTGTAGATTTAGCGTGGGCTGTATCTAAGCTTTGCTCCACCTCTAAATTCTTTCTTTGAACTACTATTGCATCACTTACAGTTATAACAGCAGTCAAATCCGAACATAATTTCTCAGTTATTTCGGATATATGTTGATAAGCATTTTTCTTGTCAACTGGAAGCACTTTTATAGTATCTACAGGTACTACAGTCAATTCTGTGAGCGCTATTTGAAGTTGTTCAGCTAGCTCTACCTGATTTTCATTTAATTGAACTTTCTGTGCATCGCTCGTCTCTGCTTTTTGGATTTCAGAAGCGGCGATGCTCTCGTGTAGTTCTTTAGCGATACTCATTGTTCGCTTTACTTGTTCAACGTTAGATAGGTCAGTCAGTTCACTCAATACTTCAGTAGCGCCCAAAGAAATATATTCTTGAATGTGTTGGATTAAAGAATCTGAAAAATACATAAAAGATTCTTTATAATACGTAGTCGTAAAATTTAGTAATGATACTTTTATTTACAATCTTTAGAGAGTATCAGAATATACAAATTTATTAGTAGCTATTTATTTATTTCAAGCTTAGCTTGAACTGAGAGTACTTTTGGAGTACTAAGTGTACTCAACACTCGACGCTCGTCACTAATAGGCATGTCTTATGAAGACTATGCCTATCCATTTTACATACAGCTAAAAGGTAAGACACCTACAAAACTTACCGGTTACTGCTGTGGGCACCTCCTCAATTTTCTCTGTTGGTTGTTTTGCAACAACAAGACCTTCAGATTCACTAACATTAACTTCTGTTTGTACTGATTCAAGTTCCTGGCTGACGGATGCTTTTAAGTCATCCTTTGCATCTTTAGCTTGAGTTACTGGCTCAACTAAGGCAGTAATAGGAACACACAAAGCTTCATCAGTTTCTGTGATAACAGCTTCATCTTTTTCTACATCTTTTGTGGGTTGCACCTCTACGTTTTCACTTAGGATTGCTTCAGCTTTTACCAGAGACACATTTTCTTCTAAAACTGTCTGTATTTCAGCAGTCTCTTTGCTTATTCCTTGTAACAGAGATGCTTCTTCCGTAAGAATTACCTCATTAGACTCAGCGGTTATTTTTTCGACAACCTCAACTACTTCCTCGGCCTGATCTTTTGATGTAACTTTGTCCATGGTATCAACTTGCTCTAGAGTCGTAGACTCAGTACTAACAACTATAAATGTTTCAGGGACAGATATATTAGCCGTTTGTTTTTCAAATGTTACCACATCGCCTGATGTTTCAGTAACAGGTTCAGTAGGCGCTTGTACTGCTATATGCACACCAGTGACGGCAATTAAATCAGCTTGCAATTGAGATGTGACTTTCGCAATACGCTGAATTACTTCTGCACTGAGTTCAGGTGCTAACTCTTGAGCACTGTCAAGTACTTGAACTTGCAGAGCTGAGAGGGCTTTTTGTAATTTGTGAGCTAGTCTGGCTTGTTCTTCTCCAATTACAACTGATTGATCAACACTTGGTTCTCCTTCTGCTATAACTTCAGATGCGGCGATACTCTCTCGAAGCTCTTTCGCTATATTCATCGTTTCCTTTAAATCATCAATCTTTATAACAGCCGATATTTCCTCAACTATTTCAATTAGTTCAATATATTGATCGATATGTTGAATTATCTGTTGGGCTTTATCTGAAAATTGGAAATGATAGAATAGTTAAAGGTACAGTCATAATGTTATTTTAAAGCATTGGCGAAAGAGGATCGGTTTTGAATTTGATATTTAATGAATAAAGTGTTAAATAATTACAACTTGCTACTACCTTTAGGGTCTATACACACGATAAAGCCGGCTGTGCGATATTTACTGGCTTAACGGGATCGAATGTGCAGTGTTGGAATATTATTTAAGGTAGCATTCACAGGAGCTGTTGTCCAGCAGCTTGTGTGAACGCTCTCATCAAAATTTCGTACACTTCACAGGCGTTCCTATTAAGCTCATAATAAATCGGGCAGTAGACTAAATGATATTATAATAATGAACTATAGTAACAGTGTTATTTTAGGTCATTCTAATGAAAATACATTTGATACATCCGGATTCTTGAAGATGTTCAGTATACTCGTTTTGTATCGCACGATTTTGTAATAAACAAAATCTTTCTGTGATGAGCCATGACTAACCTTCCCAATCCCACCCCCTCTAGTAGAGAATTATGTTAATCACGATAGATAGCATTTGTACAAAGCTCTGATTAATTTTGAATGAAAAATCCAGATTATTGACATCCAATTTTTACCTTCTTTTATTTCAATATCAGCCAATCTAGGAACATTATTTAATTCGGCTAGCAACTGATATATAGTTAAGAAAACACTTTTTATTTTATCACTTTCAAATTGATTCTTGCCTTCAACTACATCCGTATTTTGCCAATCAAATATAGATAGAATCGATTTCAATGATTCTATTTTATCAATTTTCACATCAACAATACTTGGGGAAGCAAGTTCTTCTGAAGCGAGGCTCAGAAGAGTCTTTAACTCGGTCGCTATCTTTATGGTCTCGCTTACATCAATATTGGCCAAGTATCCAATAATTACTAATATTTCGGTTTCAATTTTTATGAATCGCTCTAACGCGTTTTCCAACGAATCAATATTCGAATTGATATCTACAAAAAATTGTGACCAAATTATTTCACGAACTGAAAAATATTTATTTTTGTATAAACGATATTTTGCTACACTCACCTTTATCTAAGTCCTTACTACCAGTCTCCACAGATAAAATATTGTGCAGTGATTTCTCAATGTCTTCAATCGGTTTGACTATTTCCTTCACGATCTGCGCGGCTTGAACATTCTCCAAACTTTTCAAACTGTCTTGTATGGAATGTATTTCTTTGTCCACTTCCATGAACAGAGTAACTTCTTCATTTACGATTGCCTGTTCATTTTGCATTTGTTGGGCTATTTCTTTATATTTGTCCGTCGTTGTAAGCACTAATGATTCTGTAGTCGTTATGTCTACTGATATAGAGTCTTCATCTACGCCTTTCGAGACTTGTTCTTGTATCTTAGCTAACTGACTGTGCATTGCTTGCAGTGGTTCCAACATTTCAGTCAAAACTTCTTTCAGGGATCCCTCTTCAAGCTTTGGTTTTGTCACCGAAACATCGAGTAGATTCTCCTGAATAATATCTGTGCAATCCGACAAACATTTTAATAGTATCAAATTCTTTCCTGTACCTGTAGCATCTCTGAAATCTTGGTGCTTGTCAACACAAATAGATATTTTTTGTATTAGTTCTTTTGTTTTTATATCACCCGTTTGAGTTTTGGCTTGCTCAATAAACGTAGCGAATTCTTCAATTCGGTCCACTAACAAATTTTCTGCAGCAGTCTCGTAAGTAAAATCAGGATTCTTAAGTTCTTCTATAATTTCTTCTTGCATGTTAGCTAATGCTGGTTTAGCTGCTTCTACAACTTCAATTAATTTTTTGAGTGTCTTATTGACCAGTTCATCTTTTTTGGTTTCAGATATATCTTTCATGGCTTGTGTTGAGTTTTCAAGTTTTGTTATAGGCGTTTTAAACAACATTTCAGTTTGAGAGTCCACTATTTTCAACAGGGAGTTTTTAACAATACCTAAACATTCATCGGCCTGCGTTAATAAGGCATCAAGACATCCATTAACCTCGTTAGAAATGTTCAAATCCAACCGCTTTGTCTTAAAATCACCGATAGTACTGTGCAATGAATTAAATTCTTGTAGCAGTCGTATAATCTTTTTGTGACTCGTAGCCTTAGATATAAGACATCGAAGGATCGTAAATTCGTTCTTGCACGTCTTTATAAAGTCTTCAACGATTATTAAATCTGCTGTTGGTGTGTCCTTCGCGACGACCTCTATTACATTAACGGCGTTTTTCACTACATCTTCAATTTTTAAGAGTGATTGGGATTCTATTTCAGCAGCACTCTGTGGGATAATTGATGTCATATCTGAAACTTGGGAGAGATCCACGAAATCATATTGTTCTAACACCGCAATATTGTTTTGTACTTCTTCTATGGTCTGTATTAGTTTAGCTTCTTGAGCTAATTTTTTTGGTGACTGTGGAGTGAACTGTATCATTTCTTCTTGCACCGTAATTACCTTCTCGAACAGCTCTTCTGTTATAGTTTTAACTTGCTCTATTTGAATGCCTTTTGATATATCAGTAGCCTCTATCAAATTGTCGACAATTACTTGCAGTGCCGTAACTTCTTTAGACGCTGGAACTTCTTCGACCGTTTTTGTAGTTTCGATTATGTCTTTTAAATGCTCGCAAACTTCTCTAAGTATGCCGACTTTATTAGCGATCTCGATGGTATTGTTAGTCGTCTCGATTGCTGGGAAAACAGCGAGCATACACCTATCCAAATGCTCTTTAAATTTAGACACGCTCTGAATTACGGAATGTATGCTTTCTGTTGGCAGGTCTAATATATTTTCATATATTGGAATGTTACTTGTATCTAACACAGACAAACTTTGTTGTAGGTCTTGCATAGGCTCGGCTATTGCAATTAACTTCAAAGGATTTATCAAATTTACTATTTCCTTAGATCCTTCCATGATAACTGGATGTAGAATCTCCTCAATTCCCGTATGAAGTTCTCCTAATCCAATAACAAGAGACTTTAAGCTTGAAAAATCACTTACTTCCGATAGAGTGTCCAGTGCGTCGATGATTTCAGGGCGTTGTAGCACGGTGATATGCTCATTTAACGTCTGCAAAGCTTGTGCGGTGGCAGTGGCTTCTGCTTCTTGATTGAATGACACGATCGTCTGTTCTATAGCAGTTTCCTCTGCAGTTGGAAGCACGAGACGATCAGATGGGATAGTGTCTGCCATAGTTTTAATACCAGATATATCGTCTAAAGTAGATAGTTCCTCCGCTCCCTCCAAGCCTGCTTGTTCTTGTATTACTAATATACAGCTTTGAAGATTTTGTACAGCACTCGCCATATTCACGCTCACATCATATGGAGTCAGATCCTCACCATACTGAGAGATAATGTTTTGTTGTATCACTTCCAATGTCGTCTGTAATTCGTAAAGCGGTTTAGCAACCGTAGCCATAATTTCGCTACTATCCTTCAAACTCTCGATTTGTTCGACTATCTGATGATTTAGGACGATTATGTTCTGATTTATTTCACATAGTGGTGTGGCTAAAGTTTCTGCATATGATATGTTTGATAAATCTACTACACGCTCATCTTCAACGTCACTAGCTTTAATAGATGCAATGCTACGTTTAAAGTCTTCCAAAACTGGACAAATATTTGCCAAGGTAGGGGCGATATCTAACTTCATTTCTTGAGTGGACTCCACAGTGTTAATGCTTTCAATGGCAGCTATCGTCTTTTCAATATGGAAAATTATAACTTTGGCTTTGGTTTCGTCGTGTGATACACGGGAAGAAATTTCTTGAATATGTTCGGAATCGACATTTACACTCACTTCTTCAGCTGTGTTAATAGCTTCTTGTATACCAATCAGTGTATCAGATATATTTGTCAAAATTGAACAATTCAATTCGGAATCGAAAACGTTTTTAATAAAGTGATCTTGAATGATTCGTAGCGTGTTACTGAGACTTGCTAAAGGCAACACATTTTCTGTGTCCAAATTCTTTATGGATCCATTTATTCTGTTAACAGCATCGCATATTTCCATTAACGTAAAATATTTATTTGCTTCATTACTCTCTATAACATTCTCTAAGACCCGTGTAAGGCTTTTATGGAACACGGTCATGTGTGATTTAATATCAGGCATCGTTTCTAATCTTGGTAAATTATTTTCCAATGTGATAAGGACTTGAGCCATTTTTTGTAGTGCGTCTAATTTATTCTCGCTTTGTAATACATCAAAAGTACCGACGTTATTTTCGATAATATTAATGTGTGAGGATATTTCGTTTAGATTTTCTTTGATAGATGCTACAGCTTGTTTCAAGACCGATTTATTTCCACTCTTAGCTTCACAAGATAGTGTTTCAAAAGAACTTCTGAGTTTTAAAACTGAATTCATGACAGTCTCTATTATTTCAGTATTATATTTCTCTACAGGTGATGTTGATTCTTTGACAGAGAGAGATTCTATTTGTTCTAATGCGGTTTGCAAATCTTGGACCGACTCTGACATATCATTCAGTATCACTTCGCTATCTGTCACGGTAGCCACTGTCACCGTGTTACCATTGTCAGCGCTCTCTGCTATAGAGAGTAAAGAGTGTAGAGGAGTTTTCAATTCAAAGATTGCTTTTTGCGTTTCCCTCAAATGTTTAGCTTCTGGCGATGGCTCGTCTACTTTAATCTCACTCGCTTCATTAAGAAGAGTTCTCGTCTTAATAGTGTCGGATGAAAATTTTATAACCGTTGACATTTCATTAGTGAGAGAGTCAATTTCAGTAAGCACTTTATCTTCAGTGAGTAGAAAATCTTTTGAGGTAACTGCGTTTATTTGTGAGATCACTTTTTGCATTTCGTCACCACACGTTTCAATAAATGCTACGCAAGTTTTCTTAACTAACGTTTTACTATCGGATTCCATATCAATACATTTTTCTATTATTGTAAGTGATTGTTGGAGGGATTTTAACGGCTGAGGCAGACTGTTAAATAATGTACTGCTTACTTCTTTGGACTCTAGCGCGGACTCTTTTGCTGCATCAGCAATACTGTGCACCTCTGAAAGGGGAGATATTAAACTGCTTATGATTTCTAAGCTTCGGGACGCGGTCGCCGCCGATGACATCAACTCAGATTTCAGAATTATATCTCTTTCTATAATCTGTACATCGTTAATTATTTTATAAAGAGATGTACTGATTTCATTCATTGTATCTTTAAATTCCACAGCTGTTAATTTAGGTTTTTGTGGCTCAAGTTCAACCATTTCAACAGGTTGAGCTATTTCTTCTTTCGCCTTGGAAAATGATTTTTCACTACCCGAACTCGATCGCCGAGAACTGCGGCTGGTTTTGCGCTCTCGTTTAGGTTTTACAACAGGTGTTTCGGGCTCCTGGATACCATGCTTGAAGGCTTCATCTTTGAATAGAATTGTTTTTGTAGGTTCAGAGGACTCCTGACCATCTTCAAGGGATGGCTTTAATGATTTTGGTTTGCTAGAGCTGTGTGCACTCGCGAAGCTTGGTATATCACTTTCCGACATAACTTGAGTGTCATCATCTCGTTTCTCTTCAGACAGAGACTGGTCGCGAGACAAACTGAAGAAGTCATCTGCACTCCTCTGGGAATCAGACTTCTTTCTTCCTAATTTTACTGGTATATCCTTTTCATCTGATAGCAACGCCATGGTTTTCTCCAGGTAGTCCTCACCGCCTATATCTACATCTTGTTCTAGGGATAATTGTAGTGCGCCGTTTTCTTCAGCTATAGATATGTCTTCCACGTCAGCTTCGGTACGCAGGTCTTCCTCCGGTGAAGCAAAATATTCCGGCGATACGTCAATGATCACAGCCTCCATTAACAGATTACCGGAGGTTGATGTTTCCTTGACGAACCTCAGAGGTGGTAGTTCTACAACGTTGTGCTCAGTAATATTTTCTGACAATTGGTCAGCGTACATTTCAACGATTTGTAGCGCTTCTTCTTCAGTCAGATCGGGCGTTTCGTATAGAGATACAGAGACTTCTTTACCGTCGAAAGAGAAAGATATCTCTCCTTTATCGTCTATGGTGGTATCACCTACAGGAGTGTCGTACATCTGCGATGTTCTTTCTTCGTGTATAGTGCTCAGTGACAGGTTTCGTTGAAGAGCTTGTTCTTCGGCCTTCTTCTTTTTGGCGTTCATAGAATCATCGAATCCTAATAACGAGGCGGAACTGGCAGCAATGCCCATACAATTTTGAGCTTCGCATGTGTAAGTGCCAAGGCAACAGGTGCCGTCCTGTCCTGATATGATCCTGTGTATATCTCCTGGCTTTAATTCCTCTCCATCTTTGTACCACTTGAGGACCGGTTGCGGCACACCAATAACTTTACACTCGAGATTGACGGCTCCTTCCTCGGATAGGATAGCTTGTAGGTTCTCAAGGAACCTCGGTTTCTTGTAATGTCGTGGTATGACGAGTTTAAGGAAACACGAGGTAACGCTGTGTCCGAAGTCGTTCATGGCGACGCACTTCCACTCAGCCTGGTCGAGAAATTCGAGGCTTTGGATGTCGAGGTAGAATACCCCTCGCTCTTCGTTGCCGTGGTGGCATCGGGTAGAGTCGTCGATGGGCTGGTCGTCCCGGTACCACAGCACTGACGGTTCAGGTGGAATGGCGACTGGAACAACCAATAGGTAATATGAGCACAGGTGTCGATTCAGTGTATTGCCGTTCTTCTTACGACGGTAGTGTATAAGAAAGATGGCTCTATTTTTAGTGTGTTCATAAATAGTTTAGTTATATTTTCTGAGAACAACAGAATCAACATCACAGTTGCAGTATTGTGCCAACGGAGCTGCCTATTATTACAGTTTTATGTGTGTTGTAACTCATACTCCAGATTTCTAAAGTTTTTTATGTGGTCATCCATCACCCTAACTATAGTGTAAGAAACTTAATTGATTGTACGTAAGTAAACAAAAATAATCAAAGCGGGTTTTTATGTGGGACAAAGCCCACCACACATTCCCACCCCTGTTACTTCTATACGGCAGGACCTACATGAGTATCCAATGAAGACCCCAAGGTTTGAATCTCGGAAACAGTAAAATTGTCTTGGAATCCCCACGAAATCAGAGCAGGCTATCAAAATTTCTAACTTTTAGGAAATGCATTCAGAGTGATGATCTAGTAATGCATTTATATTACCTTTAACAGTAAAACGGAATGCCTCATCTATCTTCGCTTCGACGCTCTTCAGGCCTTGTATGAATTTGGGAGCTTGGTTCTTCGAGAACAGCTGGAGCTTCTCCTCCTCATTCAGCTGATTCTGGATATCTTCCACCGTCAGCTCGGCGGAACTGCTGGCTTGACCCATGCAGTTCCTGGCGATACAGCAGTACGACCCCAACGAGTTGGTACCGGTGAGCTGATAAACGTCTCCCGGCTTCAACTCCTGGCCGTCTTTGAACCAGCTGAGGACTGGTGTGGGGAAACCAACGACTTTACACTCGAAGGAAACGAGGCCCTCTTCAGTGAGAACAGCTTGAAGGTTTTCCATGAATCTTGGCTTCCTATAGTTCTTGGGCACTGAAAAAATAAGTATTTATGAAGGTAGTAACAATCTTTAATGATGCCACAGTAAATTTAGTAACACGCCTGTTATTTCCGAAAGGGTATGCAGAAATGCGTCAATCGTATTTGGGTTCTTACACCCAGCTGCCAATTTTGAACTCGCTTTGATCAAATGATTAACCCAGTGTAAGTTACAAGCGACCTGAATGATCATGTCTAGGCTTGTGGGCATTTTTTTAGTTTTGAGGGACGTTAAAATTAGATCATTTCATATGCTGTACATAACGAAAGGTTGCAGGCTCCTTGTACCTATTCTAAATCACATCGAGGATATTTGACTTAAGCGACACTTTTGGGCAATAATGACTTATATACATATTTGGAATCAGCTAATGTTTCTGTGTCGTATTTATCAATGTTTTTTATGGGACTCAGCCCGCCACACATTCCCACCACTGTTACTTCTGTAAACCAGGCTAAGTAGTACCGAGCTCAGTAACGACCTATGTAGTTATGTGGTAGGTATGTAATCATAAAGGTAGATATATCTTACCATCCATAGTGACGTAGCAGGTGGATATACCGACGCGGCCAGCGCTGCTGGTAGCGACGCACTTCCACTCACCCTCGTCGGGCCACTCCGCTGCGGGCGCCTCCACCACATACCCACCAGCCCCGTCTTCCAACATGTGATACCTGATGGTACAAATTTGGACTTTATGCTACATTGACTGACTACAGAGCTTTAGCTAGAGCTAAGTTGCCTCGATTCCTATTTGCTTGCTGCTATTAAGTTAAATGCTCCCTCACGATTGCCTAGAAACAAATCATTTAATCTGTTCGTTCCGCCATGTTTCAGAACTAACTTCGGACACAATTCACTAATGCCGACACTCTGTAGGTTGCATAATACTCTATCCAAAAGCAGCGATTGTGTAGACTTAAGCATATCACTCTAAGAAGCAAATTCTACATGTTATTTAAAGTCGTCTAAGCTGTGCTTTTATTTTATTTCATTTTGATTTGTATTTTTTATTTTATTACTTTTTAAAATGGATTTTTTTAATTTTGTTTATGGTGTAGGGTAATTTTTTATAATTAAGAATGCTGTATTCTTTTGTAATCGTTGGAGCATTTTGACTTAGAATATGTTAAGCTAGATTTATATATAACGTGCAATGTATCCAATGTAAAAGAACCTTAATAAATAAATAAATAAATTTGAGGTAGAGCAGCATTGGTTACAGGCACAACTATAAACAATCATAATCAATCTCTAGTTTATGTTTATTTTAGTTTAAAAGGGGATTCCCCGTACCATAGATTGCAATATAGCCCCCACGTCATCACAGGTATTTTATTTCAAAAAACACATCGCTTCATGTGATGGCGTTTCAAATGCCATCTATATACAGAACAAAGAATTATTATAATATGAAATGAATGACAAAAACTGTTCAGAAAAGTTTAGATATTGGAGCGATATGCTAAAATTTTTTAATCTCAAAGTATAAACAAGCAATTAAATTATAATAATTAACCTTAGTTTTTGGTACTTTTAAGGTAGAGCATTTGTGATTTCAAGGTAGGGTATTGCCCTACAATGCCCACCCTCCGTCCCTAGCTACGGCCATGACTGACGAGCTATCAGCTTCTCGAGCCAAAACAACTGTTTACCAGCGTTTCATGGAATTTTCGCTTCTCTATAAGGGGGAAAAGGGTTCTTACCTCTCACCAGCCTCTAGTTTTCCCTGCTTGTTATACCATACCACACTTCTTGGCCAGGGTGGCACAGCCAGCTGACAGCCGAGGGTCAGCGGCTCGCAGACCTTCACGTACTGGTCCTCCAACTCCTTGATAAAGATCGGAGGAGGCTCAGGAGTCAGGCCACTGTCGAATAATTTTAATTGGATCAGAGTTAAGAATCCGGAGGATGCAAATAGCGAGAGATTTATTCCTTTAATATTTTTTGCAATTACCCAGTGGTTTGACGGGCCACCCACACCAACGAGAGGTGCCGGGTTCAATCCCCATTACGACCATTTGGCTACTAGCGTGAATCCACACCTACCACACGTATATTTCCTTAATTAGAGGAGGTAATGGGACACGAAATGACCCTTTGTTGTAAAAACATAATTTCTGCATTCCCCTAAAGGGTAACCAGAGGTGCACTACAGTGCACCCACACCACTACTACTACAGCCCTTTTAACGTTCCATTGCTGGGCACGGGCCTCCCCTCAATGCGAGGGGGATTCAGGCCATAGTCCACCACGCTGGCCCAGTGCGGGTTGGCAGACTTCACACATCTATCGAGAACTAGTCAAGTTCCCTCAAACGTACAGGGTTCCTAACGATATTTTCCTTCACCGTTTCATAGCAAGTGACAATCTCGGATGAAAATGAGATTTGCAAATAAATCCCAGAGGTGCGAGCCGGGGTGCGTTCGACCACTCGGCTACCACTGCTATTACACCCACACGTCGTCGATGTATTTTGAATCCCAATGTAATAGTCGACTGTATGCGGCCAACAAATACCTGGGGCACCGGCAAAACTGCCGTCACAAACTTTTCGCGCAGCCTCCCTGTCAAACAGCTGCTAGAGCCGAGTCCCCAGTCTGTCGTAACCTGAATGTGCTCAATGCCCACCTGACGGCTAATCCTGAATGTGATGTCTTTGCGGATGGATGGAACTTAATTAGACGATTATGTTTGGAGTTTTGTGAGAAGAAGTATGCACGAGTGTCATCAATTCAATCATAATTATTTTTTTATTGATTTGTTATTGTTTAGATTTTAAGATTCTATGTTAATTAATGTAATTGGTTGTGCCGTTTTAATTAACTATAAATAAATAAATAGGAAGCGAGTCCCTATTGGTTGTGAAGTGATTTTAAATTCGTAATTTTGTAGAAGTGATACCTGGAGCTAGGTCTTGCGGAGCCCTCCCTGCTGGCGCGCCCCACCACGTGCACCTTGGATGAGGAGTACGCCCTGCCCATGCAGTTCACCGCCTCGCAGGTGTACGTCCCCAATGAAGTGGGGTCTTCAGCGTTTGCCGTCAGCGCGAACACGTCGCCAGCCTTTATCTCTCGGCTATCCTGTTGGTTGTATTCGTTCATATTTTGTTATCACCATGTCTTGTTGCCATTCCTAAATGAACTTTATTATTACTAGAAACAGCTGACTTTGGAGCTGCGTTGCGTTGAATTTTAAGGAAAACTGAACACGTTAAAAGTATAATTAGAAAACGTATAATATTTATTATTTCACATATTCATTTATAAAGAAAGCTACATTGTCACTGAATGACATAGGCTAAAGTATAACTCCGTGCAAAGCCGGGACGGACGGCAGCCGCAGCTTAACATCCAAGGAGCCGCATGTGGCACGCAAGTCGCAAGTTGCCGACCCCTGGTCTAGTGGCCGCTCGGTGCACTGACCCGTGTGGTTGCGGGTTCGATTCCCGCCAGTGGCAAAAATTTACCCTGCTCTGGGTATAACTGAGATCGCCCCCAATCCATTGTACAGTACCCATATCTGTGGGTACTGTACAATGGATACTGTAGATAGATACATAACTCTTTATTGTTCCACCTCTTAGAGAAATACATATACGATAATAAAAAAACCAGGCAACCTTTGGATGGAGAGGAATTAAAGTACTAGTAAGGACGAGGTGTACTAAATAAATAATATATATGATATATATATAATATACTAATTTAGCTACGAACGACTAATTGTTTAAAACAAATACACATAGTACAAGCTTTGCGTAGTGTGGGATCATACGATGAGTATGTGTTGTACGTTGTCGGGCGCTGTATATTTTATATTATGTGATTGTCACGTACTTTGAACCACCGGAGCACCGGCGTGGGAACCCCCACCACCTTGCACTCGAGCGACACCGTGCCCTGCTCGGTGAGGAGCGCGCGGAGCTCCTCCACAAACTCGGGCCGCTTGTACGCTTTCGGCACTGCAAGCAATTTTACAATGATTATTGATAGTTGGCGGCACTGACAAGGGATGGTTTCTAGGCAGGCGAGTTGCATCCTTGGGTCTGCGACAATCATAAACTTTTACTGCGAGTCAATATAGTTCGATTTGATGTCTTAAAATTGTTTGACGCCCAATGTGTGGCAGGCTTTATAGTGCGCACAGGAAGAAAGAGGATGTAGAATATAGAATGTTCTAGATACCTAGTACATTGAGGTGTGCTGAGCAGCTCGCCCGTCCGCCGACGTTCTCGGCGCTGCAAGTCCATCTGCCGGCGTCGTCAACGCTTACAGCGGCCACGTCGGCGCACCAGAAGTTGCCGTCGCGGGCGAGCGCCACACGCTCCGCCTCGAGAAGCCGCCGCTCGTTCCGGTACCATGTTACCTGCAGGTTGATTACGTAATTAAATTGCAAACAAGTTTCAATCACTTTCTGTCAAAATGTATTGAAAATCCGCCATGTTGTTTAGTTTCCAACTAAAATTGATAGCAGTGCCAATATATTTATAAATGAGCAAAGCATAATCAGTAGAGTTTATCATTTGAGTATTATATAGGTATTGGGTATCGCCGTTCGCCTCTTTTACTCATATTTAGAGTTCCGTAACTAAAAAGAAAAAGGAATCCTTATAGGATCACTTTGATGTCAGTCTGCTTGCCCATCCATCTGTCAGCAGTAAATTTGTCAGCCAATACCTATTATCTCAAGACCATGAGGAGATATCAAGTTCAGGCTAATATCAAACACACAGGTCTGCAATCTAACTTCTAAGTCAATCTAACTATACAGCCATAATATACAGTAAATATACCGCATATTTTTACAGTGGTAGTCTCGTGGGCAAAAACGCCCACCTTGAACGTAAGGGGTGCAAGTTCAAATCCCGGGCCCGCACCCCTGAGATAATTTTCATGTGCGAATATCATTTTTAACAATGAATACCACTTGCTGAACGGTGTAGGAAAACATCATGAGGAAACCTGCATGGCTACAGAAAGGCGTGTGAAGTTCACCAACCCGCACTGGGCCAGCGTGAAGGACTATGTCCCAAATCTCCCTCGTATTGAGGGGGAATGTGTCTGGTATAATGGCAATAGGCTCGCCCCCTTTTACATTGGCGAAGTATGGGGGCACTGCAGTGCACCTCTACCTAACCTTTCGAGGTATACAGGCGTGATGATGTATAAATTTTTTTTACACTCGCAAGGGAATCAAAACAGAGGATAGTTCCCGTTGACCTAAAATCATCAATTTTGGCAAGAAGCAATGTCTTCAAGGAAAACATCGTAAATGGCGAGTTACATCACAAAAAAAACGCGATTATAAATATATTTAATTTTGTGCGGAACCTCCTTGTCTATAATTATAGGCATATTCGTGGGGTCTTCGATGAACTTGGGGCCTGATAATTAATTATGAACTCCATGTATAGTCACAATAGAGATGGTATTATAAAGTCATTCTAAAGTGGTAATTCGCAAAGCGCAGTAATCGTAGCACAGATTTTCATATAACGTTTTGGTTTGAAACTATATTGTATAATATGTAGGTACTTATATACAGAATTCGTAACAGCTGCTTTGTGTAAAGTACATTCGCTCGGCAAAGAAAGTTAAACACGTTTCGCATATAGCAAGAATATGACACTAATAAATAAGACGCTAAGAATGCTGTTTCCGTGATCGTATAGGTACCTAGACCAAAGACAATCAGTTATCATTAAAATTTTATGACCTACCCCCATAGAGTAACTAAAGAACCCACATCGACTCCGCCCTGCGTATGGTTCTGCGGCATTTTTTTTTAGTCTGACATTCGCTATTAATCTGACATCAGTTATTTTTTATTAACGAAATAAGTGAAATGATGATATTTTAATGGAATAAGATGAGGAATGGCTCCACTTGCGTTTAGCGGGTATTTTAGCCAGTATCAAGTAATTAATAGCAAGAGCAAATTCAATAAATACACATTATAAATAACAATGGGTTATAAACCTGATAAAGATGACTCTATGGAGTATCTCGTGTAATCAATTGATTTATTGAGATAAAAATACTACGGTCAAGTGCATCATAAATATAATTTTCAAGGACCCTGCTTACCTAAATCGTATTCTTAAATCTACATCCGTCCGATGAAGAGAACACTTTAAATTAAAAACCTTTTATTTTTCGTTTCTATAAATTGCCGCGCTTCCGCCATCTTTGTTTATCCGGGAGCTGTCAAAATGCGCGCCGACGCGCCATGTCAGTCTGAATAACAGATTATAAATACCTACAACGGATGTGGCTGGCCGAAATAGAAGAATTATGTCATTGGTCCTCCGTTGTCAGACATTCCACCGGCTCTCAAGGTTGTTAGCTTGTTGTTAATGAATGTAGGGTAATGAAAGGCACATATTGCAAGTACTTCATTGTGAAGAATAGATTCTTCCCCTAAGTTTTTTTTTACATGTTGAATGAAACCCGGGTATTTCGCCAATGGCAAGTAGTTAATAGCATGGACGAAGTCAATAAATATACATTACAAATAAAAATTGTGATAAAGATGGCCGCCCTAAGTCCTGTTTTGAGAGTATATATAGTAGCCTAATTAACTTTGTATTGTATAATTGTTAACTACGAAAACACACACAAAAATGTAAATCCTTATTGGAAAATAGCTACCATGGAGTTTCTTGCCCATTCTTCTCCATAGGAAATGCTTTCCGAATGGGTGGTAGAGATACTATTACTATTATTTATTGACGATTCATAGGTGCCTGAATTGTTTAAATGAATTCTGATTCTGATTCTGTAAAGATAAGGATGCTATCCTGTTTCAATCCTTAGTATTCTTTTAAATAACTCCGCCACATATTGGCTCAAATGTTACACTCCTATGTGCCACGGCGACAACGACGACTTTATTTTTGGCCAATTAAAAAGAAAAAAGTTACCAAAAAAATTAAAGTTTACAAGTTGTACGTAAACAATACGGTTACAAGAACTACGTGCTTCTATTCTCGTTCAAACTATAAATTACTTTTTAATTGAAAGACTAAAAGGGGCAGCTCGGTCCGTTCACTCCGCTCAGCTGCTTGGCTATTTTAAGATTCAAAATGGCCCTAATATAAATAACTATAACGAAAAACAGACTTTCTTAAGCTTTTAGAAGATTATCATAACCTCTCAGCAATATTATAATATAATCAGTGATATAAGAAATCATAGATACCTACCTAAATGTGACAAAATAACGTCCGAATTTTTATTCCGAAATTTGGTCTTGTTGGTGTTATTTAACCATTAGCCGTATTTCTTCTTCTTTTTTTACTTAATGAATGAAATGATGATATCTAGTGGAATAAGATGAATGGCACCATCTGCGTTTAGCGGGTATTTTAGCCAGTGTCATGTAATTATTAGCAAGGACAAATTCAATAAATACACATTATAAATAATTATGGTTGATGACAGTAATAAAGATGGCGGATGAATCGACTAGTGTTTTTTTTTTGTGTTAATGGCCAACGACTAGATACACAAACTGACGTACGTAAGCGTCAAAGTCACACACAAAATTAGACGTGTGCAGCCGTCATATGTTAGGAAAAGATACTTCTTTGATATAATGTGACATTGTCTATAACAATACATATAAAACTAGATATACCATAGAGGCCATGTCATTAATATGACCCTTTTTCAGCGGTATTTAGGTATCTATACTTTTTAATATCACTGGTTAAAATTATGCTGCTATAAGACGGTATATAGTATGTTAGTACGATCCCTGCGGGGCGATTTTCGTGAGATCTACATCATCGCTATTCAAGATGCTATGTCGAAACAAAACGTCAAATCGAGCGTATTCTTTCGACATATCTCGAATAGAGATGATGTCGATTAAGCGAAAATTGGGGTCCCGTAGGCTCAGCATGACTGCATAGATAAAAGTTTCATCTCTTTCATCTGTCAGATTTGTCGAAAAATTTCGTCACACCGAGCTATGTCCAGTACAAAAAGCTCGAAGACACGTAATTTTTTCGACAAATCTGACAGTTGAAAGAGATAAAACTTATATCTACACGGTCATGCTAGGTTTACAGTGATAGATATTGCTTTGAATAGACATCTCGATTTAATGGAACCACAAATGGCGCCTATACCTAGCAAATGGCTAGCTTCTAATTGGCGGAACTTTCCCATACGAGAAATCTCGCCTATCGCAACTAATTGGTGAGTTCTATTCAAGCGTGAAATGGACCAATTAGGAGCCCTTACAGCCTAACAGTTAATGTTCTCATTAATAACTCAAAACTCTAAATTAAATACTACTACTACAGCGTTTTAACGTCCCACTGCTGGGCACGGGCCTTCCCTATATGCGAGGGGGATTCAAGCCATAGTCCACCACGCTGGCCCGGTGCGGGTTGGCAGACTTCACACATAAATCGAGAACTAGTCAAGTTCCCTCAGACGTACAGGTTTCCTAACGATGTTTTCCTTCACCGTTTCATAGCAAGTGACAATCTCGGATGAAAATGAGATTCGCACATAAATCCCAGAGGTGCGAGCCGGGGTTTGAACCTGCACACTTTGATTGCAAGGCGTGCGTTCGACCACTCGGCTACCGCTACTAAATTAAATAAACAAATAAATATCGCCAGGCAACACATACTCATCGTATATTCCCAAGCTAAGCAAAGCTTGTACTATGGGCACAGACTAGGGCTTAGGCCATTTCCAAAATTTGCTACGGACGGCCACCGAACCCGCAATTACCCGGGGCAGTGGGCCAAGCGGTCAACGCTCAGACAAATAGACCATGTCGTAGTCATTAGACAAAACCGACATGATAGACGAAACTTAGTATATCATCGCGCCTGTACCCCGCGCCTATACCCCTATAGGGTAGGCAATGGTACACTGCTGTGCACCCACTATTCTTCACGTATCTCTACCACCCATTAGGAATGCATTTCCTTTGGAGAAGAATGGGTAAGAAACTCCATGGTAACCTACCCTTTTCCAAAAAAGATTTTAATTTTCGTGTATTTTAATTAATTGGATGGTTATACAATACTAGCCGACACCTGGCGTGTGTTAGTACGCTAAAAAAAATACATTTTGTTTATTTATAGGTCTAAACCCGTCTTCGCATTATAGCCTTTCTAATGAAACATGTTAGGGGCACATCGGTTGAATAGTTTCAAAGTCTATAACAGACTGGAGATTTCTTTTTGTGTGTACTAATATTATAAATGTGAAAGTTTGTAAGGATGGATGGAAGTTTTCTCTCATGCAAAATGCAATAAATGAATGAAACTCTACCGTATTATTGTTTATACATCAGAATAACATATAGTCTATAATTTATAAAGATATTGAATAATCAGATATTGAGTATAGATGTTAGGATACTAACCTTACACTCGGAGTTGCTGAGTATCTCAACGAGGAAGCGTGTCCTGGTGCCAACCTTCACGGTGAGGTCCTGCAGCCGCCTCAGGAAGGTGGGAGGGTCGTCACCAGAGGGCGCCTCATCCGGCAACACCTCCAGGCGGACGCGAGCAGTATCGCTGCCGGCAGCATTGCTAGCCTAATAACATAAATCTTGCGTATACTCTCACAATCTGTGTCGTACTATCAATCTCAGGCTAACGTGAATAAAACCGAGCCAATTCAACAAAACTTTTGATTAAACGCCATTCCATAGTAATCGAGAATCAATCGATCGATTATGTGCCCGGTATGATGGCAATAGGCTCATCCCTTATTAAATTGGGAGTAAAGTACAACGCGTACTCCTTTGCACCTGCCTGATATATAAGTCAAGGTAATTAGCTCGTCTCAGTGTGTGCAGGGCGTGAAGGTATACTCACTTGCAGTGTGTAGACGCCGCTGTCTCCGGCCTGGGCGGCGGTTACGGTCAACCGGACGCCGTTTGCGTCGTCAGTCACAGTGAAGCGGTCATCCAGAGACGCTCCCGCACGACTCCTACACAGCAAACATACCATACCATACCATATCAGAAGTCCGAAATAATATTTAAGGAGCCGCTCCCTTACCACGGCGGCAATTTTTTTGACGTTTATCTCACATCCGCCATTGTAGTTGCCGGACGCTATAAAACGTATGTACTTTAATCATGGAAGTAGTATAGTAATAAGGAGCCCGCGCTGCGGTAAATTATCAGCCATATTAGAATTTGATTGTTCATATTGTTTGACACATACGTACTTACTTGATCTTAAGACTAAGATGGCGGATCTTATTTAAACCATTATTGACAACCTTAAAAAAAATCGCCACAGGGCATTACGAAGAGTGGGGCCTTTATGGGTACTCTATCTATATACTATCTCGGTGACTAATAAATACGCAGCTCGTTTATATTGTTTGACACCTTAGGTACTGACAAGATCAGATGTCAGATAAACTTAAAAAAAATTGCCGCAGTGCGGAGTCGGTGTTTATGCTCGGGGCCGCTGTTTTATGCTAAAGAGTATATGCTCTGTAAGATGTTTCAACGTGCAGGCGAGCGTACAGAAACACAATAGGGTAACAATGGTGTTATGTTACAGAAGCCAGTTGCTTGACCTGTTGAGTGTAATAATATTGTTGGTACTTAGTATATCATTTCGTAGAGAAAAAACATTAGGCTTCCCGCACACTGGGTTTGTCACTCGCGCTTCGTTTTTAGGGTTCCGTACCCTAAGGGGTGAGGGGTTAAGGGGTTTCTAAGGGGTTTCAAACTGATTGACCGTGTGAGAAACACTTTACTTCGCTCGATGACTCGCATTGCGGATGTAGGGGAAAAGTCTGCTCTGCTGAAGTGGGGATGACACCCGGTGGGCAAAACTATGCACCAACTGGATCCCAGATGATGGACACCGCCGCCGTGGTCGACCCAGGAAAAGGTGGTGCGATGACTTGGACCGTTATCTGGAGGGATGGACTGATCTGGCAGGAGATAGAGAAGCGTGGCGAAAAATGGGGGAGACCTTTGCCCAGCAGTGGGACAATATAGGTTAAAAAAAAATAAAAAAAAATAAAGGGGTAAAATCGGAACCCTATTACTAAGACTTCGCTGTCCGTCCGTCCGACCGTCTGTCACCAGGCTGTATCACATGAACCGTGATAGTTAGAGAGTTGAAATTTTCACAGATGATGTATTTCTGTGACCGCTATAACAACAAATACTAAAAAACAGAATAAAATAAATATTTAAGGGGGCTCCCATACAACAAACGTGATTTTTTTTGCTGTTTTTATAGATAATGGTACGGAACCCTTCGTGCGCGAGTCCGACTCGCACTTGGCCGGTTTTATTTTGCCATACCAAAACAAACTGTATTGACTCATAGAAAAGTTCATTCTTCAACAAAATGACACTGACAGCGCGAGTGAATTTTGACGCGTGAAGGCGTGGCTTCGACCACAGAAATTCAATCTTTATACATTTATTTATTTATATTAACATATTGTCACAGAGTCCGTTTTGGTATGGGAAAGACGCTCCAGGGTGCCGGGGGCCTTAGATTAGGTCAAACTGGGACAATACTCAGTACTCTTACCGCGTATGGTAGTATTATGTTGATACAAGGCGACCCAATGACTTAACCCCGCGCGGAATTTAGGATTCCTAATTAATATCCTAAAAACAATACCCAAAGTCACTTCCTGTAACATCAGTCAATAGCCGGTGAATGTCCAACCTTATATAATGGTAGGTATCCAGTATGATTTTACAGCGTGTTTCAAAAGTCCGAAATAATACTTGGACGTTTCCATCAGTACCGGGTATACAACTGAATGGTATAAAAATTTGATCGAAATTCGAACATATTTTTCCAACTTTTTTTCGTCGTTAATTTCTATAACTCGTAATATCTCGAGCCCTATGTAAAATTTGCATGTTCTGTTTTGTAAATATTAGTAGACCCCCCTCATACGTGTAGTTTACACTGTTGAAAAGGGTCTATAATTCAGAAACTATGATAGTTAAGTATAAATTGTATTCACTAAGCATCCACATATGAGCTAGCGTATATGTTCCCAAAGTATTATTTCGGACTTCTGATACATCCTGTACAACCAAAATATATATATTTCCATTAATTAATCCAGTCCATAGAAACTGCGGGGGCCAATTCTCGCATGAATGACATTATCTGTAATTCGAGATATGTCGAAACCAAACGCCAAATCGTATTTTTTCGTTTTGTTTTGACATAAATCGAATGAGAGATAATGTTGATCTTGCTAGAACTAGGCTCCTATCCTTTTGTTGGAGAGGTGCTATTGAATTCGACAAATTGAAGCTCAAACATTATCCTAATTGACAGGCCTATATGCGCTATGTAGATACGAGCGCATACGGGATATTCCCTTTGTTTCCCGAATCCATTCAAAGTTTTGACAATTGGTCCTGCAGCGAACCGTTATAACGACGACCCAGTTTGATTTTCACCTGTGCTGCATTTAACTAACACGTTGCTATGAGCCTACTTCCACATCGATGTGGAACTAAGATTTCGATGGAATACCTACTGTATATATTTGACACAGCGATGATAAAATGATGTAAAATGACACACCCCATAACTAACTACAGCCCTTTTAACGTCCCACTGCTGGGCACGGGCCTCCCCTCAATGCGAGGGGGATTCAGGCCATAGACCACCACGCTGGCCCGGGTTGGCAGACTTCACACATCTATCGAGAACTAGTCAAGTTCCCTCAGACGTGCAGGTTTCCTCACGATGTTTTCCTTCACCGTTTGATGGCAAGTGATAATCTCGGATGAAAATGAGATTCGCACATAAACCTAGAGGTGCGAGCCGGGGTTTGAACTTGCACACTTTGATTGCAAGGCGTGCGTTCGACCACCCGGCTACCACTGCTTTAATGCGTGCTAACCCCACAGGAGCTCTTTAATCCGAACCCCTTCTAATCCGAACCCCTTCTAATCCGAACCCCTTCTAATCCGAACACCTCTAAAAAACACTAATATTTAATGCATTTACGTGTAGATCTGTATTTATTAAATTTGTTATTATACATTTCATTTTGTAAATTAGTGCACATTATAAATAAAATGAATGAAATAATGAATTCTAGTGGAATGAGATTATTAATGGCACCACCTGCGATTACCGGATATTTGGGCCAGTGTCAAGAATTTAATAGCAAAAGCCAACTCAATAAATACACATTATAAATAACAATGGGTGATGAATGTGATAAAGATGACGGATGAATTCGAATCCATAGTCATTTGTACGTTTTTAATCTTGCAATCGAACGTTGTCTCTGATCCGTCAAAAGAATTGGATTGAACGTGTTGCGTAGAAGCTCTAAATAAAGATGACGGCGGCGTAGTGATGAATGGACCCGGCTGGCGTATCACGTTATTTATTTCTAGTTACCCGGCCGCGTTGGATGCTATTTCGATTTTAGCCAAACGGCCTACAAGTACAGAATATTGAAAAAAAAATCTTATTTGGTATGTTCTATTCACAATGGCTTAACATTGTTTTCGGCTGCACACTGCGGGTAGCGAGAACACAGAACTAAAATGTATACCAAATTTAAATTGTAAAAAAATTAAGAAGCTCCTTTCCAAATGCTGCTAACAAATAAAGTCTTACCAACACCTCTTAAAGCATTATTGTCTCCATAATGTTAATTTTTGACAGATTTTGTACAACGTTAACTGTCAAAGACTGTGAGTAATGAAACAGTCCCGCAAGACAGTTGGTGGTAAGGAGGCAAAATCGACAAAATATTCCGAAAATAAAAATAAATAATGGGCATAGGCACCAAACCGAACTAATGCTAACTGTATTGCCGTCCTTCTCACGAGCGTAAAGTATGAGCTAGACGGCAACACGTGAGATCTGTCAAAAAAAGTTACTTTCTTTCTTTCACAGAATCTACGTCGAATCTATGGAAGCTACCATCATCTGTCTTGCAGTTCTATTTTTAACTCAGTGTAAAATGTGGTAAAAAAAATACTAATGAAACAATAATACTTTACAAGGTGGTGATAAGGCGCCAGAAGACTTGATAACGGAAACGATGTGACATTACTTCAGTGCCCGAGAGCTTGGATCGAACGAGTGACCTTGTGCCCCCACGGTTGCAACATTTTAGCGGTCCGGCCTCCGACTGCCGCCAGAAATAGCTTTCGTTGCGAGACATCTCCGCCTAGCCAAAGCCATAGCCTAATTATTGTCTACTTGTAGTCCGATCGGAAGCAGTTTTTATTACAAGCTTTATATTAACTTGCAACGTATGTATGTCCGGGTGGAATCTTGCAACTGAATTTTAAATCAGTTATCTTTAACCGATTGAGCTGAAATTTGGTATACACGCTTACTTTGGATGACAATGCATGCTTAGCTATGTGACGTCATTCTAATTCCAATATGGCGGATAATCCAAGATGGCGGAAAAGTTATTTTTTCTGCACTACCACAGTATAAGTACCTATCAATTGAAAGGGCTTGCTGAGGAGAACACGAAAACTAAGGGCAATTAGATAAAAGCTTGTTTTTAAAAAGTTGCTTTTAGCATTAATTTATTATTACATCAATTAAAATAAGAACAGCCGTTACTGAGCTATGAGTGCCGTGTATAGTATTGCTCGAAGATACTTATCATATTTTTAAATTGGCACAGAGTTTTTTTTTTAATCCCATCTCTATTCATTAGCCAGTGTCAAAATAAAAAAAAAATAACTGACATTAAAAAGGAGTATCTCATACCAATATGGGTATTTTTTTAAATTATTATTTGAGTAAATGTTCATTCATAGCTCCGTCGTTTGTGTAAGTTTTTATTGTATTGTCAAAGCAATTCCTGTCATAATGTTATTTAATAATATTGATTCATCCGCCATCTTTAGTACTGTCATCATCCATTTTTATTTATAATGTGTATTTATTGAATTTGCCCTTGCTATTAATTACTTGACACTGACTGAAATACCCGCCAAACGCAGGTGGAGCCATTCCTCATCTTATTCCATTAAATTATCATCATTTCGTAAAAAAGAAAAACAGTTTTTTGACGTATAAAGCGGGTTTTAGACTACGCTATAATATATAGCACAACATATCGCGCACCATACAAAACCAATAATATATAGTACAGTAGGTACAGTGTGAACGTGGCCATAACAATGTATGGTGCGCGATATTGTTGTATATACGATATACTATTATATTATAGCGTAGTGTGAAACCCGCTTAATACCAGCGTAAAGTCCAGGCACCCGCGCGCTACCGATTTTTTTGCTAATACTAAAACAAACTGTATTAATTCATACAAGAAGCACATTTTTCAACGATGACGCGAGCAAATTTCAACCCTTGAACTCTTGGCTTTTAACCTAGTGGGTGATCTGTATCACATTTATCACCCATTTCTATGTATTATGTGTATTTATTGAGTGTCCTCTTGCTATTATAAAATCTCAGATTATTTGGATGATAAACCAGCTTGGGATTGTACAGCTCAGGTTCAAAACAAAAATCGAGATATTGCCCGTCATGTCAAAGTGTAGCGTGTGTTGCCTTACTAACTTATTATTATTTTATCTTTATTATTAAAAGCAGCTCTAAAGGCAACACACTGGAGCTATATGTACCTGTGTATTTGCAATAAGTTTTGGCGATTTAAAAAAATGATCAGCCCACTGAGTTTCTTGCCGGATCTTCTCAGTTGAGGTCGCGTTTCGATCCGGTGGTAGTATAGTAGTATATAAGAAAAAAAAATGTAAACTTGACAATTTGTAAGTGCCCCCATACAGAATAAATGATTTGACTTTGAGTATTAATTACTTGACACTGGCTGAAATACCCGCTAACCGCTGGTTAACACAATACATGAAATTACATCATTTCGTGAAAAAAGAAGATTATCACTAAGTTCTTCTTTGGATTTTACTTAATCTGTTCCTTGTTGATGTAAGAGCAGTGAACGTAAACACTAGTAACATGCGACTTCACTGTAATAACCTAATAATAGTATGACATCGCAGGATTTACCGTTTTATTTTCAGCGCATTCCTTTCCCACGAATCTCTCGGTTGACATATAAATTTGGATTTATTTGACAATAATGTTGTTTGAACGTAAATTACCGTCGTGATGGCGGAGTGCAGCGCGCGATGTGATATAACAACATACATACATCATCACGCCTGTATTCCCCGAAGGGGTAGGCAGAGTTGCACAGAAGTGCACCCACACTTCGCCGATGTATTTTAGTCCCAATGTATGGGAGCCTATTGCCATTATTCACTGAAATTTGAAACACACATTGAAATTTGGGGCATAGTGCACCATGCTAGCGCCCGCGCCGGCCCAGTGCGGGTTGTGAACTTCACACGCCTTTATAAAGACGTGCAGGTTTCCTCACGATGTTTTCCTTCACCGTTCAGCAAGTGTCAATCATTGTTGAAAATGACATTCGCACATGAAAGGTGCGGGCCCGGGATATGAACTTGCACCCCTTACGTTCAATGTTGACTTTCGTGTCCACGAGGCAACAATTGCTTCTGCTTATAACTAACACATATATCCATTGTACTTAATGTAATACTGTCGAGACTAATAACAAAATAACACCAAAATTGTATTTATCACCAAGTTTAATAAAATGAGTTTCGGTTTGAATAATTCGCGAAGGTATGAGATCGCCTATAAATAATAATAAATATATGAAAATTGCCAGACTCTTCGTATGATACCAAACTAAGAAAAGATTGTACTATGGGTACCATACAACGGACTTTGGGCCAACCCATTTACACTCAGACCAGGGTTTCGAAAAGGTTTGAATGGTTTATTAATTGATACTAAATCGAAATCGCATAAAAAAAATCGCATTTCTGTGGTAAAATCAGGCGGCAAAATTCGCGCTATCAATTAAATTTCCTTGAAGAATGACCTTTGTTTATGAATAAATACAGTTTGTTTTACTATGAGCAAAAAGATCAATGCTCGCTTCTTGATGTCTTTTAAAATATCGAAAGCACAAATAATGTCTGATTTTTAAGGTCATGCAATGAACCTATTTCGCTGTGCAACCGAAATAAACTTATTACCGTGATTTGTGGAAGGTAGGTTCGTGTATCGGGTAGGGGTGTCGTTATTAGGTGAACGAACCTACCTAAATAGATCCCATGAGTTACAATGAGTTTAAAGTGTAGGCAATTTAAGACGCTATGCTCAGAGAAACTATGGATGGAAAGTATGAAGATTGTTTGATGTGTTTCTATATAGTTGGTAATTGCAAAATGGGCCGTAGTATTTGAGTGGGGCTGAATACACTCTTTTTGAAAATGTACTCTGTACTAATAAACATTGAGATCGAATTTCATTTGTAAAGGCTACGCTATCACGCGTCACAATCGTTACTGTCATTTTAGACAGATTTTAATCTGTCAAACACTGGAAGTAATATTAAGCACTACGCAAGTTTCTTTTTAATGTGTATTTATTGAATTTGCCCTCGCTATTAATTACTTGACACTTGCTGAAATACCCGCTAAACGCAGGTGGAGCTATTCCTCATCTTATTCCATTAAATATCATCATTTCATTCATTTCTTAAAAGAAGAAGAAATAATACTATAAGCATTGCTGCAAGACAGTGTAGGTAAGAGAAGGCAGCTCGCGACGTCAATGACATGTCATTGAAATATGTGCTTCTTCCATGAGTTAACACGGTTCATTTTGGTGTTAGCATAATGTTTTCGCGCGAGTGTTGACGCGGCTATGTGCTGTCATTCTTAAATGAGAACAGAGTAATAAAATGATAGACGTGTATGCTCGCAGCGGCTATTTTACGATCAGAGCTCGTCGCGAACTAAATACCCGCTAGATTACAAAACATTTGAACAGCTGGCCAGGGTGCCACAGTTTTTAACGTAGCATTTTTAGTTCAAGTACATTTAGCGTCAGGCTCCAATCACACGGCCTACCGCACACTTGGGCGTCAACGGTTGCACGTAAAATATCTTACCAATACCAAAACGAACTGTATTGATTCACAGATAATGTTCATTTTTCAACAAAATTATTTTTGACATTACCAAAGTTAGTGAAATTTAACGCGTGGGGACGTGGACTGGCTCTTAAAAATGGAAATATTATAATGGAGATGGCATTTCGAGCCTTCACTGCGGTATTTTTTTCTGGTTTATCTGACTCCGCCATTTTTGTTTTCCCATATAGTTGCCGTATACTACAGGTACGTGAGATAACCAAAAACCAGCCAAGTGCGAGTCGGACTCGCGCACGAAGGGAGCCCCCTTAAATATTTATTTTATTCTGTTTTTTAGTTTGTTGTTATAGAGCCAACAGAAATACATAATCTGTAAAAATTTCAACTATCTAACTATCACGGTTCATGAGATACAGCCTAGTGGCAGACGGGTAGACGGACGGGCAGCAGTCTTAGTAATAGGGTACCCGTTTTACCCTTTGGGTACTGAAAAATGGCGGAAAAATCGCCGTAGAGCTATATGAAGAATGGGGTCGTTATGGGTAGTCTAGATACTCTATGATTAGGTAGCACTGAGTTAATGGCAAACATTTTGACCCGCCGCCGCTTTAAACGCCCATAATTCATTTAGGCACATGATATACATGACATCATCACGTCTTTATTCCCCGAAGGGGTAGGCAGAGGTGCACTGTAGTGCGCCCACACTTCGCCGATGTATTTTGGTCCCAATGTAATAGGGGGCGGGCCTATTGCCATTATACCGGGCACATTCCCCCTCAGAACGAGTGACATTTGGGCCATAGTCCACCACGCTAGCCCAGTGCGGGTTGGTGAACTTCACACGCCTTTCTATAGACGTGCAGGTTTCCTCACGATGATATTATTTAATGAACAGAACAGATTAACAGAATGTTGTATCAACAGTTTTGTAACGTTTCTATAGAATGCAGACACAGACAGAAGGCTTGTTTTCATTATAAACATCAGCTTATACGAGGAAATCTTCCGCGTTTGGTGAAATTCCGGGATATATGTCGAAATAACAATTTCGAACAATGGCTATGAAGGCGCCCGGCTCCCCTTTGAGCGCACTTTACAATGTATTCTAAGAACAGTTGAATAATACCGAGTTTCATACGTACAAGAAAGTATTACACACCGTATTCCTGAGGATGTGTATTTAAATACTGCTTCTATAGCTTTTACTAAACATATATTAGTATCGACAGTAATACTTTTAAAGTTATTTGTAATTTTATTTATTAAACTAGCTGTGCCCGCGACTTCGCCCGCGTGGACTTAAGGGAGATTACCCGGAAATATGGGTATTATGTTTTTCCCGCGGAACCCTAATGCTTTTTCTAAAATTAAAGTAGCCTAAGTTACGCCTTGAACGTCAGCTATCTGTCAGTGAAAGTCCGATTGAAATCGGTTCAGCCGTTTAGAAGTTTACCTCAAACAAACAGACAGACAGACAGACAGACAAACAAAAAATTTTAAAATTGCATTTTCGTTATAGGCATTGTATATACTTTCATACGCATTTGGTAAAAAGTGTTACTTTGATATTACAAACAGACACTCCAATTTTATTTATTTGTATAGATTTATTTGCGTTGTACAGTGAAAAGGATCTTTATTCGGGATACTTTGCCGCCCAAACTACAAAGTTTGAATGAATGTAGCGTTTGACTTTACAGTAAAATTTCCCATCGGTTTTTGCGATGTTGCTAACTCCAGGAGCCCGATTTTCGTTTAAGAGAAATTGTCGAAACGAAACGTCGAATTGGTCGCATTTTTTTCTTTTGTTTCGACATATTTCTAATAGAGATTGATGTCTAACAAAAGAAAATCGGGCCCCTGGACAGAACTCCAACTCCTGATACAAAGTACATATTGCTAAATAGTTGATTTACGTCAAGGCATACAATTTGTATCAAAACAAAAATAAAATTTCATAAAGTGTCCATAGTGAATGTAGAATGCTCATTTGTGAAAAGTTTAGGACAAAAGCCACGAGTCTTACAGGCTATACTCCATGGCGTGTTTCGTGACATTTTGTTGAAAAATGTGCCTTTCCCGTGATTTATTTAATTTCGTTTTAATATTGGCAAAAATTGAAAATATGAACATTGCAGAAGTTATAACCTGTACCGTATCCCTTGCTTCTAAGGCGAGCCTACTACCATCAAGGCAACATAGAACGATATCCCGTTCTTTGTCTAGCAATATGAATTACGTACACACGCGTTTCCTGAAACCACATGAAGCAATATACGCTGGACGAGTTTCATAACATCCGTTTCCCTAAGCCGGTATTATAACCTAGTTTCATTTAGAACAATTTGGGGCATTTTGACTGTGCTTACGAATTTTCATTTTGTTATATAATGATTAGATCAAAAGGTATAGAAACTTTAATCTATACTAATATTGTTTAGTTTAGAATTTGACTCGTAGGTAGATATGTCAAATCTGTCTCGAAAATTATTATTTACCTACCCCCGAGTACCCTGATATTTAGTTGCTCTGTCCCTTTCCCCCTTGACTTGTGCCTTGACTGACCGTCGTGCGGATCGGACGCCTCTCGTGTGTGCTCCTGAGCCTGGTCTGCGGATATTTCCTATAAACGTGTGTGATTGAGTGTGTGTGTAATACCTAAGAGACCCTGGAAGCCCTCGCCCATCAGTGTTAGTGCCAGCCAGCCTGACGATCCAGCCACCGCCGAAGGACGGCGCCTACGTCAACTCACAGGTACCGTACCCGCGTGACACTGACCTGACCCTTGCCCTTTGATTAGTAGCCTAATTACGGATTTCCCCTTTTTAATTAAACTCCCAACTAGGGCCCAGTACATTTCGCGTACATTTTTGGTAGCAGAGCGTGGTTACAAAGTCCATGGGTGACATTGGTTCGACTTTGACATTCTAGAACATTCCCGTGAATTATCCATTTAGTTCATACCTGTACATACTGTTACGTTTAGATTACGTTGCCTAGTGTTTTTTCCTATAAATTTATTGCTTTTCCCCATATATTTGGCGTAAATAACTAGTTGTGGAACAAATAATTTGTTCGCCCGTTGACCTACATCGTAATAGATAGTTACTACGGCCGATCTTATCGCCCATCTGTCGCCGCTCGCTGCACGCGGATGACCCGTGCATTCCTTTGTTTACGTTATCGTAATAACTTGCTAATTCGCCTATACTCGGACCGGTTTTTATAAACGAATACGATTTGTTGTGCGGCCTATTGTTATTATTTTGTATTATATTGTACGTCGTGTTCCTTATTACCTATCGATAACCCAATTGAGTTACTTTTGTTTTGTTTTTATATTGACTAGTACCTACCTGTTGTTTACCATGGCGGATAGCGATAACGACACCATTAAACATGCCTTATATACGGACACGGCCGAGTACCGTGACGCGATCGGATCCCTAAAATTTATAAGCGATTGGATTGATGATACGCATCAGGAGTTAGATTCCCTATCCCTCGCCAAATCACGAGTTCGCCTTGCGGAGGTTCGTACCTACCAAGAGAAGTTCTACCTGGCCTGTTCAAAACTACTTGGCGGTCTAGAACCCACTATATATACCCAAGAGTACGACTACGTCAAGGAACAAATGCGCACCACCCGGGCCAAACTCGACGACTTAAAGGTGCGTTGTGAGGAACTCCAGATACCTAATCAGGGCCTCGCGCAAGACCCCGCTGTCCTTACTACCCCTGTTCGATTTTCCACTCCCCCCTTTCGCCCTCTCCTTGACCAAACACTCACTAAACTCCCTGACCTACCTATACCTTATTTCGATGGACGTCCCGACTCCTGGATAAGTTTCATGGATCAGTTCGACAGTGTTGTTGATTCCCAACGTGACCTTACCCCTACCCTTAAGCTGCATTACCTAGTCGGTGCCCTCGCAGAGGAACCCCGCCGACTAATCCAACATCTTAAAATTGAAGGCGGTAATTACAGTACAGCCCGCGACCTACTTAAGCGGAGGTACCATAACATGCGTGTTCTATCGGATACGCATATCGCGCACATCCTGTCCCTCCCCGTGATTTCCCCTAAATTAGCTGGACTGCGCATTTCCTTTTTAAACCCCCTTCTCACTTCTTATCGTTGCTTAGAACGACTAGATTTACCTGTTGCCCATTGGTCGTACCTATTAGTACACATATGCCTCGTTAAATTACCATCCGAGTTAAAGTCGCGTTTTGAGCGACGGTGCGGTGATAGCCCTAAGAAACTACCGACATTCGATCAGCTGATTGCCTTCCTAGAGGACGAATGTCGTCATTACGATAATGTCGGAAGTGCATTTGTTGTTGATTCCTATGCCTCCGAGAATATAATTATGCGGTCTACCAATAGTAAACCTAAGTCGCGTTCCCCGTCCCCCGCGCCCAGAGTATACGTCACCGAGGCGCCCCCTGCGAGACCCAAGTGTTTTTATTGTAACGATATTTATCATTATGTCCGTGAGTGCCCCGATTTCCTGCGTCTGTCCCCAAAGGATCGATCCCTATTTGTGAGAGATACCAAGTTGTGCTACCGCTGCCTTGATCGACACTCGATTGCATCGTGTAAGCGTGAATATCGCTGCGCCTATTGTCGCCGTACCTCCCATCATACACTGTTATGTTTTAATGCTCCTGGCCGCTCCTCGCCGCAGCAGCGTGAACATACCGTCACATTCGATGACGCACGTAACTGCGCGCGCTCCTCACCGTCTCGCACGGGCGGGCAAGCGACCCCGCGTTATAATAATAATAAATTACGGTCCCCACCGCCGCACGCGTCCCGCGCCCGCTATGATCATAGTAGCACGTCTCCCGCGCATTATCAAGATCGTAGTCCCTCCCCCGCGCCCCGTGAATATTATTCTAATAATCGCTCCCGTGCTGCTCCTACCCGTGGTGGTCAACACCATCGCGCCTCTAGGACCCCCAGTCCTAACCAGTAGCTAGATTGTACCCGCTCCCTCCCCCCTCGTTCTGTGAATATCCCCCCTAGTTCCCTAGTGCTCCTACCTACCGCGGTTATACATGTGAAGACATCCTTTGGATATTTTATCGAAGCCCGTGCTTTAATTGACACCGGATCCCAAGGCTGTATCCTTACCACTGATTTAGTGGCCACGCGAATGAATTCCCCCATGTACCCCTCCCCCGCGCCTGTGCTCGGCATAGGTAACGTCGAAACTGTTAGCTCCCGCGGAGCCCTAACCTTTAGCTTTAAACCCGTAAATTATAATTACCCCGAACTTACTGCGACTGCGATAGTAGTTGACGTCATCGCTGGTACTCACCCTGAATTAAAATTACCCGACCGCGTGGTGTCACTTACCCCTAATTTACCCCTAGCCGACCCATTTTATTACAAACCCGGGCGTATAGATGTTCTCCTTGGTGCGGATGTTATAGGCTCTCTCCTAAAACCGGAATTATGCGTTTTACCTAACGGTCTGTCGGCCTTGTCAACAATATTCGGCCACATTATTTTCGGTCCTGTTCCCGGTCGGTTTCCCGAGCTTTTACCCCCGATGACCGGAGTATCCCTCTCCCAAATAGTTGAAAAATTCTGGAAGGTCGAAGAAGCTCCCCAACCTCCCCACTCGAACCCGTTAGACCAAGAGTGCGAAGAATTCTTTAACGCGACTACTACCCGCGGTTGTGACGGCAAGTATACGGTCAGGCTCCCCTTCCTTAATAATCGTCCCCCCCTAGGTGATTCGAGATCTACAGCCCTTCGATGTTTTTATAATATGGAGAAGCGTTTCCTTAACAAACCCGAGTTTCGCGAAAAATATGTAGCCTTTATGAGAGAGTACCTAGACCTAAATCATATGTCCCTGTCCTCCGTTAATCCCGAGTCTGAGCATTACTTTATCCCCCACCATGGTGTATTTAAAACTGGCAGTGATAAAATTCGTGTAGTGTTTAATGGCAGTAGCCCCACCTCCTCAGGTGTGTCCCTCAACCAGTGCTTACATTCCGGCCCCAAATTACAGCGTGACATAACCCACATCCTACTAAACTTTCGTCGGCATGAGATCGTATTCGTGACCGATATACGAATGATGTTCCGTATGAGCTGGGTTCACCCTGATGACCGAAAGTACCAATTAGTGTTGTGGCGCGAGCATCCTTCCCAACCTGTCCTAGCCTATGAGTTAAATACCACTACCTACGGCCTTCGTTCTAGTCCCTATATCGCGATTCGTACCCTCCTTGAGTTAGCTACCCAAGAGAGTGCCACCTTTCCCCGCGCTGCCTCAGTACTTCAGACCGACGTATTTGTAGATGATTGCCTTACTGGAGCAGACACCCTCGAGTCTGCTCGCCTCCTAAAATCCGAGCTTGAAGGTATTATGGCCTCGGGTGGCTATGAACTCCGAAAATGGATTAGTAACAAGCCTGAGCTCCTCGACGACCTTCCCCCGGACCACCTTCAGCTGCCCTACCTCTTTCAAGATTCCACCAACCCACAAACTATATCAGTCTTAGGTATACAGTATTGCCCGACTGGTGATTCTTTTACCTATAATTTTACCTTTAAGCCTCCCGTGAATATCACCAAGCGTCAAGTCCTGTCCCTAATCGCTCGTATGTATGACCCCTGTGGATGGATAGCCCCCGTCGTATTTAAGGCCAAATCATTTATTCAGCGCCTTTGGCTTTCTGGCCTCACCTGGGACCAACCCTTAGACAGTAGCCTTGCGGCTGAATGGGAATCCTTTACCCAAGACCTTAGTCGTATTTGCGAGGTATCTATACCTCGCCATATTATCCCCAGCGGTTTTACCTCCCTTTCCTTACACGGTTTTTGTGACGCTTCCGAGGCAGGTTATGCCGCGGCCGTGTACCTACGTGCCGAACTCCCCTCCGATACCTGCTCTGTCCATCTCGTTATGGCCAAAACCAAAGTTGCCCCCGTTCGGACCCGTTTGACAATCCCTAAACTGGAATTGTTAGGAGCTACCCTCCTTTCTAAATTACTCCATCACGTCGCCTTCTGCCTTCAGAAGTCGCTTGTGCTGGAATCCATCTATAGTTGGACAGATAGCAGAATTGTACTTTCTTGGATAAATACCCCAACGCATCACCTTCAAACATTTGAGGCCAATCGAGTGTCCCAAATCAATAATTCAGAAACCGTAACCCAATGGAGACATGTTCCTGGCCACATTAATCCTAGCGATTGCGCATCCCGCGGCCTTACTATGTCGCGATTAATAAACCATCCCCTCTGGTTATCCCCTAATTGGTTGAAGCAACCCCCTGCCAGTTGGCCTCCCAATTTAAATAATCCCTCCCCCCTTCCGGACCTACCCGGCCTTCGGTGTTTCCTAACGACCCCTTCCTTACCCCCTATTGATATATCCTTTCTTGTTGAGCGGTATAGTACATTTAATAAATTAATAAATGTGACTGCCTACCTACTGCGCTTTTCCCATAATACGCGGAACCCTAGTTCTCCTAGAACCTCTCCCTTTATAACTCCCGACGAGCGGCGTAAATCCCTCCTACTATTAGTAAAGCTTATACAATCCCAATCCTTTCCCGACGAGTTAGATCGCCTTCATCGCGGCGTGCCTATTACTAACCCACTTAGGCGGCTTAGCCTATTCCTTGATGGCTCAGGCCTTATTAGAGTCGGTGGTCGTTTACGACACTCTAACCTATCCTTTGATGCCCGACATCCCCTTCTCCTACCTAAAAGCGGACCCTTTGTGTACCTCCTAATATCCCACTATCATCGTGAAAATACCCATGCCGGTGTGAACACCCTCCTCGCACTGTTGAACCGTGAGTTTTGGATATTGTCCGCTCGTAGAGCTATCCAATATGTGATTTTTAAATGTCTCCCGTGTTACCGGCTTAAAGCAGCTGTTTCCCAGCCTCCTATGGGTGACCTACCTAAAGATCGTGTTACCGCTGCCCGTCCCTTTGACGGTGTTGGCACCGATTTCGCCGGCCCTTTCTTTACTAAAGCCCAAGCCTTCCGTAACCGAAAGTTAGTGAAAAGTTACCTATGTGTGTTCGTTTGCCTCTCCACTAAAGCCGTTCACCTTGAAGTGGTGTCTGACCTAACTACTGAGGCGTTCATCGCTACCTTTACCCGTTTCGTTTCCCGTCGTGGTTTACCTAGCCTTATACGTTCCGATTGCGGTCGAAATTATATCGGCGCGAATAATTACCTAAAAGAGTTAGAGACTTTCCTTAAACAAAATTCACCCGTAATTGGTAGTGAGTTGTCGAATCGTAATATTAATTGGGTTTTTGATCCCCCCGTGTGTCCCCATTGGGGCGGTCTGTTTGAAGCGGCAGTTAAATCCGCGAAGTCCCACCTTAAGCGTGTCGTTGGAGAAACCCCCCTTACCTATGAGGAATTAACGACAGTGTTTACCAAAATTGAGGCAGTCCTCAATTCGCGTCCTCTGTGCCCTATCTCCCCTGACCCAAACGACCTTGAGATTCTGACTCCCGGCCATTTCTTGATAGGCCAACCCCTTACTTCCCTCCCAGAGTATCCCTACAAGGATGTTCAGATGAATCGTCTCTCCCGTTTTCAAATGCTTCAACAACTTACCCAACATGTTTGGTCGCGTTGGCACTTAGAGTACCTAAACACCCTACAAACGCGACAGAAGTGGACGTCGCCTATGAACCCTCCTAGTGTAGGCGAATTAGTGCTCCTCAAAGAGGATAACCTGCCCCCCTTGCAATGGCGTCGTGGACGCATTGTTCGTTTATACCCAGGCCAAGATAGTGTTGTCCGCGTAGTAGATGTTCATACCCCTACGGGCACCCTTAAGCGGTCCCTAACCAAACTAGTGCGTCTCCCTATAGATTAACCCCTCCCCATACGTAAACATTAGGTCATGTTTAGGACGGGCAATATGTTTAGTTTAGAATTTGACTCGTAGGTAGATATGTCAAATCTGTCTCGAAAATTATTATTTACCTACCCCCGAGTACCCTGATATTTAGTTGCTCTGTCCCTTTCCCCCTTGACTTGTGCCTTGACTGACCGTCGTGCGGATCGGACGCCTCTCGTGTGTGCTCCTGAGCCTGGTCTGCGGATATTTCCTATAAACGTGTGTGATTGAGTGTGTGTGTAATACCTAAGAGACCCTGGAAGCCCTCGCCCATCAGTGTTAGTGCCAGCCAGCCTGACGATCCAGCCACCGCCGAAGGACGGCGCCTACGTCAACTCACAGGTACCGTACCCGCGTGACACTGACCTGACCCTTGCCCTTTGATTAGTAGCCTAATTACGGATTTCCCCTTTTTAATTAAACTCCCAACTAGGGCCCAGTACATTTCGCGTACAAATATTATAAGGAGGAAAGATTTGTATTTTTGTTTGTAACGAATTAACTTAAAAATACTGGACGGATTTCATAAATTATTTTACCGTTAGAAAACTATATTATCACTGAGTAACATAGGCTATATTAGAAACCCGTGCGAAGCCGGAACGGGCCGCTAGTGAAGCATACAGACGTCCAAAAAAAAACAAAAGGAATGATGATGTCCCATATATCGGTACCAAAATTGGACTGTCGTTTACATCTGCTTATAACTTTGGACTTTATAAGCGTGATGGTAGATTACATCCCCGTATCTGTTGCAGCAAGTGTACTGCGCTTGCGCTACAGTCGCTAGATCGCCTGTGGGGTTAGCACGCATGTCAAGAAAAGATCTTTGTCACGCTCTCTTTCTAATTTCATACGAGAGAAAGAGACAACATCAAGATATTCCGTGTCACAGGTGAAGTCTTGGCGCACATGCTACAACTACTGGAGAACCACCAATGAGGGTGCCATCAAACGCGGAGGATTGGTGCAATCATTGCTCTGTTGGCGTATTTCTTGGGCCCACTACACAGCACCCCCTTGTAGCTTCAGTTGAAATTGCTAGTTACGATAGGTGTTATAATAAAGCCTCTGGGGCCACTGGGGCCATTGACACTCGCGCGTTAAAATATTTGCAATACATAAAGATTTAATTATGCGTGAACATAGAATTTTCAAGCAAAAACACGTCCCACATGTCGAAATTCGTTCGCACTGACAGTGTCATCTAGTTGCAAGAAATTTGACGCTCAAGGTTCGACGCCCCTGTGCGCAAGAGGCTTATAATGTGAGTAATTTCGATGATTCCAACATTAATCTGGTAGGTAAGGAAAAAATATACGAGCATCACAACTTGTAAGTGCCCCCGTAGGCCTATGTACAATAAATAACTTAAACTTCGATTGAAATGTTCTCGTATTGTAGGTACAGTAGTACAATATTGACTATTTAAAGATTAAATGGAGATTTATTTGCAAAATTTTAATATTTATTGAAGCAGGGTACAGGGCACACAGTTATTTAAAAGAATATCTCCCATCTCATTGCATTAGACTGCCGTGAAAGGGACGATAGCTGAATCAATAGAAGCGACTATTTTCGCGAGATTAATATCAGTCATTTTCTGAAGGCTGGGACTCCGAAAACTTTAATTTTCTAGTAATAGACAAAGGCCACGATGTTCGGTGTCATTGTCAACGTGTGACGGCGCCGATTCTCGTGTATAGTCCCTGAGATGACACGCAATAAACCGTTTTAATACATACATGTAGTTCGAGATGATTTATTCAATAATCTGGCGGAAATCTTGTGAATAGCTATTAAAATCTGTTTCATATATCCAGTACACGGTATATAGGTTCTTGGGTTAGACAACATTCTTATTCTTCGCTATTGGTCATAAGCACCAAACTAAATTTCCTTCCTATGAGCGTAATGTTAAAGTAAGACAATAATATCATATTTGCATATTTCGTTCTATCATACATAGAATACTATTACTACTATAGCCCTTTCAACGTCCCACTGCTGGGCACGAAGCTAGAAGCGGCCTCTTTTTCTTGACAAATCTGACAGTTGAACGAGATATGACCGTGTAGACATACGTTTTAAGCTAAACCTACAGCAGTATTAAAAACACGGATTATAAATACAGGAACATTGTGCAGATATTAAGATTTAAGATGCAATGCGGCTCTAGTTCTTTCGGAGCGCGTAACTAATGAGCACTGCTTATTATCATCGTAGACGTTTTAACCTTGCGTTCACAGCCGCGTCTAAACGCACGCGAACAATCATTTGCCAATATTAAAACGAACTGTATTAAGTCACATTAAAGCTCATTCTGAAACGAATGTCATCAAACCCGCGCGCAAGTTCTGACGTGTGGACGTGTGCCACAGCAATGCAATATTTACGTACTTATAATCCATACTAATATTATAATGAGGAAAGATTCGTATTTTTGTTTTTTTGTATGTAACGAAATAACTTCAAAACTACTGGACCGATTTCAAAAATTCTTTTACCTTTAGAAAGCTACATTATCACTGAGTAACATAGGCTATATTATAAACCCGTGCAAAGCCGGGACGGACCGCTTGTGGTATGATATAGATATAGGTAGTTTTCAGAGAAGTTCCAAGTTAATTCGCTTGCACGAGTGGGCGCAGGGAGCTAAGGCCAGGGCCCAGAGTCTCGCATGATTGACATCACCTCTAATTAGACATATATCGAAACAAAACGTCAAATTGGTCGTGGTCATTCGTTTCGTATCAACATAATGTCAAATTAGAGATGTCGAGTTCGCGAGAATTGCCCCCCCGGTTACTACCAGCAATATCGATATGACAACATCATGATTCGAAGCAATAAATATTTCGATTTGAATAGTAACCCCGAATGAACAGTTTTCACTCGTATTTTTCGAACATGGACTATGAACATAAGTCCATTGGGGCAATTCTCGCATGACATTATCTCTAATTCGAGATTTGTCGGAACAAAACATCAAATTGGTAATATTTTTTAGTGTTTTTTTTCGACATGCATAGATATGGCAGAGCAATTCTCGCACAATCGACATCATCTCTAATTCGCAACACAATATGTCGAAGCAAAACAAAAAAATTAACTTCGATTTTTGACAGATTTTGAACTGATTTAAATGTCGGAAACAGAAAGTAGGTAATTAGAAAAACATTGCTGCAAGACAGGAACAGGTTTTGGGAATAACTCAGTGCTGTGAGCACATCAGTGGTATTACACTTGACTGAATTTAGTCACCTGAATTCAGTAGTTCCTGTATTAAGTGAAGTGTAATCGCATTTAGAAGTAGCAGTGGTAGCCGAGTGGTCGAACGCACGCCTTGCAAATCAAAGTGTGCAGGTTAAAACCCTGGCTCGCACATCTGGGATTTATGTGCGAATCTCATTTTCATCCGAGATTATCACTTGCTATGAAACGGTGAAGGAAAACATCGTGAGGAAACCTGCACGTCTGAGGGAACTGGTCTATTTCTTGATAGATGTGTGAAGTTCATCCAACCGCACTGGGCCAGCGTGGTGGACTATGGCCTGAATCCCCCTCGCATTGAGGGGAGGCCCGTGCCCAGCAGTGAGACGTTAAAAGGGTTGTAGTAGTAGTAGTAGGTAGTAATCGCATTTAGCAAGCTAGGATCCTAAATTCAGATTCAGGATGGTTTTTGACTGACTGAATGATTTAGAAGCCTAATTAGAAACGCATTTAGGAACGTGTAATCGCATTTAGTCACCGATTTAAGTCGCCCGTCGTGCGTGGAGGACGTAAGATTTGTGCACGACACGATTGGTGTTTCCGAATTTTTGCCGATTAAAAAAAAAAAGCGCTAAAACTGGTAACTGGTTCAGTAACTGAATTCAGGACAGTGTGATCAGAAGCTTCTAATTCTAAAATTCCTTCGGAAATAAGCGACTACATTCAGCGAAGTGTAATAACCACTATCGGCCTACCATCGACACACAAGAACAAGCCGGCGGCGGCGTCATGCATACAATAAAAATGCTCCTAAATTGTCATTCTGGCTAAAATTGATAAATTCCATACCCAGTGTACCCATATTGACCCCTCTCTTCGTATAGCTCTGCGGCGATTTTTCCGCCATTGTTGTTATCTCATGTAACTGTAGTATACGGCGACTATATGAGAAAACAACAATGGCTGAGTCGGATTAGCCAGAAAAAAATAACACAGCGCGGGCTCGAAATGCCATCTCCGTTATAATATCCTCATGATGCTTTTTAATTGATCTTATAGCGTTAATCACAATTCAGAGTAGGCACACATATTTCTTTCACATGCCCACATCAATTAATGACAAACGAACTCCCAAAAGACCTTGTGTAAGATGAAGAATTCATTGAAAAATATCATCGGCCTACATCCACAACCCACGAGGTCACAACGACGATATAAAAAACTATGACTTATTATTTAAACTTTATATACAATGTCTGATAGCATTGTCAAAAATAAACCCTTTGAACTTGGGAATCAGGGAAGATAAATCATTATCATTACGCCTGCATTCCCCGAAGGGGTAGAAAGCTGTGCACTGGGGAATTAACTATGTAGAGGGCCAGGGCCTCTACATCTACTCTACTAACATTATGATTAACACTGGCTTTATTTTATAGTGCGTATTTTTTTTTATCAATGATACCTAGAATATGACTAGTATAGACATTAGACATTGTCACCTTGAAACCATTAGACAAGACATTCTTGCTCTAACATTGGTAAAAGATTTGGTATTTGTACCTTGACAAATAAATTTTTACTCAAACTACAACGTTCTTGTTTTTAGACTTGGGTCCCAGCTAGGCAAACTAAAGCCGAAACCCCTAAAAAAAACTAATAAAAAAAACAAATATTTCCTAACATCGTAAATAAAAGTTCTTTAACAAAAAAAAACTTGGCAGCACACGACAAATCGAACAAATAAAAATACGTTACCCCTCGATCCGAGACATGCTTTCCCAACCTCAATTACATAACAACAAATAAGAAAAAACTAAACTACCTCAAAATCACTAGCACTACACTGGGTGAACAACACTAGCACTACGTACGGCCTAAAGGTCCTTAGAACCCACGGAACGTTGAACACCTCCTGAACGAAAACGATTGCCAGCAAGAAATACCTGCTGTATATCGATGAGCTAGATCGTAAAGGCCTGCTGGCGTCGCCCTTGCAACAGTTGCTGCCCATTGCGCGGGCGCATCGTTCGAGAGTACCTGCGCGGGCGGTTTGGCGCGGACTGTGGACGAGTATTTTCGTAGGCCCGACTCTAGTGCCGCGGGCTTGTTTACGCGCTGCCAAACAGCTAGTACGCACTGGCGGAAATCGACGCGTTGGAAATGACGCCTTCCCTCACTCTTTGCAAGTCGCAAGTCGCTAACCATTTCCCCATTGCTGAGACCCAATTCTCCAAATCGACATCTTCTATTCAGCTTAACAAAGATATGGTGAATAGATGATGTCGATTTCAAGGATGCATTAATTGGCTATAGTCAATAAGTATACAATTGTTACTTTCGAAATATGCAATATTATTTTAGTTTTAAAGACCAACAATGTGTGTTATTCAAATAATATCGTTATAATAATTAAGTTGTGGTAAAATTGGATTACATCATTGAAAAGAGCATCAAAAATAAACTAAGATGGATATAACGGAGATGGCATTTCGAGCCCGCGCTGCGGATTTTTTTTCTAGTTTATCTGACCCCGCCATCTTTGTTTTCCCATATAGTTGCCGTATACTACAGGTACATGAGATAACAAAAATGGCGGAACAGTCGCCACAGAGCTATACGAAAAGTGGAGTAGTTATGGGTACTCTAGATACTCTATGGTATGAACACTATCTCGATACAATACGTCAAATCGTTCGTATGTGTCGTTCTATTTCGACATAATGTCGAATTAGAGATGATGTTGATTTTACGAGAATTGCCTCGCTGGCCATATCGAGCAATGTAATTGTTTAAAATGATAACAACAACTGAGAAAATTTTACTGTATATCACGATGAAATAAAATTCTTTTCTGAATGATATTGGCGTATACTATGCGTCAATTTGAAACAACCATTAAACCATCGAGATATGGTTAAGCTTACATAACTAGCTGACCAGGCGAACTTCGAACCGCCTTAGAATGAGTGACATATGAAAGCAGCGCCACCTACCGGGTCCAATTGTGAATCTAAATCATCCAGGGTGCCACCCAAACGCATACGAAAAAATCATTCAAATCTGTCCAGCCGTTTAGGAGGAGTTAGCTTGCTACGAAAAGTGGCATTGATTTATATATATATATATCGATTTAGAGAAATTTACACTCACCTCTCTACTTAAAAAGAGATACTAGGTACCTCATCTTCAAATGAAATACAGAGTTATCCATGACTACACTAGGAAACGCTTGAGCATAAACAGTGGAATAATGCAGTTTATTAATATTTAGGCATCCCCTTCGGGAGTCAAATCAAATAATTTTTTTTTTATTCGTGTATAGTGAATTTCACTTAGCATGGGTACGGTGACACATTTCAAATAAACTCTATAGTGAGGTGACCATGCATAATTAATTTATGTGATTCGATTATCGATTACAATTGCGGTTAACCTTTAATCGATTATAAAAAAATATATATTAAATTATTCATACATTTATTAGCTATCTGTCTGAACAGGAACATTTCCGATTCCGATCCTACATTTAAAGCTTTTTGACACTATATTACGCCCAATGTCAAGTGCCTGTACAACTCGATCCACTAACAGACAGATAATAATTGACAGATAATAATGGACCGCCATTTTCTCGCTCCCGCTCAAAGTATTCCCGCAAGCGGACAACCAACTCCCGGGCTTGACTGTTTAAAACGGTCTTCTTCGTTCTTTTCGGCATTTATTTTTGCCGATTATTACACTTTTTTTTTTACTACGTGTCAATCCCTATCATTAAACGTTTCGTTTCATGCCTCTAATTTTAGGATAATATTTTTTCTGTACCTTTTAAATTTGTTCAAAATGTAAAACGCATATTTAAATCTAATAAAGAATTATTGTTTGCTTTGGAAATTAATTGGTGATTATTAAAAATGTATATTTATCAGATTTTATGAAAATAGTGAGAGTTTGTGTGGCTTTTACGACAAAAATTTAATCTTTATACGCCCATGACTTACATGGCCGGTTGTCATACAGAGACGGGATTCATAGTTTGAATTTCTAAAAATTCTAAATTCATAATCAGAACCGCTAGAACGCTGAAACGGAACCGGAAATCCGATGCTGACCGAATTGTATTTTTGTACTCCAAGACACCAACAGATGGCGCACTAAATTCGACTAAACAATCTTCAGTGAGTCGCTGGTTCGAGCTTCCAATGATCTAAACTAGATGGCGTTCATAGAATCGATAACATTCCAGAGACGGTATTTATTTTTGGTACGAAAAAGGTAAACCTTGGCAAGTTGGCTTGGCATGCATCATTCAGAATTATATGTTTTATTTTAATCACTAGCTGTGCCCGCGACTACGTCCGCGTGGAATTTAGAATAACATAATAAATAGACTAAGTTACTCCTTGTAACATCAGCTATCTGCCAGTGACAGTCCCATCAATATCGGTGCAGCCGTTTCGCGGATCACCGGAACCAATAGACAAACATGCAAATATATTCAAAATAGGGTTCGTTAAAGTTAAGGAGGTACCTTGTATACTTGTCTATGCATGTACCTACTAAAAAGTTGTTATTTTAACAAACAGACAGTTTTATTTTATTTATTTGTATAGATGAGTCAAGATCTTTTTTGGTCAACCATCTTCTTCATTTTTATACTAAATGAATGAAATGGTGATATTTAATGGAAAAAGCTGAGGAACCTGCGTTTAGCGGGTATTTCAGTCAGTGTCAAGTAATTAATAGCAAGGGCAAATTCAATAAATACACATTATAAATAAAAATGGATGATGACAGTGATAGGGATGGCGGATGAATCTTTGGTCAACCTGTAGGTATACAGAATAATTGTAAACCATCTATAAAGTCGTTTCAACACTATAAAGGTGCAACGTACTAAATACGAAGTCTATATAGCCTGCCAATAGATGGCAGCACGCGTTTCGATCGATTTGTTTATTTTGATACGTGTAATAAATCCAATAATATCTCGCCCGTTTCAATTCGCGAGATGGGCATGCCGGCAACTACATATTGTGCCTACTGCCCCCTTACCACCGCCTGTGTTTCAGCAATGTTTTTAATATTACAGACAAACATACAAAAATAGCAAAAAAAAATTGTTATAGGTAATATATAATAAGCAGTGGTAGCCGAGTGGTCGAAAGCACGCCTTGCAATCAAAGTGTGCAGGTTCAAACCCGGCTCGCACCTATGGCATTCATGTGCGAATCTCATATACATCCGAGATTACCACTTGGTATGAAACAGCGAAGAAAAACATCGTGAGGAAACCTGCACATCTGAGGGAACTTGACTAGCTCTCGATAGATGTGTGAAGTCTGCCAACACGCACCGGGCCAGCGTGTTGGACTATGGCCTGAATCCCCCTCGCGTTGAGGGGAGGCCCGTGCCCAGCAGTGGGACGTTAAAAGGGCTGAAGTAGTAGTAGGAGGTAAGTATATTATAGCAACAGTATATTATACTTTCATAATACATCGCCACGCCTGTATGCCCCGAAGGGGTAGGCTGATCCCACTATAGCGCACCCACACTTCGCTGATGTATTTTGGTCCCAATGTAATAGGGGGCGAGCCCATGCTATTACACCGGACACATTTTCCCGAGATTTTGGGTCATTGTCCACCACGTTGGCCTAGTGCTGGTTGGTGGTCTTCACACGTCAAACGTGCAGGTTTCCTCACGATTATTTCCTTCACCGTTCAGCAAGTGGTAATCATTATTGAAAATGATATTTGCACATGAAAATTATCTCAAGAGGTGCGGGCCCTGGAATTGAACTTGCACCCTTTACGTTCAAGGCGGGCATTCTACCGACGAGGCTTCCACTGCTTGAGTATCTACCCCAAAGTAAGTACAAGTATATTCCTGCTAAGTAAATAAGTAAACACATCAAATACATCATCATCATGCCTGTATTCTACGAAGGGGTAGGCAGAGGCGCACTACAGTGCACCCACACTTTACCGATGTATTTTGGTATCAATATAATAGCGAGCGAGCCTTTTGCCATTATACTGGGCGTTTCAAAGTTTAAGCGGAAAAGAGTAACAAACAACCATCCATCCATCGTATCAAAGTTTAACATTTATAATACAAGTAAGATAAATAAAATTGAAGTGTCTCTAGGTATGTAATGTCAAATAACCCAGCATTTTATATACCTACGATGGGTACATGAACAAAAACACAAATCTTTAAAAAAAATATCTCCGCCTGTCTATTTGTTTTGTATAATCTCCGATATGGCTGAACCGATTCAGACGGCACTTTTCCTAGCCGATAACTGATGTTATAAACGAGTACATTGAGCGATTTCGGTCTAGTTTTCCTAAATTTCACGTAGCTGAAGTCGCAGATAATAGCTAGTGATCTAATAATTAGGTGACGGTTACATTAACGATAAACAAGATCATACAACATCCGTTTCCTTGAAACATTTCTTATTTATTATGCGAAAACGATAAAGTTTGCGGCACGGCCCACGGCCTCTACGGCTAACGAATATAACGATTCGCTTTAGATATTAACCCTGGGCAGGCTAGAGCGTCAAGACTCGCGCGTCAAATGTATTTTACTACGAAATTATAAATTGCTTAAACTGTCTGATTATTAAATACATTTATTACTTTAATTGACATAAACTTTCAAAATTAATATACAGTATTTCATGAAAAAATAACTAGTCTACTCTAAACTACTCTACTACTACAGCCCTTTTAACGTCCCACTGCTGGGCACGGGCCTCCCTTCAATGCGAAGGGGATTCAGGCCATAGTCCACCACGCTGGCCCAGTGCGGGTTGGCAGACTATCGGAAACTAGTCAAGTTCCCTCAGACGTGCAGTTTTCCTCACGATGTTTTCCTTCACCGTTTCATAGCAAGTGATAATCTCGGATGAAAATGAGATTCGCACATAAATCCCAGATAACTATTCACTCACATCCTTAAATATTTAACTAAGAAATCTGTATTTTTTCGCAAGCACACTAATAAATAGTTGTCATTATATTTTAAACAAAATGACGGATTTAATTGCAATTAAAGTTACTTGATGATATTAGGAATTTGGAAGTAAGTAGGTATACTGTCCGCGATCACGTGTTGTGAGATTATTAATATTATTTTATTGCATAATGGATTCATCAGCAATCTTTATCACTGTCATTACCCATTTTTATATATAATGTGTCTTTATTGCATTTGCCCTTGATATTAATAACTCGACATTTCCATAAATGCCGCTATTCGCAGGTGCAGGCAATCTTCATCTTATTCCATTAAAATTTCATACATTATCTCATTTCATAAAAAATCAAGAAGGTATTTAATTCAAAAAAATGTCAAACATTGAGTGCATGTCGACCATTGGTGCTACCACCCTAAATTAAAACCTTCGAAAATTGTATAAGTATGAAAATATCGACAAAAAATATGCATAAAAGACTCGTGGGACAATCCACAATCATGTTATATATGGCACAAACAAGAGAAATACTCAGAAAGTACGTATCTGAAGACTGTATAGCTCAAAGTCGAGCTCCATCTCCACCCTAGCTGTCAGATCCGAAAATCGTTAAGTTATATTTTGTGACATTTATCATGTCGAATCCTACTCTCAGTGACATCGTTTCCACTGACATTGATGACGTCATGGTCCGACTCGATAAATGTCATCTGACCTGTCACCAGGTTTTAAAACACCATGTAGTGCATTTTAAGTACCTATAAGCAACTCGTATGTTTTTAACTAACACAGCTTGTATGAGGACACTTTTAAGAATGTAAAACATTGAAACGGAAGGAACGTTCAAAAATATTACTTACTTAATTATTATAACCCGTTTAACGTCCCACTGCTGGGCAATGAAAAAAAATATAAATAAAATAATAATTAAAAAAAAATGACATCCCACTTTTAAAACACGCACCAACATTCCATCGAAACGAAGAAAATTTGCTAATATTTTCCTATAACCAAACGCCCCTAATTATAATAACATACGTGTCAAGTGTCGTGCGCGCGCGCACTGCCGGATCGCTTCCTGGTGGCGTATTTATATCAGCACGGCAAAAACAAACAACGCTCGCCGGCACGCGCATCCCGACCACCCTATGCCATTGTAATCATAGACTACCGAATTATAACCTATTTTCATTGTTATGAGGTGGTAAGTATGGAAATAGCACGTACCAGTCATACTGGAACGGTGGGGTACCAGCCGGCGGCGGGAGGACGAGGTCCGCGTCGGAGCCCGGGGCCGCCCTGACGGTGGTCGGGCCGCCGGGAGGGAACGCCGGGGGCTGCATAGGGCTCCGGTCCACTCGGGCCGCGCGCGCGTCTCCGTTTGCGAGCGCCAGCCGCCGCGCGCCGTCTTTCTATAAATAATTCCGGGGCAAAAATGTTACGCACGGCGCCGCAAATTTTGTACGATGCGAATATTTCGCCGATCGGTCGACACGGCGGCACTCTCTAACGATCAGCTGACTGGGGGAATGACGATAACTTGGTTTACGTGAAATAATGTCAAGGTAAATTGACGGCGGGTGTGAACTAGCCCTTTCAATTGCATACTGGGGCATTGATTTCTTTAGCGTGGTAATATACTAGTTACATTACCTTTAAAAATATCAAAGTAGTACTAAAACAATAACGTGGAAGGGGGCAAATATGATTTGAGTATTTTTTTTTTAGAATTGTATGTATTCGTAATCTTGACTATGTTCAAAAAACCTTATTTACAAATTCTCGATGAACTGGTTGTTGTATATTGGATCGGTTTTTTAAAAGCGTTGATTTAAAAAAAAAATGTAAATAAAACATCAATATTTTGTGATCATTTATTTCATAATTCAAAAATTACATTTTGTAATTTCAAATACACTTATTACAGGTTAAACTGCGACTAGACCATTATTTAGGCTAATCTATATTAGATCTAAACCCCAGGGCCGGACCGCGCAAAGTGAAAAAAAACCCTAGATAACATATTAGACAGATGATGAGAAAAAAAATATGATTATCATTTGGATATGGATGCGGCCCTGGTGGGATTAATTTCAAAATTCGTATTTCTCTACTACACGTGAATAGACGTTAGGGAAAGAGTACCCATCGGAAATATAATTAATAATCGCCACACCGGATGTTGGCAACTCCGCCCGGGTTGCCAACCCTGCCCCCAGCTCTACCGCCAGTGGCAACTCCAATAAACGCCAGGCGGAACCTAAAACATTAAAGCTACTTATCTATAATGGTACTCTTTCATGTGAAACAAACAACCAGATAATCTTATACACAGCTTTTGTTATAAATATTACTCTAATGCGGATTACACGCAAGGGAACATCAATATGTTAGGAATATGTATGCGCATAGGCATTCTACACTTGTTTTATGCGCTTCAAAGCAAACTGATTCAAGAGACAATCAATCAATCACATCACACGCGGTAATCAAAATGGGATTATGGACAATATTTATAACAAAAACATCTTACATTAAAAGTAACTGAAAAAATATTCGAGGGGAGGTTTATACTACTTAGGGAGGTCGATAAGTGGCACTATTGAATGTATATAAATAACAAATTTAAGTATATAAAATACATTTAATACTATGTAGAAGGTTGTATAGAGTAAAGGTCCGAGCACGTTCAAATGTTTGCCAAAACCAACTCAAAACAAATTCTGTATCAATATCCATAAAGATTGAATTTCTGTGGCAAGATCCACACTCACACTTCCAATTTAATTTCATTGAAGTATGAGCTTTATCGGTGAGTCAATACGGTTCGTTTTGGTATTTGCAAATATTTTGCAGGAACTAATTTTAGATGGAATTTAATTCATATAACGTTGCGATTTACGGATCGACAAGAGGATGCTTACAAAAAAAATGGTTGACACACCTTCGTATGCTATCCATGTTCCGAGCGCAGGGAAGCACGCGGTAAAACGAAATATAATGCCACTTAAAGACGGGTAGGTTATCGTAACAGTAAACTAGTAAAGATACATCAAAAAGTTCAGACTAAGTGCAGTCTATACAATTTCCTAATTACAATATTGAATTGAAGTATAATAAAACATTAACACTTTAAGCTAAAACGGGCAGAGGGGGCTTGCCGTCATCCCTTGCAGTATTATGACAATGCTGCAATTAAAATAGTATTGAAATAACACTGCTAAGAGACGGCGATGTGAGATCGGGTGATAGCACGCAGCGGACGGAACTGAAAAATAATAAGTCTATAACAAAATAAATAAATAAAAATACCCATCGAATTGAGAACCTCCTCCTTTTTGAAGTCGGTTAAAAATTTAAGTGTCTGTCAAAATAACAGCTCTTACTAAATGAAGGGTACAGGCAAATAACAGGGAATGTCACGTTTTTTTAAAGAATCACATTTCGTGAACAACACAACTATTTTGAATTCTAATCATTCGAATTTAAAAAAAAGTCAACAGATGGCGCCAAAAATGCAGTTCTGTTTATGGCTAAACCATAGAATTGTTGAACTTTCAAATGGTGACTTCTCAAAATTCATTAATTAGGACATTCCCTGTTATTTGCCTGTACCCTTCAAACGTATATACGGTATATATAAAAAAGTCCGTCTGTGTCTTTAATATATGTATACATAATTCGGGTTCCGGGTAATCTCTCGGCTGAACCGATTTTGACGGAACCTTCACTGGGAAACAGCTGATATCGTATAGGTAGTAACTTAAGACCATTTTCTAGCGTGTGTCGCCAACCGCCCTCTACCTGTTAGCTGTAAACCATTACCTATATACCATTAAGCGTTTTACACACTCTTGAGCATATCAAGACCTGCGCGGCCATGCCGAGCGTGACGTTCTTGTGACAAGACATAATATGCGATATGACATTGTCAAAGCGTGAGCGAGTCGACGCGGCATAATCTGTGGCACAGGTCGTGCGTAGGCGCACGTGTACGATATAAAGTCGTAATGGTATACAGACAAGGATGTGATGTAATAAAAAAAACGCAAGTATGACGCGAGTCTCACTCACTCCATCGAGGGTTCCGTACTAGTAACAAAATATTTGACTAACCTTAATCAATATATCTAATAAATTATGAACTAATTAAATAAATGCATGGTTATTGAGATCTCGTAGCTTTGATAATCATAACACAACACTACATAATTATAAGTACAAAATATATATATATATATATATACTTGGACCCACAAACCGTGATCTCCGGACTAATGCATAAAAATATATCGACAATGTTTCTCTTTTCCGACTAGCCTAATGGTACGGAACCCACATAATCACAGTACAAAATATATTTAAAAAAAAAAAAAAAAACAAATCATCGCTTTATGTGTGGTAACATATTTTTTGCTTTGGCATGTCAACACTAGCTCGCATTAAAATCACATTCCGATTAAATACATTATTTGAGCACCGAAACTCGGCCCGATAAATGCATCGTGACAAAATAATATAACAAATTATCACACAGATAACAATCACATAAATAATATGTATAAATTTCTATTTTTTTTTTAAATTAAATACAACAACTAAAAACCTTATAAACAAACCTATAATATAAATTCCTTGTAAATATAAGATAAAAAAAAAATGCTTTGACACCTCATTGGGTGATTTTGTTCAAACAATTCCAGCCCGCATACCATGTATGCGCAAAATAAGTTGCAAACGATACTGTGGCCCATCAGTGGGCAAAAAAACCAACTGAAATACGTAAATAGTCTTAGGCCTATATTTCACTAGGACACCAGCGACGGCGGCGCAACTAACGCTAAAATATGACCAGTGTAGACATTAGACATTTTCTTGCCACCTTGAAGCCATTAGACTAGTCTTAATCTTGCTATCATAGATAAAATATGTTGTTTTCATGTCTTAATTTTTTTTGTTATAGCAACTCCCCAACGATAGTATTAGGGAACTTAGGGCCCTGGTGTTTCTCGGTTGGTAGCTCAAGACACCGCAGTGGCGCATCCGGTGGCGCCACCATGGTGTCCCAGTGAGATAAGGGCGTAAGACAATACGATACATTTACGAGACCGGCTTCATGCTAAGAACTACAATCAAGTGAAAGTGAATATATATAAACAGCCGTGTCTACCACTTACTCGAGACTTATATCAAAAAGCACACGGCATAGGTATATTTATTAATTTATAATACTTTATTATTTTAATTACGCTTCTCAAATTCTCACACTTCCGCCGCTATGACGCGCACGACCGAACGCCCAGCCGAATGCGCCAGGAGCGATCTCTAGTCTGTTTCCAAACGTAACTGTTACAGTAACGATTTACTGTCAGTAACGGCACGTTAAGGCTGCGTACGCGCGTCCGGTCGCAAATGCGCGTCGCGGCTCGCTTAGCAAAAAATATGTTATAAAAATATGACTCCACGTCGTCATCGATTCATTTCTAAGTATCATAGTTACTTTTATATATATAAAAATATGGTAGAAAAGCTAGACGCGATAGGGTGGCGGCGCGAGCGCAGTAACCGTCGCAAAACAATTACGAAACCAAAACATATAACGCAACAAGGAAATTTGTTTGTTGGTCGCCATAACAATTACGACGCCCGGATGCCGACCCCAAAAATTAAAATAATTTACCAAATAATCGTAATTAGTATAAAACAATATTTTTTTTTTACTTATTAACAAAGCAATTGCGTATCACGTCGCAAGTACAAAGAAACAAATTAGGCCATCTAATACTGTTGAGAATAGCTAAATATTACAAAAAAAAATAATTGACTCATTTTTTTTACCGCACAATACATAGGTACAATTTAAACGGCGCTCACAACGCGGCCTGAGCTTATGAGATACTTAAAAAAAACACTGCAAATAGTACATTATAAATACATTCAGGAACCAATTTCCAGTGACAATCATAAAACACGATGGTATCAATTTGGAATATTACAAAAAAAAACGTAAATTTTACCTAAAAATATAGTTATTTTTTTAAAGTAATCACGGATTGAAAATTCGTATTTTTTAAAATAAATTATTAACGAAGCCTACAAAAAGGGGTTAAATATATTAGTTTAAGTGAAATAAAAAAATTCAGACTGTCATTATCTAAGGAAAGGATCGATTTATATTTTGGAATGTTCAAATACTAACATTACATTTTTTTTTTTTTAAATCAATCACTCGCATGACAAACATACTATACTTAGTTTAGAAAAAAAAAACCAAAAGCAGTTGTCTATTGCTGGACACGATAGGGTGAAACTGCGGGTCGATTGTACCGACGAGAAGTAAATCCAGTTGACAATAAGGAGCACAACACACATAATTAAAACTCGCTCCGAAGAGGCTACACTTAATAATACTATGTTGATTGAACAGATCTACTCTCTACTTTTTTTTTTCTTTTTTTTTTGGCTGCAACCCTGGTACATTTACTATGAGCTATGGGTCATACGAACATATATCGAGACATATAACAACACATATCGAGATTAACAATAATTGAGATTCAGATTGCATCGAATCCTTTCCTTTTAAGGGTAAGCTCAAATGAACTAAAGAGTTTCCAAAGATGGCTACGGTCATTGTACAGTGGCTTCCTTTAGCAACACAATATTTAACTCAGTTATTCATGAAATGATAACAAATAATCCTGTAATAGTAATTTGCTACAATTTTATTATGAAATCAACTTTTCTAATGGTCGGCGACGCTGAAAACAAGCCTTTATAAATTCCAAATGCCCTCACTATACCGACCATCAGCCATTATTGGAACATTCTAAGTACACACAAAGAAAAAAACTACAAGATCGAACGCTCAACGACAAATTTAAACGTGGGCGACATTAGCATTGTAGTTGTTTTTGCCAAACAATTTCGGTTTGACGTCAACGTTGCCGTTCTGTTCGACGAACGTGTCCTTTTTCTTGACGACGGTGGCGACGTTGTTGTTCACTACGTTGTCGACGTTGCCGTCGACCATCGCGCCAGCCTTGGCCTGGGGCTTGCCGACGTCGTTGACGACGACGTGCGAGGGTGCGGGCTCCTTCTTCTTGCGGGGGCGCTCATTGGCCAACATGTTAGCGCGCACGCCGTCGGAAGACGAGCTGGTCTGCCGGTGGAACGATTTGATGTTCTTGCGGTAGCATCGGCACAATTGCAATGCTTTCTCGCGTCTGCAATAAATGGTTTATTACAAAAGAAAGAACGCAAGGTGTAGGTACACGCATGGATATATTATAACGGAGATGGCATTTCGAGCCCGCGCTGGGGTAATTTTTTCTGGTTTATCTGACTCCGCCATCTTTGTTTTCCCATATAGTTGCCGTATACTACAGGTACATCTACTATAGCCCTTTTAACGTTCCACTGCTGGTCACGGGGCTCCCCTCAATGCGAGGGGGATTTAGGCCATAGCCCACCACGCTAGCCCGGTGCAGGTTGGCAGACTTCACACATCTATCGAGAACTAGTCAAGTTTCCACAGACGTGTAGGTTTCCTCAAGATGTTTTCCTTCACCGTTTCTTAGCAAGTGGTAATCTCGGATAATAATGAGATTCACACATGAAACCCAGAGGTGCGACCCGGGATTTAAAACTGCGCACTTTGATTGCAAAGCGTGCGTTCGACCACTCGGCTAGACAAAAGTGGTGGAAAAATTGCCGCAGAGCTATAGTCGTATTTTTAATTAGACCAAGTCAACTGCCGTTTACTGTGTTGTCAGTTTTTGATGAAATAAAAATAGTGTTTTGACAAAGTGAACGATTGAAAAACTCTTGAATGAATGACATTGCCTCGATTGTCTTTTATAGTTTGAAATGATTAACTATTCACACTCATTGTTCATTCATCTGATTGAACGAGAACTGAACGCATCACTATTACTTTAAATACAACATTATTTTACAAAGTGGCATTAGCTACTGTCAGTTGGCTTCGTCTAATTAAAAATACGACTGTATACGAAACGTGGAGTAGTTATGGATACTCTAGATAGTCTATGGTAAGAACTGACGCGATGATGGCGCGCTCGCGTTGCTCGAGCTGGAGCTTGACCGCGCAGGCCTCCATGTACATGTCGTTGGCGCGCAGGACCTGCTGCTCGTACACCATGCGGAGGTCGCGCGCGTGCCTGATCTCCTCGCGACGCTGCACGCTGCTCTCCTCCGTAGCCGGCTGCTCGCTCCTGGACCATACAAATAACACCCCTTAACCATCCAATTAGGTATGTCATGGATTCAAAGTCATATAGTATGTATGTATTTATATATGTATGTAGGATGTTATATGGTATGTATGTGTATGTGTGCATTTTAAGCTATTTACTGTAAGTATCTATTATTAAGTACACCCTCGTCTTAATAATTCCGTTAGATCCTATTCATCCTAAGGTTGCCTGGTAGAGATCGCTATTAGTGATAAGGCCGCCCATTGTGACACTGTATAATTTGTGTGTAATATTTTGTTAATTTTGCGGTGGTACAATAAAGAGTTATCTATCTATCAAAGCGATCCTTATTGAAAAAAAGCAACCGTGGAATTTCTTGGCCATTCTTCTCCATAGGAAATGCATTCCGAATGGGTGGTAGAGATACTATTATTAATATTTATTGACAATGAATAAAAAAATATTCTGATTCTGATCCCGTGGCGCCCCGATACAAGCGGAGGATGGTACGCCGTCGGGTTTTGGTGGGTATGCGGACTTCTGCCGGGACTCCCACATAACTCTGCTACTTCCCCCAATAAAGTATCCGAAAGGATTTGCCGACGTTAAGAAAAACCGGCCAAGTGCGAGTCGGACTCGCGCACGAAGGGTGCCGTACCATTATCTATAAAAATGGCAAAAAAAAACACGTTTGTTGTACGGGGGCCCCCTTAAATATATTGTATTTATATTTATTTTTTATATTTATTTTATTCAGTTTTTTAGTATTTGTTATTATAGCGGCAACAGAAATACATCATCTGTGAAAATTTCAACTGTCTAACTATCACGGCTCAAGAGATACAGCCTAGTGACAGACGGACGGACGGACGGACGGATAGCGAAGTCTTAGTAATAGGGTTCCCGTTTTACCCTTTGGGTACGGAAGCCTAATTACTAATTAGTTACCTGACATAGTATTTTTCCATGCTGTCTTGGACTTCCTTGCGCCATACGACCTGCATGGCGTTGAAGGCATCCGTGTTGAGAGCGAGCAGCTCCGCGCAGATAGCCTCCAGGTTAGCGGCGATGATCTTGAACGGCGGCCTGCAGGGTTATTACGTAATACTATTACAAACTTGTTTCAATCACCTCCTGTCAAAATGTATTGAAAATCCACCATGTTGTTTGGTTCCTTACGAAAATTGATTTACGTAATAATTTGAACCTGTTTTATTATATTATTTATATTTAAAAAAAAAAAGAAAAAAAAAACAATCGAACCTCCTCCTTTTAAAAGTTGGTTAATAAATCAAACAATTCAAACTTGTATTGCCAAAATAACAGATTTTTACTATATACATTTGAAAATACGCTAATTACAACAAAAATAAATGTTTATAAATGTTTGCCTATCGGTCTGTCCGTTTGTATGGTACCAGGGGCCCGATTTTCGTTTGATAGACATCAATCTCTACTCTAATAGAGATTGAAGTCGATCGCACGAAAATCGCCCGGCAGGCCCTGTAGAATGACCGCTAATACATAAGTTTTATCTCTTTCAACTGTCAGATTCATCGATAAAATTACGTCACATTGAGCTTTTTGTACTGGTTATGGCTCGACAAATCTGACAGTTGAAAGATTTTAAACTTATGTGTGTCTACACTGTGCTGCTTTGTTTATTTTGGGGTCGTACGATGAGCATGTGTTGTCAACCGAAATTTATTTATCTACGGCAGAAAGCGGAAATGACGTATCTCGAAAATTGGCCTATATAACTTATTGATAATGCACATGTCTGTCTACGACGAAAATAAAAAAATAGTACGGCATTATTATTTTTGACGTGAAACATCTAATGGCGCGCTTGGCGAGTGACAGCGACTGTTGATGCCACGATGCCGTGATCCCAAAACTTCGAGCAGCTTCGTGGCTCCTCGGTTTTTTCCACCACTGAGACTCCGCCCACCGGTTGACTCCGCTCACTCGCCGCTACGATGTTTATGTTTTATGTTTCACATCTGCCAGGAGTCCCGCGACGGCTCATTATTTTTTCTGGTTTTATTATGGAGTTATGAATGATTGAAATAGTTTTTCAGCTCTGTTGTAAAATTGGATATTTTGAGATGCGAATCTCACCTGTTCCTGGGCACTCGGTTCCAGCACTGGTTCAGCAGGTGCTGGAGGCCTTCCGGCAGCGAGGGCGGCACCGGGATGGAAATGGTGTCAGTGCCGACGCCCCACATGATGGCGTGGGTCTCGATGGCCTTGTACGGGACCTCCTGGGTCAAGAGCTCCCACAGCACGACGCCGTAGGACCACACGTCCACGCGCTCGGAGCACGGCTCGTGGCGGATCACCTCGGGGGCCATCCAGGCCACGGTGCCCGTGAAGCTCATGATGGCGCTCACGTCGTCCCACACACGGCTAGTGCCGAAGTCACTGACTTTCACGACGAAATTGTCGCCCATGAGAATGCTGGGTGGAATTGTATCGCGTGTCAACAAACAATTGGATAGAACGGGGTTTTGTGGGTATTAACTTCTTTAATAAAGAAATAAATAATTACAAAAAAGAATGTATAATTTGCCATCATCATTATCACCACGCCCGTATTCCCCAAAGAGGTAGGCAGAGGTGCACTGCAGTGCGCCCACACTTCGCCGATGTATTTTGGTCCCAATGCATTGTGCATGTATGTAATAATAATAATAGGGAGCGAGCCTATTGCCATTATACCGGGCACATTCTTGGACAGATTTTTGGGCTATAGTCCACCACGCTAGCCCAGTGCGGGTTGGTGATCTCCACACGTCTTTCTATAGACGTGCAGGGTTCCCTTTCGATGTTTTTCCTTCACCGTTCAGAAAGTGGTAATCATTATTGAAAATGGCATTCTCACATGAAAATTATCTAAGAGGTGCTGGCCCAGGATTTACGTTCAAACCACTGACTTATAATAATAATAATCTATACAAATAAATAAAATTGGAGTGTCTGTTTGTAATATCAAAATAACACTTTTTTACCAAATGCGTATGAAAGTATATACGATACCTATAACGAAAACGCAATTTTAATAATTTTTTGTCTGTCTGTCTGTTTGTTTGAGGTAAACTTCTAAACGGCTGAACCGTTTTCAATGGGACTTTCACTGACAGATAGCTGACGTTCCAAGGCGTAACTTAGGCTACTTTAATTTCAGAAAAAGCATTATGGTTCCGCGGGAAAAACATAATACCCATATTTCCGGGTAATCTCCCTAAAGTCCACGCGGGCAAAGTCGCGGGCACAGCTAGTATCTAATAATAATTTGTGCTTCGCTGAAAACTGTCGATACCGCATCCACTATTTCTTAGAGTAATTAAAGATTATCTAAACAGTAAATTCCTAATCAAATGGGTACAATGTATATCAGAAGTCAGAAATAATGTTTTAGGTAAATATACGGAAATTCTTAAATAGATGCTTAGTGTAGACAGATTATACGTAACTATCATACTTTCCCAGTTATAATTCATATTTTTCACAGATAATATCGTGTAGTGGCCTTTAGTTACATCCATGACCCTATTGAACAGTGTCAAGTACATTTACGAGGCAAATATTCACAAAAGAGAACATGTTTTTTTTTCATAGTATTCGACATCTCACAAGTTTTAGAAATATGTAGTCGTTCAACAAAAAGTTGGAAAAAAACATTTTCATACCATTGCAGCATTGAGTTGAAAACGCGATACACAAGGTATTATTTCGGACTTCTGAAACACAATGTATAATAGTAGGTACTTACTTAGGGCTCTTCAGATCCCTGTGTATGATCTTATGCATGTGCAGGTAGGCGATTCCGTGGGCAATGTCTTTGCCCCACTTAACGATCTGTTTGGGCGAGTAGTTGGCGCCGCCGTGGAGGAACTCGAACAGGGACCCGTACTGGCAGAACTCCATGATGATGCAGTACGGCCCTGCGGTGCACACGCCGTGGAACTTCACTGGGAGACGGAGGAATAAAATAATACATCATCATCATCACCAACATCACCATAATCAGCATATGCACCATTCTCATAATCATAATTATCAATATTGGTGATGATCATAATCATCATCATCATCATCATCGTCACCACCATCATTACCGTGGTCATCATCATCGCCGTCATCATCACCAATATCGTCACCGTCATCATCGTCACCGTCATCATCGTCACCGTCATCATCGTCACCGTCATCATCCTCATTACCGTCATCATCATCATCAGCGTCATCATCGTCACCGTCATCATCGTCACCGTCATCATCGTCACCGTCATCATCGTCACCGTCATCATCCTCATTACCGTCATCATCATCATCAGCGTCATCATCGTCACCGTCATCATCGTCACCGTCATCATCGTCACCGTCATCATCGTCACCGTCATCATAGTCACCGTCATCATCGTCACCGTCATCATCCTCATTACCGTCATCATCATCATCAGCGTCATCAGCATTCACTCACTGTTATTGATGATGATTATATTATAATTCGACACGATAAATGTCTCGACATATCGACTATCGATTTCACGAGTAGACACCCAGTTACCTAGGCTACATTCAATTTGCAACCTTCCACAATGGCTCTATGCTTGCATAGCGTACATTTTCCGCATGGTTTTCCTTGAGTCAATAAAGTTGGTTTAAGTATTGGCTAAATATATAAACGTACGCGTTTAGACGCTCTAGTGTGCTTCGGGTCTTCATTCGCTCGCCTCAATTGGTGCGGGGGCGTTATGGTGTAAAATCGAATCTAACACCCGTCCTCCAGGTGGAGATGAATGCAATTGGGTCACCGATAGTGGCACACGAGAGTATTAATCTTATAAAGCACTAATTGATCGGACGATATGAACGCTGCTGTCGATATGTCGAGAACTATTTTGGTACTACTGTAGTCCATTTTCATTTTCATTGACGAAAAGTGACATCTAAACTACTTACAGCCACCATATCTATATCTATACAAATAAATAAAATTGAAGTGTCTGTTTGTAATATCAAAATAACACTTTTTTACCAAATGCGTATGAAAGTATATACGATACCTATAACGAAAACGCAATTTAAAAAAAAATTGTCTGTCTGTCTGTCTGTTTGTTTGAGGTAAACTTCTAAACGGCTGAACCGATTTCAATGGGACTTTCACTGGCAGATAGCTGACGTTCCAAGGCGTAACTTAGGCTACTTTAATTTTAGAAAAAGCATTAGGGTTCCGCGGGAAAAACATAATACCCATATTTCCGGGTAATCTCCCTAAAGTCAACGCGGGCGGAGTCGCGGGCACAGCTAGTCAATAATATAAAAATGAATGTGTTGCTATGCGCACATCTCGAGAGCAGCTGAACCGATTTCGGTAATTCTTTTTTTAGAAGTACGAGGATGGTTCTTACGGAGGGAAAAAATTAAAAAAATGCCTAAAAGAAGTCTGAAAACAACACTTCTTCTATACTCCCATACAAAAGATTCGTAATAATACTTAAAAGTAAATTTGAACTTTAATACCATACGATAAAGTTTGAGTGTTAGTGGAGAGGGAGTTCCGGGCAGGAAAAACAATTGAGTGACGTTAGTGTCGTATATCAAGGCGCACGGGAGTGCGCCCAGCCAATGAAAGCTGGCTGCAGCACCGTGTGTAATATTACACGAACCATTTGGAGCGACTTTTGACCCCCTCATAACTCAGAAACTATTTAACATTACCATGTCAAATTTGGCTCATCTATTGAGACTTGCGAGATACATATGTGCTCCAAATTTCATAAACACACCTCAAACGGTTCTTAAGATATAATCGTCCAAAAATCGGAATTATTACACTGACTGACCTATAGATCAAAAATCATAGCCTCTCCCAGATGACCTAGAGAGTTCAAATTTGGCATTCAGATAGGTAATTGGGTAAATACAAAGGAAAAAATGTGAAACTAGTATAATTTTATCATTTTATAATATTTTTTCAATTAATTGATTTTGTTAGGAACATTCACTTTATGACGTCATTGGTAGTATGACCAACCAGTCAAGTTTTTCATATTAAATGTATTTGTTAGTGTAGCCTAGTGGGCTATGCGGTTGGATAAATCGTCTGGGTCTAGCGTTCGTATCCTACCACAATAAATGTATTTTTTTATGCGGGTTGTATGTTTAAAGTTAATTATAAAATATTGAATGATCATTCTAACATACTAATAAATAAGATTTACCTTATAAGTTTATTGTTTCATGATTGAAGAATATTTTATTTTTAATACCAACTATTTGAGTTATGTTAGTTATATTATGTGCTGCTTATAAGTCCCTAACGAAGTTCATTCTAACATTATTAAGGTCTTCACGTGAATATATAACGAGTGGAAAACCACCCTTTGGTATTAATTTTATTATGAACTAGCTGTGCCCGCGACTTCGCCCGCGTGGACTTTAGGGAGATTACCCGGAAATATGGGTATTATGTTTTTCCCGCGGAACCCTAATGCTTTTTCTAAAATTAAAGTAGCCTAAGTTACGCCTTGGAACGTCAGCTATCTGTCAGTGAAAGTCCCATTGAAATCGGTTCAGCCGTTTAGAAGTTTACCTCAAACAAACAGACAGACAGACAAAAAAATTTAAAATTGCGTTTTCGTTATAGGTATCGTATATACTTTCATACGCATTTGGTAAAAAAGTGTTATTTTGATATTACAAACAGACACTCCAATTTTATTTCTTTGTATGTATAGATAAGTACCTACTAATTATTTATGTACAAAAAGTAATGACATCCCATCAAAAACATAAATGTAAACCTCTGTTTAGCCAATGATATATGCCTTGGTTGTCCACTTCAACGACAAAAGATGTGAGATCTAAACGGGCGCCAATTTCAGTGGTCAGTCCTAAAATTTATTTATAGCAACATCAAATATTTCATAACAACTTAAAGTATAATTTCTTATTAAAACTTAGGATAATATATTGGCCTAAGGCCTTACTTGGCTAGTTCTAATATACGAATTCGCATTCCTAAAGCTGTAAGTACTTATTTTATTCTTCCGACAATTTGGCTTGCTGGTAGAAACTAGCCAGCGAACATAGAGCTCTTCCAGGACTGTTTTAGTAGGTATTTAATTATAATTCGTACATTAGAACTAGCAAATAAGGCCTTAGGCCAATATATTATCCTAAGTTTTAATAAGAAATTATACTTTAAGTTGTTATGAAATATTTGATGTTGCTATAAATAAATTTTAGGACTGACCACTGAAATTAGCGCCCGTTTAGATCTTACAACTTTTGTCGTTGAAGTGGACAACCAAGGCATATATCATTGGCTAAACAGAGGTTTACATTTATGTTTTTGATGGGATCAATATTTAGAAAGATTTGTATTTTTGCATTTTTGTTTTTTTGTATGTAACGAATTAACTTAAAACCTACTGGACCGATTTCAATAATTATTTTGCCGTTAGAAAGCTATATTATCACCGAGTAACATAGGCTATATTAGAAACCCGTGTCAAGCCGGGACGGGCCGCTAGTTTTTCATAAAATTAGCTTTAACTTTTGGTATATGACTAATAATCCTAGTCAAATAATCAGGGAACTAACTTTTTTGGCACTTGGCCAAGAAGTAATTTGAGAATCCTTAGAGCCAGCAGTTTTCAAACTAACATGCCACTACTGTTAGTACCTATACCTAAAATGGAGAATTTCGCTTCAATAGTACAAAATTGTTGAAGCAATTGAAAATCTTAAATTGAACTTTCCTACCTTTTATTCCCCTACTCATTTCAACTCGAAAGTAAAGTGCATGTCGCCACCATATCGGCGTATTCATGCATTTTCAATTACAGTTGAGCCGAACGGATCAAGTTCTATTTATCTTACATTTATTTAATTAACTTACCTAATAATTTTAACACAGGAACCCAAAATACAAGCAAGGCTTGGCAAGTTTGGGTTCCACAGCAACTCGTGTAGCAATTTTGGTAAAAAAAAGTAAAAAAGCAGTGGTAGCCGAGTGGTCGAACGCACGCTTTGCAATCAAAGTGCGCAGGTTCAAACCCCGGCTCGCACCTCTGGGTTCCATGTGCGAATCTCATTTTCATCCGAGATTATTACTTGCTAAGAAACGGTGAAGGAAAACATCGTGAGGAAACCTGCACGTCTGAGGGAGCTTGACTAGTTCTCGATAGATGTGTGAAGTCTGCCAACCCGCACCGGGCCAGCGTGGTGGACTATGGCCTGAATCCCCCTCGCATTGAGGGGAGGCCCGTGCCCAGCAGTGGGACGTTAAAAAGGGCTGTAGTAGTAATAAATTTTATTTAATTTTATTGGCAATTTAAATCCGAGTGAACTACTAAATGTGCTGAGCCGAATGTAATTAACTGTTTTTGCGTATTGTTGACGATTAAATGTCAATAATGTACACGATCGGTGTATTATTAGTCAGAAACGCTCTCGAAAATGCATTCATTTTAAGCCTCCCCCACACTGGAGCGTCGACACTCGCGCGTATATTTTTTTTTGCAATACCAAAAGAAACTTTATTGACTCTTCCTTTTTACGATATGAGGAATAGCCCCACCTGCGATTAGCGGGTATTTCAGCCAGTGCCAAGTAATTAATAGCAAAGTCAGATTCATGAATTACATATTATAAATAATAATGGATGATGACAGTTATAACGACACGGGATGAGTCCTAGAAAACGGTTATTCTGCAACTAAATGACATCAGCTGACATCGCGAGCGAACTTTGACGCTTAGGTGCGTTGATTTTACCATATAAATTCTATCTTTATTCATATTGTAAAACAAAGTCCGTGTTGCTATTGGCAAGAATGTTGACGCGCGACGATTGACGGCCCCGGTTTGCGCCCCAGTTTTGTGGGAGGCTTAAATCAATGCGCAATGGAACAACACAATTGGGTCCAACTAGTGTCAAGCAGACATTTTCATCGTTCATTTTGCCATCGTTATTCCGATGTATTGTTACTATGTGAGATCATTGTTTGCACGGGATTTTAATATGGTAATAGGGACTCATAAACAACGATGCCAAACGATACAGGATATTTTTAAGTAGCTTTAAGTTATGCCAATATGATACAAGATGGCAGTCCATGGTTTGAGCTACGACGGCGGCGAGTTTTACAGTCACGCGGATTGTCCGCTCAATCGGAAGATATCTCATAAAACATTGCTATGGTTTCACGTGATATAAAGGAGTATTGTGCTATTCATATGGGATTTGTGGGACGTACAGATAGAGCCGGTGCGGTGCAGTGCCATTGTGCAGTGTTCTAATACCGAGCGGTGTGTTTTATCAATGGAACATAATAAGGTAGGCTGCATGGGAAGAACCAGAAGCCTTGATATTACGTGGAACCAACCAAGTGGAAAGAACGTTGAAACTTCCTTAATAGTACCGTAATTTTTTGGGGAGGACATCTTCAGAAGGATTCCCAATATTTTTTGTGGGAGAAGACTAGGGTATGAGGGATGCTTACCCACTAAATCCTCCCCGGTGAGTGTCTTCGACACGTCAAAGGGGCTCCTAGGTTCCTAGTCGCTCGTGTGCCGTGAGCACTTAGGAGCTCGTCTCGGGGGGAGCATTCCTTAATGGTACCTTTTTCTTTACATGTAAAAATCCTTAACAGTTACCCCTTTAGCTTGGGGGAGTTGAAGGCATTACGTAGAAGTATATCCACTAAAAACCCATGGTGTTCCTATCACCCGCAACATTAGAAGGGTCACAGGAACTCCTTGGGGTCCCTTGAATACCACGCTGGGCCATTCCTTAGTATAGTATCTAGAGTAACCAGATTACCTCGCTGCTACGTGGTCCGCCTGCTAGCCTGCCTTCCAGCTGCTGTAATGGGTCGTACTCACCGATATTCTCGTGGTTGAGTTTCCTCAAATGCTTGATGTTAGTCTCGCTGCCGTCGCGAAGCTTCTTCACGGCGACCAGCTCGTTGCGGAAGTATCCCGAGTACACGATGCCCTGCGCGCCGCAACCCAGATACGTGAGGCTGGACATCGAGTCGAAGGGCACATCCCACTCATCATCTGGTGACAAATAAGTACCTAATTAATTAACTAATATCGTTGACAAAATGACATCATAGACAGATTAAGAGTACTATTTAGGATTCCGTACCTAAAAAGGACATTACGGAACCCTTATAGGATCACTTTGTTGTCCGTCTGTCTGTCTGTCTGCCAAGACCCTTTTGCTCAGAAACGCGTAAAGGTATAAAGTTGAAATTTATAACAAAGACTTATTTTTGCGGTCCCTTGGTGGCCTAAAAACATCAACCTTCTAGGTTAACGCAATCAAAAGATATGGCGGTTTAAGTTGCATTTTCAGTGCATTTGCACGGGAATCAAAAACCTATAGGGTACTTTCCGTTGACCTATAATCATGAAATTTAGCAAGAAGCAAGGTCTTATAGCACAAGTAAAGGAAAAAAATCCGAAAACTGTAAATTTATTGTTAGAAAACTTTTTTTTTGCGATTACAAACTTATTTTGTAGTTACTTTGTATGGGGACACCAGTATACCAACGGGAATGTTAAGTTTTTCTCTCTATCCAGTTAGAGTAATGCTCGACGCTTTCACAGTATAGGTACGGCAGCCTCGGTGCGCGAGTTCTTGTCGGTTGATTCTGTGCAACACATTCTATTAATTTATTTCTATAATGCGTGATAGGTAATTAAACGCCGTGAATATTGTAGCATAGAAAGTTTCTTTTTTTAACTCATGGACACAGTTCGTTTTGGTATTGACAAAAATGGGCTTTAAAAGCTCGTTGCGCTCAGCATACGATAGGTAAGTCGGCGACTTCCGACAACAGTAATGCTATTAATATTCCATATTACACTCTAGCGACTATTCCCTTTGATCAGGTACACACACGCATCCTGTGTTGCTATCTAATAGGAAAAAACTCAATACATTTAGATGACTTCCTGTATCAGTAGCCGTGTAAAGGACGTTTATTGCATGGCTCTTTGTGAACGAGTTAATTAAAAACATCACACACGCTTTTCTTTTCGACCATCAACCTTTATGGAAACCAATGCTATTAACTTGATATCCGCTAAAGAGCATGTCACGAGTATGGCATAATATTTACCCGAGGGTCGATTTTGTCCGGCATGTGTCATAACTTCTAAATTACTACTACAGCCCTTTTTTTAACGTCCCACTGCTGGGCACGGGCCTCCCCTAAATGTGAGCGGGATTCAGGCCATAGTCCACCACACTGGTCCAGTGCGGCAGACTTCACACATCTATAGAAAACTAGTCAAGTTCCCTCAGACGTGTAGGTTTCCTCACGATGTTTTCCTACACCGTTTCCATAGCAAGTGATAATCTCGGATGAAAATGAGATTCGCACATAAATCCCAGAGGTGCGAGCTGGGGTTTGAACCTGCCCACTTCGATTGCAAGGCGTGCGTTCGACCATTAGGCTACCACTGCTATTTAACTTCTAAATTACTTATCATAATTTGAGGGATACAGGCGTCGTGACTTTTAACAAATACAAGTGTGCCGTTAACAATATGGATACCACAGATAGGTTAAAAGTTGACTTCTTTATTTTATTTAAATAAATAAAATCATAGGACAGTTATGAACCAAACGCAATAACGTCGTTGAAAGGCAGTGCTCAGGTCATAGGGTTTACAATTCATTAATGTTGTGTTCGCAGAAGCCGTAACCGGCGGGCGGGATGAAAAACTATGAAATAAGTACAAAACAAAAAGCTTATCCATGATGGCGGCGGCGCACGGAAAGTTGTTGGAAATATTATTAAAGCTGGACAAGCGCGAGTAGTAATTCCACCGGGTTCCGTGCGGACTTAATTTACATATCATGTAGACGAGTAGTACATATTCATGACAGTAATTGAAAGTGGACAGTGTCCTGAATTCACCCCCGCATTGAGGGATTGTTACGCTGGGTGTACCCTGTAACAATGACAGCGAAATATAGGTGCAATGCAGTGCACCTCTGGCTATCTAAGGTATTCCTTTCAAAGAGATTACATAAATCGCAATATAGCTACGACTGCTACGAGCTACGAATGCTACGAGCTACGACTGCTAAGAGCTACGACTGCTAAGAGCTCCGACTGCTAAGTGTGATCTGACTCGTAAATATGCGGCAATTAGCGAACTGGTAGTATAAGTTAGTTAGTTAGTTAGTTAGTATAAATGTCAGTGTTATCATCCAAATAATATTGGGACAATATCTCTATCAGCTCTATCCTAGGTAATAGTAACCCACATGAATGTTGGAACGCAAAAAAGACAGGCATTTTATCTTTAGTCAGGCAAATCATCGCTTTAGACAGAATAATGGTTACCGCTGTTAGATATTTCGACGGTCATTGATATATGTATGTAGTAATAAAACTTCAATGGTTATTTAAATGGCTCCTTCTTTTATTATTTTCTTACAGTTTTTTCATAACTTAATTTAAACCGTCGTCGTCGTTCGTCTTTCTTCCGTCTGACCCTCTCTCCCTCATTGCGTCCCTTTCTCTCAACACACGTTTCCTATCACTTTTCAAACATCTGAAGCATGCCGCGTTCCATCACCAATCTTCCATCCCACATGTGTGTGCGGATAATATACATAGAAGTGTATGTTCATCAGCCCTGCATGACCTTAATAAGACGCAATTCGATCGCGTATATTAATAAAGTGCAGCTGGTTCGATCACAACCTATCAAGCCTTGTCGTCGTATGATTGCCTGTAACTGTCCATTAACTTCGATCCAATGTTGACGTGGTAAACTCCGTTCTACGTAACCACTCAAGGTATCTAAACGTCCTTGCATCATTCATTATAAATTTATAGGAACACGTCGCCTTCTACCATCTGTACTTACAGAAGATGGTACTCTGCAAAAGTTATGATAAGGGAAGTGCCTTACCATTACTTTTGCCATACATTTTTGACTGTTAACTTTCCACAAAAGCTGTCAAAAACGAAGGCCCCTGATTCAGTGATTAATGGTATTTGAACTGTTACGTTTCAAGAAACTTATTCCATTTCAACAGAAAAGCAATATAAAATACGTTTTAAAACGAAGATGTGAAGAATTCAATATTCCCCGTAAAGGCGATCTCATCGTGTTATTCAATAGAAAAGTATTATTCCGGGAAAAAGCTCGGTAAAAAGAAGGAGCAAATATTTTCTTAAAGGTGGATTGTATTCCGTTTAATGTTGTTAAGTGAACGATACTTGTTAAAAAATTAGGTAAAAGAGTGATTGGAGGGTGTGTCAGGGAGGGTCGGCGTGCGACGCCTGCTGTGCAACAGGTTCGGGTTGAAAAGTTCAACCAAGACGATACCCCACCTGTTGGATTCAAGCCGTCATATTACTTACTAGCTGTGCCCGCTTTTATGGTTACTGTGTCATAGCGTGATGTTATAAAGTCTATAACCTTCCTCAATCAATAGGCTATACAGTTCAAAAATATTTTTTGATATCTGACTGGTAATTCCACAGCTATTATATAGTATAGATAGTATAGATACGATGAAATATCCCAAACACATATAAGTTCGCAGGACACCACAGTTATCGTTAGGATAACGGTTGTGTAACCGTTATCCTGACTATTTAACACAAAAATACTTGTACAGGGCGTTCCACACGTCCGAGATAACGATTCTATCTGATGGGCGTGCGTGAAATATGTTGAGATGTAAAAACATATGACGCCCTGCACTCTAGGGCGACCGAATGAACGCAACTTTTTTTTTATAATTCTCTCATTGCCTATAATATAAAGATAAAATTTCTATGGTGGAAGCCATCGATGTTATTTTATAGAGAATGACCTTTTATTATTTTTTTAAGAGTGCGTCATTTGGGTTCGTTCTGAAAACCAGAGTTGGGGCCTTCGCTGGATCGCCTCAATTTCTTGCTGAGAACGGACCCTGTTGGAGTTGCAGCTACGCACGAATCACCTATTTATATTATTATTATTCTCCTTGCTGTCATTGTGGTTAAATGTTTTTCCTTGTGTATAGTGTATGTAGTTTTAAGTCTTAATAAATGTCTTTTGTATCTTTGCGTATTGCAAAAAAAATACGTAACAATAATGTCGCATCATTACGCTTACGAACTGTAAGTTTTTCAATGAGGCATCAAATAAAAGTGTTGTTATACAAATAGTTCCGTATTTGCTCAAAACTTTAAAGATTCGATTGTACACACTGACACAGTTTAAATCAGTGGCAGCATTCTAGGGTTACTGTAATATTGGACGAATAGTGTTAAGCGGCTTTCAGACTACGCTATAATATATAGCATATAGTATATAAGCTCATAGCACAACAATATCGCGCAACATACAAAGCCAATAATATATAGTACGGTACAGTGTGAACGTGTTCATAACAATGTATGGTGCGCGATTTTTTGTGCTATGAACTATATACTATATGCTATTATATTATAGCCTAGTCCGGAAGCCGCTTGAATTCTTAAACTACTACCATAAGCGATGTCCAAAATGAATCGTATCAACGCCAGTTAATAGTGAAGTTTCTTCACTCCATCCAATTGTAAATACTCGAAGTACTAATAGACTTCAAGCCAGAGGGTGTCGAAATGCAACTGCGTATAATTAAAGGGGACCGGAATAAATTACGCGACAAAAGAAGGACGCATGCGCCGGCCGCAAGGTCCCTAGTCCGCTGCGACGCAATACCTCATCTATAAATAGTCCTGGAGGCTGAACAAATAGAGTGCAATTATTGATGAAAACTTTTCTTCTGACGACGGCTTAATCTATAGAGCGTAGGTATCACGGCTTCTGCACTGGGTGTTTGCGGGTTCGTTTCCCTTCAGCGACGAATTTCATAATTTGCCCAGAGGCCCGATTTTCGTTTGATAGACATCAATCTCTATTAGATACATGTCGAAACATATTATAAAAAACTTTTTAACAAAAAAATTAAACCGCCGAAAAACTACAAAGCATAAAATAATAAACCTTTTTTATTTAACCTTAATAACTATTTTCTTAAACTATGTAAGTATACCTAAGTCATTTTGGGTCGGCGCCAAACAAGCAAATTAATTAATTAAGTAAAGTGTGATGTGATGCTCGGCAGCGGCGCGGCGCGACACGTCCCTTCGCCGGAAAATGCAGAGCGTTCACGGACTTAATGTCAGGGAGACAGCAACACGTGAGTGCACTTGTGCGAGTAGTCATACGGAGAGCACAATTTTTGAAATGTCAATGTTTGTCGCTGAAGATTTCACGTAGCATTTTTTTAAATTTAATTTAGTTATTTCTTTAAATTTATTGATCATTGATTGTTTGGCGCCGACTCAAAATGACTTAGGTATACTTACATAGTTTAAGAAAATAGTTATTAAGGTTAAATAAAAAAGGTTTATTATTTTATGCTTTGTAGTTTTTCGGCGGTTTAATTTTTTTGTTAAAAAGTTTTTATTTTATAATTTTTTGTGGCTAAAATCTACTAATTACTACATGCTTAATTTGTGATTTGTATAAACAAAAAGATTTTTCGAAATCGGCTCACTAACGGCGGAGATATGCTGTATTCCAGAATGCAAACTTTATCACCCCATTTCACACCCTATACATTTTTTTTTTCAAAATTCCTAAAACACGTATTTCTTTATTTTATATGTAAAATACATATACAAAGTTTCAAGAAGATCAAAAAATAATTTTTAAATTGTGTGACCTTCAGCCCCTCATTTCACCCCCAAGGGGGTTAATTTCTAATAATATTTTGAAAATGGGACCACCCTCGAAGAATTCCTTAGCAAACGTCATAAAAAAATTCGAAATCGGTTTAGTGACGCCGGAGATATGCGTGATCATACATAAAAAAACGTTTGGGTGTAACTGGGATCACCCCCAGTCTATTGTACGGTACCCATACTTTGCTTAGATTGGGATCATACCATGTGTATGTGTTGTCTAGCGATATTTATGCTAGTTTTCACCAACGACAGACAAAGCGACCGACGCCTACTGTCAAGTTAGAGAAGCCCAAGTTTACGCGTCACCCAATCGGTGTCGTAACGATAAGCGAATAATGTTTGCACTAGGCAACTACTTCATATTTAGGCATCACAATAAAGCATCTCCTAGTGTATACGGGCATTCATATCGTAAGCCTAAGTGCATATCGATTCGTTCCCATCTAAATAAAGACAACGGAAACTTGATTTCTCTCTACATTTTGCAGAGAGAACCTGCATTTGAAAGTTTATCATATTACTTTGCAAACAGCTCGCCAGTCTATGTCAAAGGTCATATTTAATAGACCACAGATAGAGAAAAGCTAATGCTATCCCTCAATAAAATAGTTATAAGTAGAGGAAAAAATGTAATAATACATAGTTATGTGATATAATAAGCCCGCGCACCAGAGTACCTAATTAAAATATCATCACGCCGTATTATCTGATGGTGCATTGCAGTGTGCCCACTCTACGTGTAAAAAAATTGGTATCGACATAACAAGGGACGAGCCTATTGTAATTACACTGGGTACGTTTCTTCTCATTGAACTTCCTTCACGTATCTTTTGTTTGATAGACGTATCAGTTTACTTAAGAAAACCGGCCAAGTGCGAGTTGGACTCGCGCACGAAGGGTTCCGTACTATTAACTATAAAAACGAGCAAAAAATCATGTTTCTTGTATGGGAGCCACCATAAATATTTATTTTATTCTATTTTTTAGTATTTGTTGTTATAGCGACAACAGAAATACATAATTTGTGAAAAATTCAACTGTCTAACTTCCCGTTTCCCGTTTTACCCTTTGGGTACGGAAGCCTAAAAAACGCGTGCGTTTCTCATTTTGCCAATACCAAAACGAACTGTATTTACTCTTCTTCTTATTTTACGAAATGGGTGAAATGATTATATTTTGATGGAATGAGATGAGGAATGCCTGCACCTACGATATGCGGTATTTATGGTAATATCGAGTAATTATAGCAAGGACAAATTCAATAAATACACATTATAAATAAAAATGGATGATGACAGTTATGCAAAAGTACTGAAAATGCAACATTAGCCGCCGTATCTTTTGATTGCGTTAACCGAGAAGTTTAATTTTTTTAGGGCTTCAAGGGGACCGCAGACATAAGTCTCTGTTATAAATTTCAACTTGATACCTTCACGCGTTTCTAAGAAAAAGGGTCTGGATAGACAGACAGACGGACAACAAAGTTATCCTATAAGGGTTTCGTTGTTTTCCTTTTTGGGTACGGAACCCTAAAAATATAAACTAAATCTTAAAGCAAAACGCTTTTCATCAAATATAATCAATTCGCAATATTGGAGTAGTTTTCGGTTCGCAACATCCCCAGGCCTTGCAGTCGAACCGCACAAAGCGCCCCGCTAGGGATGCCACCACCCTATTTTAAGTAAAAATGTAAAAATCTAACCTAACCTGGCTCAATGGACGTAATATATACATAAATATAGATCGCCAGACACCACATACTCATCGTATGATCCCAAACTAAGCATGTACTATGGGTAACATACAATGGACTGGGGATGATCCCAGATACACCCAGACCAGGAAAAAATCCGAAAGGGCCATTTCTCAAATTCGCTTTCTGCCTGGAATCGAACCCGCAACCAACCGGTTTAGTGGTCAAACTAACTAGCTAGACCAAGCCGTTGCCAAATATAACAAATGTGGTATATACCTGTGTATTTCTACTTCCCTACTCCCTCTAAATCATCCCTTTATTAGCCTTTATTAAACTCTTCAGCAAGAAAACTTAAAAAAAAAACCGTCGAAAAAACTGAAAACCAAAAAATTATAAACCTTTTTATTTAACCTTAATGATTAAGTTCTTAAAACTAATGTAAGTATACCTAAATAATTTTGAGTCGGCCCCATTTCACCCCGAAGGGGGTTGTATTCTGATAATATTTTGAAAAAGGGACCACACTTGAAGAATTCCTTAGCACACGTCACAAAAAAAATCTAAATCGGTCGACTGACGCCGGGGATATGCGTGGTCATGGTATAAAATATATATATAAACGCGTCGAATTGAAAACCTCCTCCGTTTTTTTCGTTGGTTAAAAAAGGGTTACCCTTCACCTCCGCATATTCGAGAAACATATCGCAAGCGGCAACCCTACACGCTGTAAACACATACATACTTCAACATGCATGAACACGCCTATCATCGTATACCTTTGCCCGGGATAGTTATTTCCCAGTGTATTTATTGCGTAACACTAATATTTCTAGTATTTCCGAGCCCCGGGTCGCGTGCAGCCTTTCAACGCTTTTAAATGTCAAGTTCTCTTGCAAATGAATTCTAGTAAACTCTGCGCGAGCCTCGAGGAAAATTGAATAAGTACAGATAATACTGTTATTGCTTCACTGCAAAGATTTTCCTAGAAATTGTTCCTTCGTAGAACTACTCAGGACTTATATTGTGTAGGGATTGTTAGGGCGGCGGCGCGTGCCCAATTAGCCCCGGCAAGCTGGGGCGTCTACGCTCCAGTATCAAATATTTTCCAATACTAAAACGAACTCTGTGTCAATATGGATAACGTTTGAATTTCTGTGGTACAAGCCAAACTCTCACGAGTCAAAATTCACTCCCGCTGTCAGTGTCATTTAGTTGAAGAATGAACTTTTTCTACGAGTCAATACAGTTTGTTTTGGTATGGCAAAACAATTGCCACACGAGGCGTTGACGCCCCGTGTGCGGAAGTTGTATTTTTGGTTCGTTCGCTATGATAAAGACAAACGTCTATTTCCTTGAAAGGCATGAGATATAAATTTGTGAGAGCTCAAGTAACTTGTGCTTGCCGATAATGAAACTATTATGGCTAATATAACATTTTTATTTTGCCTTTAAAACCAACACACTAGGCAGGTGCTTCGATGCATTTTGACAGAAGGCGATCGAAACAGATTATTTGACAGAAGGCGATCGAAACTAGATGGCTACTATCCAAATCGATAATCGACATATTGTACCATTTGTCTAAAGCTGAAAAAGCACATTTTTAATTGAAATGGCATCGAAGTCGCGAGCGAATTTTGACGCGTCATCGCGTAGCTTTTGCCACAGGAATTCAATCTTTATGCATATGACACAGAATTCGTTTTGGTATTGGCCAAAAAAATTTATCGCGCGCGCGCAGCGATGTATACTACAGAAGCGCAACTAGTGACCCCATCCAAGATGCAAATTTATAAATAATCTGGATTAACTCGAGTCCGGAGATTGGAAATGAACTCAGCAAATACTAATCAGCTTGTCCGACCTAATAGGTGCAGCCAACTTCAAGTGTTTGGATAAGTAAGTCCTACGTTTTTAGGGAAAATGGACTTCAATTACCTATTTTAATGAAATTTTTATGGCTGCCGAACAATTTATTCTGCGGTCCTTTGATACTTTTATTATAAGACGAAATCAAAGAAAAATGTTTTTTTTTGTGGGTTTTCGACCCAATTATCATTGGAATACTAAATTGAATCACTCCTATGGTAGTCGAATTCACGGAATTGTTAATATCAGTAAATTGAGAGCCTTTTTGAACTAGCGTCTTATATCAGCGTTTAAGCTCGTTTTTCGAAGTCCATGTCCAATTAGTACAAGCGTCGACGCGCTTATAAGCTTGTATAGGCTATAGACCGAGAAGTTTCAATTGTTTAGATACTATTAATACTATTCATTTTTTACTGACGATTCATAAGTGCCTGTATTGGTTTACATGAATAAAAAAATTCTGATTCTGATTCTGTTTTCTCGTCGAAATCTATTTTACTACTAACACTCGCCACCACCGGTTCGAGCGTACACGCCAGAATAAGCCCGTGTACACGCGTCGGCTATTTGAAACGCGCAAGTAAGCGCGTATGCCAAAACGACCGTAGACGCGTAAAGAAACGCTACGCGCGCAGAGCACTCTAAGGCCCAGGCCACACTGGGGCGTCAAAACGAGCACGTTAAAATGTTTACCCATACAAAAAAAAACTCATAGAAAAAGCTCATTACTTAAAGAAATTTAGTTGACAGCGAACTTTGACGCGTGATCACGTAACTTTTACAACAGAAATTCAATCTTGATGTAATAAGTAGTTGAATAGTTTTTGTTGTATGCGCATCTAAGATACACCACGCACCAGCCGAGGCGAAGAAGAACGAATCAACTTGCCTTTTTTAAATGTACTCTGTGTAAATGAACACAAAGATTAAATTTCCGTGGTAAAAGGCACGCGACGAAGCGATGCGGCAAAATCTTTTTCGAAAGTTAACTTTTTGTAAGAGTTATATAATGTAATAAATTGGACGAGCGCTCTTTGATTCGCCTGTGGCATAAATGATGGAAATATTTTTCGATTGCTACGTTATATCTGCTAGATTGGACATATATTTGAAAGGGCCGAGTTTCGTTTAAAATAAACCTGGCTTCGTTACTGGAGCAACAGTTTCCAGAATAGATACGACCTACGGCCCGATTTTCGTTTGATAGAAATCGATCTCTATTAGAGATGTGTCGTAACAAAACGTCAAATTTGTCGTATTTTTTTCATTTGTTTCGACATATCTCTAATAGAGATCGATTTCTATCAAACGAAAATCGGGCCGTAGGTCGTATCTATTCTGGAAACTGTTGCTCCAGTAACGAAGCCAGGTTTATTTTAAACGAAACTCGGCCCTTTCAAATATATGTCCAATCTAGCAGATATAACGTAGCAATCGAAAAATATTTCCATCATTTATGCCACAGGCGAATCAAAGAGCGCTCGTCCAATTTATTACATTATATAACTCTTACAAAAAGTTAACTTTCGAAAAAGATTTTGCCGCATCGCTTCGTCGCGTGCCTTTTACCACGGAAATTTAATCTTTGTGTTCATTTACACAGAGTACATTTAAAAAAGGCAAGTTGATTCGTTCTTCTTCGCCTCGGCTGGTGCGTGGTGTATCTTAGATGCGCATACAACAAAAACTATTCAACTACTTATTACATCAAGATTGAATTTCTGTTGTAAAAGTTACGTGATCACGCGTCAAAGTTCGCTGTCAACTAAATTTCTTTAAGTAATGAGCTTTTTCTATGAGTTTTTTTTTGTATGGGTAAACATTTTAACGTGCTCGTTTTGACGCCCCAGTGTGGCCTGGGCCTTAGAGTGCTCTGCGCGCGTAGCGTTTCTTTACGCGTCTACGGTCGTTTTGGCATACGCGCTTACTTGCGCGTTTCAAATAGCCGACGCGTGTACACGGGCTTATTCTGGCGTGTACGCTCGAACCGGTGGTGGCGAGTGTTAGTAGTAAAATAGATTTCGACGAGAAAACAGAATCAGAATCAGAATTTTTTTATTCATGTAAACCAATACAGGCACTTATGAATCGTCAGTAAAAAATGAATAGTATTAATAGTATCTAAACAATTGAAACTTCTCGGTCTATAGCCTATACAAGCTTATAAGCGCGTCGACGCTTGTACTAATTGGACATGGACTTCGAAAAACGAGCTTAAACGCTGATATAAGACGCTAGTTCAAAAAGGCTCTCAATTTACTGATATTAACAATTCCGTGAATTCGACTACCATAGGAGTGATTCAATTTAGTATTCCAATGATAATTGGGTCGAAAACCCACAAAAAAAAACATTTTTCTTTGATTTCGTCTTATAATAAAAGTATCAAAGGACCGCAGAATAAATTGTTCGGCAGCCATAAAAATTTCATTAAAATAGGTAATTGAAGTCCATTTTCCCTAAAAACGTAGGACTTACTTATCCAAACACTTGAAGTTGGCTGCACCTATTAGGTCGGACAAGCTGATTAGTATTTGCTGAGTTCATTTCCAATCTCCGGACTCGAGTTAATCCAGATTATTTATAAATTTGCATCTTGGATGGGGTCACTAGTTGCGCTTCTGTAGTATACATCGCTGCGCGCGCGCGATAAATTTTTTTGGCCAATACCAAAACGAATTCTGTGTCATATGCATAAAGATTGAATTCCTGTGGCAAAAGCTACGCGATGACGCGTCAAAATTCTGTTTTCTCGTCGAAATCTATTTTACTACTAACACTCGCCACCACCGGTTCGAGCGTACACGCCAGAATAAGCCCGTGTACACGCGTCGGCTATTTGAAACGCGCAAGTAAGCGCGTATGCCAAAACGACCGTAGACGCGTAAAGAAACGCTACGCGCGCAGAGCACTCTAAGGCCCAGGCCACACTGGGGCGTCAAAACGAGCACGTTAAAATGTTTACCCATACAAAAAAAAACTCATAGAAAAAGCTCATTACTTAAAGAAATTTAGTTGACAGCGAACTTTGACGCGTGATCACGTAACTTTTACAACAGAAATTCAATCTTGATGTAATAAGTAGTTGAATAGTTTTTGTTGTATGCGCATCTAAGATACACCACGCACCAGCCGAGGCGAAGAAGAACGAATCAACTTGCCTTTTTTAAATGTACTCTGTGTAAATGAACACAAAGATTAAATTTCCGTGGTAAAAGGCACGCGACGAAGCGATGCGGCAAAATCTTTTTCGAAAGTTAACTTTTTGTAAGAGTTATATAATGTAATAAATTGGACGAGCGCTCTTTGATTCGCCTGTGGCATAAATGATGGAAATATTTTTCGATTGCTACGTTATATCTGCTAGATTGGACATATATTTGAAAGGGCCGAGTTTCGTTTAAAATAAACCTGGCTTCGTTACTGGAGCAACAGTTTCCAGAATAGATACGACCTACGGCCCGATTTTCGTTTGATAGAAATCGATCTCTATTAGAGATATGTCGAAACAAATGAAAAAAATACGACAAATTTGACGTTTTGTTACGACACATCTCGAATAGATGTTTATCAAAAGAAAATCGGGCCCCTAGATGGCAAACTAGATTGTTTTGTCAACTTTATATATTTTCCTTTGCCACAGAGAATGTATGGAGATAACAGAAACAATACAAACTTCATAGGGATTGTGTTTTTGACAGTTAAGCTGCCGGGCACACTGGGGCTGGGGTTAGAATCTGGGGCGTCAAGACGTCAGAATCTGGGGCGTCGAGGCGTCAGTATCTGGGGCGTCAAGACGTTAGAATCTGGGGCATCGAGACGTCAGTATCTGGGGCGTCAAAACGTCAGAATCTGGGGCGTCAAGACGTCAGAATCTGGGGCGTCAAGACATCAGAATCTGGGGCGTCAGAATTTTCCCTATACCAAAACGAACTGTTTGTCAATGGATAAAGATTTTATTTCGGTGGTAAAAAAGCTACGCGTGAAGTTTTTCTCGCCATGTATATATCGTTGAAGAATGAGGTTTATGTATGAGTCAATAATGTTTGTTTTAATGTTGGCGAAAGTATAGACGCGCGCCCTGAGACGCCAGTGTGCTCGGGCCTTTAGTCTTATTCGTGAAAGGCGTAATAGTATCTTTACCTAACAGTAAGATAAAGTCAGTACATTAATAAACAACAATAGTTTTGAAAAACCATTACAAGTTCTCATATTTATTTGTGAGAAAAAAACCCAACACAGATCTCATGAATGTTTGATGGCAACTTCAGAATAAGTACGAACATGTCAGGTTTCAAAGAGCTAGTACCCAAATAAAAAAATAGCCATAAAACCCAATAAAAAAAATAGGTGCATCTATTAGATTATTCCATATTATGGACAAAGAACTTCCATAAGAAGTTGTAAAATCTGAAATATTATGTTGAAGCTGGAATACTTAAAATGCTAATCTACACAACACTAGTAGTATTAGAGCAAGGGTGTTTCGAAAAATGAACACAAACAATAAACCTAATTAGTAAAAAAAACTAATAAGTTGTGGAGAAAATAATGATTTGAAACAAAGTAGTAATTTGTTAATGTTTCAAAATAAAAAAGCATGCCAACAATACACTCCAACCAAAGAACCTTCAAATTTATTGAAATTTCAGTCAATTTTGAGACCATCGACAATATCATTAAGATGTACAAACATGTTCTAAAACATCACTGTGAGTCCATCGTAACTACCTATCTAAATATTGGAGATATCTGATTTCATCTTAGAATGCAACAAAATAAAATTTCAACTTAAACAAACGAAGTTTGAAAAACTATCATACCTGTTATTCTGGTCTTTCTTGAAAAAGCTTTAGTTAAAAAGTTCATTGTGGTTTTAGTTGATACCAAAACAATGCAACAAGCTAGTATGAAGTACTGGATACTGCGCCTAGTATACCTAGGACGAGGTCTGGGCGCCGCGAAGACCGAACGCGGACTGACGCCTGAGGACTAAACTTCCCAGCTCCCTACCTGTCTAGTGCCAATATGCACACAAGTGCAACAACATCGACGAGCCAATCATTCGCCGGGCATCCCGAGACATGCGTAGCGCAGCGTCCTTGGTAGCTAGCTCAAATCTATTTATAGTTATCAACACTGCACAGGGCCCACAACGCAATATGAATATAATCAATTTTTCGATATTATTTTACACTCACCTCTCGCTGGCTTGAGATCTTCGCGCGCAAAAACTGCCAATACGCTTGAGAAGCAACCCATTACGCCATTCATCCAGAAAGCAGATTTTTTATCTTGATCCAGGGTCAAAGCTCGGAGTCCTTGGTCGCCGTCCTTGATGGTCCTAGCTGCGTCAGTCTCATCCTGGTTGCCGTCCATCTTCGATACTTTACTTCCGATTCTTAACAACACCAAAATAATGCAGATTTAACACACAATAACCGGCACAATTATTAAAAAATCCAATATTTCACTTACTATCGTTCACCTTTCTTTCTTTCGTGGCTCCGTAGACCACAGAATATAAATTCCTGACGCAGGCAGCCAGATATTAGGCCAAGGAAATAACGTTTCGTTTTACTTTGTATAATTGTATACTCGTAGACAGAGAAAGAAATGTTGGATGGATGTTATTGTAGTTAAAATTGTATTCCATATTCTTTATCTTAGATCGATGCTTATATAAATTACATACTAATACAATATAATAATCCCAGGTCTTCTTTTTCAATGGTAACATTTTTTTTACTGCTTTTTTCGTCACAGAGTAATTCCCCATGTATTATAATCTTAGATAAACAACCTACTGGTAGATGTAGTCACAGCGAGGCCAGTCACGAAACAGCAATACCTATTTTGTATCCACCGAGAGTTGCCATTCAATACTATTCTCCCCGAATGTAAAGCAGTTTTAAAAACGCTCGATTTTTTTTGCGTAGATACAATATCTAAGTATTCAAATTAATAAAATTTTCTTTAAGATGTCTACGTATATACCCATTTTGTAACTGTTGTTCGTAGCAAAGTCAATAAAAAGATATCCTACAGAATCCATTGTTTGTAACAAAGTGTGTTTTTATTAATTTGTGAAACACAAATAAAACTTATTGTATTTATAAAGGTTTATAGAAACAAGTGTTCATGAAGTGGCCAAAATTATAACCTCGACATGACAACTTACGAGTGAAAAGTTATCTGTGGCTAAAACCATGCAACAATACACTTATTTAATTGAGTCTCTATCTATAACAAAAATATTTGTAAAAACTACGACGAGAGATGTTGGTTTTGCAATCTTTCTAAGTTTGCCAAACAGAAAAACCCGGCAAGCCGAAAGTACAAAGAATCTGTAGCTGCGTCTCTCTTTGTTTACGGCTTTTTGTATAAGTTCTTCTCACTCTAACATTTCGTAGTGTTGGAAGAGCTCCATCTAGTAGTACTTTATCTAAGACTATAATAATGTATAATGAACTATAGTATTTTAATCTATGGTATTCCTCTTTAGTTGATCTGTTTTCATTACGTTTATTTCTCTATATAGGGCAAAAGTCATTTTATATATTGTGTGAAAAATATAATTGTATTAAGCGAACAAGTAATAGGTATGCCAAGTATTTTTTAGTATATACATCATACTAGTTGAGCAGATAGATATAGCAAAGTTTCGAAAAAACGTATTTCTCGAGTGTGAAAATGGTTATAAAATTATCTATAAATGAGTTTTACGCTATGTATAAACGATGGGTGATTAACAATCCGAGTGTTGTAACTGATGTGGAGACGGTAGCGACCTGGTCATCATATTTCGTCGCCGGAAAGATAAACAAATCGCCGATAGTTTCCGAACTCGTCTACTCTTTATCAAAACTCTTATCTTTGTTCAACGACCGGCTCATCAGAGAAGCGTACGGCAATGAGGAGACTTACTACGGTCTCAAAGAGCAGATTAAGCTTTGGCTAACGATATTACACTACTGTGAAGTGTTTGTTGAACTAGTTGTCAAGGACAGATGGGGAATGCGAGGCAAATGGACCATAGCCACATTGCTACAGCTGTTCAAGTGTTCCTCAGCACTCATCCTGCTCTACAGGTTCAAGGAGGTACCTATAGCTCACCCACCAATAGCTGTACTACAAAGAAAGAAGTTTACAGAAGGGAAAGAGACTGAACAGAGCTCTAATTCATTTTTCACTCTCCGGAGATCTGGCAGAGTGATCCGAAGTGTAGACGGCGCCCCGCCGGTGGCGTTCCGTGACTGGCAGCCGGTCAAAATACAGGATGATAACATAAAATCTGGCATTGAGATCAAAGACCTTGTGCGTGCTGAAACATTGCATATATTGAAGCCGTTGATTCATTTGGCAGCCATGCGAGTGTTTGGGACAAGAGCATGGAAGCAGTGGCTGGTTGCTCTCAGCATTGATATAGCAAGTATGAAGCTATATAATAAACATATGAAAGATTTATCGTACGAGCAGAGATTGGAGCTGAGCCGAAGGAAACTAGGTCTAGTCTTATACATGTTAAGAAGCCCAATGTACAATGGTTATTCAAAGAATGTTATAGAGAGTGTGTTAAAGTCCATGTCCAAGAAAATTCCATTAATGTCATTTATATCGGGGCCGATTGTACAGTACCTAAATCATTGGCAAGATATTTATTTCTATATGTGGGCTTCATAAACATATAATTTCTATTATAAGAAGTAAAAGACCACTATCCATATTTATGTGGTGAATGAAAATAATCTATGCCGGGGAAGGTGCTTTTTATGTCTTGATATGGTTATTTGAATGATGTTATTGTGAGTCATTCTAAAAACCCATGATATGTTCAGTTAGTTAAGTACAGTTGTCACTTGTTTTGTTCAACAATAATTTGTTACACATAAGTGTTGAGTTTGTCCTTAAACCTTTATGGTCACAAGAAAAATATTTACAGAATTTAATTACTTTTAAGTAGTAATATTCCAATAATAATTGATGTTGATTCTGTTGTATCAATGTAAACTATTAATATTGCCATCTTGTGTAAACGTAACAGCCACAAGAAGGATGGCATTATACTTTGTTTAGTGTAGATTAGTTTGATACAAACATAATCAATAGTATTATTTTATTTTTTTGCTAAAAAACTTAAATTATTGTCAGAGTATAATTCAAAACCACAAAGCGATATGTTTTTTTTGTTAATAATTTATTCTACAGTGATGACACCTCTTTAGCAGTATTAATTTAATATTACTCAGAAGTTTTGCTATGTTAACTTATCTGTCAGAATTTAAAGTAAATTGAAAACAACATTTTCACGACAATACTAATTTTAAATTTAAAAAAAAACATACTTATACTTTATGGTTTTTCTTTCAACACTTACAATCATGACATGAAAAGGGTTTAAATATAAGATTTAATAACTATACTAAGAAATTTAATATTTTTACATTCCCCAATTTTAGTTGTTCTGCTAAAATTATGTTTCTTAAAGCTTATAACATTGCAGCACTTTGTAGTTAATTGAATGCTTCATTTTAGCTTCCTAATTAGTTTTGCCCATGACTCGGAGACAGTCGGACATTTCATAGACAGACATAGTTGTAAAAATCGTCCAATTCTGATGTTTTCATAATTGTTTGTTTTTGTTCTAAATCCCATTTTCATTTACCAATAGATAATTAAAGATTATATCGAGGGGTAAAGGGCTATTTGATTTAAGCGACACTTTTGGCCATATTGACTTATATACATATTTGGAATCAGTTATTTGTTCTGCATGAAGAATGAAGTATGCTCTTCTTCTGCTTGTTCTGAATGAGTATGCTCTTATGTAGACTAGAATAAAATACAGTATTGTCTTCATGCTTTCATACATACATATAATCTCGCTTGTATCCCATGGGAGTAGGCAGAGACTACTCTTTCACTGCATCCACAGTCATACATCTTTTCATGCACTTCCGTCAGTTGAGGGTGAAAGGTCCTTCTCGGTTGCCCTCGTTCTACATCATTCTTCTGTCATGCTTGTGATTATTATACAGTACTCATACAGATTTAAAAGTATCTATGTAAATACTGGAAAATTAAAAGACCTGTACTGTAAATGGATTGTTCATTTCACTAGAAGGTATTTCTATTCAAGACTCGAGGGATAATGTTATGCAGTGCAGAGACTGGTATCTTTTGTGCTAAGTTATAAAATATACCTAAGTTCTTGTTTTGTTCCGGTGGTTGACAACAGTGGAGGCTGAATATTATCTGGTTATTATAACCATTAACATGTGAAAGTACACAGAATATTTCCACTTTGTTTGTCACGATGCTATGTTAATATAATAGATAGTAATTATACATGGGTCATGGTGGAAAATGGGTTTGTAATTACATAAGTATATCATAAAATGGTGATTGTAAAATAAATAATAATATAATATGTGGTTCACAGTAAGAGATTTTTGTGTATTATTTTATATCTATATAATATATACAATAGTACCAAAATATATCATCAACTTTCCCAGGAAAAGTCATCATATCCATAGGTAACTTCTTGGAATTCTGTTAAGTAATGCACCTATGCATATGGTGACTTTTACTGGGATAGTTGTTGATATTTTAAGGTACTTGGTGTAAAAATATACCTTTCCTATTTTTTGTACTGAATAAGCTTTTCCTGTCGCCAGACGATATGCTCTCTGGAGTATGGGATTCTAAAGCACCAATACAAAAACGAACCCTGTGTCAATATACATAAATGTTGAATTTCTGTAAACGCCACGCTCCCAGACTTCAGCATTCGCTGGCGCTGACAATATTATTCCTGTGAAGGAACTTTTTCTCTGGAGTTAATACAGGTCATTATGGTGTAGACCTTCTGACGTCCATACTGTAAAGGGCTGTGGGCCATAGCCCACCACGCTGGCCAAGTGCAGGTTCGCAGACTTCACACATCTATCGAAAACTAGTCAAGTTCCCTCAGACGTGCAGGGTTCCTCACGATGTTTTCCTTCACACTTTCATAGCAAGTGATAATTTCGGATGAGAATGAGATTCGCGCTAAATCCCAGAGGTGCGAGCCGGGGTTTGAACCTGCACACTTCGATTGCAAGGCGTGCGTTCAACCACTCGGCTACCACTGCTACTGTTAGTATAACTATGACTGCATATCAAAAGATTCATATAGATTATAAATCTAGGGGATTGGTATTGCAAGGAGGTGACAAATAAAACACATCAAATTAAATATACACTATATCATATTATAAATTAAATTTATTCCCAATTTAAACACCCCATGACACATTTCACATAATATACGATGGATAGGAAGTTTTATGCTAATTATTTAAAATATTTCGCATAAATATGGCGAAACGCCCGCTTTTACAATAAAAAGTTATTATTATCATTGAATGAAACGCATAAAAACCTTAAATGTAAAAATATACAATTTTTAGTAATTATAATAGTTTCTACATACAACAATATTTCGTAATTTGTACATAACTATATAAAACTTACTTGGACTTAAAAATTAGCAAATTATTATAAATAAATCGTGGCTAAATTATATTATAAGCCTGATCTTTATTACTAAGTATATAAATAAATTCAATTTCCCTAATTCATAATTAATTCGATCTGTGATGGATGTTTACCACAAAAAAGCTGTTTACAGACCCTTTTTTTTTAACGTCGGAAAATCCTTTATGGATACCCTGCCACCTCGGGGGAAGTAACAAACTTATGTGGGAGGCCCGGCAGAAGGCCGTATACCCACTAAAAACCGACGGTGTACCATCTTCCGCTTATATCGGGGCGCCACGGGATCGCTTTCGCATGCACCGCGTGTTTACAGACCCTACTAAAATAAGTTAAAAAATAAAGATGTCATTATGCATCATTTGTTTATTTACATCATCACGCGTGTATACCCCAAAGATGTAGGCAGACGCACACTGCTGTGCAACCACAATGCGCCAGAGTATCTTGGTCCCAATGTAATAGGGGGCGAGCCTTTGCCGGGCATATTCCCCTCACTGTGGGGGAGATTTGGGCCATAGTCCACCACGCTGGTCTATTTCTGGCTGGTGAACTTTACACGCCTTTCTTTAGACGTGAAGTTTGCCTCACGATTTTTTCCTTCACTGTTCAGCAAGTTTATTATTGAAAATGATATGCCATGTTTATTTCAAACTGAATTAAAATTATATTAAGATATATATCAAATCGGAGGGACCACACAAAGGCTTAATTGAATAACAGCATCCACAAACATAGGCCTGGAGCTTAAATTAAGGTCTGAAACAGCTATTAATGTCGTTAAACGATGTTAATAAATCCTATCCCAATATAAAAATAGTACCTACATCCTCAGGACAAAAATATATATTTTCCACTTAATATGTTAACCAATTTTAAATATGAAAGGCGTTGGGAGGGTTGGGGCCGTGGACATCAGTAATATCATACATTGATAAACTTACGATTGGGACAGGCAACAGTTATTCGAAAAATATGTTTATCTCAGACAGCCGAGTCCCATATACCAACATATTTTATAAATTTTTTTTAATTAACTAAGGGAATGCCCCTGTTTAGTAGAGACGGGTAACACATTTCATGAATTTGTAAAATATATTTCAGAAATATTTGATCTGCCTCGAATGTATAGATTAAAAAATACATAATAATTTGTGTAAATATTAAATTATATAAAGTTACCATCGTGGAATATAATAATTACAAATATACGAATGTATAAATAAATGCCTCGATACATTGAGCCTAGTATCCATGCCATCACCTCCAACTATCATCGTTCCGCAAACATAATCATACTCTAATATTGTTTCGAAACATTACATCCTAAACTGGCAATACTTCCAAAGTTTATTTTAAAACAAATGACATAACATAACATGATCTTGAATTAAACGATACAAACATTAAGCCTTTCGCACACTCGGAAGTCAGAACGCTGGCGTTAATATTTTCACCAAAACCAAAACGAACTATATTGAGTCATGGAAAGTTTTTTTTTTTTTTTTTAACGAAATGAGTGAAATGATGATATTTAATGGAATAAGATGAGGAATGGCATCAACTGCGACTAGCGCGGGTATTTCGCCAATGTCAAGTAATTAATAGCAAGGACAAATTCAATAAATACACATATTAAATAAAAATGGATAATGACAGTGATAAAGATGGCGGATGATCTGGAAAGTTTTTTCTTCAACAAAATGTCATTGACAGATCTAGCGAATTCAAACGCGTCGGCGCGTGGCTTTGACCACAGAAATTCAATCTCTAATCATATTAACACAGAGTACGTTTTGGTATTGGCACACATATTGATGAGCGTCTTATGGGTATGTAACTTGGCTGATAAACTAGCTGTTAACTGTGGCTCGTAATGTTCTTATTGTATACTCTAAATTGCCCAATGTTCATATGTACCGACGTGAAACACTATATTATTAAAACCTACCCATCTATACAAATAAATAAAATTGGAGTGTCTGTTTGGAATATCAAAATAACATCTTTTTACCAAATGCATATGGCAGTATATACGATACCTATAACAAAAATACAATTTTTATTTTTTTTGTCAATCTGTTCAGGTAAACTTCCAACCGGCTGAACCGATTTGGACGGGACGTTCACTGATAGCTAGCTAAAGTTCCAAGGAGTAACATAGGCTACTTTGATTTTAGAAGAAGCATTAGGGTTCCGCGGGATGAACGTAAAACCATTCTTCCCGGGTAATCTCCCTAAAGTCGTCGCGGGCACAGCTAGTATATATGTTACGGCTAAAACCCGAAGTGCGGCTACACCTAGTTTTAACCGGTTAGAACTAGGTGTAGACACTTACTCTTGGTTAAATCTAGTACGAGCCGATAGATTTCGGGTAAAACTAGGTCTATCCTTCATCATGCCGGCTACAACTAGGTCCAGCCATTCCCTGTTGGATAAAACTAGGTCTATCCGATATCATTCCGGCTAGAACTAGGTCCAGACAATCCCTGTTGGATAAAACTAGATGCAAACAAGTTCATACAAGTAACAGGCGCCTGGCTCACGCGAGTCGCGCGCCCCTGCCGCCCGCCACCCGTACACCCGCGTTTGCCCTTGCGCTTTGAGTTTAGTACGCGTTGTGCCGTTGTACAAAACAGACGTACTTTCTTGTTTTTGCGCACTTATACAATCGAATTCAAAATGGCTGTGAATGAAGACCTACAGACTATGAAGTCAAGTTTTTTGGAACAGTTTCAGTGTTTATTAGCCACAAAATATGGTGAAAATAAAACGATAAAACTAAGGCACGCGCTGCTACTGCAGACGCTGTGAGTCACACTCGCTAGTAGACCTGCAGTAGATCAGCAGCACCTCGCTACGCCCTCCACCCCGCGCCGCTGCTGCAGATGCTGTGAGTCATGAGTGTGACGCGGGGCGGAAGGTGTGGCGGGGCACGCATCTAAGTTTTATAGTATAAGTGGATATTTTGGCAGCTTTAACGTCTTCTATAAACTTGGAATACTGCACATCATTCATGTAGCTTTGATTTTCACCATATTTTGTGGCTAATAAACTCTGAAACTGTTCCAAAAAACTTGACTTCATAGTCTGTAGGTCTTCATTCACAGCCATTTTGAATTCGATTGTATAAGTGCGCAAAAACAAGAAAGTACGTCTGTTTTGTACAACGGCACAACGCGTACTAAACTCAAAGCGCAAGGGCAAACGCGGGTGTACGGGTGGCGGGCGGCAGGGGCGCGCGACTCGCGTGAGCCAGGCGCCTGTTACTTGTATGAACTTGTTCGCATCTAGTTTTATCCAACAGGGATTGTCTGGACCTAGTTCTAGCCGGAATGATATCGGATAGACCTAGTTTTATCCAACAGGGAATGGCTGGACCTAGTTGTAGCCGGCATGATGAAGGATAGACCTAGTTTTACCCGAAATCTATCGGCTCGTACTAGATTTAACCAAGAGTAAGTGACTACACCTAGTTCTAACCGGTTAAAACTAGGTGTAGCCGCACTTCGGGTTTTAGCCGTAACATATATAATACATATACGAGAATATGGTGAGCGCGGTCAATTCGTCATATAAAATTGCACTAGGCTCAATGTTTAAAAAAATTATACTACACACATAAATCTATTAAATACATGGAGATTTTAAAATTGAGACACAGACATATGATGTGTGTATGTAATTATTCTCAGTACGTCTAACATATCGAGGGGTGAAAGGCCATTTGCAACATTTTTTCAACATTACAGGAGAACATACTCGTGTGACGCCGCAAAAATAGCTGATTCCAAATATATATACAGGATGTTTCAGAAGTCCGAAATAATACTATGACGTTTGCATCGGTATCGGATGAATTGTAAAAAAAAATTGATCGAATTTCGTCCATGTTTTTTCAACTTTTTTTTCGTCGTCAATTTCAATAACTCGTAATATCTCGAATCCTATGTAAAATTTGGATGTTCTTTTTTGTGATTATTGGTAGTCGCGCCCCTCATAAGTGTAGTAAACACCGCTGAATAGGGTTATGGATGTACCCAAATGCCAGAACACGATACCTGTGACAAATATTCAAAGGTCTATAACTCAGAAACTATGATAGTTAGGTATAAACTGTCTTAACTAAGCATCCACGTATGAGCTACCGTATATGTACCCAAAGTATTATTTCGAACTTCTGATACAACCTGTGAGTAAATATATATAAGTAAATATCGCCCAAAGTGTCGCTTCAGCCAAATAGCCTTTCACTCCGCGATATAAATACAATAATACTTTGATGCCGTCTCGTACATCGGCCTGAAGGTGAATGATATTGGGTTGTTATGCAGTATCTAAATTGGTTGGTTTGTCGGTAATTGATATATTTCAAGCAACTTATGAACGTGTACATCAAACGAAAATCGGGCCGATGGATAATAACTGGTGTATCTGTTATCAGGGTAATTGAATACCTGCCCTCTTTACCGCCACCTTCTTGAAGCTATGTTTTTAGGGTTCCGTACCCAAAGGGTAAAACGGGAACCCTATTACTGAGACTTCGCTGTCCGTTCGTCCGTCTGTCCGTCTGTCAGTAGGCTGTATCTCATGAACCGTGATAGTTAGACAGTTGAAACTTTCACAGATGATGTATTTGTGCTGCCGCTATAACAATAAAGACTAAAAAACAAAATTAAACAAAATAAATATTTAAGGGGGCTCCCATACAACAAACGTGATTTTTTTGCCGTTTTTACAGATAATGGTACGGAACCCTTCGTGCGCGAGTCCGACTCGCACTTGGCCGGTTTTATAGATAATGGTACGGAACCCTTCGTGCGCGAGTCCGACTCGCACTTGGCCGGTTTTTAATATTACTTTCAGTTTTTGACAGATTTTGTACACTGAGTTACCTTCAGTGTACAAAATCTGTCAAAAGTTGTCTGTTACCGCTGACACAACAATACTTTGAGCGGTGGTGGTCAGGATCCCGGCTGAGCGTAGTTGCCGATTTACCAACAAAAAACGAACCAATGAATCTAAAGCTTGATCTATCACACATATGCATTATACTATAGGAAATAAAAACCGTAGAGTGAACAAAAAAAAGAAAAAAAAATATTTTTTTGATTGACCCAATTTTCGTGTTTATAATAACGCTCACGCTAACATCGACATGTTAACGTTTCTTGAAATACAATTATTTTGCATTATTTACAAAAAAATGAAATTTAAATTAGGAAATTTTACGCGGAATGACTGCATTAGCGGATATTCTGTCAATGTCGTGTAATAGCAAATTCAATAAATACAAATAAGCAATGAAACTGATAAAGATGGCGGATGACTCCCTGGAACCCGTCCAGAAATATTGCCAATATATAGTCATCACGGACACACGACGAGGACATCTAAAATATATGGGCAAAGAAATACGAGTCAAATCTATGGTGGCAAATGAAGCCAGCCATTTGGATTAGTTTGGAATCTTCAGGAGTCTATTTCCCACAGAACAACGCATCCATTAAATTACAGTTCGTCCCTTAATATTAAAACTATGCTACACGATTGCAAGACAAATATGACACGTAGCATTTACAGGCCTATTCGAAGAAAACGATAATTGAAAATAGGCCATGTTAGGGTAACAATAGTGTTCAAAGTTAATGTACTTTATAAGCACCGCATATTGCGTGGAAAGGAAATTATGAGTCAATAACGCGTCAACAATTGAAAGATCTATTTTAAACTGTATTATAATAACAACAAAATTCAAATATGAATATCTCTTAATTTGGAAACGAGTCTTAAAAAATAGTTGAGCGTCGACACAGATTGAGTTTGACATACAAAATACGTTCTGCTCCAATCTATGGCGCGTTTTTGTTTTTTTTTTTTTATGAATGTATTCTTATTATTTTAACAGCGAGATATGAGGGCAAACATCGATAATTAATCTTTAATTACGTCACAGATACTAAAATCACGAGATATGAAAACTCTATGGCTCGCCATGACACAGTACAAGCATTTTGGAATTGATTTCACATATCCTACTGATATTAAACTTTATAACATTACAATGCAGATTTTATTCCACAAAAGCTATGGCGAAGGTCGTCCTTGCCACTTAAACTAGTGCTTATGTACAGGGTGTATCAAAAGTCCGAAAAAACATTTCAGGTAAACACATAGCGACAAAAAATGCTAAAATTAGTTATAAATACCATTCTAACGGCCAGATTTTTCTGCTCCGTTTGGTATACATAACTAATTTTACGTTTTGAATGCAGACTTTACTTAACTATCATATTTTTTGAGTTGCAGACCTTTGAATATTAGTCACAGATATCGCGTTGTGGTTAGAGCTTACCCATAAGCCTACATAACAGTGTAAAATACATCAACGAGATGCGACTCACAAAAAACAACTTGAAAATTTCAGCAAGATATGAAAATGGGCGTCTAAGATAAAATTAAAGATATTTTTTTATACCGTTCAGCTATACATACAAACGGTAAAGTATCATTTTGACTTCTAATACACCCTGTATAATCGCCGTAAGGGGCTTAGAAACATGACCTTTAGAACTACTATAATGGAATCGTCGACGTACTACAAGTGGGTACCTATAATTCTACAAGGGAATAGGGGTGCAGGCTAAAGGGTCATGGCGGCCCAAACCGGTACCTTAATATATTAGCCGCTATATTAATGATATTAGAGCAGCCTGAGGATACAGCTTACATCAGTTACTGAAGCCGATGGTGGGATCCTAAAAATAACAGTCAAGTTACTACTACAGCCCTTTTTAACGTCCCACTGCTGGGCACGGGCCTCCCCTCAATGCGAGGGAGATTCGGGCCATAGTCCACCACGCTGGCCCAGTGCGGGTTGGCAGACCTCACACATCTGTCGAAAACTAGCCAAGTTCCCTCAGACGTGCAGGTTTCCTCACGAGGTTTTCCTTCACCGTTTCATAGCAAGTGATAATCTCGGATGATAATGAGATTCGCACATAAATCTCAGAGGTGCTAGCCGGGGTTTGAACCTGCACACTTCGATTGAGGCGTGCGTTCGACCACTCGGCTACCACTGCTTGCGTTATTTTGGTCGCCAAGTAATAATTCTCACTCAATACGAGGGGGATTTGGATCATAGTCATCCATAGTCAGGCTAGAATTTAACATGCCTTTCTATAGACGTGCAGGTTTCCCCACGATTTTTCCCTTCACCGTTCAGCAAGTGGTAATCATTATTGGAAATGAAATCCGCAAATCCAGTGATGGAAGCACTAGGTATATAGGTAGCCGGTAACTTAATAAGTAGGTATGACAAGCTAGTGAAGAGGGTTGGCTGAAAATCAGCGCTGGGGGAGATTAGTTCCCCCCCAGCACGTGCTGAGCCAATACCTTTTCGGCACAGTTCGCACTGAGCTCTTTTTCTTTCCTTTTCTGTGTATTGTATAAGTTTCATATTCTCTGTGTGCTTTGTTTGCTTTGTTTTGTCTATGCCGAATAAATGTTTTTTCTTTCTTTCTGTTTGAATTCCAGCCGAGCAACCACTGCTTACCTATCTGAAAAGATTTAATTGTTCAGCCAATCCCAGGAGTCATCGTCGGGTTTCTTTTTGATGACGATGCTCTTGATGTCTGGAGGCGGGCTGGAGACGCCCACCTGGGAGAGGTCGCGAGTGTCCAAGTTCCGAGTCGTCACCGACTCCTTCCACGGTTGGGTCTGCTCGTTCCTGAAAAATTAAATAATCATCATTATATCCAGTACACAATTTTATAAACTACAAGGTGTCCCGGCGAACTTCATACCGCCTTAGAATTACATACGAAAGCAGCGCCACCTACCGGGTCCAATTGTGAATCTAGACCATCCAGGGCGCCACCCAAACGCATACAAAAAAACATTCAAATCAGTCCAGCCGTTTAGGAGTTCAGTGACATACACACTTACAGTAGAATTATATAATATACTAGCTGACCGGGCGAACTTCGTACCGCCCTAAAATGAGTGACATACGAAAGCAGCGCCACCTACCAGGTCCAAATCGGTCCAGCGGTTTATAAATAACCTAGGTACCGACTGCAGCGCCACCTACCCGGTCCAATTGTGAATGCAAACCAGCATGCGTGTACGTCACGCCTTTGACAGCATCTGTCACTGTCTATGGTTACCATTGTTACTCGTGTCACTAACTCTTTTGTACTACGTTCCATTTGACGTAATAATAACCAAATGTTGTATTCTGTCTGTCTCGTTTGCTCCTTTACTAATATGCCTATCTATATTTCCCACCGAAATTCTGTTTGCTCAACCGTACCATATCTCAAAATCGTTAGTCCTCTTTTTATTATACTTTTATAAGCCTCACCGTCCAAGTCTCTGGCAAACTCAGTTGTTGGCAAAATCATCGACAAATTGACGATGGAAGCCAAACACTTTTAAAAGAAGAAGAACTCTTTTGTAGGTATTAACCAAATGATCCGCCATTTATTGAATTCATTTGTTACAAAAAATGTGATGAATGAAGAACCGCTCGACCGATTTTGTGCAAACTTCACATAAACCATCAACTAAATAGTCCGAACAAAGCCTAAACATTGGTTTGGATAGGTGAGCCCGTTCTTGAGTTATAAAATTGCTACGAAAAGTGGCATTGAATGTTATATATATAGACTAGCTGTGCCCGCGGTTTCACCCGCGCTAATAGTTACTTTGGCGTAGAGTGATGTTATAAAGTCTATGATTATAAGTCTATAATACCCGATTCATGTTCGGGAATATTCCCGTTTTTGCCACATTATTCGTTGCTGCTCCGCTCCTATTGGTCGTAGCGTGATGATATATAGCTTATAACCTTCCTCGATAAATGAACTATTTAACACAAAAATAATTATTCAATTCGGACCAGTAGTTTCTGAGATTAGCGCGTTCAACCAAACAAACAAACAAACAAACTCTTTAGCTTTATAATATTATATATAGTATAGATTAAGACTACGCTTTGTAAGCAGAACGAATTTTGTTGGTACCATTAAAGTAAAAATTTGGTAGCGGTTACCATTCCAGCGTGCTTAGCATGACGATGTAGACAATCGTTCGAGGGCACACTGGGGCGTCCACTCTCGAGCTTCAAATTTGTTTGCCATACCAAAACAAACTGTATTGGCTCATAGAAAAGGTTAAATCTTCAACTAAATGACACTGACAGCGCGAGCGAATTTCGACGCGCGGGGACGGACGTGGCTTCAACCAAAGAAATTCAAACTTTATGCATATTGACGCAGAGTTCATTTTAGTATTGGAGAATATTTGATGCGCGAGCGTTGACGCGCCAGTGTGCCGGGGGCTTTATCTCTTTCAACTGTCAGATTTATCGAGCAAATGACGTCACATCGAGCTTTATCTACCAGGGTTCGAGGACATATTCAATGGATATATATCATGATATATATCCGATATATATCAAATGATTTTTTATGATATATATCAATAGAAAAATGGTTTACAAAAGTTATAATATTAAGTAATTTTTGGCGTTTGTTACTGTATTTCTACTTCCCAAATGTAGATGGCGTTGGAGTAGAGTTAAAAATACTCATAAAAAATGGATATATATCAAACTTTTGATATATATCGGATATATATCATAAATATCCGATATTTTGATATTTATTATAAATATCGGATATTTTCGAACCCTGTTATCTACCGACCTTGCATGAGCACATTAGTCATCTCATGCTAAAGGTATCGATAAAATCGGTAGACACATTCTCTCAAATTCGACATTACGTCGAAACAAAACGAAAAATAAGACAAATCCAACGTTTTGTTTCGACATAGTGTCGAATTAGAAATAGTGTCGATCATGTGAGAATTAGGTCCTACTACTTCTTTTTTTACGAAATGAATGAAATGATGATATTTAATGGAATAAGATGAGGAATGGCTCCACCTGCGTTTAGCGGGTATTTCAGCCAGTGTCAAGTCATTATTTGCATGGGAAAATTCAATAAATACTACTACTACAGCCCTTTTAACGTCCCACTGCTGGGCACGGGCCTCCCCTCAATGCGAGGGGGATTCGGGCCATAGTCCACCACGCTGGTCCGGTGCGGATTGGCAGACTTCACACATCTACCGAGAACTAGTCAAGTTCCCTTAGTGCAGGTTTCCTCACGATGTTTTCCTTCACCGTTTCATAGCAAGTGGTAATCTCGGATGTAAATGAGTTCCGCACATGAAACCCAGAGGTGCGAGCCAGGGTTTGCACCTGCACACATTGATTTGCAAGGCGTGCGTTCGACCACTCGGCTACCATCGCTTCTATCGATAATATTCTATAAATACACATTATAAATAAAAATGGATGTTGACAGTGATAAAGATGGCGGAATTAGGTCCTAATTTTGTCGTTTTGTTTATCGACATATGTCAATGTCATATGTCAACATAGAGATAATGTCGATATTGCGAGCATTGCCCATAAGGAGCCGGCATTTCGAGCCCTCGCTGCGGTAAATTATCCGCCATATTAGTTTTGACTAGTGACACTTAGGTATGTACTTACTTGATCTTAAGACTAAGATGGCGGATAAACCATTGCCAAGCTTTAAAAAAATCGCCGCAGAGCATTACGAAGAGTTCGTCGGGGTCGTTAGGGGTTCTCTAACTACTCTGAGGCATTGCCCCGAAGGTATAAGTGGTCGATAGAGCGTCATAAGTGTGTTGGTGTTACGTACCACTGCGAGTACGGCTCTGAGGTGGAGTTCTTCATGGCGCCGTAGCTCTGCGACTGGAACGACCCAGAGTTGCTGGCGCGACGTTGGTCGGTGGCGCCGCCTAGCGAGCTCCAACCGCCGCGGTTGTTCACCTTCAATATTAAGTGTTAGTCATTATTGTTTTACACATCCGTGGACCAATCAGTGACAGTGACATCAGTGGTCTCTAATTCGACATACGTCGAAAAAAATTTGCCCCCAGGGCATAGCCAACATAACTGTATTTTGCAATAGTGATAATTGGACGTAGTTAAGCAAAAAGGATCCAGTAAATAAAATTGACAATACCGAGTTAAGTTTACCAAACGATTCCAAAAGAAGGCCTATAAGCGACTTTTAGACTACGCTATAATATATAGCACAACAATAATGCGCACAATACAAAGCCAATAATATATAGTACAGTACAATGTGAACGTGGCCATAAAAATGTATGGTGGGCGATATTGTTGTGCTATGAGCTATATACTATATGCTATTAAATTATTAATACAATCGACAAAAAAGATCACATCGAAAAATAAAAGCAAATAGCATTTTCAGTTTTGCCACATAACCATCCCATATGCAATACATTATCAAATTCTAAGCTGCCATATGCCAAAACTGACTTGATGTCATGAAGATATTATAACGGAGATGGCATTTCGAGCCCGCACTGCGGTAAAGTTTTCTAGTGTATCTGACTCAGCCATTGTTGTTTTCCCATATAGTTGCCGTATACTACAGGTACATGAGATAACAACAATGGCGGTATAATTACCGCAGAGCCATACGAAGAGTAGAATCGTTATGTGCACTCTAATTACTCTATGCTTGATGTGGATTGAATCCTTTTTGATACATCCGCCATCTTTATCACTGTCATCATCAATTTTTATTTATAATGTGTATTTATTGAATTTGACCTTGCTATTAATTACTCGACATTGCCATAAATACTGCTAATTCTTAATGCAGGCATTCCTCATCTTGTTCTATTAAAATATCATCCTTTCACTCATTTCGTAAAAAAAAAGAAGGAAAAATCCTAACTACTTCCAATTGTGATGGAAGAAAACTAAACTGTAATAATCTAAGTGTATTCCCGTTATTATCGCGTGATTTGTAAGCGAGAGGGCAATATTTTTAGTGCTATCAACTCGCAGTTTAGCCAGGGTTAGTACGCATGGCAAGAACAGATCTCCGTCAAGAAATCGCTCGCTCGCTCTCTGTCTTATTTCATACGAGAGAAAGAGACGAAATTAAGATATACCGTGACATAAGTCTACTCTTGGCGGACATGCTACAACTACTTAATTAGGTATAGTCACATTGCTTGTCGGGGCGTCAACGTTCGAGCGTAAATTTTTTGCCATAGAAAAACGAACCTTACTAACACAGAAATAAAACCAGCCAAGTGCGAGTCGGACTCGCGCACGAAGGGTTCCGTACCATTATCTATAAAAACGGCGAAAAAATCACCTTTGTTGTATGGAAACCCCCTTAAATATTAATTTTATTCCGATTTTTTAGTATTTGTTGTTATAGCGGCAACAGAAATACATCATCTGTGAAAATTTCAAGTCTCTAGCTATTACGGTTCATTGAGATACAGCCTGGTGACAGGCGGACGGACGGACGGACGGACGGACAGCGAATTCTTAGTTATAGGGTTCCCGTTTTACCCTTTGGGTACGGAACCCTAAAAAATGATTCTACAACGAAATTACACTGAGAGCGCGAGCGAATTTGAACGCGTGGCTATTTCGACATAAATTTAATCCTTATATATATTTAAACAGGGTTCAATTTGGTATTGGCATAACATTTTGACGAGAGCGTTGACACCCCAGTGTGCTTAATCAAGCTAAATGCAAGCAGTTTGTTCTCGTCCATTCTGTATAAAAGAGCCAGTGTGGGCGATACCCCGGATTCGATCTCCGGAACTCGGAACCCCACGATTACTAGGGCGGCCCGTCTGGCCACTAAGCCATCAATACCAACAAGCGGCAACACTTGTCAAGTTTTTGAACTGACCGCCATTGGTCCGAAGTAGTTCAAAGTAAGCAATAACAAACACTTTACATTAGAATTACAGAACAATTAGACGAAAGTTTGGTTTAGCGCAGCGTTTCCCAATAGCCGGATCGCGACCCGGTACCGGGCCTTCAAAATAAAATACCGGGTCGCAACATTCCCGCCTTTGGTAAAAAATAAGCAGCAGCTCCATACTTCGAACTAAAATTTATTGACTAAATAAGCGAAACCAAAATAAATATGTAATATTAATAAAACATGTTTACTATTTTTATAAATGTGTTTTTTTTTATTATTATTACAAGCTTTATATCAACATGCAATGTATGTCCGGGTGGAATCTTACAACTGAATTTTAAATCAGTTATCTTTATCCGATTGAGCTGAAATTTGGTATACACGCTTATTTTGGATGACAATGCATGCTATGTGACGTCATTCTAATTCCAATATGGCGGATCATCCAAGATGGTGGAATAGTTATTTTTCTGCACTACCACAGTATGGGTATCAAATGTAAAGGTTTACTGAGGAGAACACGAAAACTAAGGACAATTAATGAAAGCTTGTTTTTAAAAAGTTTTTCTCCATCAATTTTTACCTAATCGAACCAGATTGGGTTTAAAAGTATTAAGTGGGACATGAGGGGGCAGTGTGAAAATTACCGGGCCATGTTTGGGAAACACTGGTCTAGCGCTTTTCGCGTAGGCGGCTGAGCTCACTGAACCAGGTAGTAGCAGGTTCGATTCCGTTTTAGGAACTTGCCCTGGTCTGGGAACTGGGATCGCCCCCAGTCCATTGTATGGTACCCATAGTACAAGCATTGCTTAGTTTGGGATCATACGATGGGTATGTGTTGTCTGACGATTTTTATCTATTTAATTATTCTGTAACACCATTGCAAACGGGTCACAAGTTCCTGTGAAAGGTATTCCATAGGAAGCTCTCACACAAGAACCGATGACCGCACGTGTCTAAGAAATAAATAAATAATAAAGAAAAAAAGCGGCTAAGTGCGACTTGGACTCGCGTACCGAGGGTTCCGTACTACCTACCTTATAATATTAGGTATTAATTGCAAAAAAAGTAAAGCAACTACAAATTTATAATTTTCTGATTTCTCCCTTTACTTGTGCTGGGTTATAAAGACGTTGCTTCTTGCCAAATTTCATGATTCTACGTCAACAGTAAGGAGGCTAACAGGGTCATAAACGGCCACATCTTTTGACCGTGTTTACTTAGAAATATGATTTTTTTACACCTCCAAGGGATCAAAAACTTGAGTACATATTTCATATCAATTTCAACTAGATACCTTCATGTGTTCCTGAGAAAAATCGTCAGACAGACGGACAACGAAGTAATCCCATAGGGGTTCCTTTATGCCTTACGATGTACGGAACCCAGGAAACAAAAATAAATAAAAAAAAGAGTTCTAGAGTTCTAAAAAAAGAGTTCTAAAACAAAAATTAAAATCCTACACCCTTGTTACCTTATCAGTGACCGTGGTGGCCATTTCAGAAACTTTCTGGGTAGCGATGCCTCCGTAACGGACCGCGTTCTCAGTAGCCGTGCGAGCCACCTTCGTAACTGACGACGTAAACACCGACCATCCCTGCATTTCAAAATATGACACTCGTGTACACCACGGGATGTTATGGATACGAAATTTCGTAACCGGATACGGATATAGGAATAAAATTATTTTGGAACATACGCCAGTTTCGAATAGTTTTGTTAAATAATAATACATTTTTAAAGAATTATACATATCGTAGAGTATTTCACTAGATTACTATTTGGTTTTACAATCAGTCATATAAGTAATTATTATACCTAGCTACTTTGAGTTTTATCTAGGTAGGTAGGTACTTGGGGAAACACCAAAAACAATACATATATCACATAACATGTACTATTTGGACACACTATCCGAAATTATTCGAAACTTTTGTATCGGTTACGGTTCTCCATAACATCCCTCGTGTATACTCACGGCTGCGTCTCTCGGGGGTAAGCAGACACACCCGTTGCTATATACTTCACCTTTCTTGCCCTGTAGCATAACCGTGTAGACATACATTTTATCTATTTCAACTGTCAGATTTGTCGAGAAAATGACGTCACACCGAGCCATGTCCAGTACAAAAAGCTCGTCATGCTACAGGGCCTGGATGAGACCGTTCGTCTGTAGGGTGTTTATTCACGTCTTGACGGACCCATAAGACGAAGACGGCTCGGTCTGGTGGTCTGAGCGTAGACCCCTCTGCTTACTGCACCGGGTTCGAATACAGTCAGTGGCAAATTTCGGAATTAGCGTTTGGTCCAGATGTAACTGGGATTGCCCCCAGTCCATTCAATTCCACCCCATTGTGCAAGCGCAGTATGTGCTATCTTGCAATATTTATTAATATTTAATCATTGAATAAGAAAGGAGTATAAATGAGCAACTTTTTTTTTTAACATTTTGGTGCGCCTCTGTCATTTCGGTGCGAGTTCAAACCCCGGCTTCACATCTATAAGATTTTCGGATTACAAATGCGAATATAATTTACCATAATGATTACCGCTTGCTGAACGCTGAAAGCACTCATCGTGAGGAAACCTGCACGTCTATATAAAGTAGTGCGAAATTCACCAACCCACACTGGGCCAGCGTGGTGGACTACGGCCCAAATCACCCTCGTATTGAGGGAGAATATGCCCAGTATAATGGGAATAGGCTCGCCCCGTATTACATTGGGACCCAAAATAGGTTGGCGTAGTCTTATTGCACAGCAGTGTACCTCTGCTTACCCCTTGGCGCAGTACAGGCGCAACAATGATTATGATTTTCGGATTTCTTGCGCAAGTCATCATCATCATCATCATCACGCCTGTATTCCCCGAAGGGGTAGGCAGAGGTGCACTGCAGTGCGCCCACACTTCGCCGATGTATTTTGGTCCCAATGTAATAGGGGGCGAGCCTATTGCCATTATACCGGGCACACAGGTTTCCTCACGATGTTTTCCGTCACCGTTTCTTAGCAAGTGATAATCTCAGATGAAAATGAGATTCGCACATGGAAACCAGAGGTGCGAGTCGGGGATAGAACCTGCGCACTTTGATTGCAAAGCGTGCGTTCGACCACTCGGCTACCACTGCTATTTATATTCTTGCGCAAGTATCGATTTCATAATGATTATTTCTTGCTATATACTGAAGTGAACTATGGTGAGGAGACCCATCTCTCGAAAGACGTGTGATGTATATCAAACTGTGTTTGTGTGTTGTGTCCAGTATAAAGCCTCTCGCACATTGGGGCGTCTACGCTCATACGTCAAAATTATGTCTTTGCCAATATGTGTAACGTTAGGTAAAACCAAAACGAACTATGTATCAATATGCATGAAGATTAAATTTCTGTGGTAAGCTCCACGCCACCACGCTGTGAGTTTCATTCAGTTGAAGAATTAACTTTTTCTACAAGTCAATACAGTTTGTTTTGGTGTGGCAAAAACATTGACGCGCGGGCGTCTACCGCCCCAGTGTGCGGGGAGGCTTCATGGCAATAGTATCTACCACTATTAAATTGAGACCTTTTTTTTACGTCGGAAAATCCTTTATGGATACCCCGCCACTTCGGGGGAAGTTATGTGGTTATGTGGGAGTCCCGGCAGAAGGCCGTTTACCCACAAAAAATTAAATTGAGACCTAGTGTATTGTGGGTGTACTACAGACGTAATGGTGTGGTGGTGTATACATAGTAATATTTATGTCAGTATCACCATGAACTTATAAAAAAGGTCGGACGGAATCTCGCTAAGTTGCAAGTGAAGCTCGCATAGCAAATCAACTTGCTGGTACGCATTCTACACACACTTACATCATAATTAACAGCTTTCATGTCTAAGTACACACATATCGATGCTTGAAAGGCAATCCTAAGGGACAAAAAATCGTAAAATTAGTTAAAAATACCAAACGACGCAGAAAAATCTGGCCGTTCGTATGGTACATATAACTCATTTTACGTTTTTTTGTCGCTTAGTAAGAATTGCCTTTCAAGCGTCGATATAAAGATCGACACGTTTGCTTCACTTGCGACGTGAACGACTCAAGCTTCCATTTTTTATACGTCCATGGTTACATTAAAGTTTTTACTCACGGTGGCAAGTGAGGCCAGTGTATTGTCGACCATCTCGTTGCCGCTGTGGACTGGCGACATCGGCGTGGACTGGGACTGCTTCGGCGTGTTCCCGAAGCCGGTGTAACGACCGCTGCCATACTCGCTGCTAATTACACACACACAAACAAACAAATTGTAACTATCTCTGTAGTTGTAGCACTACTAGACCTAGGTATGTCGCGGAGTATGTAGATTTTGTCTCTTTCTCTCACATGAAGTAAGACAGAGAGCGAGCGTGCGAATACGTGACAGACGTCTAGTTTTGATGCAAAAGATGTTCATTCGCATACATCCATACAAATAAATAAAATGTAAGTTTGTTATGTCAACATAAACAGCTTTAGTACTAAATGCATATGAAAGTATATAACATAATATGCATAATGAAAACACAGTTATTTCAACTGTTTTCCGTCTGTGTGTTTATTTCGCGTAATATCCGAAATGGCGCGACCGATTTCGACGGAACTTAATCTTGCAGATAGCTGTTGGACAGAGTAACTTAGACAAATTTTTATTTTATATTCTTATCCTCTTAAAAGTCTCCGTTTTTACGGGGCTTTCACTGGCAGATAGCTAATGTTACAAGCAGTAAATATGACAAATTTTAAATAAGTCTTTTTAAATTTAACGCGAACGGAGTCGCGGGCACGGCTAGTATTTTATGAGCATGTCGGTTTAAAGATCTTTATTTCTCATTAAGACAATTGTCACTCACATGAGAATATTAATATTAAAGTAAAACTAAAAATCTTGACCCAATGTGGGTAGTTTGACGTAAATAAATTATCAAGCTCAGTAAGGAGCGACTTCTTGGCCATTACTTGGTTGTGGTCCAAGTTAAAAGAGTGATTCGTTGCTAAATATATGGGCAGATAATTTATTTTTAAAAATATTCAGGGAAGTCGCTCCTTTTACATGATCTGGAAGGTTGTTGTATAATTGTGTCTGGAAGCATGTAAGAAGAATATACCAGTCATATACTTACTGATAGCTGATGTTATTATCCGATCCGCTAGTGTGGAAGGTGTTGTCCCCCGATGAGTAGAAGTCTCGAGACTGGGTCCAGTCTTGGGGCTTTTCCACAGTCTCGGGCTTATAGTCCGAGGGACTCCACGGCCGGCCTTCGGCGAGAGCGGTTATCTGACAAGCGTGAGAAAACATGTCAATCAAATCAAATCATGTCATGTCAATAAATAAAGATTGATTTTATACTGACGTTTATTAGGGTTCCGTACCCAAAGGGTAAAACGGGAACCCTATTACTGAGACTTCGCTGTCCGTCCGTCCGTCCGTCTGTCACCAGGCTGTATCTCATGAACCGTGATAGTTAGAGAGTTGAAATTTTCACAGATGATGTATTTCTGTTGCCGCTATAACAATAAATACTAAAAAACAGAATAAAATAAATATTTAAGGGGGTTCCCATACAACAAACGTGTTTTTTTTTGCCGTTTTTATTGATAATGGTACGGAACCCTTTGGGCGCGAGTCCGACTCGCACTTGGCCGGTTTTAATATTTTTAATCCCATCACACCGCGTTTAATGCACGCTCGGCAACAAGCGTCACTATAAAGCCCTGCATACTATTGTGTAAAGTAATGTTTGTGTAAAAGTGAACTGTATTGACAATGGAGATATTATAACGGAGATGGCATTTCGAGCCCGCGCTGCGGTAAATTTTTCTGGTTTATCTGACTCCACCATCTTTGTTATTCCTTATAGTTGCCGTATACGTATAGAGCTATACAAAGAGTGGAGTCGTTATGGATACTCTAGATACTCTATGGTATTGATAGAAAACGCTCATTACATTCACCACATAAATTTTATCTTTATTTACACTGCCACAGAGTTCGTATTGGTGTCGACACTTCAGTGCGCCTGAGAATTCATAAAAATATATATATTACCTTCTGCCGGTACATGGCAGCAGCTTTGGTGTTGTACTTCTGTGGGATCAACATGCCAGGTTTGTAGTCCGGCTGGCTTTCCAGGAACTCGCGTGCCTTCGCGTTCCCGCCGACCTGCACGGGTGCCAAGGAAAAACAAGTGAACACCAACAGGCAAATTCACTGATATCTACAACAGCAGCGCAATTTGATCAACTTTCAAGTGTATTCAATTTTACAAAGTCCTACCCAGCTATATCAACCCTAACTTTATGTGGTATTGCAACAGAGTAATTAATATATTAGTATAGTTCGAGTTCATTAGTATATGATCAAACTGTTGGCTGTCTTCTGCCGAAATTTTAATCAAAAATCAACCTTCGCTTTGACACTATAATTTACAAAAATAATATTGCGTTGTTCTTATATTACGTCATCACCATCAAGATGTACGCCTGTATTCCCCGAAGGGTTGGCAGAAGTGCACTGCAGTGCCAAATACATCGGCGAAGTGTGGGCACACTTCGCTGATGTATTTTGGTCCCAATGTAATAGGGGGCGAGCCTATTGCCATTATACTGGGCACATTCCCCCTCAATACGAGGGAGATTTGGGCCATAGTCCACCACACTCGCCCAGTGCGTGTTGGTGAACTTCACACGCCTTACTATAGACGTATAGGTTTCCTGACGATGTTTTTCTTCACCGTTCAGCATGTGGTAATCATTGTTGAAAATTATATTTGCATTTGAAAATTATCTCAGAGGTGCAGGCCCGGGATTTCAGCTTGTAGCCCTTACGTTCAATTACCTACCACTACCACTGCATACAGCTTGCTTATACAATGTAATACATAGTTTTCATTATTCCCTCCACATACACCAGCAGAACTATAAAGTCGCTTTATCCCTTTCGTAATTCATATGTGAAAGGGAGACAGGAATTAACATCTCACATTTTTCTTATCACAACTAGCCAAGCTTACATTACAATAGTTGTAGCATGAGCGCCAAGACTAGACTTATGTCACAGAATATCTTGATTATATCTCTTTCTCTCGTATGAAATAAGAAGACAGAGAGCGAGCGAGCCAATACGTGACAGAGGTCTTGTCATGATATATGTACTAACACCACAGGAGGAACTTTCGCGATTGTTCCAAGCCATTTAATTTTCAGTTACAGGGTTTTATGGGCTACTTGTGTACGATGACGGTGAATGTTTATGGTTACACAAATTAACAATGGCAATATTTACAGTCGCTGCAATGGCTGCCAAGCAAATTTACATATAAAATTAACATTTGCGTGTAAATAAAAACGTATCCTGTAAGTGACAGGATACCTTTAAAAGATGAAATAAATAGTACAGTTTTAATATCTAGGGCATATTTAGTCCAAAGCCAGCACACAAAATGCACTTATTATATTCATAACATTCCGAATAGGTAGCGACATTGCATAATGCAGTGCAGTGCGGCACCTATACTTCGTACCTATTCCAGGGATAGCTTTATAAAAGCTATCCAATTACCACTTTATAATTGCCCATTTTTTAAAGTATTAAAATTGACATAGAAGCTTATCCTTCCTTCATAGATAAGACATATGCCATTGTAGACTTTTCTGTATATCTATATAAGATACATAATTTTGTTATTTCACAAAGTGTTTAGGCAGAATTTTTGTTGAAAGCTCCCCGATGGCTTATTTTTTTCCCGACACCTCCAACAAATATAATTATATTTTAGCCAATGTATATAAAAACTTGACAAGTAACACCTTCCTCTTGAATCACTATCTATTTAAAAAACTGCATTAAAATCCGTTGAGTAGTTTTAAAGATCTAAGCATACATAGGAGACAGACAGTGGGAAGTGACTTTGTTTTATACCTACTACTATGTAGTGGCGTAGTAGTGTATGGCAGGAATACCATACCAATTGCATTGGGAATGGCTGCATATTGATTCTCATACACATAGCATCATTTTTATAAGTTGAAATTTTGTTTTTTTTTTCAAAAACACAAAGTATCTATTGCTATCCAAGCTAATATGGTACTCAGTGTGTACCTGGGCTTTGGTGAAGTCTGTAATTATGAAAATCAAGCATTTTGTCTCTTAATTTTCATATCACAATGTACAGTTTATTACTTCTTCCCACAAAGAGTAATTGAGTTAAAAATGATTAATTGAAATTAAATGATTCATTATGATGTTTGAAAACTAATTGGTGTCATACAGAATTCTGGAATGTTGAATCGTAAATAACAAAGGTCCAAGGCTACACAGACTATGTCTATTTCACTCTAAAAATCAATAACTGCATCCCTTTGTTCTATGCAGTGCACAAGTACTTTTGGGGGGAAATGTGAGTATATAACAGTGGTTATATGCCTACCATCATTTTTTCAAGCTCTATATCCTTCCATTTGTCCATGGTGACCGATCTAACGAATGAAAGGTGTACTCCAAGGCTGCGGTGAACGCCAGAACAATCAAGACATATCCATATGCCGTGCGACACTGAAACCCACTGAGGGTTCAGTGTTCCACATTCGAAACATTTCTGAAACGACAAAACGATCGATTTAATACACGTAATTAATAAATCACCTCAACATACGGGCGATCTGTCCAATTAAACGCCATAACTTACATGATTCTCGTCTACAGTGCGAATCGAGTTCAGCTTGCGTCTGGTACGTGGCGATGCCATTTTACACGACGATACAACTCAGAAAACTCGCACAGATGCCCTTTTTTCATAAGAAAATTGCAGCCAAGTCGCCTGAATATCCCCAGCCAAATCGAATTGCGAAAAAGAAACGTCAAAATTTTTCAGACGTCCAAATTTTTTGCGCTAGGAAACGTCCACTTGGCACTAGGGATGTACCTATCCATTGTATTTGATATACTCTGTACTCACGATGCTGTACTAGACTCAAAAATCAGCTCTTAATCCATAGACTTGTAGTTTTGAGAGCGAGCGCTTTCTGCATTCTATTATAATTTTTCATATATCTTTGGTTTTTTTCCTAGACAAAGAAGAAGTAGAAATCATTGTATTTCATTTCGTAAATAATGAAAGTGGGCATATTTGTCACAATTAATGATTATATATACATTTCTTATTGCATCCGTTTTCTTTGTATACGGCGCGACCAATATCTTGCTCATAGTAAAATCCGCATGGCTTTTGCTTGGAGTTAATCGCTTGCATTGAATAAGACAGGCTAAGATAGGATAGGTCTACCAGAATCTCATGGCAAATAGGGAAATAAAAATTTGTAGTGGACAATGCCGGGAAAATTGGATTAAACGATCTTGATACCGTTTTATTGCTATGTTTTAGAATTAACGTTAATGAACATGAATATGTGGAATGATGCGGGCGTGAGAAATGTGATATAATCGATTTAGGAAAAGATTCCGTAAAAAATAAAGTTTGTAATTGTGTATTACTTTACATATTAATTTATTGGATTAAATTCTTTAATTGGCAGGAATTAGCCCAGAACCAAGATGTGTGGCGTAGTAAAGAGGAGGCTTTTGCCCAGGTATGGGACATCGAAAAGCTATAAAAACTAGAAATGAAACGGATAGTCGTTTGGCCGGATACCGGATATTCGGCAAGCTACCAGGCCGAAGCGCTGGATATCCGGCCACGGGATATTCGACACTTTCGCCTTGAAAGGCTATTTTCAGTAGCTGGCCTGGTAGACGAAGCCAAGCTGAGTCGCCTCTTACCAAAACATGTAGAAAATTTGGTATTCATTCACCATATTTTACCAATTGTTAATTTTGAGCACTAAACTAATTAATAAAACAAATATTTTTGACGTGCTATTATAAAAATATAAGCGGTGTCCATAACCTATTGTGGTATGATTTGCCTTGTGTAAAATAATGAGAATATTTGAATTTTACTATTTTAGTATCCGGCCGGATAGTGAAAACAAGGCTGGATAGGCCGGATACCGGATATCCGTTTCATCTCTAATAAAAACTCCTTTAATTAGTAATGCAAATATATAATTATATGTTGAAAATTCATTCAGAACTAGAAAGTGATTCTTAAAACTCTTCTCTTATTCTTCCACCCTCTCCTCCTTTTACCGGACATACACAATTTGATGAGCCCTCACTTCTAATTTGCCGAAAAGTGGCACTGGATACCCCTGTAAAAAGAAATGGTAATAATTTATGAAAACAAAACTAAAAGTATCATTATACTTCAATTCCAACTTACCAGTTAATTGTTCGACGCGCTTTAAAATCAAAGATTGAGTTTGATTTACACCTTTCTCCACGCATTTTACGATAAACATTTGAGATCGAAGTGGCTTTTTCGACATTTTCACATAAGAACATTCATTTTCAAGAAGAAATAATAAAATTCAAGCAACTGTTGACAAATCTCGTAAGTAGATATGACAGATAACAATTCATATTGCCATATAAAAATCATATATTTTGATTTTTTTTTAATGCCATCAGATTCTGGTTGACCTATAGCTATTATGCGTTATTGGCACGTGTCATCTAGGAACTATAAAAATGAGTTATAGCTTGCAACCAATGCAGCGATTTTGTAACCTAGGGAGAATTCAAGTTTCGTGGAAACTTTGCGTTGTTAACGTTAATGTGTCGTCAAAAAGAAAACAAGATCATAAGAAATATACTAAAATACTATGTTATACTGAGAGGATACCATAAGTAATGCAACTATTTTGTTTTTATGTTCAATTAAATACTAACAACATCACCAAAAACATATTTTTTTTATCTCTGGGGACAAAACATTATGAAGTTGAGAATATTGCTATTTCCTAAACAAACAGTTAAGCGTAACGGCTACAAATTAAGACTAAAAGTATAGTAATATATGGAAGGAGTCAACGGCAGCAACAAAATATATTCAGGCATATTTTCTTCTTCATCTTTCAAACTTACTGTTTTACCTCGTTACCCAGCACAGATTATGATTGAAGGAAAGAGATAGAATTGAGATGGGATCTAAAGCCTTTTCTATCTACGATAAAGTTACTAAATGTCTATGAAATGGACATCCTTAAATATTTATTATCTGTGCTTGTTGCCATTGACCAAAGAGTACAGATAAATATCTCGATGGATGGATCCAAATAAGATATGGATAGTGCGATCCAAATAAGAATAGGAATGTCAGCAACCTTTATCTGTCAAATGTCACTTGATGTATTTTTACGAAATGATGATATTTAATGGAATAAGATGAGGAATGGCATCACCTGCGACTAGCGCGGGTATTTCGTCAATGTCAAGTAATTAATAGCAAGGACAAATTCAATAAATACACGTAATAAATAAAAATGAATGATGACAGTGATAAAGATGGCGGATGAATCCGTCACTTGATAAGTATGGTTAGCAAAAAGCTTAATTACCTATCAACAATAAATAGTCTTACATCAAATTTAAATAAAAAGGTTAATATAGTAGTAAATTGTATAATATTTAATTAATTAAAGTCATAATTCGTTTTCGTTCGTCACAATATGGCGCAGAGTATTTTTCACGTATTAACTTTCTTGACTACTTGTAATTAATAAATAATGTTGATATTAAATAAATATATTTCAGGATAGAACTTGGTAGATATGTATTTTCATTACGGATAATTAAAAACTGGCCAAGTGCGAGTCGAAGTCGCGCACGAAGGGTTCCGTACTATACCAAAAAAAATGGCAAAATACACGTTTTTTATTATAATTTATTTTTAAAGTGAATAATATAACACACATAGGCCACACCGTGTACAGGAAAAATACCCATACCGATAGGTACTTAAACGGTGAATCTCACCACCATCCAACACAGTTAGCTACCGTGGGTAAATCTTTGTTTCAGAGAGCACAAGGGATCTGTGATAAGCAACACCTGGCTGCCGAGATCCATCACGTCAAGCAAGTATTGCATGACAACAAGCTTCGGGTCCCACGCCGCCATCATAGTGATCGAGTGAAACCAGCCACAGTCGAGCGTCTACCTGCTGTACTACCATACATAAGAGGTGTCACAGACAAGATTGGCTACATCTTGAAACGGGCTTCATTCAAAACTTACTTCAAGTCACCGAAGAAGATTAGTCAGTTCTTACCACCTGTCAAGTGTCACATTCCTCTACAAGATGCAGGGGTATACAAACTCGATTGTGAATGTGAAACTAAAAGATCAATAAAAACCCGCGTAAAAGAACACATAGCTGACGTGAAACACCGACACTCCACGAAGTCTGCAATCTGTGAACATGTACAGGACCGCACCCGCCATTATATCAGATTTGATAAACCGCATATCCTCGCAAAAGAACACCAACTCCGACCAAGGATGATACGTGAGGCCATTGAAATTAAATACATCCTAATTTCAATAGGGAAGATGGCTGGGTGCTACCACCAACTTGGGATCCAGTAATCATATTAATGATTAAATCCAAAACCAAGCGTACCATTGCAAGACCTCAAGACACTGTGAGCACTTTCTGCGTGGATCAGACCGCAAACAACAACTAAATTTGTGGGTACCCAGTTATTAACTATGACATCAGGACGTCTAACACCTCAGTCCCCCCGTGACCATGGTTGCTGTAAAGCAGCCGAAACGTCGGGAAAATAAAATAGTAAATAAACGCGATAAAATCCATAAAATAGTTTTATTTCAATGATATATTATTCAATATATATATATATATATTATTCTGTGAATATTTCAAGCGTCTACTGCTAAAGGCAATTAATATTGAAAATAAAGAATTATGCAAGTACCACTCAGTGTCATCTATTATTAGTTACAAGGAATTTAGTTTAGGTATACCTACTCGTCAATAGATGGCAGTAAAAACGTTAATATACATATAGTACGCCTGTTCGACGATAGATGTCTAAACAAAAAATCACGTTTGTTGTATGGGAGCCCCCTTAAATATTTATTTTATTCAGTTTTTTAGTATTTGTTGTTATAGCGGCAACAGAAATACATCATCTGTGAAAATTTTAACTCTTTAACTATCACGGTTCATGAGATACAGCATGGTGACAGAAGGACGGACGGACGGATGGACGGACGGATAGCGAAGTTTTAGAAATAGCGTTCTCGTTTAACCCTTTGGACTTTGGAAACGGAACCATAATAAAAACGACTATATATCATGCCAAGTTTTTATTATAATAAATAAAGGAAACTGAAAGCTAATATAAATTTATAGGCCTATGAATTATTTATTACACGAATAGTGATGCTTCAACAACAACATTTAAATCATAGTTTATTTATTTTCACTGATGTATTTATCGCTAACCAATAAATATTTAAAACGTACATAGGGACAAATAAAAGAGAAAGGTATAAATAATAATGTTCAAGAATAGTATTTATTAAGCGCGTAGATCACGTTGATTAAATACAAGTAAAATATTATAATCAACTAAATAGTTGTTCCAAGAAATTGTAGCTATTGAGTAACACTTTTTAAAATTAATCTTAATACAAGGAATAATGCATTTAAACTTTTTTTCTAATTTTTATTTTACGTTCATTTCCGGGTGGTGTATGAAGGTAGAACTTATTTAAAAAATCTGACAACACTGAAACAGACAGCGGTGCACTTTGTGTGTGATCGAGGTGAAATCAAAGGCCGCTAACGAAAAGTAAAATAAACCGATTCCGCCGTTAGTTTTTGTGTTACGGATTACAATAAACTGTAAACATCAATAGTTGTGCATTACCGGTATCGCGACGGACACATTTGCCGATTACTGTTACTGTTATTGTGGCGTGTACGCGTCGGTCGCCTGAACATTGTTGACTGTGCGTTCTGTAGGCAATGATCTAAATATTACCGAAAAAATTGTTATAATGGATACTGTAAGCATTGAGGCGGAGTATGCGGACATCATGACGAGGAGTGCCTGGCCCCTGGTCTACCAGGTACGTTGCGTAGGCGGTTCTGCCACGCATTACTAGTTACAACTATTTAAAACTTCGACTACCTACTATTTCAATGTTTGATAACCTCTTTTCGCGCGAGTGAACAGCAACTAAGTTTGTTTGTAACATACCTGGTATGTGGAGTGGATTTATTTGATCAATTAGAGGATGCTTCTGTTATATTTTCATATATATCAATTGGTAGTTGTTCAGTTGCTTTTAAGCGCGGGTAATTTGTAATTGAGATAGGTAAGGCAGGATTGAGTAAGTAGTGCTCTGAGATTTATTAATCTTTGTATATGACACTATGTTATTAACATTTCTTATTTTTGTCACCCTGATATCTTTGCTGTGCGTCTCAAGGAAAACAAATACATAGTTAAAATAGTTTGAGTAAAACATATTTGCTTCTGATTTTAAGGTGTTTTATGTTACATGTTTATAAATATTGATTCTACCATTCAGTATTGTGGTATTAGTCATCATGACATTTAGGTTAAAAGAGTAAAAGCGTTCCTTTTTTTTTTTGTGTAAAAGATTAATGAAAGCAGTAGTGGGGGGAAAACTGAACAAGGAATAGTATGGTAGAAAATGAAATGACTTTGAATGATGACTAGGGATGCTATGAACTATTGAACTGAACATTAGTTCACCTTATCGAGTGTAGAAAGAGAAATTATACGGGCCTCCTCAAATGCTGATTTATAGTAGCTCACTAAATGGCTATACAACATTAAATTTCCATATAATCCTAATAAATTTATGCAAATATTGTTCCATCTATAAACCACACATCATTGCATTTTTCTGTGTTTTGGCATACTAAAATACCATTGTGAATGTATGGTTTTCCTTTCATTTAATTTACCAAGTTTGTTAGAGAGATTTCAACCTTATAATTGACCCTAACAATTGATGTAATAAAAGTACAGGGTGTAATTTTTACAGATTTTAGTCAGTTCGGTTCCCGGGTGTGGCAAGCGAATTATCGGAAATCTTTGAATGCAGTTTTCTTACTTTTCAAAAATAAAGGAATGTCTTCTTTGTGTACTATTTTCTATCTACAGTATTAAGAGAACTTACCCTTCAGGTGAAACACAAAAGATTTTTTTACAAAAAATAGTTTTTACACATAATAGCAATTTTCAATGCCCATGTAAATTATGGAAATAAAATTACTGTGGCCACAATCTACTTGATAAAATGAACATAGTTAACCAACCTACTTACTTAATATTAACTTTCTTTTAAGATGCATATAATTAACAATTTTTATTTAATATCATTAGATTTTGCTGTCTAATTTTAGTATATATATACCATTATTGTAATTCTACTTAATCTCTCGGCGAAATCTACTTCATGTGATTAATCCTACCGTAAAGTTTAACAGATTCGGCGGCCCAAGTCCGCACATTTATTGTTCACGATTTTATGGCAATACCAAAATTAACTTTATTAACATATGAAAGAAGCACATTTTCCAACGAAATATAATCGCGCGCGTAAACAACGAATTGGCGTTCCCTTTGCTGCGCGAGAGAAGCATCCTTAACGCATTATAGGAAGACTAAGAGTTATGCGAAGTTAGCTAAACCCTAGTTATGGCATTAAAAAGAAAAAAGATCAAACCTGAAGCACGCCCTCACACACACATACAAGACAGTCGACACTCGACAATAGTTTTGCCAATACTAAACCGAACTCTGTGTCAATATGCATAAAGATTGAATTTAAGGGTTAAAATCCACGCCCCCACGCGTCCAAATTCGCTCGCTCTGTCAATGAATAAACTTTTTGTTTGTCAATATATATTTTTTATATTGCCAAATAATCTTCGACAAGCTTCGACACAGCAGTGTGGGGGAGGCCTTAATCAGTACCGTATGCCTTAGGCGAGATTTATAATATATATACTGTATACAACATATCACCTCTGTCCACCCTTTTTGTTTACCATACATGATTGCCTATATTCAACTTTGACTGTAGCTCAGAATTCACCACAGCGATGTTTCATATTTCATGCGCAATTTCAATCACAGCGAATTTGGAATTCAAATATCAATGAACGAATATAACCCCGTTTTTGGTACACAAACTGCGAACGACATTCTAGTAATATAGTATGTATGTTGCTAATAAACCAACGAGATTTAAGTCCTTTTTTATCGTGTGGAAATCCTCATGGACTCTCGCACACCCCGAGGGAGACGTACGGTTGTGCAGGAGTATTACCGGCTAAAACCACGCGTTGACATTCCTCCGCTTTGAGGAGGAGCCGCGGGAACGCTCTCGCACTCGTCCGCGACAATGAGATTTAAGTCCTGCTCCAACCGGCGCGTCAAAGCACACACGACCCAGATCTTGCCAATACCAAAATGGACTGTATTAACTCATAAACAAATCTCATATTTCAAACAAATAACATCAATGACGCGAGAGAGTTTTCATGCGTTAACATAGAAATTAAATCTTTATATAGGTATAGTGATACAGAGTAAAAAAAAAACTACAGCCATTTTAACGTCCCACTACTGGGCACGGGCCTCCCCTCAATGCGAGGAGGATTCAGGCTGGCCCAGTGCAGGTTGGCAGACTTCACACATCTATCGAGAACTAGTCAAGTTCCCTCACGATGTTTTTCTTTACCGTTTCATAGCAAGTGATAATCTCGTATAAAAATGAGATTCGCACATAAACCCAGAGGTGCGAGCCGGGGTTTGAACTTGCACACTTTGATTGCAAACCGTGCGTTCGACCACTCGGCTACCACTGCAATTACTGTACGTTTTCAAAAAAATACAATCAAAGTTAAGAGCGCAATGGTGGAGCATAATAACGACCTTCTACGAGTTATTATCCCAATCCGCTTACCCGCCTTTTAAACAGAATTGTTTATTAGAAAAACAATATCTACTTTTCAACTTGAGTTTCTCAAGAAATGTGAAAGGTTGCCCTCCGCGACGCGACGCCGCCGAACTTCGGAATTATTTTTTAAACAAATTGGCCATATCTATATAAATCAATCGAATTGAAATATATATTTTGTATTTACTTTGTATGGGGACACCAGTATACCAACGACAAAGTTGAGTTTGTCTCTCTATTTAATTTATCTTTTCGTTAGAGTAATGCTCGGTGCTTTCATAGTTTAGGTACAGAAGCCTCGGTGTGCTAGTCCAGCTCGCACTAGGCAGGTTTTTTTTTAATGTTCGCCTGTCTGTATTTTTACTCTGGATAATCTCCAAAACTGCTTTACCTATTTAAACGACACATCCACTGACAGATAGCTGATGTTGTACGGAGTTACTTCGTTACTTTAGTAGTCAATTTACGTCGCACAGCGCACTCTTCGGCAAAGGCCTCCCCTCCCTCGCCACCGGTTCTGATCGTGGGCCATTGCCGGTCAAAGTTCACTTTCAAGTTCACCAACCCGCACTGGGCCAGCGTGGTGGACTACGGCCCAAATCTCCCTCGTACTGAGGGAGAATGTACCCGGTATAATGGCAATAGGCTCGCCCCCTATTACATTGGGAACAAAATACATCGGCGAAGTGTGGGCGCACTGCAGTGCACCTCTGCCAATCATTTCGGGGAATGCAGGCGTGATGATGTATATTTTGATGTATTTATACTTAAAATAGGCTGTACTAGCATAAATAGCTTATTAGTAGTCGGAAAACGAAACTTTTTGGTTTAGTTTTATTTTAATAATATTTATAGTTATAAATACGAGTACATATAGAAACAAATATGTGTCTTGAGAATTTCTAACGAGATCAATTTTCAAATTTTTGCTTTACCTCGACATAAGGTATACTTAACGGTCTTATAGCCAACGGAAAGCTGTAGGATATTTCTAAACTTTGTGTGTTTTATTTTACCATGTCACTAAAATCGTTTTTGTTAATTCCCAAACAGAGAATAGGCCAGAAGTGCCAGGCGTACCCGTACACGTTTGCCGAGGCGAAGAAGCCGCAGAACAGGCCACTGAACAGGTACCGCGACGTGAACCCATACGACCACAGTCGCGTGATACTCAAGCGTTGCAACTGGGACTACATCAACGCTAACCTAGTTAAGGTGAGTACATTACTTGTACATAGTACACAAATCGTGACTCACGCACCAAACCAGTAGTTGTAGCGTGAGCGCCAAGTCTAGAACTTATGTCACATAATATGTTGATTATATCTCTTTCTGTCGTATGAAATGAGACAGAGAGCGACCGAGTCAATCCGCGTGATAGATGTCTTGTCTTGACATGCGTGCTAACACCACTGCACAGCGACTTGGCCTCAAACAGACACCAATCTCGCCGGCGAGGTCGAGGAACCCCCTCTTCCGCTCGTAGGTGCATCTTTGCACCTAGGAGCGCAGTCACTACCTCTCCCCTCACGGTAACTGCCCAAGCCGAGGTCGTGCCCTCTGTGGCGCCCTTGAGCTAGTTGCCACCCTTATTTCCGCCCTTAAGGCCTTGGTTGGAGTGCACTCTGCGCTCGCCACTCCTCCGATAAAGCTGTAAAAGCCACCTCACGGCCAACAGTGTAAGTCCTTCAAAAAATAAAAGCATAGCGACTTTCTCAAATAAAGCGCGTCTATGATGACGGTTTGGTCTCGTAGTAGTGTAGGCGCCTCCCTGAAGCAGGTGGTGGTGGGTTCAAATCTCGCCGGTGGCAAATTTCGCGAGATTGCCTATTCGGAATTTGCTCTGGTCTATGTGTAACTGGGATCGCCCCCAGTCCCATAGTATAAGCTTTACTTAGTTTGGGATTGGATCCAAACGAACATATTGTTTTCTTCATTGACTATGACGCCACTCACAATTATAAGATGGGTGTTCTGGGGCCTTACGAACACCTCTTAAAATATTGTTGTTTCTATAGTAACTATACATTTTTGACAGATTTGTACTGTCAATAATATATTAATGTCAAAAAAACTTTTTACACTTTTTTATTTAATTGCCCTTAGTTTTCGTGTTCTCCTCAGCAAGCCCTTTCAGTTGATACTCATACAGTGGTAGTGCAGAAAAAATTACTATTCATCGGCATCTTGGATGATCCGCCATATTGGAATTAGAATGACGTCACATAGATTAGCATGCATTGTCATCCAAAATAAGCGTGCATACCAAATTTCAGCTCAATTGGTTAAAGATAATTGATTTAAAATTCAGTTGCAGGATTCCACCCGGCCATACATACGTTGCAAGTTCATACAAAGCTTGTAAAAAGCTTTTAATATATACGGTCGATTTGAGAAACCTCCTTTTTGAAGTCTGTTTAAAAATCATAATATTCCGAAATCCGAATCATAATAGTCCTGTCTTGGCGCACATGCTAAATGTACTGAAGTGCTCAATCGTAAATGCCATCAGCCCTTGCTTACTTGGTCACGCAGATTCTGTCTCAATCAAGACAGTTTTGCGTCCCTTTGGATATTTTACGGCGGGATGTTTTTAGTTAATAGCAGTGGTAGCCGAGTTGGCGAACGCACGCTTTGCAATCAAAGTGCGCCGGTTCAAACCCCGGCTTCGAATCTCATTTTCATCCGAGATTATCACTTGCTAAGAAACGGCCAAGGAAAACATCGTGAGGAAACCTGCACGTCTATAGAAAGGCGTATGAGGTTCAACAACCCGCACTGGGCCAGCGTGGTGGACTATAGCCCAAAAATCTCCCTCGCATCGAGTGTGAATGTGCCCGGTATAATGCCAATAGGCTCGCCCTTTATTACATTGGGACCAACTACATCGACGAAGTGTGGGCGCACCGCAGTGCACCTCTGCCTACCACTTCGGGGAATACAGGCGTGGTGATGTATTATTATTATTTATGTTTTTATTTTAAATATAAAATGGGATTTACAATGGAGAATGGACAGATAAGAAGCCGGCAGCCGTTTGGCATGTACAGTATATATGAAATCATTTTATAATAGACTGAATATCAATAACTCATTGATTTTCTTTCCCAGAAAATTGGTGTGTTAATATTAAGATCAAAGAGAGTTCAAAAATGACAATAATTGCTTTAAGAACTATGTTGCGCCTTATTTTAAGTACTACTACACTACTACTACAGCCCTTTTAACGTCCCACTGCTGGCCCAGTGCGGGTTGGCAGACTTCACACATCTATCGAGAACTAGGCAAGTTCCCTCAGACGTGCAGGTTTCCTCACGATGTTTTCCTTCACCGTTTCATAGCCAGTGATAATCTCAGATGAAAATGAGATTCGCACATAAATCCCAGAGGTGCGATCCGGGGTTTGAACCTGCACACTTTGATTGCAAGGCGTGCGTTCGAACACTCGGCTACCTCTGCTATTATTACCATATTTTAAGTAAAACATGACAATAATCCTATTAAAAAATGAATGATAACATATTTCTGATTGTGCATATTCGTTGATAATAAGCTGGAGAACCTATAATTTAAGCCTAAATGTACCCATTTTGAATCAATCTGCCAAAATCGAATATAATATACTTGTCTTATGAGCGAAATTGAATTAAGTCCCACAATTAGAACGGCCATAATCTCTGGAACGTATTTGCGATGCTTGAAATTTTACATTTACTTTATACTTAAGCTTCTCTTTGTAGAGCGATGTGAAATGCGTAATATCTGCGAGATTCCATTGGCCGGATGGTCCCTGCACCACGCCCCCTCGCGGAGTCGATACCACGCCCCCTAGGCTGAAGGCTGGTGCTATAGTTACATAGCAGATAATCGATAGCTATATAATAATAAAAAAAAAATTGAAGTGACAGCGGCCCGCGATTAGCGTTAGCTATAGCAGACTAATGGATGCAATAAAAAAAAAAAACGAAACCTCTTTACTTATTAACGGTAATAGTTTATTTAATGACGACTAAATGTCAGTCTACCATTAAACTACGTCAGGCCCACTTAGATTGGCGACGCACGGTTATTTCTATACTAGCTTCTACCCGCGACTTCGTCCGCGCAGTCTTCGATAATTCAATAGGTATCGTTATAAATTATAGTCTATATGTTATTCGATGATAAACGATGATGGCAATGTATACAAAATAATACTGTAAAGTTTCGTCCAAATACGTTCAGTACTTATTGCGTCTAAGAGTAACAAACATCCATCCAACCTCACAAACTTTCACATATAAAATATTAGTAGGATACTTAGTGCATCAAGGATATTGGATATCTGTAAATATTAAGTTTTCCTAGCGAACTTCATCAAACTATATTAACACGTAGGCAATGATATTCTTACTATATAGAATATCATTGCACGTAGGTAATTCAGCAATGCGTACATTAAAACCTCATTTCATTTAGTATTTTCTTATATTTTAATAGTAGGTTTTAACACAATATTCTCATAGACAATTTTTAGTGCATCTCCTTGTTCGAAATCGATTTTTGTTTTGTTTATGCAATATTTTTTAACAATGGTCTCGTGCAAATTATGTACATATTATAATCGTTTAAACAAAGCAAAATTTGCTACCTCATTTCACCCAATGGATTTGATATAACTCTTATCCTGAAACACGTTTTCCTTATTTGTAACCATCAATTTCGATCCATTTTTCTAATCGGGTTTTTCAACGTTGATTAATCTATACAAATAAATAAAATTGAAGTGTCTGTTTGTAATATCAAAATAGCACCTTTTTACGAATTGCATATGAAAGTATACACGATAACTATAACGAAAATGCAATTTTAAAAACTTTTGTCTGTCTGTCTGTTTCCAAACGGCTGAACAGATTTCGACGGGACTTTCACTGGAAGATAGCTAATATTCCAAGGCGTTACTTAGGCTACTTTAATTTTAGAAAAAAAGCATTAGGGTTACGCGGGAAATACATAATATCCATATTTCCGTGTAATCTCCCTAAAGTCCACGCGTGCGAAGTCGCGGGCACAGCTAGTACCTTAATAAACCATAATATCAAACAAAATAACAATGATCAAAATAGGTTCACAAAGGAAAGGGGCTACAAATGAATACACAGGAAAATAATATTAAATATACCCAGAGAACAAATTCTCATCGTAAGATCCCAAACTAAGCAAAGCTTGTACTATGGGTACCATACAATGGACTAAAGGCGATCCCTATTTCACCCAGACCAGAGCAAATACTGAAAAAGGCATTTCACTAGACAAAGTCGTCGTAATAAATACGTTTCTAATTAAGAACTTTTTAGCCATAGCAAAACTAACTGTATTGACACATTGAAAAAGTTCAATCTGCAACAAAATGACGATCACTGTCATCATTCATTTTTATTTATTACGTGTATTTATTGAATTTGTCCTTGCTATTAATTACTTGACATTGGCGAAATACCCGCGCTAGTCGCAGGTGAAGCCATTCCTCATCTTATTCCATTAAATATCATCATTTCGCTCATTTCGTAAAAATAAAAAAAAAACGAAATGACACTGACAGCGCGAGCGAATCTTGACGCGTGGGGGCGTGGGCTTTTATGACTGGAATTGAATCCTTATGCACATTGACACAGAGTTCCTTTGGTACCTATTGGCAAGTATTATGACGCGCGAGCATTGACGCCCCAGCGTGCCGGGGGCTTAACACGCACGAAATATTTTGTACCAGAAATACACTTACTGGTATAAAAGTTTAAAAAATATCATTATTTTACACAAGGCAAATCATACCACAATAGGTAACTTGCAATGTATGTCCTGGTGGAATCTTGCAACTGAATTTTAAATTTGTTATCTTTAACCGATTGATCTGAAATTTGGTATACACGCTTACTTTGGATAACAATCCATGCTTAGCTATGTGACGTCATTCTAATTCCAATATGGCGGATCATCCAAGATGGCGGTATAGTAATTTTTTCTGCACTACCACACTATGATTATCAAATGAAAGGGCTTTCTGAGGAGAACACGAAAACTGAGGGCAATTAAATAAAAGCTTGTTTTTAAAAAGTTTTTTTTTACCATTACTTTATTATAATCGCACGTTAAAAATATTTGTTTTATTAATTAGTTTAGTACTCAAAATTTAGGTACAGTTGGCAAATTGAATGAATACCAAATTGGCTTCGTGTACCAGACAAACTTAAGAAAATAGCCTTTCGCTGTAAACGTTACTGCCAGGTGCTGAAAGATAAATTCTAGCAAACCTTGACAACTGATGCAAATTAACTGACCACCATATATATGGGTCGTGATTGCGATCGATAAGATGTCTTTAAGAAGCGTCATGTAACGCGATAAAGGGCCGGATATCCGGCGCTCCGGCCTTCTAGCTTGCCGGATATCCGGTATCCAAACCACTATCCGTTGCATCTCTAGTCTTCACCGTACAGCATGGTAATACAGCGTGGTAATCATTATTTAAAATGACATTCGTACTTATAATGCTAAAAATCCAATGAATTGTAGAAAATGTTCCAGTTTTCACGATTAAACATCAATAAATTTATCATATACCTTCAACGTATCGACTCAAACTAATAACTTATTTTTATTTTCCAAGAAGCCTCACTCAAAGCTTCGATTTCTTATAACTTATTAATTTGCAGTAAGAGTTAAAATCTTGGGGCTTCTTCAGTAGCGTTTTTTCAGTACTTTTATTAAGTAACAGAACTTGTACTAGCAAAATCGATACTCGATATAGCGTGACATAACCTACCAAAAAAGCTTCAAGTAAATTCTTTACTTATTTGTTTTTTTTTTTACGAAGGTGGTTGTTGCTATAGCCTGAAACCTCTTTGCATTGAGGGGCGGCCCGTGCCCAGCAGTGGGACGTTAAAAGGGCTGTAGTTAGTTAGTTGTAGTTAATTCGGTACCTACTAGGTCGTGTCTGTCGAATATCACTCTTAGCAATATCGTTCTCACTGTCGTACGTTCTGTCATTGGTGATGAAGTCAAAATATGAGAATAATCGCTACAACACATATTCCCCGTATAATATCAAACTAAGCAAAGCTCTGCAGGTACCATATAATGGACTGGATGCGATCCCAGTTACACTCACGGTAACGTCCGAAAAGGCCATTTCCGAAATTAACCACTGGCGGGAATCGAACCCGCAACCGACCGATGCAGTTTGCCGAGTAGCCTACGCTCAAACCGACAGACCAAACCGACGTCGGTTACGATAAATCAATTATCGATTTAATCATATATATTATGGATAGTAACTCGCCTATTTGATTGACACGTTATTAAGCACCGCGCCGACATTGTTACAGAAAATAAATTGCTTTTGCAGGTACATACTCATATTAGTATCCATCTATATTATTACGTCGCAAAATCACGAATGCCAGCACGTCGTCATAGGGTTTAATCATACATGCACCACCCTCGACCCGTTTGATTGGAATGGGGGCTCTGCCGACCGCCGGCTGGGGTGGCAGTGGAGCCCCGTACGGCTAGGCCCCGGGCAGCCGAGCCCTGGGTGGGTGGCTAGGTCCCGGGCAGCCGAGCCCTGGGCGGGCGGCTAGGTCCCGGGCAGCCGAGACCCGATCGACCTATCTCCACGCATAGCTACGCACAACATAGGTTAAAGTCTACTGACACTGACTTGGTATTATGATCATGAATTCAGTTTATAATTCGTATAAAAATAAATGGCGATGATACCGAGAATGTGACCAGTGTAAACATTAGACATCGTCTCCGCGAAGCGAATAGACTAGTCATATTCTCGCTATCGTTGATAAAATGTGTTGTTTTGATGCTTTGTAAAATTAAGGAGTAGTCACAACGGTTGTATGCTTTCGGCCCGGTACTTCCGCGCATTCCTGAAGAAAATGTTTTTTACAGCGCACAATCAAAGTACTCAGTTAGCTATTGGCCTTTCATTAGACATTTGGTTAATACATTTTCATTATGCGCAACTCGTCAGGTTAACGTATCGTTCAAAAATTTACGATCGGTAAAACGAACCGTTTTCTGATTAAGAATATGCAAACGCCGGCATTGTCAAAAAGTTACCATAATGGCGTTTGAGTCAATGCGTAAATCAAATACATTTAGCTTAGGGGTTAGGTTATTTCTTCCGATCAATCAAGCATAGTCATATACAATAATAGTACTTTTTTACAGCTCTGAATTCCAGCGATTTTGGTGAGTTGCGATAACAGTGTTGCTATAGGAAATATATCGTAGTTGATACATTTTCGATACTTGATATTTTATATCGGTACATCTATAGTTTTTTACAATCCTTAATTGCCGTGTATTTATTAAACGCTTAATAGCAGGCAGAGTTCAAAAAGTGCCAATTAGTGCTGGCTGGTGGCTACTATCGACGGACAGCTTGATTCAATTACACCATACAGCCCGCCGCCTACCGGGGCGTCAAAGAGGCGCGCGTCGATTTTTTTGCCAATACCCAAACTAACTGTACCTATTGACTTATAAAAAAGTTTTGCTTAGAGTAATTTTGCCTACGTTGAAGCTTCTCCAATACCTTGTTATCTATCTATCTACCTATTATTGGAATCAAGTTTAAACACATCGCGGTTACATCCAATTAGCCTATTAGCATCCGCGGTGCCTTCCATCTTTTCTGCGGCAACTCGGTATAAACTCCTAGTTTTGTCTCTCGGTTCACGATAGAGGGAACTGGATAAAATTATTCTTTTAACTCCTCCGAGTACGTTCGCTTATATTTTTGCGGGCTGTAAGATATTCTGCACTTACTGGGGCGAGCGATTTAAGTTGACTTTGTTTGTAAATGTACTCTAATAAGCTATGGTAAAAACCAAGCGACAACGCGTCAAACTTCGCTCGGGTTAACGATGAAATATCGTTAACAAATGTGCTTCTTCCAGGGGTTAATACAATTTGACGTTCACACGTTTTGACGCGGCTGTGGATGCAGGGCTATCAGCTTTTACCCTCGGCCTTTGTCGAGGGTCATACATCGGTGTTTCCATTGGTTACCAGTGTCCTGGCTTATCGGAGTAACAGCGGTCGGAATATGTAGCGGATTTTTTACCCAAAATAAAACAACAGAGTCAATAAAATATTATATAAGCATTGTACGAATCTTTAAGGATTTTTTTTTGTGGATAATGAAATGTTATCAATAACGCGTAGTCGCGTGTCTTGCCACAGTAATTAATTCTTTTTGTGCATTTATACAGAGTCCGTTTTAAGAAAAGTGAAGTCGTTCCCAATGGATTTCGAACGTTGCAATCTAGATATGTATGAATCTATGGCTGGAACTTAGTATCCTAGAACATAACCAGAATATTTTTTATTCATATAAACCAATACAGGCACTTATGAATCGTCAATAAATAATAATAATAGTATCTCTACCACCTATTCGGAATGCATTTCCTATGGAGAAGAATGCTTTTTTCCAATAACTGCTATATAAACACTGCTTACTTTTAATTTTAACTGAAAACTAACACGTAATTGCATTTAGGGTGGATCCACTACCCGGTCCATTGCCGGCTGCGCATCACAGATGTTATTTTATTCGAACCAAATTACGTGCGCAGAGAGTGCCCTGGAAAAAATTAAAAACTGTCTATTGATCTCCGATTCTTAAAACAGACTTAAGTGCATGCGATGGCCTAGAGGCTTCTGTTTCAATAAATACATAACGGCATAACTTATTTATTTTTTCTTTGCTGCATGTGACATAATAATAGTCGATTATTTGCGACGAATATTTGCGACACAGGCATTTGATCCCAGTGTCCTTACACTAAAGGTTACAAGTGGAATTTGAAACTTTTTGACAGCAAATCACCAGATAATACAAACTAACCGAAGATCCTAAACTAAGCATAGCTAGATCGGAGCATTTGATTTCTAGGTATTTACCTAAAAGGCTATTACCTAAATTTGTCGGTATCGGGAATCGAACACGCAACAGCCCGGTACAGTGAGCTGAGCAGCGATCAAACCGCTAGACAGGGACGCCGTCAAAATGAACTTTCATTATGCTTCCATAATGAACTTCATTATGTAACACATTATTATACCCTCTAATCGCAGGTGGAGCCATTCCTCATCTTGTTCCATTAAATATTATCAATTCATTAATTTCGTGAAAAGAAAATGAACGTGTGTGCTCATTCTTACACGGAGTCAACAGTTGCAGGGGAAAATGTGCCTGTATTTTATATGCATATGTCACTCTTTATTCGAGCGAGCGCGATTTAAAGTGCATAAAATATTTTTCCCCGAGTTAATTAACTTATGTCTGATTGAGTTGTGCCGGCAGGATAATGATATTATCAGGTAGGGCCCGACTCCTTTAATATCACCGGCCGACAAATGAAAAATTGTGGAACGCTGTTCTTATTTGTATCCTCCTACCTTAAATACCTATTTACATCCTCTATCACTTCTGGTTTATATATAACAAGAACTAATAAATGTTCAATAATAACAAAATATATATATTTTATTAAAAAAAACATTTTAAAGATCGATTAATGATCGTTCTGAATCGATTAACGAGGATTAGGCACCACTTTTATTTTGTGTTCTTTTTTGTTATCTAAACACTTTATTTATGCAAGTAACTACTATTTATTGTTGGCAAGAAAAAAAATTGTCGCTCTTTAAAAACTTTGAAATTTTGTCAATTGTAATTTTTGACACTTCCGACTCAAAAGGTTGCCGACGCCTGCACTAGACCAAGCCGTTTTCTAACTACAGCCCTTTTAACGTCCCACTGCTGGTCACGGGCCTCCCCTCAATGCGAGGGGGATACAGGCCATAGTCCACCACGCTGGCCCAGTGCGGGTTGGCAGACTTCACACATCGAGAACTAGTCTGGTTCCCTCAAACGTGCAGGTTTTCTCACGATGTTTTCCTTCACCGTTTCATAGCAAGTGGTAATCTCGGATGTAAATGAGATTCGCACATGAAACCCAGAGGTGCGAGCCGGGATTTGAACCTGCACACTTTGATTTGCAAGGCGTGCGTTCGACCACTCGGCTACCGCTGCTTCTCCGTTTTCAATGTCATGTAATTATTAGCAAGGCAAATTCAATAAATGCACGAATAAAAAAGACAAATAATAGTAGGTACAATCTTGTACCTACATCAGAAATTAAAAAAATACACATATATCTACGGGTGAAAGGCCGTTTGACTTAAGCGACATTTTGTTAACTTTACAGAAGCATACTAATTCGACGCAGAATAATTAGCTGTCCGATCTCGCCGGCGAGGTCGAGGAACCCCCTCTTCCGCTCGTAGGTGCATCTTCGCACAGTCACAACCTCTCCACTCACGGTAACTGCCCAAGCCGAGGTCGTGCCCTCTGTAGCGCCCTTGAGCTAGTTGCCACCCTTTTCCGCCCTTAAGGCCTAGGTAGGAGTGCACTCTGCGCTCGCCACTCCTCCGGTAAAGCTGTAAAGGCCACCGCAAGGCCACGGCATGGCCAACAGCGTAGTCCATTAAAAAAAAATTGCTGTCAATATCCGCCAGTGTCGCTTAAGTCAAATAGTTTTTCACCCCTGATATAATTCTTCTTTAGTAAACGAACGCTTTAATAATTTTTCAATCATTTTGTCCCCTTTATTAATTAAAATGTGTATGACATTCATTGTTCCGCTTTGTGTATCGATCATGTCTAGCCGCGCCATATGACGCAGGTACGGGGAATTTAATAACTCTCGCCATCGGACGGCTAAATTAAACGTCTACAAAAAAGAATATTTTCCTTTTGTACCGTGTGTCCTTTGCGTCGCGTATTTATATAAAGGGTGTACCAAAAGTCCGAAACAATATTTTAGGTACATATTAGTGATGTGCCGGATCGTTAAAAATGTCTATCCGCGGATACGAATCCGAATACGGATATTTGATCCGCGGATACGGATCTTACCAATTTTATAAAACATCCAACAACAAATGTTTAATAATAAGCTTATCACACAGTTTTGTCATTGATCTCATTATAAAGATAGTTGAATTAGTACCTTTGAGTTATGTAATATTGGTATGGTAACTTACTATGATAGATGTTTGAAATATAAAGGTGCCAAATATTGGATTTTAAGCAATAAAAAATAATCTGTATGGAGTTTTATAAGTTTTCATTGCTACGTAATCACTAATTGAATCAGCTTTATGTAGATCACCTTTATGCTAATCACCTTTATGTAGATTCATCTATGTCTTAAAAGTAAGGTAAAAGATCAGTTAAATATCCGCCGAAAAAGTAACGGAATCTTAGTTTTCCCTCGGATACCCGCGAATACGGATATCCGGCACATCACTAGTACATAAACGGTACCTAAATATTTAGATGCATAGGCCTCGATGTATTAAAAGCAGGGCTAATATACCTACCCTGCACCAACTGGGGGCGAGCGAATTAATTTGTACTTTGTGTCAATATATTAAAGATTGAATTCGTGTGGAATTAATCAAAACCATAGCGAAATCGTAGCGAATCAGTCGTTGATGTAATTTTCGTAATCTCATGTGTTCTGTGACAGAACAGTCTCGACCCTGAAAGGTTCAGTTTGTCTTAAACTATCAAATTACTATGAAAAGGGTTGTCTGTGCTAATATTGTCGGGCCCAATGCCTATCTCACATTAAAAATGACCCTCGGACTTCCTCATTTGGTAATAATGTTGAAAGAGAAGACCGACGAAGGGGGAAAAACTAATTGCAACATTTGAAATACCGGTTGCCCATTTTTTTGTGTAATCTCCGAAAGCACTGGACCGATTTTGTGGACATTTTCACATGCAGATAGCTCATGTTATAAGGAGTAACTTAGGCTATTTTATTTATATTTTCCTAAACTTCACGCGGGCGAAGTCACGGGCACAGCTAGTATAATATAAATTTAATATGTGTGAAGCACAGCCATGCACTCTGAAGTTTTCAACAGCTGCATTTGAACACTTCCCACCTATTTATTATTTTTTGGATAAGCGCCAGGTAATAGTGCGAAATTCAACATTTTTACGGTTTAAATATTTTTTTACCTACAATTAGCTGTATTAGCTTTGTTCAGCTGTTCGCGACGACAACATAAAAATGTAATTAAGACGTTGCACAGATCTACAGTTTGAACATGTGTTCGAGCAGCTTTTTCTAATTTCCATCAATCCATCAATATCATCAATTCTATCAATAACTTTCCATCAATTATCTTAGACTCAATGTGCATCATTTTACATAGATTTGAGAGCGTGTTGTGTGCACCAAAAAACTCGGTGCCGTTTTCACGAACAAGGAATAACGTGTTACAAGATTTTTCAATAATAGGTATATTTAATGCACAATCGTAAAAATAAATTGCGTCCTTTCTTAGTTAACTACTTTTTTATAATACCAAAACGAACTCTCATTAACTCAAAATAAAGCTCATCTTTCAACGTAATGCCAGCGGTGAATCGAGCGAATATGGACGCGTGGCCATAGAAGTTAAATCTTTATGTACATTATTACAGGGTATATTTTCAAAGTTAAACTAAAGTTGATACGCTCGCCCCATTTGGCGTAGGGCGTTAATAAGTTAAAGATCGAGAAAAATGAATGGATAAAATTCCCCCCGCACACTGGGGTCTCAAAAGTCGCACGTAACGGACCATGGGCGGTTACGTCCCCACCCATCAACAATGATGTACTGTAGCTCAATTGACATATATATTGGCCAGATGATATTTTTTTATTATGGCGACGTTGCCCAAATGCATGGGGTTCTCATGGTATTTAACGTATATACAAATATTTCGTTTACGTATTGTTGATGAGTAGTGGACAGCGGCCGCGTGTGAAGGTTATGTATCCACTAAGAAAGGGGTTTTCGAAATTCCACCCCTAATAGAGTGAAGGGGGGGGGGGGTTAAATTTTATGTTTTTTTTTTATTTTATGTGATTTTTACAACCCTAATGTTAAACTATCAAAAGTAAAATCAAAATATACGTTAATTAATCAATACAAATTGTTTTTTTTTTTATAATATAATCATTGATTTATGTAAAAAAAGGATTTAAATCAAATACTGAATCCCGCTTTAATTACTTGTACGCCTCTGTGCATATGACACAGATGGGTTTCCTAGTGTAAAGCAAAAGCTGAAGTCTCCAACAGACGCGACATGATGACAATTCTACAGTTATATTTTGTTTTGTGAAAATAATTCGCATGCGTCTTTGTTGTAATATTTACTTTGCCTTGTCAAAGGTGAACTAATTAATTTTTATTTTTACAAGCTTTATATTAACTTGCAATGTATGTGTAGGTGGAATCTTACAACTGAATTTTAAATCAGTTATCTTTAACCTATTAAGCTGAAGTTTGGTATACACGCCTATTTTGGATGACAATGCATGCTTAGCTATGTGACGTCATTCTAATTCCAATATGGCGGAATAGTTATTTTTATCTGCACTACCACAGTATGGGTATCAAATGAAAGGGCTTGCTGAGGAGAACTCGAAAACTAAGAGCATATAAATAAAAGCTTGTTTTTAAAAAGTATTTTTTAACATTATTTAGTTTCCTTTTTGAATCGCACAAAAATCTTTTTTTATTCAACAAAGGATTCCCAAAAATATGTTTCGAAGTTAAAAGCGTAGACCAAAGGCAGGCTTTCCTTGTCAATTAGTGATCCAATAAAAAAAAACACTGAACATTGAAAAATACATCTACGCTCCTTTGAAACTGTTTCGTTGGCAGTAATAAAACAGAAACGCCATACTGGTAGTACAGTGAGTGTGCATATTTGGCCGGTAAAATAAAAACAAATCCATCTGCGAGTGGATTTTGGCTTTGAAAATGAATACCGCGGAGGGCGTTGCAATACGTAAAGTGAATGAATAAACAATAAATTGTTCTGCGATTAAAATCTCTTTTGCATATTTAATTGAATAGGTCTAAGTTTAATGATGAATAGAAAACTAACATGTTAAGACCCGCGCACACTGGGAGTCACAGCGCGCACATTGCATTATTTTTCCAAAACGATAACAAACTCTATGGTAGTTTACATAGAGATTGAATTTATGTGGTAAAAGCCACGCACGCGGCCATGCGTCAATCTTCGCTCGTGCCGTCACAGTCAGCATCAATTATTACCCTTAAGGGGGTGATTTAGATGTGACGTTAATAGGACGGCCATGGTTTTCACGGATAAAACTGCTGGCACAAGACAAAAATACAATATAGCTACGTCTATTTTGTCTCATTCTCTTGTATGAATTACGAAAGTGAGCGAGTGGGATTGGTGCGACATATTAGTGGCCCATCCACTAACGTTAATGCCTGCCGGAATCTACAATCCTTACGGAATGAACGCCAGTGGATTGGCAAGAGCGACAAAGAATGACGGTAATAAAATCCCGCCTTCCCTCCCGTCGCGAAGGACGCGACGCGCTCTGTGATCAAGTTAGTGCCTGTTTATTTGTCCGGCGTGATTGAGCGCTCGTTTGTTATCATTTTGTAAATCCATAGCGATAATTCAAAATGACGAGCATTCCTTTTAAATGACAACAATCTTCATAAAATGATAGGATTATAACCATCCACAGACACGCAATGCCTCGGTATGACGACAAGATGCAAACTGACAGGAATGTACCTAAACGTGTGTATGTATGGTCATTGAAGGATTGTTTTTCCTGTCGAACTGGAGTGTTGTTATGGAGTCAGGGGAAATTACGTAGGATTGTGGTTTAATTAGTGGCTTCAACGGTTTTATTTTATCCCGTCGCTTTTCTGTACAGTTTGCACAACGGGACAAGTCAGAAGAAATGAACGTTAGTGGATGGGCCGCTATTGATGACGTATTTTCTTGGCCCACGTGTCAGCCGCGCGTACTTTGGTACGCGTGCCGTCTACCCGCCCGCCCGCCTAATAACAGGCACTTACGACCTACGTTGAAGTTGCGCGCCCTTGCAAATATGCGAAACAGTTGTTTTAACATTGTTCGATCGATCATTGCTTGATATTGAGATTAGCTAATCAAATTGGCCTACATTTTAAATAATAATGTCAAGTTTACTCACTTAACCAACCGCAAAGTTTTGATATTGGTAATTAATTTGTATCAATTGGACAATAGTAATTTGACTACGGGGTCTGAGATATCAGTTCATTTTGGAAAAGGGGCCTCTTTCCCAAAAATGTTTGGGAACCCCTGGTCCAGTAGTTCGAGCGCATTAAGCTAGGGCACTGAGGCGTCAATGCGCGCGCTATATTTTTTTTGCCATACTAAAATGTAATATATGGGGTCGTAAAAAAAGTTCATTCGTTGACAGCGCGAGCGATTTTTGAAGCTTAGTCGCGCTTGGCTTCTTCCACAGAAATGTAATATTTATGTATGTTTACATACAGTTCGTTTTGGTATTGAAAAAAAAAACAGCTTTTCCTCGGGACTCTCTTACGGTCAAACCCCAGGGTCTCCATTGAATATCGCTGTTGTACAGGAGTAACAGTGGTGGGAATGGGTGGCGGGCTTACTCCCGAAGAAGCTACTTATAAATCTTGTTCAATTACTAAAGTAATTACTTTGAATCATTCAGTTGTCTTGTATGAAATTAGACAGAGAACGAAAGAGTGAATTTGTGACAAAGGTCTCGTCTTGACATGCATGCTAACCCCACAGGTGTACAGCCGTATTTCTTTCTTGTCAATTGTTGAAGTAAAATAGTCTATGTATTTATCGTTGCTGCGAAGTGGCTATTAAGTAACGGAGATATGTCGTTCAACATCCGCCGGATGTCGTTGTAGTTACAGGATGTCATTTTCATCCCTTGAAACAATATTGCTTCTTCGCGATACAAAGATTTCTACAAAATATAAATGAGTAATATTGTTGTGTTATAACAAAATAACAATTCTATGAAACTGGAATATCAGGGTGCTCGTGTTCGGTTCAAGGTGTGCTCCTAATTGGCTGGGTCGATAATCAGCTTTTCCAATACTTCCACGCCAATGTAGGTAGTTCTCAATTATAAGAAGATTTAAAAAGTCTCCCTCAATTTTGTTGCCATACCAAAACAGACTCTAATGACAACGCGAACGAATTATTATCGCGTGTGGGCGTGGCTTTAACACAGAAATTCAATCTTTATTCATTACTAGAATAATTACTTTGATTCATACAGAGTTGCTTTTGGTAGTGGGATTTTTTTTGATGCGTGAGTGTCGACGCGTGTACAGAAGGCTTAAATGTGCAGCTTTATTTCCAATTAGGCTATGAGAAAATAAGACGCTTGATACACCCTACATGAGATTTTTTGGTGTAAAATCTTAAAAAAAAATCTCTTTTCGTAATTATATTTTCGGGTATTCCTTTGAAGCGCTCTACTGCGATGAAGCGGGGTGTAAAGCCCTCGGCACACTGGGGCGTCAACACTCGCGCGTTAAAACCATCCAGGGCGCCACCCAAACGCATACAAAAAAAAAACATTCAAATCGCTCCAGCCGTTTAGGAGGAGTTCAGTGACATACACACGTACCTAAAGTAGAATAATATATATAAAGGAGATGAAATGCATACAAATAGTTGTTTATAATAAACGACGGTAAGGATGAAGTCACAACCTGAAGGGAAATACTCGCAAGATCGACACCATCAGCTCTAATTCGACATAATAATATGTCGAAACAAAACGAAAAAACCGGCCAAATACGAGTCGGACTCGCGCACGAAGGGTTCCGTATTATCTATAAAAACGGCATAAAATCACGTTTGTTGTATGGGAGCCCCCTTAAATAATTATTTTATTCTGTTTTTTAGTATTCGTTGTTATAGCGGCAACAGAAATACATCATCTGTGAAAATTTCAACTGTCTAACTATCACGGTTCATGAGATACAGCCTGATGACTGACGGACGGACGACATACGGACGGACGGACAGCGAAGTCTTAGTAATAGGATTCCCGTCTTACCCTTTGGGTACGGAACCCTAAAAATACGACATATTTGTCGTTTTGTTTCGACGTATTATGTCGAATTAGAGATGATGTCGATCTTGCGAAAATTGGGTCCCTGTTTGTGGTCGCGTTACTCCAAAAATAGAAAGGCAATCTATACAAATAAATATAATTGAATTGTCTGTTTGCGCCCACGCTTCGCCGATGTATTTTGGTCCCAATATAATGGGGGGCAAGGTTTCCTCACGATGTTTTTCTTCACCGTTCAGCAAGTGGTAATCATTATTGAAAATGACATTCGCACATGAAAAGTATCTCAGAGGTGCGGGCGCGAGATTTGAACTTGCACCCCTTACGATCAAGGCGAGCCTGCTACCGAAGAGGGGTAGTTTGCATGCTTTAAAAAAAATAAAAAATTAGCCCACTGAATTTCTTGCCTGATCTTCTTCGGAGTTTTGATCTTGCAGTAGCATATAAGAAAATAATATGTAAACTTACTAACTACAGCCCTTTTTACGTCCCACTGCTGGGCACGGGCCTCCGCTCAATGCGAGGGGGATTCAGGCCATACTCCACCACGGCCCAGTGCGGGTTGGCAGACTTCACACATCTATCGAGAACTAGTCAAGTTCCCTCAGTCGTGCAGGTTTCCTCACGATGTTTTCATTCACCGTTTCATAGCAAGTGATAATCTCGGATGAAAATGAGATTCGCACATAAACCCAGAGGTGCGAGCCGGGGTTTGAACTTGCACACTTTGATTGCAAGCCGTGCGTTCGACCACTCGGCTACCATTGCTACGTATGTAAGCTTAACAATTTGTAAATGCCCCCATAGGCCTATCGAAATAAATGTTTTGACTTTGATTAATCTAAGCGATTTTCCGCGCTTCTTACGGCCATAATATATGAGAAAGATGGCAATAGTTTTAGCGCTGTTAAATAAAGTTTAGTTATGTCATTTCGTTGTAGAATGTTTTTTTTTTATCTGTGAATACTGGTCGTTTTGGTATTGGTAAAACATTTGACGCCCAAGGGTCGTGCGTTAAATCACCGTTCGAACGTTGGAATACCCTTAAGCCTTTTAACAGACTTGTCAGTATATTAAATTTCGTTGAAAACGGAATCAATTGTAAATATAGACCCTAATACGTGTCATTTGAACTTCATTTCCATTAAACCAACGAGTGCTAACATACTTACAAATAGAACAAGTAATTATGCGCGCATAGGGGTCGTCCATAGTACCTAGGTATTAAAGTTTAGCTATATTAAACCCTGAATGTGCAGAAAGTTATGATCCTATGAACATTGGTGTTGTAGGATACGTTTGTACTGTAAAATGATATTGTAGATGGTTTGCAGATGCATAGATATTTGCACAAATCGGAATGATGATGATTTTTTTTCAAGGAAGCACTCAACGCACAGATGTGAGTGTGATCTTAAGGTTCGGTTGTGGTCCGAATGGAACCTCCTAAAAGTTTCATGAAATCTAACCCTATTCACACTTTATGTAATCATAACTTGATAGCATTTTGTGGATAATTAATCAAAAACTCCTTCTTTTAAAATTATTAGTCATGTTATTTTATTAAATTTAATTGGGTTGTACAGTGAGAAACAGTGGTAGCCGAGTGGTCGAACGCACGCCTTGCAAATCAAAGTGTGCGGGTTCAAACCCCGGCTCGCCCTTCTAGGTTTATGTGCGAATCTCATTTTCATCCGAGATTACCACATGCTATGAAACGATGAAGGAAAACATCGCGAGGAAACCTGCACGTCTATAGAAAGGCGTGTGAAGTTCACCAACCCGGACTGGGCCAGCGTGGTGAACTATAGCCCAAAAATCTCCCTCGTATTGAGGGAGAATGTGCCCGGTATAATGGCAATAGGCTCGCCCCCTATTACATTGGGACCAAAAATACATCGGCGAAGTGTGGGTGCACTACGGTGCAACTCTGCCTACTCCTTCGGGGAATACAGGCGTGATGATGAATTATTATTACAGTGAGAAATAAATTTTATTCGGACTACGTCGCCGCGTCGCCGTTACATCCAATCAAACTGATATCTGCCCTTTCAAACTTTTTTTTTATACTTTGATGCGACGTTGCCAACTCGGGTAGAGAGAAATTCATAATAGTTAATCTACGTCTACATGAAAATAATAATAAAAATAAGAAATCATAAATGTGTATTTAGTGAAAACTTAATATTTTGATGGTCTGATTAACATGCCGAAATTAATGCATTTGCTCAGGAACACGGTGTATATTGCATTCAGTAAAAAGCTGTTATTTGAACGTTACAAACAAACACTTAAATTTTATTCAATTGTATAGATTGGTCCGCTTGCGGCCTTGTGCGAAGATTTGCGCGAATGAACTTCAATGAAAGGCAATTTTCAGTCATGCATTGCAAAAAGTGATCCTATACGGGTTCCGTCTTTTCCTTTTTAAGTGCGGAACTCTAAAAATAATAACAATACCTTCGTAGGTATTTTTATTGTTTTTATGTATACTGAACTGTGTCCGTGGCTCCGCTCGCGTGGTCTCAGTGTAGTAGGTAACTATCGAAATGTATGACGGGCGGCTTGCGCCCCCTAAGACTCTGCGCCCGGGTGCACCCCTTGAACCCCCGGGTAAAGACGACCCTGCAAGTCACGTTATGTTGAATAACTCATACGATCTATTATCGGCCGCTATCACGCGATACGAGCTTTGAAGACAATCGGTGAACGATTCGACAGAGTTAAGTACATTTTAAAATGACATGACGTAATTGATATGATATGACGTGCCTTCACCACCTCCCATGCAGTATTGTATTTAATAATAGCTGAGCACGCGACTCGTTCGCGCGGAATTTAGGAACCGTAATTCCATCAATGGGCTCTATTTTATTCACGCGGAACCCCAATCCTTTTTCGAAAATAAAAGTAGCCTATGTTACTCCTTGTAACATCAGCTATCCGCCAGTTCAACAGACAGATACAAATATGTCAAAAATTGCGTTTTATTTATGCGTATCGTGTGTACTTTTATATGTATGAGTTAATATCGATTGCGTTTTATTTTCTAAGGTTAATCGGGAGGCGAAGTTGATGGGCAGCGGCATAACACCCTGCACCTACAGGCGCGAGCGAATTAACTTGAGAAAATCTACTCAATAGTTTCAATATACATAAAAATATAATTTTTGTGGTCAAATCGACCACGCGTCATAATACGCACCCGCATCCGATGACATTTTGTTGAAAAATGTGCTTCTTCGATGTGTTAATACAGTTTGTTTTTGTTATTGTAAAAATAAGTCGCGCGCGCCGTTTGTCGCTCCTGTGGACGCAGAGCCCTAATGCCATCTATGTTTACTACAAACATAGATAGAGAGTATGTTTTCTAGCATATCATTGACTTATAACCTTGAACTGTAATACCTAGAAACTGTCTTTAACACAATTTACAATTCACAATTTCAACTAGTAAATATATGTCCTTAATGTCCTTAATAACGTGTTACACCTGACTCGCAGAGAAATATTATAATTGACCATAATTAAATTATATAGATTCTCATTCTAAGTGAACTGTAGGTACTGTTCTTTATGATAAATAAATGTCTTTAACCGAACCTTCTCAATATAAAAAAAAATGGCCTGATATTGGTCAGGGTAAAGTAGCGACGTTCCAATTAGCAAGTCAGATTACAAATGATTTAAGTCGAGTTGAATTGAAGTATCAGTTAATACGTGGGGTGTATAACGAGGTATCCGGGGCTCAAATCCGGTCTAATTGCTGTTGGTATTTCATTCTAAAATGCCTAGTTTCCACACGCGTGTGAGAATTAGCTGGGGCCCTAATTCGATTAATTGGATTCTCGCACGATCTCTAATTCGAGATAATATGTCGAAGCAAAACGCCAAATTGTTCGTATTTTTTCGACATCTGTCGAATCAGAGATATGTCGATCTTGCGAGAATTCACGATTGACGGCTCCTTACAAATTCGGAAAGTGTAGATTGTGATTTATGAAGAAATAAATTTTTGAATAATTTTGATGAATGTCTTTTTGTTTCTTTTTTTTTTTGGGACTGCTTGCCACGCTTCCAATGTAGACTCTCGTTGGTTTAACCCTCGGAGAGTCCCGGGAAAAAGTAATATTTTCTTGGACCCCGCACGAATTCCACAAAGTCTTTCAGGCTCGCTGAATGGCATATTACTATGTAATCTGCAGGAATAAAAATTACATCCACTCTAGCGGACTGAGTTTACTTCAAATGTGAATTGAATTTAGCAGAATAAGAACAAAACATGTTTTTATTCATATAAACTAATACAGGCACTTATGAATCGTCAATAAACAATTAATGGCAGAGCCGAAGTATATAAAATTTTAATCAATACTGCGTAATGTACAGTCGGAGTAAAAACAGGTTCGTCACCTTTAAGGGGACATTTGATTTCACCAGTGCAATTATCATTCATGTCGCATTGACACAAGGAATGCACAAGAAAATATACCGACGCTTGAAGTACACTCCTTACTAAGCTACTAAACATCGTAAAATGACTGATATATGATGAATGAGTGAATGGATTTAATGAAATGATTTGTAATTTTCATTAGGAAAACTTTTCTTAATATAACAAAAATATCCGTAAAATAGTTTTATTTCAATGTATAGTTTTCGCGTAAATATGATAAAAAACAATATAACAAAAGTTATTTCGTTGCATTACATTTATAGACAAAAAAGTTATAGCGCATTAAAGGTAAAATTTTGGGTGAAAGTTGAATAAACTAAAAAAAAAATCATATCATAAAAACCATAACGTTTTGGAAATTATGTTATATAGGTGACTGATAGCAAATGACCCCCTGTACATCAAAAAATAAATTGACGGTCCATGTGCGTAACACACTGTATATAACTCATTTTACGATTTTTTGTCTTTCAACGATCTTTTGACACGCATTGATAACTAAATAGAACATATTTAATTCTAGCTTATTTATTTCTAAACTAGATTGGTTGTCAAAGGTGTATACTATTGGATCGTAGTTCCTAATGGCGCGTTGCGAAAGGGGGCTAGACGGAAAAAAATAAGACTAAAAGTGTCGACCGACACTTGTAAATGTGTGTGTGATTTCGATTTATATACATATGTGTGTGTGTATGTATATGTACAGTATTTTGTTTTCTTTATTTCAAAAGGAACTTCGTTCCATCCGGGTGTCCCTTGACACCTCTCAAGTTTTGTTTATTTTATCATATAAAGTAAGTATAATTTAATATGCATTTGTCTGTTTAGTGCTTCAGTTTCACTATACATTCCTATTGCCAAAATACTACAGGACAAATAGGGGGGCCTACTGCAGTGCGTCTTTGTTGCCTCCCCCCCCATCTATATAATATCGGCGTTATCTTCTTATATATATATAAATCAATTGCCGTTTGTTAGCCTCGCTAAAACTCAAAAACCGCTTGACCTATTTTCTTGTGTTTTCTGCCCTGGTTTAAAAAAAAAGGATACGAATTTCTCGGGGTTTTTCCAATATTCAATAATTACAAAAATACTGTTATTTTTAGTTTGCTAGAGAACTATTGGTAAACGATACTGTTTATAAGGATGTGATGTGATCATTGCGAATTACTAAGTGGAATGCCTTTCCACACGTGTGACGATGAGGAAAATACATAAAAGAAGCGTACGCCTTGTCCATTTTCTTACAGTAATCTGTTTTGTCTGCGTATCTAATAAATTATTTTTTTGCTTTTCAGTACTTTTTATGTTACAAACAAGCTATGGTCCAAAACCCTATTTACACGTGACACGGAAGAGGCCTTTGTCCAGCAGTGAGACGTTCAATGGGTTTCTAAAATAATGAAATGAATAGTTAAGCCACGCTTGTAATGTGTTTTGTCAATACCAAAGTAAATTAAGTTGATATTTTTTCATAAAAGCCACGTCCCAACGCGTCGAAATTAGCTCGCGCTGTGAATGAAGATTTCGTTGTACCGGACTTCTGAAACACCCTGGCAATCATATTACGTAATAATCTTGACTTTAAGCCTTCTTCGGTACAAGCCATGAAAATATTTTTTTCCTCGCCGTTTTTGATACCAGCTAATTGGAGTTGGTTCGCGCACGTGCCTTCTTTTTTCGACTGGAAAAATTTAAATTCCCTTTCTTTCTCGATAATTTACTTTGTAAGCTTCGTTGTTCTAATCGGATAAATATTAATATCGGATTAATATTTGATTGAAAATGATGAATGATTTGATTTGTTGAAAAATTACGATATTATTTCAAACTAGCGGTCCGTCTCGGCTTCGCACGGGTTTATAATGTAGCTTTCTAACGGTAAAAGATTTTTTGCAATCGATCATGTAGTTTTTAAGTTAATTCGTTATATACAAATAAAAACAAAAATACAAATTTCTTATTTCTTTCCTCTTTATAATATTATTAGTATTAGTATATAAGTATTAGTATTATTAGCATAGATAAATACAATTGAGGCCGTCGTTAAGTGGCCTAAGCCTGAGACATACAGTATCAAAATAATAGGGTTTGAATAATTATAAATTTAGTTTTAGTAACTTTTTTGCAGATTAGTAAGAATGTGAAAAATTGTGGGTTATGCTACTTTTGCGGCGACGGTCACAATTGAAGTGTCAAGTTTGAATACGTCAAAATGATTGTCAATACCAAAACGAATTCAAAGTCAATATCCATAAATATTGAATTTCTGTGGTAATAGCCACGCCCTCACGCGTCGAAATTCGCTCACTGTGTCAGTGTCACTTCGTTTGTCTTCGTCAATACAGTTCATTTTGCTATGGCAAAAAATTTGACGCGCAAGCGTTAACGCAGCAGTGTGCCCATAGGCGTGTCAGATTGCGCGCGATCTATCTTTTGTGCTCATATCAAAATGAACTTTACTAGCTCATAGAAAAAGTTGATTCTTCTAAGAAATGTCATAACGCGCCCGTATTTTGACGCCTTGTCGCATGGCTTTTACGATAGTAATTCAATCTTTATGTATATTGACATAGAGTTTATTTTTCTATTTTTACGCGCGCGTCTTCGTGCTCCTGTGAGCTTTGGCGGACTATCTTTTATATTTTTAATGAGCCCTTATAACTTCAGATGTTATGTTTATGTATTCTTAAATTAGGGATGAGCTTCTTATCAAATGTTAAGGGGTTTCGATTTAAGGATGGTACACTTAATCTGGTTAAGGATGGCTCGTTAGGCTCACAGCAACGGGATAATCTTTTCGGATTTCAAAAGGTCTCTTGTGTTGGCTAAATTGTCAATGAAATAAATATGCCACTAATGATGCTACTATACACTAGTTTGTCCATACCATGTGAGCTGAATTATATCTTGATTGCAGTTATGGTATGGCAGAAACGTTTGAACGCACGTAAATGTTCTTTGGTCATAATAAGGTCTGTGTAATAAACTACTCCCGTTGTTACTTGCAAACTATTTAATATACTGTTCAGTTCTTCGTTTTGCCAGAGACTGCACGCCCATAGGATCTGATGTGCAGATTGTTGGATTTCGACATACGTTTCCTAAGGGAAATATAATCATTTGCCTGTCATGTAGCCTAGAAATGTAGCCCTGTTATTTTTTTTTAACACATACTCTGTAAAGATAAGTTTAAGTAATATTTATACAATATTGCTAGAACATTTACTGTTATTTTTGTCTCTCGCTTGGCGATGGGGGTGAGTGGATATTTTACTTCCAACTTCTCTTACCTCTTATTTCGACTGAATTCGTGTGGGTTCTAAGACAGTTTTGTTTATATCCGGGACTTATCGAGGGTTTAACCTCGACGTTTTCTTGGGGTACTGCTGTAGGTCCTGGCTTACAGGAGTAACGGTGGTGGGAATGTGTGGCTAGTTTAGTCCCATTTAACAAACAAAGTCTGTGTTACTGACATCGGTTGAAGTCAATTACATGGTATTAATATTACACGTGTTTTTAGTTCGGGATCTCGTCTGTTAAATTAATAAAAGATCAAACGTTGTATTAAGCCTTGTGCAAATTGCCCCATTTGAAAATGATATATTTAAATAAAATTGTCTCAATTGTCCGCAGCTCGACCGTGCGAACCGGCGATACATCCTCACCCAGGGCCCTCTGCCATTCACGGCCGGTCACTTTTGGCTTATGGTATGGGAACAGAACAGCCAGGCGATTCTCATGTTGAACAAAGTTATCGAGAAGAACGAGGTCAAATGTTACTGGTACTGGCCCCAGGGGATCGGGGAGACCCACAAGGTTGTGCTGCACGACGTGAACCTCACAGTGGAGCAGATTAAGGAGGAGGACTGTTGCTATTATTCCACCAGAGTTTTCAGGTCAGTGGTAGTAAGGACAGATTAGTTGACAACATTTCATTTAATTGTATCATAAATGGACAAAATGTCGTTCAGTATAGCAGAGCTCCAATAAAACTGGACACTGTAAAAATTGCAAAAATCCACGCGCTTTTCTTTACGACCGTGCGTCAAAATTCGCTCGCACTTTCAATGACACGTCGTTGAACAAGCTTTAACTATGAGTCAATACAGTTTATTATGTCATTGGCAAAAAAATCCCGCATGCATTTTGACGCCCCAGTGTGCCCGGGGAGATGTATAATTTATCACCCAAATAAAAAAAGTATGTACTGTTTTTGTTGTCGCTGTAGCGGCAACAGAAACAGTCTGTGAAAATTTCAACTGTCTAACTATCACGGTTGATGATATACAGCCTGGTAAGAGACGGACAGACAGACAGACAGACGGACGGACAGCGGAGTCTTAGTAATAGGATCCCGTTTTACCCTTTGGGTACGGAACCCTAAAATGGGAGATCGAATCCGATTAGGACTTGTTCAATATTGATTCCGTAACTTTCGTTATGTGTAACAAAAGACGTACCACGTAACGATTACAGTATGTAGCATATTCTTATAATTAGTCTATCTATACAAGGTGGGTTGTATGTGGAGGCGATGTCATTTTTAGCCCCAGTACTCTACTGTTAGTAATGAAACGTGATCTTGATAATTGCGCAGTGAATTGTGTTGGGTAACAAAAGAGGCACTCCCTAGACTTTGGTGTGAAAACCATAAACGAACAAGTGTACAAAGTCAAGTTATATAAAAGGGTTTGGCGGAAAAGGGAGGATCCTCCAACCAGACGGGTGTTATGTCTGGTGGGCTACTGCCCGACGGTTGTTGTCGGGTTCTTGTATATATGTGTAATCGCTCGGATCGCTTTAATATCGCGATGCAGGATTAGTTCGCATGTGGTGAGGTAGATGTCGCTAAGGGTATTTTCCACCTGGCGCGTCAAAACCCACGCCACTAATTTTACGCCAATACTCACAGGAACTGGGGCCTTACGCAGAAATTCAAATGTTATGTGTATTGGCACAGAATACTTTTATTTATAAAGGTCAAATTATTTCGCTCGCAAAAGCAGTGGTAGCCGAGTGGTCGAACGCACGCTTTGCAATCAAAGTGCGCAGGTTCTATCCCCGGCTCGCACCTCTGGGTTCCATGTGCGAATCTCATTTTCATCTGAGATTATCACTTGCTAAGAAACGGTGACGGAAAACATCGTGAGGAAACCTGTGTGCCCGGTATAATGGCAATAGGCTCGCCCCCTATTACATTGGGACCAAAATACATCGGCGAAGTGTGGGCGCACTCCAGTCAACCTCTGCCTACCCCTTCGGGGAATACAGGCGTGATGATGATGTATTATTATTTCGCTCGCACCAGTTGGTGCAAAGTGTTAGACCCACTAAAACTCACGTAACGTCTCACGCGCCACGCGAACAAAGCATCACATGTTGGAAAGAAGAAATGGTAATGGTTGCGTAACGAAGTAGGCGCGAAACCAGAGGTGGAAAGAGCTCATAATTACTCGACATGGATTTCCACTTACGATAAATTTTAATTGTTAATCGTCTCAAAGCACTAGGACTATGTTCTGCCAAGCGACGCTTACTTTAAAGCGTCACGACGCTTTATAATGCACGTCGCGACTATGTGGTTCCAACTCTGTAGCGAAAATGTGGGTTCATCACTATGTGGATTCATTACACGTAAAACTACAAAATGCTATCAGGGAAAAAAAGTGTGGAGTATGGAGTATCAAGGAAAAACACTCAAGGTATATTGCTTTTGCACGACAATGCGCCAGTTCACAAGAGTCACGTTGCAATGGCTGCCCTACACAAGTGTGGCTTCGGAACTTTTAACCACCCGCCCTATACTCCAGAAATGACCCCGCCGGATTATTATTTGTTCCCGAAATTTAATAAGGAATTTCGAGGAAAAAGTTTACTGACGATATGAAGAAGTGAAGTCGGCGATTTCGGCATATTTTAAAGGTCTCTAAAAAATTTTTTTTCGTTATAATACATCATTTTATAGATAGGAAAAATTGAGAATACTTTAATTTTATTGTTATTCCGCGACCTTTTTGACCTCCCCTCGTATTTGGAAACACTAATATGATCGTGAAAGTTACGGGCGAATACCTTAACCTTGTTGGTATATGTTATCAGCCCGAAAATTTATAATAAAATAAATAGACTTATTGTATGATCCGAAACTTAGCAAAGCTTGTACCGTGGGTACCGTTCAACAGACTGGGGGCGATCCCAGTTACACTCAGACGAGTACAAATTAAGAAAAGGTCATTTCCGAAATTTCCCAGTGGCGGGAATCGAACAACCACACTAGACCAAGCCGTCACACAGTGGGCCCAAACTGAAAATTGGTGGACATAGGCAACAAAGTTCCAATATCGATGCGGTTTTTTTTATATGACGTGTTAAGATATTCCTGACAACTTTAATTCGGATAAAATTTCTTCTAAAGTTGATAGTTTGTCTTGAAAAAAATAAATTAGATTTTTTTGTATGGAGCGAATCACGTTTAATTTTTTTTCTTCAATTGTACAAATATGTTGGGTTTGTGGCGTGAGTATATGATAGCTAGGATCATTCTCTATCCAGGAAAAAATAAATCAGCGCCGGCCATCCGCGGCAGCGCGAGTAATCATTCGGTAAAAAAAAAAGTTTTGTATGTTTTTTTTTTCCATTTAAAATAAATTCAAAGTATATTTTTTGTCTCATTTGGCTGTTTTGACCTTCTTTTCAGTTAAATATATAGTTTTAATAGCGCATAGGTACTTATAAATAGTATTTCTGGTAGAGATTTAGTTATTATTGCATGTTATCAGTAGCACCTTAATTGTGATAGATGACTCATTTATTTGTGCGCTGCGCTAAGCGCATAACTAATGAGTCATTGCAAAATGCTCGTCTCTGATTGGCTGACTAATTCACTAACTGTTATGTCCACTACTTGAGTAATTAACACTTACTATAAATATAAAGACATTCATTAAGTCAATCTAGTTTCGCTCTTGTCGCTTATTTGTGAACACAGTGAAATACTTTTATTTTTATATATGAACTATGGCTCGATTTTGTACCAACCTAGATATTTTTGTGAAATTAAGAAGTGGCGGTGATCTGAAAATCATACGTTTCTATATGAAAGTATCAAGGAGTTCTCTCGACTATTTTGTGTAAATCTAAATAAAAAGTTCAAGTTCCAACCATTTGCGATTACTTACACGATTCGAAAAAGTTTTTTGATTTCTATATGACTCAATCCACTTTTTATTTAGATTTACACAAAAAAGTTGGCAGAACTCCTTGATACGGTTCTTGTCTTCTTTAAAAACTTCGGTAGTCAAGTCAGAAATGATACTTTCATATAGAAACGTATGATTTTTCTGATCACCGCCACTTCTTAATTTCACAAAAATATCTAGGTTGGTACGAAATCCAGCCATAGTTCAAATATAAAAATAAAAGTATTTCACTGTGTTCACAAATAAGTGACAAGAGCGAAACTAGATTGACTTAATGAATGTCTTTATATTTATAGTAAGTGTTAATTACTCAAGTAGTGGACATAACAGTGAGTGAATTAGTCAGCCAATCAGAGACGAGCATTTTGCAATGACTCATTAGTTATGCGCTTAGCGCAGCGCACAAATAAATGAGTCATCTATCACAATGAAGGTGCTACCGATAACATGCAATAATAACTAAATCTCTACCAGAATTACTAGTTATAAATACCTATGCGCTATTAAAACTATATATTTAACTGAAAAGAAGGTCAAAACAGCCAAATGAGACAAAAATATTCTTTGACTTTATTTGAAATGGAAAAAAAAATATACAAAACTTTTTTTTTTTACCGAATGATTACTCGCGCTGCCGCGGATGGCCGGCGCTGATTTATTTTTTCGTGGATAGAGAATGACCCTAGCTATCATATACTCACGCCACAAACCCAACATATTTGTACAATTGAAGAAAAAAAATTAAACGTGATTCGCTCCATACAAAAAAAACTAATTTATTTTTTTTCAAGACAAACTATCAACTTTAGAAGAAATTTTATCTGAATAAAAGTTGTCAGGAATATCTTAACACGTCATATAAAAAAAAATCGCATCGATATTGGAACTTTGTTGCCTATGTCCACCAATTTTCAGTTTGGGCCCACTGTGCGTCACCTAAACCTTTAAAATTCTCACTGCACTGTGACATTTAAAATATTATTTATCAACTCATTTATAAAATTTATAAAACATATAGTTGTACAACTAGGTTACAAACGACGGTGATAACATAACATGATTCAAATAAAAATGTGACCTTGGCAATGTGAAAAGGTGGTAAGTTCTTCTCATGTTTCTATCCAATCGTTTTGTGGAATTGGGACGCATGTTTCCTGGGCCCCAAGACCCTATCGCTGTGGAGTTGCTATAACTTATTTTATCAATGGTAGCTAAAAAATTACTAGTGTAATGACTTCAAGATACCACTGTCTACACTGATCATATTTTAGCTACTCATGACAAAAAATTATGTTTTCATGCCTTAAAAAATGTAGTCGTATCATATTTCACAACGAAACGTGTGAAATTTCCGAAACGTGGCTTCTTTTGTTTGCATCAATTTGGTTTCCTAACCTTTCCTTGCTTGTGAAATTTGGAGGAAACGTTGCGTACTTTCTTCGGCATCATAACAAAGCCCCGCGCAGCACACTGGGGTGCCATGAGACGCGCGTCAATATTTTTTCTGATACCAAAAAGAACTCTGTGTCAATTATATACAAATACTAGCTCACCGGGCGAACTTCGTACCGCGGTCTACCGGGTCCAATTGTGAATCTAAACCATCCAGGGTGCCACCCAAACGCATACAATAAAAATCATTCAAATCGGTCCAGCCGTTTAGGAGGAGTTAGCTTACAACGAAAAGTAGCATTGATTTTTATATATATAGATTGAATTTCTGTAATAAAAGCTCCTACGCGTTCGCTCTCGCTCTCAAGGTCATTACTTTGAAGAGTTAACCTTCTTAGTACTCAATACAGTTCGTTTTGTTGTTGGCAAAAATTATTACGCGCACGTTTTGACGTTTCGTTATGCGTTTGGGTTTACCTATCCAAAGAGATTAAAACTTTCTTTACCTTTGGGGGTTATAATGTTATACACAAGATGTACGTACTTATGATATACTGCTAAGATGAATGTACCATGTAACTATGTAGAATTTGATAGTGGAATTTATGTTATTATGTAAACGTTACATCGCTTCGATATACTATAGGAATGGCCGCCATTAGTGTTTTGGCCGTCCGCTTAGTGTTTTAGCCGATTACATGCCGGGTGTATCATTAGTTCGAAATACTACGTTAGCGTTTTCAGGATTCGAAATTTAAATTGAAAATCGAAAAATCTTTTACAGGCCGTCTTGTAAAATCATATGATATCTCGAGTCCTATGCGATATATCCGCGTTCTGCTATGGAAATATTAGTAGTCGATCAGTGTGTATTTAACACATTTTAATAGGGTCGTAGGTGTGCCACAACACGGTACTAGTGAAAAATACTTATACATCACATCATCACGCCTGTATTCCCCGAAGGGGTAGGCAGAGGTGCACTGCAGTGCGCCCACACTTCGCCGATGTATTTTGGTCCCAATGTAATAGGGGGCGAGCCTATTGCCATTATACCGGGCACACAGGTTTCCTCACGATGTTTTCCGTCACCGTTTCTTAGCAAGTGATAATCTCAGATGAAAATGAGATTCGCACATGGAACCCAGAGGTGCGAGCCGGGGATAGAACCTGCGCACTTTGATTGCAAAGCGTGCGTTCGACCACTCGGCTACCACTGCTATGAAAAATACTTATATATCTGCAATTTAGAAACTATGACTTGCGAATGCGCTTGGCCATGTTGGGAGATATTGATTTATATATGTATATCAATTTAAAGAATTTCTCTCTGTCCTTAGAGCTGGGTTTCGTTCAAAGTTACCAAAATGGCGCTTGAGTCGACTTGCCTTTTAACCGTCGGTCGATATAAACTACCGCATGTATATCTAAAATATTATTTCGGACTTTTGACACATTATGTATACGCACTGGCACGTCTGTCGGGTCTGTGCGTCGGGAACCCTCCCGTGCGTTATGCGTACCTACTTCACGTGCCCGCCTCGCCCGCCACCTCGCGCTAAGTAACCAAGGCAACGCATGAATGCATCTTTTTGAGGATTAATTCACCGGGGGCATGTCGGCTAATATTCGCCGGACTGGGTGCTTTGTCTGGTAGTTTTCATTGTCGATATATTCTATGACAAATCTCGTTGTAAACGCATGGGTATTGGTCATTAATGTATTTAGTACACCCACACTGTGTTACAGACAGTAGCCCAACACTCTCGAAAGCCGAAAGCCCGTCGGACAGACTTGATAACTGAGCTTCAACTCTCAAAATTGATAATCGATGTATTGTATCGTTTGTCGTCTCGAATTATGACGCCAGTATTCATATCAGACGAAACGACGCTGAAAACAATGTTACTGATGGTGAAGGTCTTGCCACCACCTCTTTAAGTATTGTTATTTCAATGGTAACTAAATTTTTGGCACATTTTGTACTAAATTAACTGTCAAAAACTGAAAGTTATTACAAGCTTTATATTAACTTGCAATGTCTAGGTGGAATCTTGCAACTGAATTTTAAATCAGTTATCTTCAACCGAATGAGCTGAAATTTGGTATACACGCTTACTTTGGATGACAATGCATGCTTAGCTATGTGACGTCATTCTAATTCCAATATGGCGGATCATCCAAGATGGTGGAATAGTTATTTCTATAACAATCTGTGGCTTAGAATAATCCCTTCATTGTAAATTCGAGTAGACATTTTTCATGAACAATGTCAGGTATATCGACTTGATTTTGCAGTCTAGTTTAGTGTTTTCTCATTGCCATGGTTAATCAAGTTAGGCGGATGGAACTACGTATGTAGAGAATCATGAATGTCATTTGTTATGCTGAATCTCGGTATATTCGCTAATTATTATGTCCAGCTATCACCGGATACTGTTCATTATTTAATACTTATTTTTTTTATCTCGTATATGTAGTTTATATTCCATTAAGAGGTGTACAATTATGAGTTGTCTATTTTCACACAAAATAGTGGTGACATTTGTTCCATAGACGCGCTTTCTCTTTTTTTTCCCTGCTGTAAATGCAGCTTAGACGAAAAGAGCGGCCAACTTTGTGTTTCCACTCATTTGAAGTCCTCGTATTAACAAGTTGCACGAGTTACTGGAATTGCAACATTGAACGCCTCGCTCGTTGCTTACGCCCCATGTAAAAGTTGCCGAGAAAAGTTTTTATCGTTTTCCGAGTGAATAAGTCCTTGGACTCAGTAAAAATACGTACAAAGTGAATACGCGCTTGAGCGATGCCTCACCTCAAATGAGGTGTACCTCGTGATCACCTGGCGTGGTACAATGAGGTACGCCCTCATCCTTAAATAAAATAGACAAGTTCCGATCACTATTCTGTTGATACAGGATTTTGATGAGGAATTGATGCCATTTGGTCCCATAAAAAAATATATGTAAATCGATGAGTCTACCGCTTCGAATTGGATCATTAATGGATATTAGATGAACAATAAAGGTGAAACATGCAAAAGAATTTGCGGTGAAAATGAACACAATTACGGTACAAGTTACTGACCTACAATTCACTATACCTAGTGAGAGTAGTGTCCACTATAGTGATATGTGTGAAGTACATCCAATTCACTTTGTATCACAAATAGTGTCCCGGCCGCAGGCGGACAGGGGTATTGAAAGCAAATGCATGCATATAATGTCGAATCTATCAATTACGTTAAAAGCGAACTGCGGTATGCTTTATGTGTCGGGATTATCCCAATAATAGTAAAAAAAATATCCGTATTAAAATCATTTAAAGTGTAATTAAATGTACTTTAATGTAAGACAAGACTTTTGTCTAATTATTGGTGTGTCTAAGTATTGGTGTAGTTACAAGACTTTTGTCTAATTATTGGTGTGTCTAAGTATTGGTGTAGTTACAACACTTTTGTCTAATTATTGGTGTGTCTAAGTATTGGTGTAGTTACAAGACTTTTGTCTAATTATTGGTGTGTCTAAGTATTGGTGTAGTTACAAGACTTTTGTCTAATTATTGGTGTGTCTAAGTATTGGTGTAGTTACAAGACTTTTGTCTAATTATTGGTGTAGTGTACACTGGGCCGTCGGTTTATTTTTATTTATTTATAACCTATGCTTGTTGTATAAAATTGTAGCTATTTTTATTTAATTTACATTTAATTATGAAATCAAAAAGCTTAAGTGATAGCTCAGAATATGCTAAAAAATATGCGTCCCCCTTATCAACTAGGATTTCACAGTTCGAAAACGGATGTTGACCACGTAATTAGTTGTTGCGGGTCACAAATTACGGAATCAGTTTTTTCTCAGGAGAAACAAGTAATCTACAATCTCCATGCAGATACGGAATCTTCGTTGCTCGAGCCCGACTCGCGCTTGATCGTTTGTTTTTTTTTCTCACAGGATTGTCGATCTGGAAACTTCGGCGAGTCGTGACGTAGTTCAATACCACTACACGACTTGGCCGGATTTTGGTGTGCCGACCTCCCCCGTCGCCTTCCTGGAGTTCTTGAAGCGAGTGCGCCAGTCTGGGGTCCTGGATTCGGACGTGGGGCCGCCGATAGTGCACTGCAGTGCCGGCATAGGACGCTCTGGGACCTTCTGCCTCGTCGACAGTTGCCTCGTCATCGTGAGTATAGTTCGCTCATTTTATAATAATAATCAATCTGAACAAACTCTAAATGTCGAAGTCCACCCTTACACTTATACAGAAAGCTGTTATCCTCAATACTTGTCGTCTCACACGCAAATTCCTTCAAAATTCATCATCATCACCAAACATATGAAAAATATATAAATATATTATAAAAGAAGCTGCCATACTTGGCCAGGCCCCCTGTGACAGTTACTTTACCCCTTAAATATGGAGAAACAATAATAATACCACGTGTTCCTAAGAACTGCTTCCGTCGCTTTTACCAAACATATACAAGGTGGAATTTTGTAATGCCACCTGAAGGGAAAGTACTTTTAATACCGTAAATAGTACTCAAAGAAAACATTCCTTTATTTTTGAAATTTTTGAAAAGAAAGAAAACTGCATTCAGAGATAACCGACTAAAATCTGTAAAAAATACATCCTGTACTTTTATTGCTTCGATCGTGAACACCATGAAATTGCCCTGGTTTGGGTAAAACTGGGATCGCCCCCCGTCCATCGTACCGCACCCTCAATACAAGCTTAGTTTGGGATCATACGATGAGTATGTGTTTCATGGCGATATTTATTTTCATACGCAATATTCTGCACCCCAACGGAACTAATTAAAGGCATGCCTACCTAGGGGCGCGGCGGTGCGCCGGTATGTCAGTTTTATAAACGTTGCACAAACTGAATTACGCAGAAACAACGCAAACAAAATTACACTGCGACGACAGGGGTAGGCAGGCTTCAAAAAGAGACATAAAAATGACGATAATTTTTTTCGATGCTTCCTCGCTGCGGGCGGAAAAAAGGAGATAGTGACCGTCCCACTAAACAGTTTTATTTAATACTAGCTGTGCCCGCGACTTCGCCCGCGTGGACTTTAAGGAGATTACCCGGAAATATGGGTATTATGTTTTTCCCGCGGAACCCTAATGCTTTTTCTAAAATTAAAGTAGCCTAAGTTACGCCTTGGAACGTCAGCTATCTGTCAGTGAAAGTCCCATTGAAATCGGTTCAGCCGTTTAGAAGTTTACCTCAAACAAACAGACAGACAGACAGACAAAAAAATTTAAAATTGCGTTTTCGTTATAGGTATCGTATATACTTTCATACGCATTTGGTAAAAAAGTGTTATTTTGATATTACAAACAGACACTCCAATTTTATTTATTTGTATAGATAATATGTATTACTTGTGCGATACACTGTGTTTTCATGCGATGGCTAAGTCAATCCATTTTATTTAAAACATAATAGATTTTTAATATTGATATGGTCACTATACCTAGGATGTTGTTAGGTTAGGTAATTACGTAATAACTTAAGCCAGAAGGTCCCTTAAGTAGGGACTTAATAAAGTAACCGACTTGGTATTACATTGATCTCCCAATTTTTTTTACAGTGGAAGAACTGAGTTGCGAGACTTGGGTTTTTTACAAGTTTTGTTTTTGACGTGATGGCTTTACAATTTAGCGCCAGTGGGTTTTCACTCGCGCGAAAGAATGAAGCCGTACTATACAGGTTGTCCCACGGCTATGCCATATGGAGGGAAAGTACCTTGAATATTGTAGATGGAACATTTTACTGAAAGAAGACATTAATTAAATATAAAAAACAATGACATTATTTAAATTTTAATGTCAGTTGTATGTTCTTACAGCAATGTCAGCTTTTCATTTTTCTGAACAAAATTTCACATCAAATGTTAAAATTCATGGTCTTCCTTTTATTTCTCACACTTATGTTATTTAGCGAAAAATAATCCTTATGATGAAGCCTTTCGATCGGTATGATAAAGCTACAAAATGATTATTTATCTCGTGTAACGGGTTCGATTCCCGGTTCAACCATGTAATTATTTAAATACTATAATTTTACTGAAAGTCTCCTATGTAATTTTACAGTAGGCCTAACAAACACTCATATTCCCAACTCACAGGTCCAAACATATTCACAAACCCACTCACACAACATGAATACAACACACACACCACATACCACACACACACACGCTTACACGCACATTACAGACAAATCCATAAAACTGCAAGGTACCTTATTGTTCCATTTACAATATTCAAGGTACTTTCCCTCCATGTGGCCTAGCCGTGGGACGCCCTGTATATAAAAAAATTAATATAAAAAAACCCCTAATCAATGGCTGGTAGGTTAGACATAGCATACCATACTTCAGTACAAAACGATTGGCAGCAACAGAAAAAATATACGATCACTTGCTTGCGCCATGAATAAAATTGTTGAAATTCCATCGTGGTTGTTAATTTTCTCGGTCATATCGATATTTATATCTCTATATATAAAAATGAATCTCTATTTCCCTTGGTCATCGCATCACGCGTGAACGGATGGAACAATGTGGCTAATTCTTTTTTTGTTGTGTTCATTATTGTCAAGAGAAGGTTCTTATGAAAAAAAAAATGAGGAAGTTGCGCGGAAAATTAGAAAATTTAAGAAAACTTAACGACAATATTAATTGTAAGACGGGACAACGTCTGTCGGGTCAGCTAGTAATCTATACAAATAAATAAAATTTAAGTGTCTGATTATAATATCAAAATAACAGATTTTTACTAAATGCATATGAAAATATATACGCTACTCTTAACGAAAAAGCATTTTTTTCTTCTGCCTGTCTGTCTGTTTGAGGTAAATTCAGAACCGATAGAACTGATTTTCACGGGACTTTCACTGGTAGATAGCTGATGATGAAGGAGTAACTGAGGAGTAATTTGGAAAAATAATTACGGTTCCGCGGGAAAAAATAAAGCCCTTTTTTTTGATACTAAGGGTTCGTAAATTTCGCGAGTATGAATCGCGGGCTCAGCTGTTCGGCAGTATGGAATTTTTGCTTCGTTATTATCGATGTTATTAGTTTACCGATATGTAGTTGCAACCCTAGGTGCAATGAGGGTATCTGACCGCCGCAGTCACTGTGCGTGTAGGTAGGTTAGGCAGGTATTGGGTGTGGGTCCACGGTGGGTATGCGGTCTTCATCTCCGGGGAATACCACACTTATTAATCGAAAGGTAATACGAAACATGAATTGCGCTGCCTTGCACTGCAGATAGTACGCCACAAGACCTACCAGTCAATTATATAACCATTAATCGTTTGTAACCACCAAACATGGCGGCCGAAATAGATTTGCAATATAATTACGTAATCACCCTGTTTGAACCCAATTTTTTTTTAAATGTAGGTACCCTGTGTTTTCCTTCTTCTTTGATGAAATTTAATGGAATAAGATGAGGTATGGCTCCATCTGGGATTAGTGGGTATTTCAGCCAGTCTCAAGTTATTAATAGCATGAGCAAATTCAATAAATGCACATTATAAATAAAAATGGGTGATGAAATCTGAAATTAAATCCTCTCCATCCAATGGTTGTCTGGAAGAGATCGCAGCTTGCGATAAAACCGCCAAATATACACTACTGTTTGTTCCTTGTTTTAGTCAATATATTTTGTGTAATATACAATACATCATCACGCCTGTATTCCCCGAAGGGGTAGGCAGAGGTGCACTGTAGTGCACCCATACTTCGCCGATTTATTTTGGTCCCAATGTAATAGGGGGCGAGCCTATTGCCATTATACCGGGCACATTCCCCCTCAATAAGAAGGAGATTTGGGCCATAGTCCACCACGCTGGCCCAGTGCGGGTTGGTGAACTTCACACGTCTTTCTACAGACGTGCAGGTTTCCTCACGATGTTTTCCTTCACCGTTCAGCAAGTGGTAATCATTGTTGAAAATGACATTCGCACATGAAAATTATCTCAGAGGTGCGGGCCTGGGATTTGAACTTGCACCCCTTACGTTCAAGGCGGGCGTTCTTGCCCACGAGGCTACCACTGCGTCCACTGCTTCCACTTTTTGTGTACTTATTGCCATATAACTATTGGTGTACAAAAAAGAGTTTTCTATGTATCTATCTACGAGTATATATGAACGTGTAAAGATGTCGGAGATCCTACTCTATGAAAAAGTGAAGTCTTCGTATCGTTCTGTTGAAAAATGTGCTATTTCATTGACAGTTCGCTTTGGCATTGGCAAATTGTGATGTAACTTTTTGATAATAAATCCGTCCAATTATCCGTCGGATAATTGCGTATCGAGATATAGATAATGACGAGCTTAAATCAAGTTATGAAGCAGAGATTATTCTAATTAAAACGGTTTGTTTTGTTAAATAATAAATATACATCACGTCTGTATTCCCCGAAGAGGTAGGCAGAGGTTCAATGCAGTGGGTTCACACTTCACCGATGTATTTGATCCCATTGTAATAGGGGGCGAGCTCAATGCTATTATACCAGCTATTATACCACGCTAGCCCAGTGCGGGTTGGTGAACTTCACACGCCTTTTCTGTTGATGTGCAGGTTTAATCGCGATGTTTTCCTTCATCGTTTCATAGCAAGTAGTAATCTCGGATGAAAATGAGATTCGCACATAAACCCAGAGGTGCGAGCTGGGCTTTGCACCTGTACACTTTGATTGCAAGGCTTGCTCGGCTACCACTGCTTTCTGCTCGGTTATCACTGCAAATTATAATCTAGAAATAAAGTCAGTATTTTACATATAATCCGTAATCATTTCATATTACGGATATGAAATTGATAACCTTATCGGAAACTGGTATAAAATAATTCTTATATCCGTATCCAGATCCGAAATTTCATATCCATAACATCCCTACAATACGGAACCCTAAAAAACTACCTACGATGAATGGCGCGTGTGTGCGGCATCCGGCCAGCATGTCCCTATCGCAATTAGTGTTGCACTGATCGATATTGACCTAATATTAGTCTTGCCGGTCTGACCGGCCTAATTTATCGGCACAAGCGTCCCAATATTAATTTTATGACAATAGGATCCCGATTTTCGTTTGATAGACATCAATCTCTATTGACACGACCGATTTGACGTTTCGTTTCGACATATCATCATCATCACCAATATATATAAAAATCAATGCCACTTTTCGTTGTAAGCTAACTCCTCCTAAACGGCTGGACCGATTTGAATGATTTTTTTTGTATGCGTTCGGGTGGCACCCTGGATGGTTTAGATTCACAATTGGACCCGGTAGGTGGCGCTGCTTTCGTATGTCACTCATTCTAAGGCGATACGAAGTTCGCCCGGTCAGCTAGTTTCTAATAGAGATTGATGTCTATCATAACGAAAATCTGGCTCCTGACTTCTTACCGCCACCTGTCTTGCAGATACGTTTTTAATATTACCTGCTCTCAGTTCTTGACAGTACTATTGATAAAATAATACTTCAAGAGGTTGTGGTAAGGCCTCCGACACTTTGGTTATCCATAGAAACTTCTAATGTGTATTATCTGTTCGCTAACCATCCTCTATCTCTAGAAATAAATTGTTTTCGGCGCAAGTATTTCATGATTGATTTGCGTCTTTCGACAACACTGGCGTTCTTATATAAGTCATACAACGAGCCTTATATAAATTGAATGAAGAAATACATTTTATAAGGAAATGTCACCGATTATTCCTGAGATCGCGGATTATGTGCCAAAGTTATGCAATATTTTTATGTACCTATCATAGTCCATAGTACAAGTGTTACTTAGTTTCGGATTATACGACGAGTATGTGTTAAGTCAAATCCGAATCATTTATTTTGTATAGGCCTACGGGGGCACTTACAAATTGTCAAGTTTACATTTCTTTCTCTTATATGGTACTACCGGATCGAAGCGGAACCTCAACTGAGAAGATCCGGCATGAAATTCGGTGGACATATAATTTTCCTCCAAAGCTCCATTCTGTGGCGATATTAATTTTCATATACAGAATAAATTATCAAAAAATCTCATTTTAATTCAGAATTTAAACGGTGCGTACATCATTAATTTCGATGTCAAATACCAGTCAGCAAACCGCACTTCTGCGGCAAAAGCAACGAGACAACGTAACATATTCTTTTAGTTTATTATTAATAATAAAAACTAAATTATTCGGCCCAACCAACAAATATTTTCCAATTATCTAATTGTAATTAACACCGCGAATATTTGTAGAATCGAAACGATCGCCGTCCATTCCGTATGAAAGCCTTATTTTACACGGTATTCAATATTCAATAATCAATACAACCAAAAAATATAGTTGGGAGCGGCAATTTTTGGTTTTAAAAAGCCTAGGACCACCTGGAACCGCCCGAGCTCCGTCGCCGCCCGCCCCTCCGTACGTACGCCCACCCGCCCTTACTTGCAGGCTCGAGGCGGGGGCGCAATCAGTCCCATTCTAGAGTCCGTGTCGCTCACACGCATCCTACCTGACCCAGCAGGTGGGTTCCAACTCTCCTAGAGTGAAACTGAATCTATAAATTAATGTCATACTTCTTATAAACGCGCGCAATTTCAATTTATCTGTTTCTTATACGGTGATCGCGAGAAATAAATTATATCGCTTGTACCAGAAGAAAAAACGGAAAATTTAAAAATGTTCTTTGTTTTCGGTTTTATTTTCAAACGTGTGAGAAAATATGTGTAATTTAAATAAAAAGTGCGCATTATCACTATTTTAACGGGTGAAATTTATATATATTATATACAATATATATTTTCGTAATAAATTAAAAATCATCCGCAAGATAACAGCCAAGGATCGAACTGGCCTTCTCTTTCATCAGCCAAACTATGGAATGAGCTAGAAAAGTATCGAATTGTAATGCTCGCTTTAATTCCTAGATTGAGAAAGAAGGCGTAGACAACGTTGACATCCAGGAGGTGCTTTTGGAGTTGCGTCGGGATCGTATGGGCTTGATCCAAACGCCGGACCAGCTTCGTTTCTCCTATCAGGCCATCATCCAAGGCGCCAAGCGGCTCGACCCTAACTGGGTAAGTTTTACGACTAAGTACCCTTGGACCACCGAAGTGTCTCTCCGAAATCATATTACGAATTATGCAAGACCGTTAATGCTTTACACGAATGGTTATTTTTTATCTGTATTAAAAAAAACCAGTTTGATATTTGATTTCGTTCCAAATTCGAAGAAATATTCCGGTTTTCTTCGGTCTTTGTTTTATGTAGTCACAGTCCAGAAGAATAAAGAAGTATATTAGAATATTATGCAATTTAATGGTATCCAGAATATCCACTGCAGCAGAATGCCAATTAACTCTGTCTCTTCTTAATAAGCCGTTTTTTATCCGGCCGCCGCCGCCGCCTATGCCGCTGTGTTTGCAATTGAACGACGATACGTAATTTTATAAATATTTTCGACTTCAAAGTGTTATTGAATTGTAAAAATAAAACTAAAGATAGCTCTTCGAGTTCCGATCCAATAAAAAATAACTTATTAACAATATTCCTGGTTAATTCCTCTGCCCAATTAATAGCCAATGTGTTTTCATTTATCTAAAATACAATTAACGAATGATATTCCGATAATTTTGTAATAGCGAACCAGTGCGAGCGAACCCTTCATTTTAGCCTCCCGCACACTTAGGCCGTCCACCGCCCACCGCCGCCGTCACCGGACCGTCACCGAGAACGAGATTATTTTGGGCCGAGTTTAAGATGACGTGACGGCGATCGTGTGCCCACCGCGCCGGTATCGGTGGCTTAGAAAAAAAAGGCGCGGTGTGACGGTAGTGTGTGTTTTGTATGGCCGGCGTGCGTGCGTGCTTGCGTCCGTACATGCGTCCGTGCGTACGTGCGTGCGTGCGTGCGTGCTTGTGTCCGTACATGCGTCCGTCCGTACGTCCGTGCGTGCGTGCGTCCGTGCGTCCGTGCGTGCGTGCTTGCGTCCGTGCGTGCATACGCGCGTGCGTGCGTCCGCGCGTGCGTGCGTGCTTGCGTCCGTGCGTGCGTGCGCGCATGCGGCCGTACGTGTATCTGTGCGTGCGTGCGTTCTTGCGCTCGTGCGTCCGTGCGTGCGTGCATGCTTGCGTCCGTGCGGGCGTGCGTGATTGCGGCCGTACGGGCGTGCTTGCGTCCGTGTGTGCGTCCGTGCGTGCGTGCGCGCTTGCAGCCGTACGTGAGACCGTGCGTGAGTGCGTGCGTGCGTGCTTGCTTCCGTGCGTGCGTCCGTGCGTGCGTGCGCGCTTGCAGCCGTACGTGCGTGAGTGCTTGCGTCCGTGCGTGCGTGCGCGCTTGCAGCCGTACGTGCGTCCGTGCGTGAGTGCGTGCGTGCGTGTTTGCGTCCGTGCGCGCGTTCGTGCGTGCGTGCGTTCATCCGAATGTGCGAGTATGCATGTTTATATTCGTGTCGAATGCATATGTGTGGATGTACGTGTGTGTAGGACGTTAAACGGCCAATAATTATTTTCAATAGTCGTTTAGGCGTTTATGTTCATTTAAGCTATACTTACATCGCAATTGTCGACCTGCCCGGGGCCCCTTCATGATATTTTGTATCATTTATTAGAAAGAAGAGGAAGCAGCAGTCGATAGAATGGACCCGTCCAAGTTGGAAGAAAGCGTTTGCTTGAACTCATCTGATGAGGAAGAGGAGGCACCCCCGCCGCCACCGCCGCGCGCCGAAAGTCTGGCTCGGGCGCCACCGGCTCGCCCGCTGCCGGCCATCCCGTCCAGTGAATCACTCGGTAAGCGCGGCATGCCTTCCTCACTCGACACCTTTGTTTTAGGTATCTGCAGCAGGCATCAGCAGTGCCTAGATTGGTGCGTATTGAATCGCAACGCGCCTTGATTGGTTAGTTAGTACATATTCTCACACATGCTAAAAACGGTACACTATTGAAGGAGTCAGTGTATTTACTAGGTTTAGCAGTTGAATTGTGCTGCGCACACGTTTAATCTGCATACACAACACCATTGACTACTATTATATACCTATATCTACTACCATCACTATATTATACCACCACCTAATCCGATTATGAGTCGGAAGGTGTATATACACTGCTTCAGAGTTGTGAATATTGATCGTCAGATCATTTATTGCGTATAAAACAACCAGGGGCGGCCCTAGCAACCTTTTGGGTGGTGCGAGATATCAAAACATAAAATGCGCCCCTCTGAACATGAAATGCGAATCGAATAATACTAAGATCGAAGACGCGACATTCGTTGTAAGGCTCATCCTTGACGCCTCACTGAATGAAGTCGCGACGCAAACTATGAGGTGTCATGACGCTTATCGGTGACCGATCGGCGGTCTCAACAGAGGTAGAAACGTGGAGTAAGTCATAAAAAACAAGAAATTGGACAGCAATACCCATGCAGCATACTGATGAGGTTATTTTCACAGGTGCTATCGCATTGGCCGCTCAAGACCCAGATCCGGAATCCAGCCCCGACGACGCTTCCTCGTCCTCGTCGTCAATGACGTCGATTTCGTCGCTACTGTCGTCCAGCTCTTCGGCTGAAGAGGAAGACGATGATACTGTGATCACCACGGTCGAGAGGTTAGTACAGGAGAGACCTCAAATATCCGCGTGTCTTAGATTCATGCAAATGGTACTGAGATTGCGATGTCTCCAGGGCACCGCCGATGATGACGAAGCCGAGCCTCTTGTGGACTAAATCTGCTGAATTCTTCGTCTTCTGCTTCTTTTTATTCTGCGACTTCTTTTTACAGCATATTTATAGTTTTTTTATACACGTTTTGACGCGCGCATCTTGACGTCCCAGTGTGTCTTTAAGTTACACGATGAGTACAATATCGTGTAGAGAATGACAGATAAAAAAAATATCTTCTTCTTAAGAGCTAGGCTGTTGTCGGTGGAGTTTTTTCCATTCATCTCTGATTTCTGCTTGCTTTTTAACCGACTTCAAAAAGGAGGAGGTTCTCAATTCGACCCGTATGTTTTTTTTTTATTTTATTTTTTTATGTATGTTACCGCATATCTCCGGCGTCTGTCGACCGATTTCGAAATTTTTTTTTAGGTTTGCTAGGGAATTCTTCAAGGTTGGTCCCATTTCCAAAATATTATCAGAAATCTAACCCCTTGGGGGTGAAATGGGGGGTTGAAGGTCACATAATTTCAAAAATATTTTTTGGTACGACTTGAAACTTTGTATATATATTTAACATACAAAATAAAAAAAACACGTCTTTCAGGAATTTTGAAAGAAAAATTATGTAGGGGGTGAAATGGGGGATACAGCATATCTCCGGCGTTAGTGAACCGATTTCGAAAAATCTTTTTTTGTTTAATACGGATTGTTAACAAAGATCGTAACCCACCCCCAAAGGGGTGAGGGGGGGTGATTTTTTTTTGGCTGTAAATTTTTACTTTTTTAGGGCTGTTATAAGGTGATAATATTTGCAAATTTTCAACGATTATTGACACTAAAAATCGTGAAAAAAAATATTTTTAACAAAAAACAAAAACCGACTTCAAAAACCTAGGTGCACTAAAAAGCTACAAATAACCTTACAATTCATTACATTTGGAGTCGGTGCCAATTCATGTGTGTATTTGCCTTGTCCGACGTTGATTGGCACCTACTCCAAATGTAATGAATTGTAAGGTTATTTGTAGCTTTTTAGTGAACCTAGGTTTTTGAAGTCGGTTTTTGTTTTTTGTTAAAAATATTTTTTTTAACCTCCTGGTATGTTTTGACATTTATTTTTTTCTTTTATTTGGTGAAAATAACGACTCCTTGGCTCCTTCTTCCTTTGTTGCCTTCTAACTTTCCCTCTATCAGTGTCTTCATAAGTGCATCGTGTCTTATTAAATGCCCAATCATTTTCCCCCTTCTATTTTCTATACAGTTTTATAGGTTTCTCCGTTCTCCTACTCTTGCTAATACTTCCTGATTTATTTTCTCCGTCCAGGTTATTTTTTCCATCCTTCTCCAATACCATATCTCGAACGCATCAAGTCTTTCCCTTTCTCTTTTTGTAAGTGTCGACTTCTCTGACCCGTATAATGCTATGCTCCAGATATACGTTTTAATAAAGCGTTTTCTTATCTTCTTAGATATTTTGGAACAGAATAGGTGATTTATGTTGTAAAATTCACTTCAGCCATTGGTGCAAAGTCATCTGCGAATCTGATGAATTGGATTTTCTACCCATTTACTTTAATCCCCTCGTCTGATGTTTCCATAATTTAAAAAAAATATAAGCATGGTATTTGTTTTTGTCGGTTATAGAGGTAGTCTAGGTTGACAGCGAGTCGCGGGTCTTATCATCGTTGGACGCTACGGTTTAAGCGTAGGCCGCTTGACTAACTGGATGGCTGCGGGTTCGATTCCCGCCAGCGTCAAATTCAGAAATGGCCTCTTCGAAATTTGCCCTGGTCTGGGTGTACCTGGGATCGCTCCAGTCCATTGTATGGCACCCATGTACAAGCTCCGCTTAGTTTGGGATCATATGATGATGCTGTCTGGTGATATTTTATTTTATATTTTAATTAAATTTCAGGATCCTTGTTCTACCTATTTATCTACCAAAGTTAATTGGGTAACGCTTTTACTATACCTATGTACTTATATAAAAAACACCATTATGTGTGAATGATGTCAACTGTGATGTTCCGCACCTTCCGTGTTCACTTCATTGGTCACTAGTGTCCGACCGAAGCTACGGTTTCGTCCAAAAAAAGGCCGAGGACTTGGCTGAAGTTTTGGCCGAAGCCGAAGAGGGGGTGAAAGCCTATTTTACTTAAGCGACACTTTTGGGCAATATTTACCACATATACTTTTTTTTTGGGGACTTGCCCGCCACACATTCCCACCACTGTTACTCCTGTAAGCCAGGATCGACAGCGGTGTCCATTGAAGACACCGAGGTTTGACTCTCGGCGAGTCCCGGGGAAAAGCTAAATTGTCTTGGAACCCGCACGAATTAAAACCTTATATACATATTTGGAATCAGTGAATTTTTCTACGTTGTATGAGTATGCTCGCCCATAAATTTAATAAAAAATGACACTTACCTAAGTCAAATAGCATTTCACCCCTCGATGTAATGTTCAACAAGACAACAGATAAAAAAAAACATATTTTTTATGGTTCCGTACCCAAAGGGTAAAACGGGAACCCTATTACTGAGACTTCGCTGTCCGTCCGTCCGTCCGTCCGTCCTTCCGTCCGTCCGTCCTTCCGTCCGTCCGTCCTTCCGTCCGTCCGTCCGTCTGTCACCAGGCTGTATCTCATAAACCGTGATAGTTAGAGAGTTGAAATTTTCACAGATGATGTATTTCTGTTGCCGCTATAACAACAAATAAGCCGCTAAAAAACGGAATAAAATAAATATTTAAGGGGCATCCCATACAAGAAACGTTATTTTTTGCGGTTTTTATTTCATTTTCAGCCTATCTAGAAATAAATATCTTAGGGTTATTAAGCCTTCGGCTTCGGATACGGCCAGAAATCGACCTTCGGTCAAACACTATTGGCCACTCATTCAATGTTTTATTTAAAATAATTAATATGTGTGTCATAAAATGTGATTCATAATGGGTATACTAATATATTGAAAACAGTTCTCGAGCTTATTCTAAAGGAATATTTATTACAGTTTTTGATAATTATTTTGATGTTTTAAAATCAAAAAATCAACATCATTTTTTTTTTATTCGTGTGGCCAAAAAGCACTTACATAAAGTCAGATTCTACCACCGGTTCGGAATGCTGCTTCCACTGAGAAGAGCCGATAAGAGACTCAATGGTTACTCTTTTTAAAATGGTAAATAGTAAGGATTATGAGTAATACATTCTCAGGAGCAGCAACGCCATGAGAAGTTAAGTAGCGCAGCCCTAAAATTGGCTCTTAATTTTTAACTCGCCTTGATCTAAAGATTAACAGAACCTAACCTAACCTAACCTAACTGACCGCGCTTAGGCTTGTTGAAGCGTTATCGGCCCTTGAAAGGCAATCCTTACTAAACGACAAAAAACGTTAAATAAGTTAAATATACCATTCAAACGGCCAGAATTTTCTGCGTCGTTTGGTATAAACAGAGTGTATCAGAAATCCGATATAATACTTTAGGTACATATACGGTAGCTCATTTATGTGGATGCTTTGTGAAGATAGTTTATACTTAACTATTATAGTTCCTGAGTTATACTTTCAGGGCTTTGGGTACATCCATACCCCTGTTCAGCAGTGTAAACTACACTTATGAGGGGTGACTACCAATATTCAGAAACCAGAACATGTTAATTTTACATACGACTCGAGATATTACGAGTTATAGAAATTGACGACGAAAAAAGTTGGAAAAATGGATGGTCGAATTTTGATCAAATTTGTATGCCATTCAGTTATATACCCGATACTGGTGCAAACGTCAAAGTATTATTTCGAACTTCTTAAACACTTTGTATAAATTTTTTATAGTTTAGTAATGAATGCCCTTCAAGCGTCGAATTATAAATTAATAAACTGTTTTAATTTTGTGGGAGAAAAAAAAAATACAGATTCATCGATATTTGCATTAAATAATTTAATATACAGTACGTGACGAAGGGTCGCAGACTTGTATACCCATACTGAATCACATTATAATATATATATATATATATATGCAAGCGAAAATCATTCAATCATCCATCAATGTTAAAACAACAGCGAGTGTTGTGGTCGGCAAAATTTTGACTTTAGAAACTTTTTTTACGCGATCTCGGTGGTCGTTGGTGGGTCAGTGCCTTCAATAATAACGAATCCTACTGTTTTTGCTTTCCCTATACGTAATAGTCTACTCGTTAGAACGCTAACGATGACATTGACTCATTCTCTACTCTCTCTCTCTCTATTGAAAATTGAAACTCTCTCTATTGAAAATCTACTCATTCCACTTGTTAACCATACAGTTTGTTTCGATATTGACTTGTAAAAGATCGCGCGCGTGGGAGCTTAAAGGAACACGGTGTCCATAATTCATCATCATCATCATCAGCCGGTGTCAGTCCACTGCTGGACGTATGCCTCTCCCAAGATGCGCCACTGAGCCCGATCTTCGGCTCTTCTTTTCCAGTCACTGCCCACCGCTTTGCGTATATCGTCGCTCCACCTGGTCACAGGACGTCCTACACTACGTTTGCCGATTCGCGGTCTCCACTCTAGGACGAGTCTACCCCAACGGTTGTCAGTCCTGCGGCAGATATGACCGGCCCACTGCCACTTCAGTTTGCTAATCCGTTGAGCTATGTCGATAACTTTAGTTCTCTGGCGAATTACTTCGTTCCGGATTGTCCATAATTAATTCAATTATTTTGGGACCTCGTGGGAATATACACTTTGAACTCCAAATGTCCCACCTGTTAAAGTAATACAAAATGCGTTTACGATGTACAGTTACAATAAATAAATAAACATGAATATCGCCAGACTCATCGTATGAACCCAAACTAAGCAAAGCCTGTAATACAGGTACAATGGAATGAGGGCGATCCCAGATACACCTAGACTGGGGCAAATTCCAAAAAAGGCATTTCCTAAACTGGCGGGTATCGAACCCGGTGGGGGTTCCCGCCGCTCCTACGCTCAAACCACTGCACCAAGCCGCCGTCCAACGGTCGGATTTATCACTAAAACTAATCTTTACCAGGCGACTTATGTACTATTGTAAAAAAAATATCTAAAGTGTGTGGGTACATTTTTTTTCACTCTGTATAAACGTATGTATAGAGTTTCCGGACGACCGCCCCATTTCTCGCTTTCGTCTCATTACCACCAATCGTGAATACGGACGGCGAATTCACGACGACATTCAATAAACAACTATACAGCTATTGTTTTACATTACATAATGGCACGTACGCACCAGGAACAACCGTTTTACGTGCGTTCACGCTATAATGCGCTGTATATCTAAGGGTATACAGTTGATTTTCACGTGTAACCGTAATGTATTTTAGTGAACGCGCTGTTTGGTTAACGTTGCCCGTAAAAGAACCCTCCTACCGCCACAGGTGGTTGTTATCATCTTACACAGTGGAGGGAACACCTGTTGGTGTACCCCCTGTATATAGATGAGACTTAAGATGTTTCTAAGGAGGATAACTTGGAGTAAAAAGCATTTGCCTAATGATATGTACCCCCATATTTTGCTTCGAAAGCGAGCGTGCTACCGACTACATATAGTTAATTATACAAAACCTTAAAGCGTTTTATCGGTAAAACTTGCTTCCTGTATATCTGCTGTCCGATTATGGCTAAAATGACATTAAATGACGTTAAGTGACATTTTGACTAACTACAGCCCTTTTTTTAACGTCCCACTGCTGGGCACGGGCCTCCCCTCAATGCGAGGGGGATTCGGGCCATAGTCCACCACGCTGGCCCGGTGCGGGTTGGCAGACTTCACACATCTATCGAGTACTAGTCAAGTTCCCTCAGACGTGCAGGTTTCCTCACGATGTTTTCCTTCACCGTTTCATAGCAGGTGGTAATCTCGGATGTAAATGAGATTCGCACATGAAACCCAGAGGTGCGAGCCGGGGTTTGAACCTGCACACTTTGATTTGCAAGGCGTGCGTTCGACCACTCGGCTACCACTGCTAGACATTTTGACTAATTTAAGTTATATTTACTAGATGAAAGCGAAACATTTTCTCCAGCGGGCCAGTCTAGGTTTTATTTTTCCAACATTTATAGTTATCAAGATACGTGGAGACAACTCTCTAGACCTTCAAAATTTCTAAAGACATCACATTCTGCATATTTGCCTGTATCTTAAAATTTTCTGTTCTTAGCAGTCGAAAAACCAAACGTTTTATATATAGACCAGTCTTGGTTTTATTTTTCTAACATTTTTAGTTAGTAAGATACACATAGAAATAAAAAATACATCATCATCACGCCTGTATTCCCCGAAGGGGTAGGCAGAGGTGCACTATAGTGCGCCCACACTTCGCCGATGTATTTTTGGCCCCAATGTTATAGGGGGCGAGCCTATTGCCATTATACTGAGCACATTCCCCCTCAATACGAGGGAGATTTGGGCCATAGTCCACCACGCTGGCCCAGTGCGGGTTGGTGAACTTCACACGCCTTTCTATAGACGTGCAGGTTGCCTCACGATGTTTTCCTTCACCGTTCAGCAAGTGGTAATCTTTGTTGAAAATGACATTCGCACATGAAAATTATCTCAGAGGTGCGGGCCTGGGATTTGAACTTGCACCCCTTACGTTCAAGGCGGGCGTTCTTGCCCGCGAGGCTACCACTGCTGCTAAAAAAGTGTATCTTCATAATTTCTAGGGAGATCAATTACCGAAATTTTTAGTTGTAGCTCAAAATGGGATTTACTCACTTAACGGCCGTTTAGCCATGAGACGATAAATATGCAGTGCTATATGTACATACCGACGCTTGAAAGTCAATCCTTACTAAGCTACTAAACATCGTAAAATGAGTTATATGTTAGTTAGTTATATACCAAACGACGCAGAAAAATCTGGCCGTTCGAATATATAACTATATTTACGATGCCTCAAACAGACACCGACTTCGCCGGTGAGGTCGAGGAACCCCCTCTTCTTCTCGCAGGTGCATCTTTGCACCTAGGAGCGCAGTCATTACCTCTCCCCTCACGGCAACTGCCCAAGCCGAGGTCGTGCCCCATGTGGCGCCCTTGAGCTAGTTGCCCTCCTTATCCGCCCTTAAGGCTTTGGTTGGAGACGCACTCAGCACTCGCCACTCCTCCGGTGAAGCTGTATAGGCCAACTCACGGCCAACAGCGTAGTCCATTAAAAAATATATATATATTTACGATTATTTGTCGCTAAGTAAAGACTGCCTTTCAAGCGTCAATACCCAAGCTAGCTAGTGTGATTCGATTAACTCGTTACTTACGTACGCTCCCCTCCTCCTGACCGGTGATTTAAATTAATTTAAAACCCTGACATCGCGTCCGGTAACACACTGGCTGTATGGCTACAGCGGGGTATATAACTATTTTACTAGGTCGTCCATTTGTAAAGCACACCTCCCATCGGCCACTCGGAATTTTTCTCAATCTCCTTCGGTCAACATTTATCGAAAAACAGCCATGATTTTCAGTTTCCATCGCAAAATGACAGCAATACAAGTTTACCCCCTTGGGTCAACCAAAACTTTGCGAATATACCATCAATTGACAATGTATCATCCATTATTCACTACAATAAATGTTGATGTCGAAATCTTAGAAAATGCGCACGGAATTATATCATACTTGTCACCATATCATACTTGTATATACATATTTCTTTGTTCTTTAAACTATTGAAGGAAGCTGAGCAGTGTCCTTGGTTTTATTTAATTGAAATACGACGTGACCACGCACTAGATAAAGTTGCACTGTTTGTCTATTTAAATTCAGTGTCATGTCACAATTAGATATAAATGTTTTGTATACGCAATATCATTTTTGGGGGTCAGTCGAATAACTACTTATATGAACTGGATAATGAACACAGACACCATTTTTGATTACATACGACAGTCATGCGTGTTCCGCCCTTAACACCACTACGGTGAGCTAATTCAATGACTTTATTTTGAAAATATACTCCGAGCATACATGAAGCAAACGTAACCAGGCTGAATTTGCTCGCATCTTCGATGCCATTTCGTGGGAGAATGTACTTCTTGTACGTGTTAATACAGTTCGTTTTGTCGCGTTTATTTGCGCAGGCCTATCTCGCTTTGATCCAAGCGAGACATCGGTATCGGAAAAGTTTTTGAAGCTACCGTGACTCCTCACACTTACACAGAATATGATAGTGTTAAATTAGTTAGCAACTATACGGAGAAGATGCAATATTTTAAATACACACTTTCTGGATCCGACTAGCTTTGGTCTGTTTACTTAAACTTGGAACTTGCCCAAGATTTGTCACAGAGGGAGACGCGGACAAACACATACAACCATTCTTCTTTTACTTGTACAAATCTGTTGTTGTTCAATATCCAAGTCAAACATTTAAAAAGTGATCACTGTTTTTAGGGCAGTGTTGCGCACAGTTTGAATCAACACCTGATACATGCTTAAAAAGCTGTAAATAAAAAGTCACATTAAATAAAACAACAGTTTTATTCAGGCTCATATAGGACATCGTTGTTTGGCTGACCCGTTGAAATGTTGCATTGTATTTGTTATATCAAGGGGTAAAAGGCTATTTGACCTAAGCGACACGTTTGGGCGATATTGACATATATATGTCGCAGGTTTTTCATTAAATTAGGTTTTTGATCAAAAACGATTGATTTTTTTTTCCATTGTACAAATTAAAAAAAAAAAGTTTCATGAATAACCGGAAGATGACACATTTAAACTCAATTTCATCATAAACCTGAACTAGTTTGGATTTATGATAAAGTTTGATGGTAAGGTTTTTGATCAAAAATCTAGATTGTTACAGGTTTATGATGAAATGGAGTTTAAAATGTGTCATCTTTCGGGTTTTCATCAAAAACCTAGGTTTTCTGAAATATCTGCGACATATACACATTCGGAGTCGGCGATTTTTTCTGCGTCGTATGAGTATTCTCTCATGTAAAGTTCCAAAATTTCAAATAGCCTTTCACCTCTCGATATGGTTTTCAGTTTAAGCGTTCCATTAACTGTGGTTTTTTTTATCCCATCAGTGTGGTGGTGATGGAGTCTTCAGAGACCGTGCGCAAGCGTCGCATTGTTGATCCCGTGCAAGCGGCCAGGAAGAAGCGTCGCGCGAGCCGCGCCGAGCGCTCGCGGGGGATCAGGAGGTCTAGCACCCAGCGCGTAGCGATCGCAATCGGCATCGTTATCGTTGGAATTATAATTTATTTCTACTTCAAACGTTAAAAACGTCTCAATCATTCATTATACTCATAAATAATCATTCAGGGAAACTCTGTCTAACCCCCCGCAATTCCCTTGTCCCTAGCAACAATGTATTGCTGTCTATCATGTAACCGTTCCCAGTTTCCTGTGATTCTTCGAGTATTTATCGGTGTATGGGGGGGTCAGAGCCCTTGAAAGTATATAGCCGAGCGGGATGCGACTGTTTTCCGTATAGCGTCATCTGTGGGCGGTTCAATTTTCGAGTAAAAATTATACCTTAAGTTTAAGTCGATGTGACCATTGACAATAAGTTAGATCGATTCTCCGCACTATTTGTAACAATTCGACTAACATTTTTTTTTTGTTTTTTTTTTTAATGAAATTTTGGATGCGCGATTGTTTTTTTTTTATTATAATAAATTTATGTCTAAATAATCGGATGCAACGCCACTTACTGGGCCCGATTTTCGTTTGACAGACATCATTTCTATTCGAGATTATTCGAAAAAAAAACGAAAACTTTCGACCAATTTGACGTTTATTTTCGACATAATATCTCGAATAGATATTGATTGATGTCTATCAAGCAAAACTCGCGCCCCTGGAGGTGTATTCGATCGGTTTAGTCATATATCGGTCAGTTAAATTGTTACTTGAATAGGTTTATATATATATATATATATATATATTATTGTAAGTCTCAAGTGTCAAGATAGTACTCCAACAAGTGCTTAAGTCTGTATTTCGTTATTATTTAACTTGCCATCCCTGTTCGTGCTGACCACAAACAAACTAGAGTATCGATATTTCGTACTTAGTTTTCTTTTTTCAAAAATGTTTCTCAGCGAGCCACCCCGTGCGAGCGAGCAATCTGGTTTTTCTTATATTTTTTTGTGTATATTTAGTGCAAATTCTTTTTTTGTTTTTTGTATAATCATGATTCCACTAAACGTATATTTAATAAAAAAAAATTAGTTTAATTACTCAACTTTGATGATATTTTAGGAATATCTTGAAAGTGGCGTTCGCGATTGCAATTATGATAATTAATTCATGACGGTGGAACCGGTGAAGCTAAGACATGCGCCCGCGTAACGCAGCATCCCTTATATCTCGGTTAAATAACGTTAACAATCGTGTAACAGATCAATTTTATTTAAACATTGAAATTTATTTGTTTGTTTAGTAAAAATACATCATTGATTTAAATTGGTGGTGCTGTAAATGTCTTGATTGAAAAAAAAAACTCATCAGAGACAATTTAAAAAATAAATGAAAATGAGTAATTACCGCAATTGTAAAGTAGCGTCGGCTATATTGGCATAATGTTTGGTTAGCGTTAGGAAATAATGTGATTCTAAGGTAGGTAGTGATCGGAACGTTGGCGTAAGGGTCTTTAAAGGAACGTGCTGTGCTAAACATTTTATCGTGAAGTTAAATGTTTTTGAGACTGCACTGCATATGTTCTAAATCAAAATTAGTTATTGAGCGGGGTTAAGGCTGACTGAAAGTGTTGCAGGTGTCTATGGGCGGTGTTGATCACTTACCATCAGGTGAAACGTCTGCTCGTTTGCCTCCCTATCTCATAAAAAAAAACCGAAGCCGTGCGGGTGACCAACACGAAGCTCGTACTGGGACCCAATTCTAGCATGATTGTCATGACATCATTTCTAATTACACATATGTCGAAATAAAACGCCAGATTGATCGTACTTTTTTTACTTCGTTTTGTTTCGACATTAGTTGAATTAGAGATGGTGTCTTGCGGGAATTGTTCCCCTGCCCGAAGACCGTAGACGAGCCTGTCATGGTGACCCGTTAGGTCACTCGCACCGCTTTGGTGTGCGATCAGCAAAACTCAAATTGGGTTTGTTAATTTCAGGTTTAAAAGGGAGGCCGATAAGAAAAGATACGACGAACCACATAATTAGGAAAAAATGAATTCGCAGTCGATTCTCGCACCCAGTTCTTACTTATCAACAATTAATTTTGTTTAGTTATTATATTCCATGACCAAAAGGAATTATAAAAAAAACACGTAATATGCGCACACACGTAATTAAGTTTTGGATAAATTATGCTTTGTTAAGCGGATATATACAATCGCCGTGTTGTTTTCAGTTGAGACTTTTTACCGGTAAATATATTCCTCAAGTATTTGAAAGTGAGGGCGCACGATACTCACTATACTGGCATTATTTTTGTACGCTAATAAACAAGCTGTTTTTCCAATCACGACTTTGCAGGCGGCGGGTGAGTCATGTCTCGCGCCATTCACGTTTTAACCGTTTATTTGTAGATTAGTTGTTTATTAATTTAAGATTATAGTTTTTGTAAATACTTACATCTTTATTTTACTTGTTAAGTTAAAATTATTTGCTATTAGTTAAAAATAAATGAGTAAACTTTTATTTTACTTACGTATACAATTACATTTATATAGTTAATTAAAATTTAATTACAATTTATAATATGAATTGATTCTAATATAACATTCATCGGGGATTTTTTTAAACTTCTCTCTCACAAATGGTATGTAATTTGATTAAACCAACCAGATTTAGTTATTTTTTTATTATATAGGAATAATTAGGTTTAGTTTTGACATGTCAAATTATTTGGTAATGATATTTTTGTTGGGCACAGAGGCGGATATTTACTACTATGACGGCTAAGCACTGAGCATTCCAACTGTAACGCGTCAGTCAAGTCCTACCACCGTGACTCCAAAATCGCAGTTTACAGTAAAAAACTATATTACAAAGCGATTGTAAATAAATTTGAGGTGCATCAGCTTACCCTTCACTGTCATCAAATTGCAAATCGTGCAAACATATCCGCCACTGTGTGTGTGTGTGTATGGGTAAAATATTTATGAAATTATAAACGAACAATAAAAAAAAAAAACTACAGTAAAAATATCCAAATACAGGTAAATAATGTTATTTGTAATTTGAATGCAGCAATTGTTAACTTTATTAAAAAGACACATTTCTCTGTTTTGTATGTTAAATGTTTGTTTAAAATGCGGATTTCCTTTGTACACACATCCATTCGATAGATATAATTGTAAGACTTTTAGTTAGGTACTTTATTAGTTAGATTGTAACTGTATCTGTCACGATTATATTGTTTGTTGACGCATGTATTGCTTCGCGATTTGCCACTCAAATCAAAATACATGATATTGTTCAGCCGGCCGATGAGTTCGTGCGAGGAATCGACCGTGTAACGTCAAGGGCCCAATTCTCGCATGAATTCGGCCCTTGATGTTACACGACGATGCGGGAATTGCCCCCGAGCGCGTCTCGCATTAACATACTAAACTCGCCATTGTGACAAATATACTGAATGTCGTATTTTGAAACATTATTAACTGTCCATCGCATCACAACTGAATTAATATAACCGTATGTCCTGGCTGCTGGCAAAGCATTAAATCGGTAATTAAAATTCCCACAATTGACCATTCCCATCTGGAACAACACGTGCGATCTTTAACGGATATTCTTTTTCAACGGGTGTATGCACCTACGAGTTTAAAATAACCTATATAATAAGCACTTAGTAACTTCAAATATATATTCAACGAAGTTAATGTAAGATTTTCTCGATTATTATTATGTTCAGTCCGTGTCAGGTTTAAGTATCGTCGTTAAGCACACGCTATGTTATGTCGGGAGGCGCTGGTACCGGCTCTGTCCGAACAACAGTCGGTCAAGATCACTGTCTACGAATCGTTAATCGAGGCAAAGATATCGTTGCCTCCGAATAAATGCATCGATTTTACAATCGTTTTGTGGATGGTAATCTTGTATGGAATCCGGTGTGTGGTCAAAATTTCATACAAAACTGTCTCTTGTCAAGTAGATTACGCCTCAGGTACCTTCAAGAAACGAGCATACTCATTCCTTAAAGGCCGGCAACGCACTTGCGATGCCCCTGGTGTTGCACGTGTCCATGGGCGGCGTTGATCACTTACCATCAGGTGAAACGTCTGCTCGTTTGCCTCCCTATCACATAAAAAAAAAAGTCATTTTTGTTGCTAGATCAATTAATTTATCTGTAATAGAATGTGTTCGGTCCTGGTCGTGAGTATATCGAAGTTTGAAAGGCAATCCGTACAAAGCGACAAGATTTGGTAAATATAACTCTATTTACGATTTTTAGTCGCTTAGTAAGAATTGCCTTTCAAACGTCGATATGTTGTAAAACAAACAAATAGTCACGATTCTTGGTTTTCAGCGTGCAGAATTTTGAATTTAATTTCTGGGGGAATGTTTCCGACACCTTGAAAAATGTTTAATTTGTTGTCATTCTTCATTCATTCATTCATACCTGCAAGTATCATTATTGGTTCATTCATTTTCAGGACCTAACCTCTGGATGCATTTTCAAACCTTTAAGCTGACTACGTATTTTTATTTTCCGGTCTTACCGTTTGCGGCGCCGGCGCCGCTCGCGATTTATTTTTTAACTATATTGCCTATTCACTACTGGGTAAGTACCTACAACTTAAAATGACTGTTATTTACAACATGTTAAGGTCGCCGATCGAGCTGACGCCTGCCATCAATATGTACCGAGTTTTGTATGGAATGGTGACCTCGAGCAGTCCTCATTATTGCAGTACACGATAACTTATTAGCATTTAATATCCGTTTATAATTTAATCTTCGTAAGTACTTACTTCTACTCCTAACTATCTGATTTTGGGAGGTTTATTAAATATAGTTTGTATTGTATGTAATCAATTGCAACAATAAACATGTTTCAGTTTAAGAGGTCTTATTATTATTGTAACCAATTTTCTTCCTTACGGCCAATCATTGATAGTATGAACAAAACTTTAAAAAAAAAGTTGCCTGCAGGGTGATTACGTAATTAAATTGCAAACAAGTTTTAATCACCTTCTGTCAAACCAAATGTATTGAAAATCCGCCATAACGAAAATGGATAGCAAGAACGGGGTCGGTTGGTCATCGGTGGACGTAGCGAGAGCGATCGAGAGAGAGGGCGCACGAGCTGCCAGCACAATTATTTGTGTTAAACTCAGTTGTGTTGCCAACAATTCAACACACACACACACAATTCAACTTATACACGGTCTAGAGACCTTATATACATGGCGAGGCCTGTGTTTAGCACACAGACACGCGAAGGTCCTCTTCCCGGTTAGTAGTGTTAATAAAAATGCGAAAATTATACTTATTTATATATTTTTTTAGAATAGTATGACAAATCAACAAATGGCGATCGCCTTACACCGGTTATTTGCACACATCTATATTATAATTAATTGTGAGATCGGTTTCACAATCACGTGCCAAACAAGGCACCGAATAGTAGACAAATATAAAAAAAAAATATGATCGCTTATTTGAAAAAAGTCACAATATGACCATAAAAAAACAAGTTAAGTATATAAAACAGTGATGGCTGCAAAACCGATCTTTCCAAAGTTATGCTGATTTTTGACAAAAAAAAAAGTTATATTTACACATAAACATTGATTTAACTAATTGATTGATTAAACTCACACAATAAAACGTTATGTAATATCTAAACAACAAGTCCACAATAATAATATGCGAAGCGTTGGTATTCCACCACTGAGCGCAATTAAAGGCATCTTATATATATGATCATCATATATATATGATAGGCATCAAGTCTTGCTTTAATTTTCCATATTAGACAAAAGCAAGTGACGTATTGATGCTGATTCTGTTAGACTTAACTAAATTCAACAGTACTAAAAGTATTTTAAGCTCGCGCACATTACGGTCCTGAGGTAGATGGGAATAGACTTATTACTCAGTTATTCGGAGATTGGTGACAACAGAAATATAATTTAAAAGAAATTAATGCATTTACAATCATAAATAATTATACAGAATATAAATTCTCGATACAACTAGCGCCACCTAGCGGTGATGTTAGGCAGACTTGCTTTGCAGTCGCGACCACTAGCGGCGCTCTCAATCTTAGATAAAAAAGGGGATATCATAATACAAAATTACGAAACACACGACATTCCTTTAAAAATTATAGTACAATTGTGTTTCTTCAATTTGGTGATATTATTTTTCTAAATAATTCTCAACATGTCTAACAGATGGCAGCACTGGTATCAAAAAATCAAACTTCAATATTCAACTAGATGTCACTGTTATCAATTATAGATTATTGTTTTTACGCTATGTCGTCTAACTTTGTAAGATACTATAAATAAACTAAAATTCGCTCAGAAGTCGATGTCATTGAATACACACGCGGTAGGTATTTGTGGGCTGAGTTGGCTTGGCATACCGTTAATGACATACTTGCTATAATTTAATTACATTAAGTTGATCTAGACACACGGTAGTGTGTTAAGCCAATAGTTACTATTACAATTACAGAAGCATAATTGGATGTAGTCAAACAAAAATAATCCATTCCACATCAAGTCAGTAGGCATGACCGCGTAGACATAATTTTTATCTCTTTCACCTGTCAGATTCGTCGAGAAAATGACGTCACACTGAGCCATGTCCAGTACAAAAAGTTCGAACTCGTCGAAATTTCAGTAGTTGTAGCATGTGCGCCAAGACTAGACGTATGTCACGGAATATCTTGATGTTATCTCTTTCACTCGTATAAAATTAGACAGGGAACGTGACAAAGGTCTTGTCTTGAGACACGTGCTAACCCCAGAGCTGTGTTTATTAAACCCATATAGCGAGGATATTTTTTCATTCATTTAGTAGGTATGCATGCCATATTATACATGGGGAGGCACGTTACCAACTTACAAATAACTATTTTTTATGTTTTACATAAACCAAATGTTCAGACATGATACCTTTACAAACCGTACATTACAAACCGTAAATGCGCATTTTTATTTCTAATATTTTACAAAATTATAAAATTATATAATTATAAAATATTATAAAATTATAAATATTAAAATCTTTGCCATGTTATACAGTCTCAAATATATTATTAGTTATGCTTGTTCCCACTAGGGGCGTTGTTGTTAAGATAGATTAGTCAAACACAATACTCCATACTGACATTATATTGTTGACATCAAAGCTGCATGAGGCCATTATTTTTATTGGAAATTGTATATAATGCAAAGCGAAAAGAAATTACGGCCTTTGTTTTACAGTAATAAGATAACATATAACATAATTTGAATAAAAAATCTAATAAAACTAATACGGCCCGCCACCGCGTGTGTTGCCGGAGCTATGAGCTGTATCTTACCACTGGTATAAACTATTATGCATCATTAGTACATATTATAATTCGATGTGAATCGTAGGAAGCTATTTTATGCGCGCCGTTGTTACTACACTGACGCGCTTTCAACATGCGTTAGACGCATGCACTGGTGAAGCATGCATTAATTGGCAGACTATAATAAGAAAGCCCCGTGCACACTGGAGCGTCAATACCCACGCGTCTAAATTTTTGTCAATACTACAAAGAGGCCTGTGTCAATATAAATAAAGATTGAACATCTGTGGGGATTCATCCGCCATCTTTATCGCTGTCATCATCCATTTTTATTTATAATGTGTATTTATTGAATTTGTCCTTGCTATAATTACTCGACATTGCCATAAATACCGCTAATCGCGCCCGCCCTGCGGTAAATTTTCTGGTTTATCTGACTCCGCCATTGTTGTTCTCCCATATAGTTAGCGTATACTACAGGTACACGAGATAACAACAATGGCGGAAAAATCGCCGCAGAGCTATATGAAGAGTGGAGTCGTTATGGGTACTCTAGATACTCTATGGTTTTAACACAGAAATTCAATCTTTATGTTTACTATCACAGAGTTCGCTATGATATTGGCAAAATATTGACGTGCACGTCATGACGCCACAGTGTAAAGACTTAAAAAGCTTCTTATTCCTCAACTTAAGTGTCATACAATTAAATTTAATGAATCTTAAACATTTGCTACTAATAATTTAATCGAAGACTTTTGTGAGTACAATGGAATAACATGGAATATAGGTCGTACTATGCGTTTCAAATGAGAATAGGGTCGACTTTGCGCCATATTGTGACGTCATAGCTGTCAATTCTAACCAGTTAGGTAGGGTGAGCAAAACAAGTTATTTTTTTAAATAAAATTTATTTGCAAAGGTTGAGTGAAAAATGCACTCAGTCGCACGACGAAACACACTAACAACGACAAAATGGCGACTGGCGTCCTTATTTTCTTTTCTTTAATAATTTTTTGCATGGCTTCTGGGCCTTTGTGCCAAAAACGAAAATAAAAAAGGTTACTATGGTATGGTTTTAAAAACCAATTATGACTTTAAATAATTAAATATTATATTAAGACAATTTACTACTAAGCAAAATAATTAATTAATTTTTGATTTTATTTTATTTGATTTGCAAATAAGTTCTTTTGCAAACCATACACTTCACGTGACATTTGACAGATAGAGGTTATCCTATTCTCTTTTGAAACGCATAGTACATCGTACGGAACTATTTTTGGGTCAAAATGGAAGAGAAATGGAAAGATAATTGTGAATTCATAACAACACTGGGAATAACTCTATTGTCTATAACATCTCGTTCCATTAGATATAGAAGAAGTGAGCAAGCAAGTGGAATTGGGATTCAATCACCCTAGATCGTAATAATATATTTCAGAAGATGCTTTGTTGGCACCAAACTAAGACTAAACTTAAAATTTACAGCACTAAAATTAATGCTGTCTCACAAATATAATACAGCCGCGGAGGAGAACGGCAATACACTCAGTTTAATCCAGTTTAATTTGGTGCCAACATAATCGACGCCAATTGCAGACTCAAACAGTAACAAAACGATCGATTTTTGAATTCCTAGACAAGATGTCCAATAACTACATAACAGATAAAGTTATTTGGCTGTTAGCTGTCTGTATCTGAGGAAAAAAAAACGGTTTAGAGCGCTTTCAGACTAGCGTTTTATCTTATAGGGTCCTTTCACGCTACAAGAAGCCGTATACGTGTACACGGGTTTAGTCCGTGATGTACGCTCTGACCGGTGGTGGCGAGTGTCAGCAGCAATATGGATTCCGACCAAGAAACAATTGAGACATCGCTGCTCGCGCGACATACGAGCTTGTAAGCGCGACAGACGAGCTTGTAAGCGCGATATACGAGCTTGTAAGCGCGACATACGAGCTTGTAAGCGCGACATACGAGCTTGTAAGCGCGTCAACCCTTGTACGAGTTGCGTGTGTTAGCCAGGCGAGCTTTTATAATGCTAATTTGAAAGGGCTCCCAGAATGTATGCTATTTGAATAGAATAGTTGGTGGAAATATAAAATTAATTTGATTAATTATAATCTAAAAGTAATTAATTAGGAATGTAAATCACATATTTGGATCACGACCGGTTAAATTAAATACGTTAATTATTATGGAATTACACTAATACTTTTATATTTAACTTTTTTTTTACATGTAATTATGAAAATAAAAACATCTTCTCAATGATTTCGATGGTATTATGACTTTTTTTTTAGCTTTTCCTAATCTTATCATATCGAATGGTAAAAGGCGAACTGAATCAAGCGACACGTTGGGTAATATTGAGTTATTTTGTTAGAATCAGCCATTTTTTCTCTGTCTTTTGAGTTGGGTTTCGTGTTACCAATATGGCGCTTGAGTGAATTCGCCTTTAACCGTCGAGAGACAAACTGTAATAAATTTTCATACTTGTAAACGATATCGAACGAGTGTAAGTTATATGATATAAAAAAATTTACAAAATTCCATATCATTAAGTAGCTTGTGTTTTATAAAAATAATAACATTAATAAATGCAAAAAAAATACAAAATATACAAAGACTCAACATACTTGTTAGAATTGCACAAACAGTCCATTGCGAATACTGCAACTTCTTATACAAATACAAGAATTTGTTACAATACAATCTATAGAAATAAATAAAATTGGAGTGTCTGTTTGTAATATCAAAATAACACTTTTTTACCAAATGCGTATGAAAGTATATACGATACCTATAACGAAAAAGCAATTTTATAATTTTTTGTCTGTCTGTCTGTCTGTTTGTTTGAGGTAAACTTCTAAACGGCTGAACCGATTTCAATGGGACTTTCACTGACAGATAGCTGACGTTCTAAGGCGTCACTTAGGCTACTTTAATTTTAGAAAAAGCATTAGGGTTCCGCGGCAAAAACATAATACCCATATTTCCGGGTAATCTCCCTAAAGTCCACGCGGGCGAAGTCGCGGGCACAGCTAGTATACAATTACAATACAATCGGCGTCAAAAATATCGGGTCAAGCACACCGTTCAAAATGATCAGACCAACAAAGAAAATTAAACCATATGACAATAGCACAAGGGATGTTACAGGATGCACACACTACACGAGAGCTGTCATTGTGAAAACAATTCTGTCCCGTTGCATTAAAGTAGAAATTTCTTAATTGCTCTGATCGGTTTGAATGGTCTTCTCGTTTATTCTCGAAGTCCGAATTAATACTTTGGGTACATATACGCTACCTCATATGTGAATGCTTAGTGAAGACAGTATATACCTAACATGATAGTCAGGTATATACTGTCTATGAGTTATACACCTTTGAATATTTGTCACAGGTATCGTGTTCTGGCCTTTGGGTACATCCATAACTCTAATCAGCCGTGTAAACTACACATAAGAAGGGCGACTACTAATAATCATAAAACAGAACATGTAACTTTTACACAGGACTCGGAGATATTACGAGTTATAGAAATAGCCGACGAAAAAAAAGTTGGAAAAACATGGTCGAATATCGATCAAATTTTTATACCATTCAGTTGTAGACCCGATACCGATGCAAACGGCAAAGTATTATTTCGTACTTCTGAAACACCCTGTATACAGCATGGTACAATAGTTATAAATAAAGATTAAAAAAAGAGAAACGGCAAAGAATAGTTTACTTTTGCATACTATATGTTTATGTTATCTTGGTATAAAAAATATTGTTATATATATATATTTAAAAATACTATGTTTCGTGATCTATAGAGGACGAACGAGGAGTTCCGTATTAATTTTTCATAACACAATAAATATTATTCAAAAACAAATTATTTACAAACACAAACTTTATGTATACTCTTGTACAATTATATGAATTACTAGTACATTATATTTGGGGAGAAATACAAAAAAAAAATAACCCACAAGAGTTATGGAAAGTAATAATCCACAGAGATACAAGACAGTTAAAATGCTCTACAAATAATAATAATAATATATCTTCACGCCTGTATTCCCCGAAGGGGTAAGCAGAGGTGCACTGAAGTACGCCCACACTTCGCCGGTGTATTTTTGGTCCCAATGCAATAGAGGGCGAGCCTATTGCCATTATACCGGGCACATTCTCCCTCAATACGAGGGAGATTTTTGGGCTATAGTCCACCACACTGGCCCAGTGCGGGTTGGTGAACTTCACACGCGTTTCTATAGACGTGCACGTTTCCTCACGATGTTTTCCTTCACCGTTTCATAGCAAGTGGTAATCTCGGATGAAAATGAGATTCGCACATAAACCCAGAGGTGCGAGCCGGGGTTTGAACCTGCACACTTTGATTTGCAAGGCGTGCGTTCGACCACTCGGCTACCACTGCCTGCTCTTCAAATATATATATAAATCGCCACACCCCAAACTAAGCAAAGCTTGAACTATAGATTCAATGGACTATACCAATTACACTCAGACCAGGGCAAATTTCCAAAAGGCAATATCCGAAATGTTATCTTGGCGGTAATCGAACCTGCAACTTCTTGGTCCAGTGTGCAGAGCGGTTATACAGGTTACATCATATTTTGTATCAGCAGTTTCAGACTTACATTTTATTATCTTTATACATATAATTCTACTGTACGTGTGTATGTCACTGAACTCCTAAACAGCTGGACCGATTTGAGTGATTTTTTTGTATGCGTTTTGGTGGCGCCCTGGATGGTTTAGATTCACAATTGGAACCGGTAGGTGGCGCTGCTTTCGTATGCAAGTAAGTTCGCCCGGTCAGCTAGTGTTATATAAATACTTATCAATAGTGGATTCATTGCTACAGAAACATAACGAAACTCGTTGAATCGACAAAGAATAATTAAAGATGCGTACATTGTAGTAATTCATATAAAATATGGCAAGTAATCGGCCGTGCAAGTATTGTTAAATTATTCCAATAAAAATAACATTTGTAAGATATCAAATCAAACGGAACTCCAATACTTATAAGCCAGCGACCGTATCGGTGATGTGTCGCGCTCAAAGTGTTAAGCTATCGGACCGGCGCGTGCGCACCGCTCGATGTAAACCAACCAATCGCCTTACCTGCCGTCCCTGCGTTGTACGATCTGGTCGAGGACTTCGTTGCCATCGGTGTCGCTCTCCGCGCTTGGGGGCCACGCGTGGTCTTCCAGGAGCGGTTCCCCGTGCTCACCCCCCTCGGCTTTGGTCCGCCTGGGTCTGGGTTCAAAGTCGTCGTCGATCGCGTGCACGGTGCCCACCACTGACTTGATGAAGAGCACCTTGTGGATGATGTGGCCAGCGATCCCGAGCAGACAGACCCCCAGTCCGATCACGTTGATCAGCGAGAGGACGTCGCCGCTCACTTTCACCGCGAGGACCAGGATGAACATTTCCTGCGGAGAGAGGAGGTAGTTTTTTTTAAATTTCTTCCGTGACAACAAACCATTGCATAATGGAACTTACGCACAGTAAAAATACCATTCAAATTATTAACTACGCAACCGACACAGTTATGCACAAAATATGAATAAATAGATGAATTGGTAAATATTGACACGTAATTTCTGAAGGCTGAAGCTTGATTGCGAACTCAATTTCCGTATTTTTGAATTTTTTTTTATTAGACAATACATGATCATCTCACGATCCCAACCTAAGCAAATCTTGTACTATAGGTACTATACAACGGACTAGAAGCTATCCCAGTTCACCCAGACCAGGCCAAATTCAGAAAAGATCATTTCCGAATCTGCCTCTGGTGCAATGGCGGGGGTCTTACCTTGAATATGCCAGCGATGGAGAGCGTGAGGCTGGAGGTGTAGGTGACAACGAGGAATTCGCTTATCTCCATGGCGAAGGCGATGGTTGCGCCCACCGTGACCTTCAGCAGCGTCGGCAGCAGCGCCTCCGGCGGCATCCTGTTCAGCTCCTCGAAGCACGCAAACCCTGAAAAGACGCAGCACTTTGGTATAGTCATAAGAACCTGGGCTATTGCTGGTGCCAGCTGTGTTGCTGATTTTTTTTTTAATCCGGACCTCTATCTGTCCGGCCCGCGTGCTCACATCTGATGTAGGTGTCAGAGAACTTAAAATTAGCCTTATGTTTAGTGCGTGTAAATTATTTTTTCCAGCCTGATTATTTTTATTCAAATAAATAAAAAGTATTTTTTTTTTATTCAGTCATTTATTCATTTGTAAAAAGTCAAGTAAAATGCAAAGGGCTATGGACAAGGATAATATACAACATATAAAACATGATAAAAATAAAATAACAGAGTTTCCCTACTACCCATTGCGCGGATCTGGCAACCAGAGAGCTTATTGACAAATAAGTTGACAGCTGGCCTCTTTCTGCTTCAGGTCTTGTTTCTATCAATGACTCTGGTCGCCACCTCCACGCAATAGCCTAGTAGGGTATCACGTCTATCCTTGTCCATGACGAGCTTACTTAGGCTGGATAAAACTAAGGCTACGCCTAAGGTCATCTCAACATCATGCCTTCGGCGCGCAAACACAGGGCAATGAATCAAGATGTGCTCCACTGTCTCGCTGACACCCGGTTCCCAGATGCACGATGGGTCCTCCTTGCGCTTCAAGTACCCAGAGAACCCACCGTGCCCCGTCAGAACCTGTGTGAGCACGGCAGTGGGCACGATCTCTCTAATCGTCCTGTATGCTACCAGTAGGTCAGGGAGAAACATTTTGGTCGTGGATGCAGTGGTGCCAGTCTGGTACCTACGATTACATTCGTCAAGCGATTCCGAGCGGATTTGTCGCTTGACGAATGAATCCGGACATTTGTCGTACACAGGTTTGGTACTAACGTGCAGCGCTGCTTGTTTAGCCAGCTCGTCGGCTCTCTAATTACCCGCCAGCACCGCGTGTGCCTTTATCCAAAACAAGGAAACGTCCTTGTTTTGGAGTCTACAGCGGGCGATGTTGTCCCGCGACTCAGCGGCTAGCGGATGATGAGAGAGTGCGTTGACCACGGTCTCGAGTGCCGAACGCGAGTCGCTGATGATAGCAAAACTGGCGCTTCCACTCTCAAACGCGAATTTCGTGGCTCTGCATATGGCCAAAAGTTCAGCCTGGTAGACCGTGCAGTAAAATGACAGCTTGAGTTTGAGCGACTTGGTCTCCACTTCACTATTCCATACAGATAGTGAGGCGCCGACCTTGCCTTCAATCTTGCTGCCATCTGTATAGATTCGTACTGCGCTGCATATGTTAATGGTCACGTCTCGCTGATCCATCAGGCTTATGAACTAGCTCTTGCTGATATTGTAGAATTGTGTATCTTATATAGGTCTACAGAAAAGTCCGCGATGGCATATGTCTATTTCTTAAGGATGACATACTAAATCCATTTTAATATTAAAAAAATGGGCACTTATAAAGTGGTCATTGGAAAGCTATTATCCCTGGAATAGGTTCGGGATCAAAATTGTATGATTACTCTTGGTCCCGGTAACCGGCATCCACCCAAGTGAGACTGCGGGCATCAGCTAGTATATTATAAACATGAGTTAACACAATTATGCATATGAGATTGTTATGGACGCACTCCAGCAGGTAACAGTCGCGCTTGTGAGCTGATGTGACAACTATGACGCAAGCAACACACGATTCACGTCATATTTCGCTTTGCGTAATTCTCTCCTCTGCGCAATCACTTATATTATAATCTAGCGGCCCGTCCCGGCTTCGCACGAGTTTCTAGTATAGCCTATGTTACCCAGTGATAATGTAGCTTTCTAACGGTAATTTTTTTTTTGAAATCGTTCCAGTAGTTTTCAAGTTAATTCGTTACATATAAAAAGAAAACAAATCTTTCCTCTTTATAATATTATTATTAGTATATTATATAGATATATATCGTCAGACACATACTAATCGTGTGATCCCAAACCAAGCAAACTTTTAATATGAGTACTATACAATGTACTGGGGCCGATAACAGACCAGAGAAAATTCCCAAACAGGCATTTTCGAAATTTGCCACTGGCGGGAATCGAACCCGCAACCACTCGGTTCAGTGAGCCTAGCCGCCTACGCTCAAACCACTAAACCAGGCTATGACGATAACCTCAAATTCTCTACAAAATTCGCTTTAGAAAATGATGAGACTTAAAAAGTATAGATTTTCAAAATTCGCTTAAAAAATTAACAAACTGAAAAGAAGGGAGAAGTTTTCAATTTAACCCATTTACTGTGACACTAAATAATACAACATCACGATCCACCGTAGGGGTAGGCAGATGTGCACTGCAGGGCTTTCGAAATTGCCCGAGCGGGGGAATCGAGCATGCAATCACCAGTAGACTTAGCATATACGCAGACATAAGTTTTAGCTCAATGACGTAACGGTGAAAATGACATTACACCGAGCCATGTCCAGTACAAAAAGCTCGAAGTGACGTCTTTTTCTCGACAAACCAGTGGTGTTAGCACGCATGTCAAGACAAGATCTCTGTCACGGATTGGCTCGGTCGCTCTCTGTCTTATTTCATACGAGAGTCAGAGATAACATCAAGATATTCCGTGAAATACGTCTAGTCTTGGCACTCATGCTGCAACTACTGACAGTTGAAAGAGATAAAACTTATGTCTACACGGTCATGCTAAGCCAACTTGGTTCAGTCCTATAACCTGTCTGTCAAACCTTATACTTATGTATATACAGAGTGTATCAGAAGTCCCGATACAATACTTTGGGTACATATACGGTAGCTCATATGTGGATGCTTTGTGAAGACAGTTTATTACCTATCTATCATAGTTTCTGTGTTATAGACCTTTGAATATTTGTCACAGGTATCGTGTTCTGGCCTTTGGGTACATCCATAATCCTATTAAGCTTGTAAACTACACATTTATAGAAATTGACGACGTAAAAAAAGTTGGAAAAACATTGTCGAATTCCAATCAAATTTTTACATCATTCAGTTGTATATCCGATACTGATGCAAACGTCAAAGTATTATTTCGGACTTCTGAAACACTCTGTATATACCTTATGTAGGTATATGTATAAGAATACATTTCGCAAGATGTTTTTACGTGGGTTTCGCCTTCAGTTCAACTCCATTTTGTGAGGAATTAGCGGGTGAAAGCGGCACGTTTACGAAAGAAACTCACCTTCGAACATGACGGTGAAGGGTAGGAGCGAGATGAACATCCAGGGTTGTACGTGGAAAACCATGTCCACCGGGTTGTGGAGGCCGAGCTTGGACTTCTGCATCAGCAGCTGCGCGAAGGTCCACCGGACTCCGGCCGCGAAGGACGCGATCAGGAGGAAATTGAAGCCGAGAGGGTTGAACTGCGTGGCCTTGTATGTAAACATGATCAGCCCGGTGGCTATCATGAACACTATTCCCACTAGCGACCACGACTGCGGACAACAGAACGTATACATCAGAGAAATATACACAGTAGCTAGCCCCAGTATGCCGTATGTGTGGGAGCAAAATGGACCATGGTTCCTCATTTTCTTTTTAATTTACGAAATGATGAAAATAATGGTATAGGATGAGGAATGGCTGCCATTAAAATTAATAAAAAAAAGTAGCCTATATTACTTCTTATAAAAATAGGTATCTGGGAGTGAAATCCGCCGTTCAAATTCGGCCAGCCAGCCGTTTCGGAAATTACCCGGCACAAACAGACAATTAAAAAATGTTTATGTTGTACCATATAGGTATGCATTTAGTAAAAATGTGTTATTTTAATATTACAAACAGACAGTTCATTTTTAAACGACGATAATAAAAAAACGGAGAAGGTTCTCAATACAACGCGTATATATTTTTTTTATTTGTATAGATTGTAAAATCAATACATAGTATAACACAAAGTCGCTTCCCGCTGTCCCTATGTACGCTTAAATCTTTAAAACTACGCAACAGATTTTGATGCGGTTTTTTTAATCGATAGAGTGATTCAAGAGGAAGGTTTATATGTAGAATACATGCATAATATAGCAGACCCACACTGATAATTTTAGGTGGCGCTGCTTTCGTATGTCATTTTTTCTTAGACGGCTAGTATTATACAGGGTGTTGCAGAAGTCCGAAATAATACTTCGACATTTACATCAGTATCGGGTATACAACTGAATGGTATAGAAATTTGATCGAAATTCGACCATGTTTTTCCAACTTTTTTTTCGTCGTCAATTTCTATAACTCGTAATATCTCGAGTCCTATGTAAAATTTGCATGTTCTGTTTTATGAATATTGGTAGTCACCCCTCATAAGTGTAGTTTATACTGCTGATTACGGTTATGGATGTACCCAAAGGCCAGAATACGATACCTGTCACAAATATTTAAAGGTCTATAACTCAGACACTATGATAGTTAGGTATAAACTGTCTTCACTAAGCATCCACATATGAGCTAACGTATATGCACCCAAAGTATTATTTCGGACTTCTGATACACCCTGTATAATCTCACTTCTTTTGTCGTTGAAGTCAACCACCAAGGCAGATATCATAATATTGAACTTGGCTGTCATTTCACATTTACGTTTTTGATGGGACATAATCCTTTTAAGAAGAGGTAACAAAGGAGTTTCATGCTTTATTTTCTCTATAGGAAATGTATTCTGAATAGATGGTAGAGTCCTATAATACAGGATGTTTCAGAAGTCCAAAATAATACTTTGACGTTTGCGTCAGTATCGGAAATACAACTGCGGCCTCAGTACGCCTGCCAAGATGTTTTCTCACAAGTCCCTAAAACATCTTGTCAACTTGCGTTCCCGTATCTTATTTGCTAATATGGCTTCCGAGATGTTTAAAATTAGACAGCCTGCTAAAATTTTCTCACAGTTTACGATCTTTCGTTCATTCGTTCATTTAAATGACAAATAGAGCGAGACGGAGCTTTACAAAGAAAAAAGATGCTGCATACACATCATAGAATATATTAGATTATTTATGCACAGATTAAAAATATCTTTGGGCATAGCTTCTTTTTTATTATGCCGGAAGCTTTACGTATTATCATTTGGTCGGTGGTATTATGCTTAAAATTTATTTCTTGGGCACTATACTATTTTTATTTGCCAATTTAAATAACTTTACATTGTAAAACGGCAAAAAGCACGCAAAGTATGATGCCAAACAAAATCTAACCTCAAACCTACAGATTTTTTGTAAAATATGGATTTTAAATCACGTGGAATAGGATTATGGGGATTTTCGGAAGAAAATAAAACAGATAGAAATGTCTCTACACTTTTTTGTTGTTGTTTGTCGAATTCGTGTCTCTATGGTACATTTTGGTAACCCATGCTAGCACTTAAGATATAACATCTTATCCATACGTCAAACACGTTGTATTTAACTGTCAAACCCATTTTATATTTACGCCATGCTAGCAAATCAGACGTAACGATTTTGCCACAAAAATGACGTCACGATCCGTGAGAAAATGTCTTATCTTGGCAGGCGTACTGAGACCGCTGAACGGTATAAAAATTTGATCGAAATTCGAACATGATTTATCAACTTTTTTTTCGTTGTCAATTTCTATAACTCGTAATATCTCGAGTCTTATGTAAAATTTGCATGTTCTGTTTTTTGAATATTCGTAATCGCCCCTTATTAGTACAGTCTACACTGTAGTACAGTCTACACTGCTGAATAGGGTTATGGATGTACCCAAAGGTTAGAACACAATACCTGTGACAAATATTCAAAGGTCTATAACTCAGAAACTATGACAGTTAGGTATATACTGTTTGCACTAAGCATCCATATATTAGCTACTGTATATGTACTCAAAGTATTATTTCGGACTTCTGATACACCCTGTATAATTGTAAAGTGCCGATAATATGTAATATTCTCCACGGGCTCACAACAATCGCATGGTGAACATTGAGTTAGATATTTCGCATGGCAAACAGCTTAGCATAAAGCCTCCCTCACACTGGGGGTATTTACCAATACCAAACTCTGTGTCAATATGCATAAAGATTAAATTTCTGTCGCAAAAGCCACGCCGCCGCCGCCACGCGTCGAGATTCGCTCGCGCTGTCAGTGTCATTTCGTTGTAGAATGAACATTTTACATGTGTCAATACAGTTCGTATTGCTATGTCGAAAAAATTGACGCACGAGGCTTGACGCTGCAGTATGCCGGAGGCCTAAAGCGGACACACCATACATACTGATACTTTATTAATTGAATACATTATATTGTATAAATATTTACTCAAGTTTGAAAATAACTATAAACTACCTTAGGGGTGCAAGTTCAAATCCCGGGCCCGCACCTCTGTGATAATTTTCATGTGCGAATGTCATTATCAATAATGATTACCACTTGCTAAACGGTCAAGGAAAAAATCTTGTGGAAACCTGCACGTCTATAGAAAGGCGTGTAAGGTTCACCAACTCGCACTGGGCCAGCGTGGTGGACTGCCCGCCATCCCTTTCTGCACCCTTAGCATGCTCGTATGAACACAAGTTTTATATCTTTAAACTGTCAGATTTGTCGAGTGACGTCACTTCGAGTTTTTGTACTGGACATGGCTTGGTCTGACGTCATTTTCTCGACGAATCTGACAGTTGAAAGAGATAAAACTTATGTCTACGCGGTCATGCTTCAGGGCCTGGGGCCCGATTTTCGTTCGATAGACATCAATCTCTATTAGAGAAAAGAAAAAAATACGTCCAATTTGACGTTTGGATTCGACATATCTCTAATAGAAATGGATGTCGATCACACGAAAATCGCCCCGCTGGGCCTTATTTTAGTTTTAGTAGGTACGACAAAAGACAATACAACGAAAAGCCGCAGAGATAATAAATAAAACATCGGCTGAACTAATACCTACTTAAGTGTCTCGAGTCGTAACCTTGGCTTTGCGTCGCGGTGTCCTTATCAAAATGTTGTTTTTAATGTACCGCGAGCATTATTATCATTTTTATTATGATCCGACAACTCTTAAAGCCTCCCCACACACTGGGGCGTCAAAAGCCACGCGTCATAATTTATAGCTTTTTAGGATTCCGTACCTAAAAATTGAAAAACGGAAACCTACGATTTGTTGTCTTTCTGTCTGTCTGACAAGACACTTTTTCTCAGAAACGCGTGAAGGTATCAAGTTGAAATTTATAACAGAGACTCATGTCTGCGGTCCCTTGATGACCTATAAAAATCAAACTTCTAGGTTAACGTAATCAAAAGATACGGCGCTTTATGTTGCATTTTCAGTACATTTGCACGGGAATCAAAAACCTATAGGGTACTTTCCATTGACCTAGAATCATAAAATTTGGCAAGAAGCAAGATGTTATAGCATAAGTAAAGGAAAAAATCCGAGAACTAGATTATTTTTTTTGCGATTACAAACTTATTTTGTAGTTAATTTGTATGGGGACCCTAGTATACCAACAGCAAAGTTAAGTGTATCTCTCTATCCCGTTTATCTTTTCGTTAGAGCAATACTCGGTGCTTTCACAGTTTTGGTACGGAAGCCTCAGTGCGCGACTCCAGCTCGGACTTGGCCGGTTTTTATTTTTGAGAAGGACTACGCTGTTGGCCGTGAAAGGCCTATACAGCTTTACGGGAGGGGAGGTAATTTTCACCAATACCGTACTGACTCTTAGAAAATGTTCATTCCTTAACTGAACTGAACACGAAATGATATAGACAGCGCGAGCGAATTTTAACTAGTGCGGGCGTGTCTTTACCACAGCAATTCAATCTTTATTGATATCACTGCAGAGTTCGTTTTGGTATTGGCAAAAAATAATTTTCGTTTAGACGCGCCTGTCAGCGTAAGGCTTGATGTTCAACTTAATTGACTATTAAATTATAGATAACAAAATTAATGTAGGTACAGGTCCATTAACTAAAGCTGGAACGATACACAGTACTTGCTCAGTATGATTAAAAATAAATTATTTTTATTGAAAATGAAATATATTTAAGACTAGCTTCTACTCGCGACTGCGGGTAGAAGCTAGTCTTAAATATATCGTTATAAATTATAGCCTATATGTTATTCTGATGTACGAACAATAATCCTGTAAAGTTTCATTATAATCCATTTAGGAGTTTTTGCATGAAAGAGTAACAAACATTCATTCATTCATAATATTAGTAGGATGTGTTTTTCATATTGTTTTCTTATATTTACGCGAATACTACGAATACATTGAAATAAAACTATTTTACGGATTTTATCGCGTTTATTTACTATTTTATTTTCCCGACGTTTCGGCTGCTTTACAGCAACCATGGTCACGGGGGGACTGAGGTGTTAGACGTCCTGATGTCATAGTTAATAACTGGGTACCCTCATATTTGCCTATTATTATGCCAATGAGGCATAGCCGAAACGTCGGGAAAATAAAATAGTAAATAAACGCGATAAAATCCGTAAAATAGTTTTATTTCAAGGATGTGTTTTTATTAAATTTGCTCCTGCTATTAATAACTTGACACTGGCTTGGCTGAAATACAACTGAAGGTAGAGCCATTTCTCATCTTATTCCATTTTCATAAAAAAATCCAACAAAGAAAATGAAAACGTAAATCTGTATACCAGAGGTATAATATCCTAAGTCCATTTTTTTCTAAATTAGTTTTATGATGTAATTGGAACAATCTCTTAGCTCTCTAATCTCAATCTCTCTAATCTACTTAGTGGCATAGTATTTTAAATTCAATAAAAAATAACTAAATTTTACTTGAAAATTCACACAATTGTGTTATCAAATGATAAACGCGAATAGTATTCGAATTAAGACTTGAAACATGTGCCATGAACAATTAACTTAATGTGACTTAAGATTGTTTGTCTCCGGTGTACAGAAATAACATTAAAAACATGACATACCTTTTTCTCCAATCCAAGCAGAATCGCGAAGCCGAGTATAAATATTATTGTTGTAGATTTAGTCATAGTATAGAGGGATATAGTGACTAGTTCCAGGCCCCAGTTCGAGAAGCCCACGTCTATGCCGCTGGCCAGGCCGGTGGGGCCCACGGAGCGTAGGCAGGTCATGCATGGCAGTACGAGCTGCGGCACACCAGTCACAATCCTCAGCACGAGTCGGACGAGCACAGATAACAGCCACTTCACTATTAGATGGTACATCACCACTGTAAGTGGGTATTTGAACTCCTGGAAAGATGAATTCCATTAACAACAATTATTTTGTCTAGGGGTTTGGGATTAGGCTGCTTTGGTTACTGAACCAAGTGGTTTGATTCCCACTAGTGGTAAATATATAATTTTTTAAAATTAGACCTAGTCTGAGTGTAACTGGGATCATCCACAGTCCATTGTATGGTACCCATAGTACAGCTTTGCTTAGTTTGGGATCATACAATGTGTATGTATTGGTGACCAATATTTGGTGAAATTTATTACATGGTTATATTCTGATTATTGTACTACCAATCAAGAGTGCAGTATGTTACAGAAATTATACATTCTAATTGCTGCCCTATTTGTTACTGCAACAGACAGATTTTTCCATATATACAATAATCATCTTAACTATAGGAATATTAACGGACACATTTGTAATGTGATATTTTAAATAAAATATTGACACTAGGAATGCCAGGCTTGAATGCAAGGAGAACAAGGTCAATCCCTGGTCTCACACCACTGGGATTTTCAGATTTCATGTGCAAATGTAATTACGAAAAATGTTTATATCTTGCTGATTGGTTGAAACAAACGCGCGAAAGCTGCACTCTTATTAAAACGTGACCAACCTACACCTGGCCAGTGTAGTTTGCTATTGCCGGAAACTCCTTCCTATTGAGAGTGAAAGTACCCATGGCAATAGGCTCGCCTGCTATTACATTGAACCAAAATAAATCGACAAAGTGTGAGTTCAAAACTGCCTAAACCTACAGTAATACAGGCGCAATGATGACGTAATTACACGTATATTAACGCGAAAGAGTTCTTATTTACGAACATAAACACGTTGATAGCGGGGAATAAATAAAAATACGTAAATATTTGATACCACTGATAAGAAGGTACTAACTGTTAGAAGCCATCTCTGGTAGAAGGTGAGGCCGATGGAAAGAGAGAAGTAGAGCAGGATCAGCCCCAGGGAGAGCAGACTCTTCTGGTAGCACACCTCAGACCATTTCGCCTTCGGTTTGGCTGTGAGCACGTCTTCATCGGCGTCCGACTTCAACGGCAGCTGTTCATACTTTGCGCCTGGCATGGCCAGCGCAGGACGACCAATTACTTTTCACCAGTACACTATAGCGCATATCAGCTAAAATTATCGTCCGTATGAATTTTAAACAAGCCTAAAAATATAATTAACGAAATTTTATTCCCCTGCCAGCAAACTTTATCTTCGCTCGCCCCAACTGACAACACAATCTAACTGACGTATAAACACATTGTTATCGAGACAAATTTAGAGTTGCCGCAATGAAAGTCTAAAACTGCCGTATTTTCAGGAAATAAATAGGAATTGCCGTATTTACACGATAATTTCTGTATCTGTTTCTACAGAAATTATTTATTTATTATCACAAGCACAATAACAATATAAAAGACAACAATTCATTTTATTGATTAATCAACTCAAATCATAGATAAATTACTATTTAGGCGTTTTAGAAGTTATGATGTAATTCATGTTTGTGATCTCTTTCATTTAATATTATGTTTGACTTAATTTGAAAGTTTTAATTAAGAAGGCCACATAGCTAACAAGTGGCAATCTCGATTTTATTACTTTTCATTATATTGAATCGTATCAACTGCCGTATGTTTTGGTACTCGTAGTATTCGTAGTGTATCTGATTGTCGTATAATACGGCAATTTAAACGTCAACCTCTATGGTCTTATACGAACTTCGTAATTTTTTGTCACGATTTCCCCGCAATTCTTGGATTGTCTATGTTTTTACCTTGTTTCGTAAACAAAGTTTTTTTTGTTCGTCGTGTGATTATATATTGTTTGTGCCCTTTATGCGTCGCAAAATCATAGTGTGACAAAGAATAATTGTAACTACTCAAATTCTATAAAAAGTATCGATGTTTATAGTGAATATTTACCAACAGATTAACTCTGTAAAGGAATGAGTATGAACTGAACGGTGTCGTAAATTTGTTAGCTGAAAACGCAAATCGTGGATCTTGAGTGCTTGACGTATTTTGTATACAGTTACTATATTTTATGTACTCGAAAAATGGCTGACTCCAGTTCGTTCACGTCGTTATTTGCCCTCGTAGACAGCCATTTGTCTAAATGTAACCTGCAGGAAAGCAATTCTTCGGACAATGGCCGAGCGACCTCTTTTCCGATTCCTGTAATCAATGGGGTTCAAAAGGGGTCTTCGGACACTGAGCTGTCCTTATCGCCAGGCCCAAGGTTTCCGATCCCCAGCCTGAGCCTCAGCGAGAGTCCAATAGCCAATGTCCTCTCCCAACAGATATCAAACATGCTCAAAGCCAAGGAACTCAAAAAACAACAGGAGTTGGAAGAGGAGCGAATGAAAGAGGAAATGGAGAAATTAAAAATTGATAATTGTGTCATTGATTTGATGAAAGCTCTACAGACTCCGGGTCTGCCACAGCCCAAGTTGAATGAGACCCTCAGCAGCAGCAGTTCCTTAGAGTCCCTAATATTTGACAATACCGAGTTTATTTTTGGTTCACCATCGGAAACAGATGTAAAATTGCGGAAGAAGCCTTCACTGGGTTGTAAAACTGACATGAATTATATTCTCCGCCAGAAAATTAAAACAGGGAAGTGTACCACGTTTGGTAAAGTGTTGATATCACGGCTCCGGCCCATCGCTGCATCATACTTGAAAGAAATCATCAAATCAGACATAGTGAGGTTTAACTTCAAAACCAAGTCACCGTGTGATCTCATCAAGGAAAAACTGAAAAAGCCAGCCACCTACACCTCAAGCAATTTTGTTTTGGACTTCATAAATGCTAGTTGATATTTATTATTAAGAAATATTTGCATTAAATATTACAAAAACTGACTTCAAAAAACTAGAGGCACTAAAAGGCTAGAATTATTGTAATAATTTCATTTGGAGTAGGTGCCAATCTAATATGACACTACATATCAGGACTCGGTATATATACACTGGAATTGGCACCTATTTGAAATTATAAAGTTACTAGTTTCTATCAAACTTTTTAGTGCATCTGCTTTATTGTTATATATTTTTCACAATTTAGTCCTAAATTTCCCATTGTAATAGTTTAAGAACCCTAAACTGAACCTTATTTTAGCCTTATAACCAATAAATTAAACATTATCACCACCACCAAACCCCTTATGAAACAGACTTTAGAATTTGAGTTTACTACTGCTGGAGACTGCCTTATTTCGCTCTTATGATGTTTTCCAAAACTACAATATTTCTTTTTTACGAAATGAGTGAAATGTTGATATTTTAATCGAATAACATGAGAAATGGCTGCACCTGCGATTAGGGGTTTTTATGGCAACGTCAAGTAATTATCAGCAAGGGCAAATTCAATAAATACACATTATAAACACTTTGTTTTTGCTATGTGAATTCGTTTTTTAAGATAAAAATAAGTATATTTTTGGCACTAAAAATCTAAGTACAAGTTAAAGAACATAATCTGTTAGGTATTGTCTAGGCGGACTAAAAGACTAGAAATAACAATAATTTTATTTATTTGAAGTCGCACCTAATCTAACTCACTAAAATATCTATACTAATATTATAAAGAGGAAAGATTTTTATTATTGTATGTTTTGTAACTACTGGACCAATTTCAAAAATTATTTTACCGTTAGAAAGCTACATTATCACTGAGTAACATAGGCTATTTTCATTACTAGAAAAAATTAGAGATCCTTAGAAATCTTTACTAAAACCAACCCAAGCTGTAAAATGTCTTTCATCGCATACGCTGCGGAAACTATTGATGGTAGAACAAAAAAATGTACTACAATATTATAGAACACATCAGTATCTACAAAAAAGTCCGCGAGACCATATGTCAAACTTTTGTCACTATAACTACTTTTTTACATTTTAAAAGTTGACAGAAATGCTGATCTCAATCAGACCTTGTTATCCATACCTACCTTTGTATTAATTCTTATCCAAATAAATTATTTCGTATTCAAGACTGTTTCAATACCTGTCGATTACTTTTTGAATAATTTGAATTATTGAAATCGGTCATTCCATTCAAAAGATATTACGAAATTAAAAATGTCAATATAAACAAAACATACATTGCAAGTTAATATAAAGCTTGTAAAATACACGCCGCCGCGGACGACGCGCCAGAAGGTCCACGAAGCACAGCGAGCAACGCGGCGAGAGAGCGGGCACCGAAGTGCGGGAGAGGGTTTTGCGTAAGTAAAGAGTGCTTTTCTCATGGGCAATTGTATGTTGCTCTTTCTCGAGTAGGAACTCCTGAAAATCAATATGGTTTTGCTGCCACCTACAACATATATGTAAAGTGAAGCTTTAAGGTAAAAATATGGCAAAATAAAAATGTCCACCCGTGCGAAGCCGGGACGGGCCGCTAGTAATTAATATGTTTACGTCCATGCGACCGTCATGTATAGGTAAGCGAAACGGCAATATGTTTAATGTTGTCAAATACACTCCAGAGTCCAGCCGCAAGTAGTTTGGTGCCTACAAAATCCGTGTGTAAGCAGTGGTAGCCGAGTGGTCAAACGCACGCCTTGTAAATCAAAGTGTGCAGGTTCAAACGCCGGCTCGCACCTCTGGGTTTATGTGCGAATCTCATTTTCATCCGAGATTACCACTTGCTTTGAAACGGTGAAGGAAAACATCGTGAGGAAACCTGCACGTCTATAAAAAGGCGTGTGAAGTTCACCAACCCGCACTGGGCCAGCGTGGTGGACTATAGCCCAAGAAAAAATCTCCCTCGTAATGAGGGAGAATGTGCCCGGTATAATGGCAATAGGCTCGCCCCCTATTATATTGGAAATACATCGGCGAAGTGTGGGCGCACTGCAGTGCACCTCTGCCTACCCCTTCGGGGAATACAGGCGTGATGATGTATGTATTTAAAATCCGTGTGTTACATAAGATTGGCAAAATATCTGGGACCCAATTCTCGCATGATCGAAATCATCTCTAATTGACATACTATTTTTTCGTTTTGTTTAGTCTAATAGGGATAGATGTCGATATTGCGAGAATCGCCCCCCTGGGCCTCAAGTCTACTAACACTACCGTTGTTGTCGTATGACAATGGCTTAGCTATATAATGCGCGTTATAGGGTAACTTTTTTTTTATCAATGTTTTTTTTTTTTTTATACGAAATGAGTGAAATGATGAAATTTAATGGAATAAGATGAGGAATGGCTTCACCTGCGACTAGCGCGAGTATTTCGCCAATGTCAAGTAATTAATAGCAAGGACAAATTCAATAAATACACATTATAAATAAAAATGGATAATGACAGTGATAAAGATGGCGTATCAAATGTCACGGTACCCATCCTAAATGAAATTCACTTAAAGATTATGTCCGATGTAGATGTTGAGACAATCACCTTGAAGCCTTTTGTTTATCGTGAGGAAAATGCGTTTACCTTTTGACGGTAAAAACCGTGCAGTTAAGATGCCCGGAACACTTGGGTATCATGACCTTACCTTACCTCCGTGTCAGAACCTTACCGTACAAAACCGTACCTTACCATACCCGATACTCCAGACCTTGTAACACCGGCTATTTACCAATGAAAGCCCCGTCAAAGTTTATCTCAGACGTACATTTTTTTCAGATAAATTATTGGTCTTCGCTACCGAAGACCAATAATTTATCGATGTGTAAAGCAATAAAAATGACATAAAGGCTCCTTATTTTACGAAATGAGGGAAATTATGATATTTAATGGAATAAGATGAGGAATGGCTCCACCTGCGTTTAGCGGGTATTTCAGCCAGTGTCAAGTAATTTTCAATAAATACACATTATAAATAAAACGGATAAAGACAATGATAAAGATGGCGAAGGCTGTATTAATTAGTTGTGGTTATCTTATTAATATGATTTTCTGTATAAAAAAAAACTCGACATGTAACAGTTCCAAATATAATTCTAACCATTCAATACCCACAATACCATTGTAGAAGTGCTGAATTACCTTTTATTTACCATTATAGGACCAACCTTCCTTTGTCACTTAAACGTAGACCTTTGTCACTTAAACGCAGACTCACATATGTCCAACTATTAATTGTAGTTATGTTACTATAAAAACTTGTTTACGGGAGAGGGGAGAGGAGTGTGCGTAAGGAAAGAGTGCTTTTCTCATGGGCAATTGTATGTTGCTCTTTCTCGGGTAAGATCTCCTGAAAATCAATATGGTTTTGATGCCACCTACAAATGCCACTGCCAACATAGTGTAAAGTAAAGCTTTAAGGTAAAAATATGACAAAATAAAAATGTCCACCCGTGCGAAGCCGGGACGGGCCGCTAGTCAATTTATAATTCCAAATACACGTATTTTACAAATTTGCAACGCATGCGCAGTCTTAAACTATTTGGAGTCGAGTGACAAAATGGCGGCGCGACACGCTGCCGCCGACGACGCGTGTCGACGGCTGCAGTTGCCTATGCCGTTGGTAACATGCCGCTCGTGTGTAAGAGCACTAAAGGGATTATTTGTACCTTTACAGTGGTAGATGAGATACACTGCAAAGCTAGCATGTAAGCTAAGACTAAACCTGTGTCGCACTGAGACACTTACTCACTGTCTTCTTACATAGGAGAGAATGAGACGCAAGTTACATATTTGGTGTCATAAGTCTAGTATTGGTGCACATGCTACACATATTAAAATATGTAAATCATTCAAAATGTAGGTAGTTTGAGTACACATTTCAATTTCACTCAATTTTGTATTGATTCAAATTAAACAATTTTCAGGATTACGCTATAACACTAGCAAAACAGATGAAACCACTGCAGCAGGCGAAAAAAAAAGCAGTGGGAACCTATCTAGACCCTCAGCTCTTGGAGCACATGATGGACGAACAGATAGTGCAGTTGTACGAGCTGCACCAGGCTACACTGGGAGAGGGCGACCCAGATGTCACAGAACAAGGACAGAAAAAACCGGCCAAGTATGAGTAGGACTCGCGCACGAAAGGTTCCGTACCATTATCTATAAAAACGGCAAAAAACGTTTGTTGTATACGAAATATTTATTTTATTCTGTTTTTTAGTATTTGTTTTTATAGCGGCAACGGAAATACATCATCTGTGATAATTTCAACTGTCTAACTATCACGGTTCAAGAGATACAGCCTGGTGACAGATGGACGGACGGACAGCGAAGTCTTAGTAATAGGGTTCCCATTTTACCCTTTGGGTACGGAACCCTAAAAATGATGAACCCTAAAAAAATTAACTTAGTTATTTTTCCTCTGTGTAATGTCTTATAACAAAATATGGATTAAAGATACTATTAATTGTGAAGGGCAGAGGAATTTTGTTTGTCTAAAAATTTACTTTTTTTTGTCTTGTTTTGCATGCCCTGGGCCAGTCTGCCAGCAAGGCAAATTAACAATAAAAAATAGATTTGTGACACTGGTCTTATGAGGTTGCGTCTGCATATCGAGGGAGTGAAAGGGTATTTGACTTAAACTACACTTTGTTAACTTTACAGGAGATCATACTCATTTGATGCAGGAAAATTCACTGATTCCAAATATGTATTTAAGCGAATATAGCCCAGTGTTGCTTAAGTCAAATAGCCATATAGCCAGGTGAACCCCACGATGTAAATCTCATTAACATGATAATGATTCGATTAGAAGGCGCTATAAATCAATGAGCTTCTTGAAGAGAATCCAGCAGCAATAGAACAAATGATGCAGAGCCTAGCAAATATAAGTAGAGAAGTTGGTCTGGAAATCAATGCCAGTAAAACAAAATTGATGTCAAACTCAAGGGAAATAGACGTTATGGTAGATGGCAACAAGATCGAATAAGTCAAAGAATATATTTACTTAGGACAGATAATATCCCCTTCAGATGAAACGACAAAGGAAATAAACAGGCGAATAACTCCAGGATGGAGAAAATACTGGTCACTGAAGGAAATAGTGAAAAGTTAGGATCTAGGGAATCTGAACACGTTTATAGTTGCAGAATCACATTTATTGGAAATACATTTAAAAACCAAACCGCTACAATGCTACGCCATTACCGTTCGAGAGAGTTCTAGTCGCTTGACAATAGCGCTTGACAAAATACTGAATGCATACCACCCGCCTGGCAGGAAGATCTTCCCTTTACCGCCAAACCCACAAATTTATAGAAAATATCTTTAAATCACCTACGATGGGTTTTATTTATTTAAACGTCTTCTGCAATGCCATAACTTAGATATAATAAAAAACCTGATAATTTTAAAAGTATTTTATTACATTACAATTTTAAATATAGGTGATTCTTATTGTTTACCATTGTAGGAATGCCCTCAAATTCATATAAATTATCTTCAAACCAGTATTATTTACTAAAATAAAAGAACTCGTCATTCAAAAGTATTTTATTACATATTGCTTTCATTAGAGCGTGAACGCGTGAGCGCGAACGAAAGAACATGTTTTGGTATGTTTTTTTAGGGTTCCGTTTCTCAAAAATACAAAATGGAACCCCTAATGGAAAGCGTTTGAGACATGTTGGCACCTATTCAGCTAAGGTTGGTTGGTACCTAATGCCCGCCGAGGAATTAGTGTGGTTCGTGAGGCTTCCTCGTGGCCTGGTATACGTCTCGTTCTTTATCCGGATACTTGGTTGGAAGGTTGGGGGAGTGCAAGTTCACGCAAATCTAAGAAAAAGTAATACTATTAATTATCTTTCCAATCAGGGTTGATTGTTCAAACGTCAGATAGGTTTAATGGCACAAATAAATGTATGAAATTCACAGATGTACGTGGGTAAATCAACAATAAATAATTTTAATTAAATAAAGGAATTCAGCAACCCTAATTAACAGGGATCGGATTAAGTAGACTATATTTAACTAGGAAGAAGGAAGAAAGTAACATACAGTGGGGTCCCGGGATTTAAAAATCACGAATTATTGATTGGACTTTAATCATAGAAACAAAAAAATAATGATTTGAAAAATCATATAATTATACCTACTTAAAACTAACAAATTCTTGAATTTAACACAATTTTAGTATGGACCCTCAAAATCTTATATGATTATTTAAAGCAATAATTTACTATAAATGAAGTCCAATAAATAATTCGTGATGTTTAAATCCCGGGATTAAAACGTAATTATTATTATTCCGGCATTTTAGAGGAGGTATTACCACTCTATGTTACTTTCTTCCTCAAAGTTTAGGTTAATACAGTCTACGTATTACGATCTCTGCTTATCCATATTATATTTTCCCACAAACCATTTTCTTTTTCTTAAATAAAAATAACTTAGGTTACTCCTTGCAACATCAGCTATCTGCCAGTGAAAGTCCCTTCACAATCGTTCCTACCGTTCGGGACCTTACCTAAAAGAAGCAGACAGAGAATTTATTTTTAAATTGAGTTTTCGTTATTGCAATAGTTTGTCTAACACGGAAATTTATTTCTTACTTAAGGCTTTAGCCTCGAAGGTTTTTTAACAAATATAAAATAGTTTAGTTTAAGCCCGCCACACGTTACCACTATTCTCGGCGACTGATGCGAAGGAGGATACTTACCGGTCTTGACTGAGCTGTCCCGAATCCTAATACGCCGCGGCTAAATATTTAAAAATACTAAATGGGAAAATAAAAAACCAAAATAAGGTTTCTGATTATGTCAGAAGAAAAGTGGCAGACTGTGCATAAAGCACAGTAAAAAAAAAATACGCCGCGGCTTGTATCTGTGCCGCTTGTGAAAAATAATACAAGTCTAATATTACAACTTACTAGCGGTCCGACCCGGCTTCGCACGGGTTTATAATATAGCCTATGTTACTCAGTGATAATGTAGCTTTTTAACGGTAAAAGAATTTTTGAAATCGGTCTTGTAGTTTTTAAGTTAATTCGTTACATACAAAAAAACTAAAATACAAATCTTTCCTCTTTATAATATTAGTATAGATTATAGTATAAGTAGTATATATAAATAAGAAATAAAATAATGTGCCTCAGCTTCTGAACATAAGCTATAACTTTAGTATGGCATAAGTGCGAGTTTAGTATACTAGGATATAATATACTAGGAATTTACAGGCAAATAGCAAAACATGAAGAATAACACCATACCTATGCCACATTCAACTAAATTTTTATACTCGTGTCATTTGATTCAAGTAGACTTGTATCATAAAACACTGGGCGGCGCGGGACACTCAAAGGTACCTACCGTATAGGCACCAAAAATATGATTTGTAACTTTTATTACAGTCAGTACTAGGTTTAATCTATTTACCTGTATCTCAATCTTGGTGAATGGTGAATAGTCGGCGAGTCCGACCTGTTCCCGTCACGCCCAGTTCTCGCGCTGCACGGTGTCGAACCAGTGCTGCTTACCGAATGTCTTGGTGGACGCGACTTGTACGGCCTAGGTTTCTGCGGCGACTCCGTACTGTCTGTCAAATCAGTATGGGCATGAGCTGCACGCAGTGGCGAACCAATCGGCTTCCTTACCATGCCTGTCTTGCAGCAATGTTTTCAAAATTACCTTCAGTTTTCGACTTATTTTTTGGAACGTAGTTCCTTATGGCGCGTTGCGAAAGGGGGCTAGACGGAAAAAATTAAGACTAAAAGTGTCGACCGACTCTTTTGTAAATGTGTGATTTCGATTTCAATTTCGGTTCCGGTACCGGTTCCGGTTTCGGTTTCGGTTTCGATTTCGGTTCCGATTCCGATTTCGATGTGTGTGTGTGTGTATATGTACATATTTTTTGTTTTTTTTTATTTCAAAAGGAACTTCGTTCCATCCGGGTGTCCCTTGACACCTCTCAAGTTTTTTTATCGTATATTTATAGTTTGTATTTTTCCAAGAGGTAGAATCTATCTATCTTCAAGATCTGTCACAAATTGACAGTTACTATGGAAACAACAATATTTACAGTGTGTTGGGGAGGACCCTGTTGTTGGCAACACAACATACAATTATTAGGTTTTTTATTTATTTATTTTATTTGGTATTTGTAAACTAGCAGAGCCCGCGACTTCGTCCACGTGGTATTTGGGAATACGCAGAAAAAATGAGTTTTATTTCTACCGCGGTATCATATTCATATGTCTAATATGAGAGTAACCTACGTTACTCCTTGTAATATCAACTAATCGGTCCAGCCGTTGGGGAGTATGACACGGAAATGAAATGTCTGTAATGTCAAAATGACAGCATTTTACTAAATATCCGCGCCAAGACAGCTAGAATATTATAAAATAAAAAAATAGCACAACTCATAGACTCACCAATAGAATCGAACCACGTGGGCCGTTCGTAGCCCATCACCTGCCCGAAGACCGCGCCATTGTCGCGCAGCGTCGTGTATATAGGAGACAGACCCCCCGTCTCGAACTCATGGAAGGGATGCGGAAGACCGAAGTGGACACCTACCAGACAAGCAGACCAGGTCCCATGACCAACGTTTTCCAACCCTGAGGATTGTGATAGGGGACCTGCTGGGTTTCAGAAGCAACCCGCGGTCGTGTGCCACTAACCTGGCGGTTGATGCTCAACTCGTACATGTCGTACTGGGTGTACCCATCCACGATTTCGTCCACCGTGGTCTCCCCGACACAGCCCGCGGCCGATCTTAGGCAGTTGATTTTCTGTAATAAAAATCTCGACATTTAGAAGTATTACCCAATTTGCCTCTGCCTACTAAGGCCCTCAGACATGGTCACTGACCGAGTCTCAAAAGTCCAAGCTCAAGATTTGGCAACGAGTCATAGAGCGTAGTATTTAGATTTCAAACGGGGTCGACCCGTTTGCGTTTGCGTCTGCTCTGCTAAAGTGATGTCTCCTGGTGGACATAAATATGGTCGACTCAGGTCGACAAAGGTGGGGCGATAACCTGGGCCGTAATCTAGAGGGATGGATAGATCTGTCAGGAGATAGAGATGTTTGAAAGAGAAAGGAAGAGGCCTTGCCCAGCTGTGGGACAATATAGGTTAAATAAAAACAAAGGAATGCTCACAAATTTACACAAATTATGTTCAAACCACATACAATGGGTTTTTATTTAAGTGTGAAATGAAAACCTTGACATATAAAAGTAATTTAATTACATTACAATGTCAATTACATATTTTATCATTTACCATTGTAGGCATGCCCACAAATTGATATAAATTATCTTCAAAATCACCAACAATAGGTCTTAATTCGTTTAAAAGTGTTAGATAATAATTTATGAGATTTTAAAATAAAAAACTGAAATTTTAAAAGTATTTTATTGTATTACAATTTCAAATATAATAATACTTATTATTTACCATTGTGGGATAACCCACAAAATTTATTGAGACTATCTTCAAACTACCCACAATGTGATTTTATTCGTTTTAAAGTGTTCTGCAAAGCCACTATAATTGATTATGATTGTTTATACATTTAGGGCGTTATTGCATTACGTTTAGTTATTATACTTAGGTGTAATTGACACTGTTAATTATGAAATACCTTCTAGTAACAAATTGATCTACACGGGCATATGTTGCGTTACTGGACTGCCCGAAGGTGGCAGATAGTGGTGCTAATTCTGTTGGCACAAAATTGCGATCGAACTAAATTTGACATCACAAAAATACCGCTGTCTCGGTCATAATCCGTGACACAGTTTAGTCCTGTTTAATCACAAGATCAGCACCATTATACTAATAAGGTCAACCCAATAATAGTCATATTTGACCCACTATGGGTTAATAAATTTAGATTGCTTTCGTTTGAGCGTTGAAGATAATAAAAAAAAACGAAGGAAAGGGCATATTTTGGCTTGCTTAGTGTTCACTTCGTTGGTTATAACATGTTGGCACCTATTCGGCTAAGGTTGGTAATGCCTGCCGAGAAATTGGTGTGGTTCGTGCGGCTTCCTCGTGGCCTGGTATACGTCTCGTTCTTTATCTGGATACTTGGTTGGAAGGTTGGGGGAGTGCAAGTTCACTTTGGCCGCAAACCTAGAAAAAATTACATCATTAATTGTCTCTCCAATTATGGTGGATTGTTCAAACGTCAGATAGGTTTATTTGCACAAATAAATCGACACAAAAAATTTATGTAATTAACAGGTACATAGGCAAATGAATATAATAAATAAATATCAAGGGCTCACCCGCCATCTTTATCACCCCCATTCCCTATTTTAATTTTATAATAAGTATTTATTGAATTTGTTTATGCTATAAATTACTTGACGTTGACAAAATACATGCTAATCGCAAGTGAATCCACCTCTCATCGTATTCTATAAAGTTACATCACTTCGTAAAATAAAAAATAAATATCTTATTTTCTACTTACGACTAATTTTCATCTTTGAAATAATATATGTACATTGAAAGAAATAGAGACAGAATTAACACATGTCACATTAATTGGTCTTAATACTAATGAGAAGTGACCGATATTCGGACTCCTATTATGTATCCATATCGACGCTTGAAAGGCAATCCTTACTAATCGAAAAAAAATCGTAAAATGGAGTTATATATACCGTTCGAACGGCCAGATTTTTCTGCGTCGTTTGGTATACAGGGTGTTTCAGAAGTCCGAAATAATACTTTGACGTTTGCATCAGTATCGGGTATACAACCGAATGGTATAAAAATTTTATTGAAATTCGACCATGTTTCTCCCACTTTTTTTTCGTCGCCAATTTCTAGAACTCGTAATATCTCGAGACCTATGTTAAATGTTCATGATCTGTTTTGTGAATATTGGTAGCTGCCCTTCGTAAATGTAGTTTACACTGCTTGATAGGTTCACAAATGTACCCAAGGGCCAGAACACGATACTTGTGAGAAATATTCAAAGGTCTTTAACTCAGAAACTATGATAGATAGGTATAAACTGTCTTGACTAAGCATCCACATATGAGCTACCGTATATGTACCCAAAATATTATAAATATTATATACCCTGTATACAGGGTGTATCAGAAGTCCGAAATAATACTTGGCCGTTTGCATGAGTATCGGAAATACAAGTGAACGGTATTAAAAATTGTTTTATGAATATTGGTAGTCGCCCCTGATAAGTGTAGTTTACACTGCTGAATAGGGCTATAGATGTACCCAAAGGCCAGAACACGATACCTATGACTAATATTCAAAGGTCCGTAACTCAGAAACTATGAGAGTTAGGTATAAACTCTTCATCACAAAGCATCTACATATGAGCTATCGCATATGTTCCAAAAGTATTATTTCAGACTTCTGAAACACCCTGTATAACTCATTTTAAGATTTTTTGTCGCTTAATAAGGATTGCCTTTCAAGCGTTGATATATGAATAGACAAGGGCGTCGTGCAGTTACAGGCGGTTGCCAGCTCCATTCCCGCCAATGGCAATTTTCTAAATTTGCCCTGGTGTCGGTATAACTGGGATCGCCCCCAGTCCATTGTATGGTACCCATAGTAAAAGCATCTGAGATCATACGATGAGTATGTGTTGTCTGGCTATATTTAATTATACTTTATACTGGCTGAACGACATTGTGCGACTTCGTACGCGCGTGATTTGGGAACCTTAATTACCCGGACAAAATGGGTTTTACTTTTATCCAGCGGTACCCTAATTATTTATCTCAAAGTATCCTAAGTTACTCCTTGTAACAACAGCTATCTGCCAGTGAACGTCCCGTCAAAATCTGTTCCGCCGTTTGGGAGTTTACCTAAAACAAGCAGACAGACGACAGCTTTAAAATTGCGTTTTAGTTACAAGTAGCGTAGATACTTTCTTAATATATGCATGTAGTAAAAAGCTGATATATTGATTGACATAACCATTTCATTTATTTGTTTAGTTTTAAGCCCCCCCCCCCCCCCCCGCTTCTGGGGCCAGAGCCGCTCATCAGATTTTTTGCGAATACCTAAACAAAATCTGTGTCAATGAATATGAACAAAGATTTAATTTCAATGATAAAAGCATGGCGCCTTGAACGTAAGAGGTGCAAGTTCAAACCCCAGGCCCGCACCTCTGAGATAATTCTCATGTGCGAATGTCATTTTGAACAAGGATTACCACCTGCTCAACGGTGAAGGAAAACATCGTGAGGAAACCTGCACGTCTATAGAAAGTCGTGTGAACTTCACCAACCCGCACTGGGCCAGCGTGGTGGACTGTGGCCTGAATCCCTCTCGCAGTGAGGGGAGGCCCGTGCCCAGCAGTGGGACGTTAAAAAGGCATGTAGTAGTAGTTATCAATTATAGCTTATATTTCATTCTGATGTATAAACAATAATACTGTAAAATTTCATCAAAATCCTTCCATCCTTTCACATTTACCGATTGCGACGTAAACGTCGTACTTTTTTTTTTTTTTTTTTTTTCCGGGCCTCTATCGACCCGTCCCGCGTGCTCACCTCTGATGTGGGGGTCAGAGTACTTAAAATTAGCCTTAAGTTTAGTGTGTGTAAAATAATTTTTCCAGCCTGGTTTGTTTTATTAAAAATGAAAGTCTAATAAATTTTATTAAAAATGTGTAAATGTCAAGAAAATACATGATAATAAAAAAAAAAAAAAGCAAACCCGTCTAAAAATAACAATGTAAAGTCGTACTAAAGTACATTAGTAGTAAGTGCCAACCTGATTCCGGCGATGTCTATCTCGTAGTGTCCGCTTAGTACGTAGTCGTTGTTGATCGGCAGTGGGACGCCGTTTTCGTCCAGCTTTTCCACAAAGCCCAGACACACCTGGTCGGAACAAAACCTCCTGTTTATTGGCGTAACAACAACAGTTATTGCCATACACGTGAACGATAACATTGGGAGGAAACCTGCACGTCTATAGAAAGGCGTGTGTACTTCACCAACTCGCACTGGGTCAGCGTGGTGGACTATGTTCCAAAATCTCTCTCGTATTGAGGGAGAATGTGTCTGGGGCCTGATTTTCGTACGATCAACATCAATCTCTATTAGACATATATCGAAACAAAATTAAAATATACGACCAATTTGACGTTTCGATTCGACATATCTCTAATAGAGATGGATGTCGATCGCACGAAAATCGCCCCACTGGTGTAATGGCAATAGGCCCCCATTACATTGGGACTAAAAATACATCGGCGGATAGTGGGTGCACTGCAGTGTATCTCTGCCTAATAAAGGCGTTATGACGTACAATATAAAGAACACTTCAATTTTATTTATTTGGCTCCACAGGGTGTATCAGAAGTCCGAAATAATACTTTGGGTACATATACGGTAGCTCATTTGTGTGGATGCTTAGTGAAGACAGTTTATACCTAACTATCATAGTTTCTGAGTTATAGACCTTTGAATATTTGTCACAGGTCCAACTAATGTCAAATAGCATCCGTGGTGCCTTTTTTATTTCTGTGGCAATTCAGCCAATACAGTTATTTTTGTCTCCCGCTTTGCAATGGAGGGAAGTGGATACATTTTTCTTCCAACTCCTCCTACACTTTTTTCGATTAAAATCGTGCGGGTTCCAAGACAATTTAGCTTTTCCCCGGGACTCGCCGAGGGTCAAACCTCGGTGTTTTCAATGGACACAGCTGTCGATCCTGGCTTACAGGAGTAACAGTGGTGGGAATGTGTGGCGGGCTTAGGCCCAATTAAAAAAAAAGGTATCGTGTTCTGGCATTTGGGTACATCCATAACCCTCTTCAGCAGTGTAAACTACACATATGAGGGGTGACTACTAATATTCACAAAACACAACACTCAATTTTTACATAGGACTTACATAGTTATAGAAATTGTAGTCGGGAAAAAAATTGGCAAACCATGGTCGAATTTCGATCAAATTTTTATACCATTCAGTTGTATACCCGATACTGGTGCAAACATCAAAATCAAATCTGATCCCGGTCCGTATTACGCACCTGTTTCTTGAAGGTGAACCCGTAGCTGGTGGTGGTAGTCTGTCCGCAGTAGTTGCCGTCCCTGTAGATGGGCTCGCCGCCCCAGGACCACAGGTCCAGCTCGTGGTCGTGGTCGGTCAGCAGCAGCTGCACGTACTGCCGGCGTATGCCTTCCTCACGCTGCCGTAAAAGCGCCTCCCGCCCGATAAACGGGATGTCTTTCTGTAGCAAGCATATCAATATTGCGTTTAAAATTAAATATACCCAAACTAAGCAAAGCTGTACTATGGGTGCCGTACAATGGACTGGGGGCGATTCGAGTTACACCTTGACCAGGGCAAACTTCAAAAACCGGCCAAGTGCGAGTCGGACTCGCACACGAAGGGTTCCGTACCATTATCTATAAAAACGGCAAAATAATCAAGTTTGTTCTATGGGAGCCCCCTTCAATATTTATTTTATTCTGTTTTTTAGTATTTGTTGTTATAGTGGCAACAGAAATAAATTATCTGTGAAAATTTCAACTCTCTAACTATCACGGTTCATGAGATACAGCCTGATGACAGACGGACCGACGGACGGACGGGCGGACAGAGAAGTCTTAGTAATAGGGTTCCCGTTTTACCCTTTGGGTACGTAACCCTAAAAAGGTAATTTCCGAAATAGAACGCTAATGGGACTCGATCCCGCAAGCACTGACATATACGTTAGCTCATATGTGGAGGCTTAGTGAAGACAGTTTATATCTAACTAACATAGTTTCTGAGTTTTAGACATTTGAATATTCGTCACAGGTATCGTGTTCTGGCCTTTGGGTACACCCATAAACCTATACAGCACTGTAAACTACACTTATAAAGGGCGACTAAAAATATTCACAAAACTAAACTTGCTAATTTTACATAGGATTCAAGGTATTTTCGATCAATAGAAATTTACGATGAAAAAAAAGTTGGAAAAAGTTGTATACCCGATACTGATGCAAACTTCAAAGTATTATTTCAGACTTCTGAAATACTCTGTATAAAGGCACGCCGGGGTGTTTTTAAAAAATACCTCCCTCTATTGCTTTATATTTCAAGCCACTCTTTTGTGTAGGAGTCCGGTTCATCCAGCCATTACCTAGACCTGTTGCGATCGATCCCGTGGCATCCCTCCATAGCGGCGGGTGGTACACCGTGGGTTTTTAGTGGGCATACCGGCACCATGCCGGGGACTCCCACATACCCCTTCCTCCTCTCCCGAGGCTGGAAGGGAATCCACAATGGATTTTCCCACGAAAACAAAGGCCTGTTGCAATGTGTGATGCCAAACTGAAAATATAATTTGGGATAGTCGATGGTGTACTCACGTCGAACTTAACCCGCCACGTGCGGCCGCACTCGAGCGGCGTGGTCATGGTGTCCAGATCCTGGCCCCAGAAGGCGAAGAACTTCTCGACGCGGAGGGCGCGCGACGCGTAGTACCCGACGTGGCTGATCCCGTAACGCTCGCCCACGGTCATCAAACGATTATACACGTGCAAAGCGAACTAACAAACAATTGGACGTAGTTAAACAAACAGGATCCTATAGATAGCTATATAGATAACGAATTATTGTTCCACCCCTTAGAGAAATACAAACTACAGGGTGTATCAGAAGTCCGAAATAATACTGTAGCATATATGTGGATGCTTAGTGAAGACAGTTTATTCCTTACTATCATAGTTTCTGAGTTATAAACCTTTGAATATTTCTCACAGGTAGCGTGTTCTGGCCTTTGGGTACATCCATGACGCTATTCAGCAGTGTAAACTGCACTTATGAGAGGCGAGTACCAATATTCACAAAACAGAATATGCAAATTTTACATAGGACTCGAGATATTACGAGTTATAGAAAGTGACTAAGAAAAAATGTTGGAGAACCAAGGTCGAATTTCAATAAAAATTTTATACCATTCAATTGTTTATCCAAAACTGATGCACATGTCAAAGTATTATTTCGGACTTCTGAAACATACTGCATACATGTACAATAAAAAATAAAAATAATTAAGTGCAACCATGAAATATATTATAATGTGTAAATCCCGCATGATCCTTACCTCATTGGGTATGTAGAGAACATAGCCGAGTTCTCCAGTGTGTGTCAGATTCATTGCCCTGATACCGTTGGCGAGGCCCACATCGATCTCCTTGAAAGTGAAGAAAGGGAAGTTGGTTGGAGCCAGGTCTGTGTCCGTCAGCTCTGATAGAAGACTCCTGGTAACGAAATTATAATATGTCTTATAAAAATGTTATACTACGATCTTCAACGTTTGTGGCGAGCGAATTCACTTGGCTTTTTTATTGTAAAATGTACTCTGTGCCAATATAAATAAAGTTTGAATGCCCATTGCAAAAGCTAGGCGACTACGCTCAGATTGAAAAGCCACGCAGCTTATGCGACTAAATTCACTCGCGTCGTTGATGTCATTTCGTTGAAAAACCGGCCAAGTGCAAGTCGGACTCGCGCACGAAGGGTGCCGTACCAATATCTATAAAAAAACCACCTTAAATATTTATGCTATCCTGTTTTTTAGTGTTTGTTGTTATAGCGACAACAGAAATACATCATCTGTAAAAAAATAAACCGTGTAATTATCACGGTTCATGAGATACAGCCTGGTGACAGACGGACGGACGGACACAGGAGTCTTAGTAATAGGGTTCCGTTTTACCCTTTGGACACGGAACCCTAAAAATGAGTTTTGGTATTTACGCTTTTGACCATCATTTGCTTAAGAGTGCATTGATGCCTAAACTTAAACTTTAAGGCATCTCTTGGATCCTTACTCGTGAAAGAATTTGATGCTCTGAGCAATGTTCAATATTTTTGCGACAACGGACACAAAGGTCATAAACGCCTTTGGTAACATGCAATTAGAGTCCTTATTACTTGGCAGTAAGAGTGAATGTCCTACGCAAGAGTCCTGAGTGGTAATTTACCTGGTAAAAGGTCCCATGACGCATATGGCAGTATACATTGGGGTCACGTCGGATAGGGTAACGGAACCATTTCGCGGCAGATGGCGCTTTAGCCACGCCTTGCACCTCGTCTGCTGGATCGTGGGGGCTATCATCATGTAACTGTAACAAATAATTCATCATCACGCCTGTGTTCCCCGAGAGAATAGGCAGAGGGCCACCGCAGTGCACTTAACTTCGCCAATAAAATTTTGACCGGTGCGGATTAGTGAATTTCACACATCCTTTTGAAGTCTTCTCAAACTGCACGCATTTATCAGAGTTGCCATTGGCAAAAACCACACACTAAAAAAAACACGTTTGTTGTATGGGAGCCCCCTTAAATATTTATTTTATTCTGTTGTTTAGTATTTGTTGTCATAGCGGCAACAGAAATACATAATCTACGAAAATTTCAACTGTCTAACTATCACGGTTCATGAGATGCAGCCTGGTGACGGACGGACGGACAGCGGAGTCTTAGTAATAGGGTTCCCGTTTTACCCTTTGGGTACGGAACCCTAAAAATTCTGATTCTTATGTGTTGTGTGGCAATACTGACTGGTTTTCGGTGATTCTGGCGAGGCTGCAGTCGTTCTCGTAGCCGCCGCGCTCGTTCTGCATGCCCGTGTGAATGATGCTGCCCACCGGTACGTCCACATCGTTGGAGCACAAGTACTGCAACAAGTCCACCACCTCTCGACCTTGGGACTGGTAGGGAAAGGAGACAGTCAATACTGGAGAGCGCTTACAAATGGCCATGTTACATCACGTTCCTTATATAAAAATGTACTTTGTTGTAGTTAACATAGAGATTAAATTTGTACGGTAAGAGCCACACGCCACATGCGACTAACTTGTTGAGTTTTTTTTAAGATATAGACGATGTCATAGGAGGATGATGACTACCGGGTGTACAACTAAATAGTGTCAAATTTGAAAATTTCGGTACATAGATTACTCTTTATTGTATACCAAACAAAGAAAATAATACAACATTCTTAGATCTAATTACAAAATTAAAAAAAAAAATGCAAAATATTCAGGTTCTACTCTGTGAATTGATGAAACAGTTACATAAGGTTATTGGTGTACCCCAAGGTCACAATAAGATAGACGTAATAAATACTCAAAGGCGTCCAACTCAGATACTATAATATAAATTTTATGAGCTAACATATAGGTATCAAAAATGTTATTTTTAACTTCTGTTATAGTCTGTACTAGGTTTTATGTATTTACCTGTATGTCAATCTTGGTGAATGACGAATAGTCGGCGAGTCCGACCTGTTCCCGGCACGCCCAGTACTCGCGCTGCACGGTGTCGAACCAGTGCGGCTTGCCGAAGGTCTTGGTGAACGCAATCTTGAACGGCCGAGGTTTCTGAGGCGACTCCGTACTGTCTGTCGAATCAGTATCGGGATTACAACTGTGCTAATTGCAATCTACTGACCATGCGTACACCAAGACAAGGATTCATCCGCCATCTTTATCATGTTCATCACCCATATTTATTTAGAATGAGTATTTCTTGAATTTTCTCTTGCTATTATTTACTTGACACTTGCCGAAACACCCGCTAATCGCAGGTGGAAGCGTTCCTCATCTCATTCATTTCATAAAAAAATAAGAAGTTGAAGACCAAGACAAAATACAGTGGTCTTCCGTCTTGGTCTTCTACTTCTTCTAGACGAAGACAATGATCCTCGCGTAGACGCCGTGGTATTATTAATAAACTTGGAGATGGATAATGGACTTTTTTAAAGCAACGATTTTTTCTTCGAACTCCTTCTAGCTACCCCTATTTTATTCGATTAAATTCCAGTGCAGGTCCCAAGACAATTCAGCAGTTCCCCGGCTTTCGTCGACGATGAAACCCCGGTGCCTGTGTCGTATACCGCTACTTATAATGAAATATTTGAAGCGTTTGTATAACTGTCAGTCTGTTCTGGGTAATTTTGGAAACGACGAGTTCGATTCAGACGGTACTTTTGCAGGTTAAAATGGGTAACTTTATTAAAAGGATATAAGGTTCCTTAATTCCACACGAACGGAGTCAGTCTAAATTCCGCGCGGGCACAGCTCGCCTAGCATAAAATAAAATATTAGCAAAACGCATAGACTCACCAATAGACTCGAACCACGTGGGCCGTTCGTAGCCCATCACCTGCCCAAAGACCGCGCCATTGTCGCGCAGCGTCGTGTATATAGGAGACAGACGCAGGTTTCGTCCCGTCTCGAACTCATGGAAGGGATGCGGAAGACCGTAGTGGACACCTACCAGACAAGCAGACCAGGTCGCATGACTAACGTTGCCCAACCCTGAGGATTGTGGTTGGAGACCTGATGGGTTTCAGAAGCAACCCGCCGTCGTGTGGCACTAACCTGGCACCTCCTTAACCCGGTCCCTCAGGAACCTCTTATTGTTGTGCAAGCCCAGGAACCGGTTGATGCCCAACTCGTACATGTCGTACTGGGTGTACCCGTCCACGATCTCGTCAGCGGTGGCCTCCCCGACCCCGCCCGCGGCCGATATGCTCACAGTCTTCATACCCGCGGCCACGTGGTAATTGAACATCTAAAGGAACACACCACAATTTATCTCCTATACTAAATACCGTTACTAGATCTTTATATATATAATTCTACTGTACGTGTGTATGTCACTGAACTCCTCCCAAACGGGTGGACCGATTTGGATGAATTTTTTTGTATGCGTTTGGGTGGCGCCCTGGATGGTTTAGATTCACAATTGGACCCGGTACGTGGCGCTGCTTTCGTATGTCACTAATTCTATGGTGGTACGAAGTTCGCCCGGTCAGCTAGTCTATAATTTATATAATCTATACTAATATTATAAAAAAGAAGGATTTGTATTTTTGTATGTAACGAATTAACTTAAAAACTACAGGACCGATTTCAAAAATTATTTTGCCGTTAGAAAGCTACATTATCACTGAGTAACATAGGCTATATTAGAAACCCGTGCGAAGCCGGTACGGGTCGCTAGTAGCAAATATAGAGCCAACTACAGGAATATTAGAGAAAAAAAAACACTTTTCACTTCAGTCCTAAAAATGTAATAAAATGTCTGGAATAGGTTCAGGAGTTACTGACAATTTACGAGTAGATTGGTACCTAATTATGTTATGTTGGTACATAAGTAGGTACCTACCTACACTCAAATGGTCACTATCGTCATACGGACAACTGTATTAAATGCTACATTATAATTATATTCGCAAATGCACTTGTATCGAGTATAATTATTACTACTCCCCTCAATGAGAGGGGGATTTGGGCCATAGTCCACCACGCTGGCCCAGTGCGGGTTGGCAGACTTCACACATCTATCGAAAACAAGTCAAGTTCCCTCAGACGTGCAGGTTTCCTCACGATGTTTTCCTTCACCGTTTCTTAGCAAGTGATAATCTCGGATGAAAATGAGATTCGCACATGAAACTCAGAGGTGCGAGCCGGGGTTCGAACCTGCGCACTTTGATTGCAAAGCGTGCGTTCGACCACTCGGCCACCACTGCTATCGAGTACCACTGCTATCAGCTATCGAGTATAATTACCTAGTATTATTCAAGAAGCTTGGATTCGAAAAATCACGGTCGAATTTCGTTCAAATTTTTGTACCATTCGATTATATATCCGATACTCATGCAAACGGCAAAATATTATTTCGGACGTCTGAAAGACCCTGTATAATTAGAACGGCAACACCAATTACAATAATTATCAACAGATTTAAACACCATAGAATGTACAAAAATCACATACGAATAATGAAAGAAAAGAAAACACGCCATTTCTCACAAAACCTCAAACATGCTGACAAAAGCTTCGGCACGCATTTAAAGACAAGACCTTTGTCACGAATTCGCTCGTATACTCTCTGTCTAATTTCATACGAGAGAAAGAGACAGAATCAAGATATACTGTGACATAAGACTAGTCTTGGCGCTCATGGTACAAGTGCAGCCATCAGCAAACACATCAACATTCAGATCGGAATGCACTTAACAATCTCGTACACTTCGTTTTGTATAAAATACAAACCAGTAACTGTTGTTACCTTGTAAACATCTATGGAATAAAGTATGCTAAAAAAAATATTTTTAACAAAAAACAAAAACCGACTTCAAAAACATTTCATGTGTGATTTGCCTAGTCTGACGTTGATTGGCACCGACTCCAAATGTAATGAATTATAAGGTTATTTGTAGCTTTTTGTGCACCTAGGTTTTAGAAGTCGGTTTTTAGTTTTTGGTTAAAAAAATATTTTTTTCACGATTTTTAGTGTCAATAATCGTTGAAAATTTGCAAATATTATCACCGTATATCAGCCCTAAAAAAGTAAAAAATTACAGCCCAAAAAAAATCACCCCCCCCCCCCCCTCTCCTCCCCTTTGGGGGTGGGTTTCGATTTTTGTTAACAATCCGTATACAAACAAAAAAAGGTTTTTCGAAATCAGTTCACTAACGCCGGAGATATGCTGTAGTCTAGATTAGACCCCCATTTCACCCCATACATATTTTTTTCTTTCATAATTCCTGATAGACGTGTTTCATTATTTTGTACTAGCTGTGCCCGCGACTTCGCCCGCGTGGACTTTAGGGAGATTACCCGGAAATATGGGTATTATGTTTTTCCCGCGGAACCCTAATGCTTTTTCTAAAATTAAAGTAGCCTAAGTTACGCCCTGGAACGTCAGCTATCTGTCAGTGAAAGTCCCATTGAAATCGGTTCAGCCGTTTAGAAGTTTACCTCAAACAAACAGACAGACAGACAGACAGACAGACAGACAAAAAATTCAAAATTGCGTTTTTGTTATAGGTATCGTATATACTTTAATACGCATTTGGTAAAAAAGTGTTATTTTGATATTACAAACAGACACTCCAATTTTATTTATTTGTATGTATAGATGTAAAATATATACACAAAGTTTCAAGTAGATCAAAAAATATTTTTGAAATTATGTGACCTTCAACCCCCCTTTTCATCCCCAAGGGGTTTGATTTCTGATATTATTTTTCGAAATCGGTCGACAGACGCCGGAGATATGCGGTAACATACATAAAAAAAACATACGGGTCGAGTTGAGAACCTCCTCCTTTTTGAAGTCGGTTAAAAAGTAAATTAAATGTACAGGTTTTGAAGGTGTATCAATATGCATTAATATTATGGTAAACAATAATTAGACATTAGGTATTGCAATGAAATATATATACTTACATAACACGTAACATTAAAAGATGACAAAAAGTTAGAATATAAAAAAAAAAATTGAAAAATGTAATACAAAAAACCGGCCAAGTGCGAGTCGGACTCGCGCACGAAGGGTTCCGTACCATTATCTATAAAAACAGCAAAAAAAACATGTTTGATGTATGTGAGCGCCTTAAATATCTATTTTATTCAGTTTTTTAGTATTTGTTGTTATAGCGGCAACAGAAATATATCATTTGTGAAAATTTCAACTCTCTAGCTATCACGGTTCATGAACCGTGATAGCTAGAGAGTTGAAATTTTCATCTCATGAGATACAGCCTGGTGACAGACGGACGGACGGAAAGCGAAGTCTCAGTAATAGGGTTCCCGTTTTACCCTTTGGATACGGAACCCTAAAAAACGAGAAATTTACAAAAAAAACTAATACAGAAAAACTAATAATTTGATAGATAGACGAATCTATCGTTTTAACGAGCTTAACTCGAGTTTTCTGAAGTGAGGTGGTGAATCATTGCTTAACTTCATGAAGCCCGTAGAAGAGGGAACGCAGCGTCGGCAGTGCCGCATGTCGCTCCAGCTCTCCGCGAATGTTTCAATAGGACCGAATTTAGCAATACTTAACATTCCGCTATATTCGTCGTATTGAACGACCCGAGAAGAGCAATTGCGTCTTCGACGACTTCTCGACACTCCTCTTGAGATCCCGGCGAACGTGGCATGTCTTCCACACATTGATTATAACTTAACTATCTCCTGTTAAAAACGTTTTAATTATAGATCATAACAAAAGTACTTCTCAGGTTGTATGTAGGTATGTTTAGTAGCACAGTTCAATAACTTTGACTTTGACTAACGGCTAGAATTTTTGAAATTGGTCCAGTAGTTTTTTAGTTAATTCGTTACATACAAAAATACAAATCTTTCCTCTTTATAATATTATTATAGTACATTATAAGTATAGATAAAACAAGTATCCATACATTTTACCGCCTTATAATAAACACAGGGCATTGCAGGGCACAATATAATCATTAGTCAATATTGTTCTGAGATCGTCTGTAGGTACAATAGGTTTGTGATATTACGTATAATCTGCAAAGTTCTGTAGAAAGAATAGGCAGTGCCATGAGTGTTTTTTTCCAATACCGCCTGCCGTTCCATCTCTCCGCGGAATATCCAAAAGAACCGAATTTAGCAATACAGCTGAGCTATATTCGCAATTTTGAACAAACCGAGAAGAGCTTTTTCCATCTTCAGTGACTTCCTCTGGCAATCACAACGAACATGCCCCGTCTTCCGTAGATTTATTAGAAATTAGCGGCCCGTCCGGCTTCGCACGGGTTTCTAATATAACCTATGTTACTCAGTGATAGCTTTTTAACGGCAAAATTTACATAAAAAAAACAAAATATAAATATTGACATACGATACTAAAGTCACTCAATTGTTTTTCCTGCCCGGAACTCCCTCTCCACTAACACTCAAACTTTATCGCATGGTATTAAAGTTCAAATTGACTTTTAAGTATTATTACGAATCTTTTGTATGGGAGTAAAGAAAAGTGTTGTTTTTAGACTTTTTAGGCAAATTTTTAATTAGGCACTTTTTCTCTACGTAAGAACCATCCTATATTCTAAAAAAAGAATTAGTGAAATCGGTTCAGCTGCTCTGGAGATTTGCGCTTAGCAACTCATTCAGCAATTCATTTTTATATTATAGACTAGCTGACCCGGCGAACTTCTTACCGCCTTAGAATTAATAAACGTTAAATGTGTGTTAACTATCAATATTATCCGTTAAAACCTTTTTTTATTTGCATCCTATCTTCTTATTATTTTCCTCGCAATTTTTCCATATTTTCCCAGAGGATATTGTCATCCTTCATACATTAGCTGCCATATTTTGCGTCATTGTCTGTGGTTAGCATGGTTACTCGTGTACGTTTCTCTGTTTAAGGTTTCTCGTTTTTCTTTAATGTCAATGATTGGATATTTAATAAATAATAATTAATCCCTATTTTCTCACCGTTTAAACCTTCCCTGGACTACGGCAAACATTTTAAAACCAAAATCAGCCAAATCGGCCCAGCCGTTCTCGAGTTTTAGCGAGACTAACGAACAGCAATTGATTTTTATATTATAGATAATGATAGTTAAAAATATCCATATTTCTTACACCTAAGCCCTGCTTAAAACGTTGTAACTGTTGATCAAGATACCGTCTGTAGGTATATAAAACAATATACTTGTAATATCACCGATAATCTGAAAAGGTCTGTAGAAGAGAAAAGGCAAAGTACTTTTTCAGATACGCCTGCCGTTCCAGCTCTCCGCGATTGGTCCTAAAGGGCCGAATTTAGCAACACAACTGAGCTGACATTTCAAGCTACATTCGCGATTGAGAACAATCCGAGAAGAGCTTTTTCCATTTTCAGTGTCTTCTTTTCAGTCCTTTAGCAATCCCGACGAACGCGGCATGTATTCCACATGTTTACAAGCAAGTTAAAGACAGTGATATTTCTTTATATCTCCAGCATAAAAGGTTTGATCATGTTGATCATAACAAATTTACTTACCGGGCTTTGAGTATCTATAGCAGCAGTTTGAAAAAATACTGAGGGGGGTTATTTTTTTGGGGGTTCGCCTTACCTCAGGTGCCTCCCCGACGATCCACTTGCAGTCGGGCGAGAAGGCCTCGAGGCCGTTGCAGAGGCGGTGCAGCACCGCCTGGCTGAGGCTGGGCACGCGTTGCAGCAACTCTTGCAGCAGGACGTGGAAGTGATCCCAGTCTTCGGCCACGCAGCGCTGGGACATGCTGGTTACTGGGTGATACAAGCAACCATACTGGAGCCTTTAAAACGGTAGGGTACAGATTACGTCACGATGATAATTCCGATGAAACGGAAATAAATCTGCCACATTTGTTTGACCACTTAAAGGCAAATAATTAATTCTAGATCTAATAAGTGTCAACTAAATACGAATTCGCTTCAACCTAAGAACCGTGTGATAAGTTGAATTTTATAATATTATATGTGTCGCTATGAAATTTAAGTAGAACATCTCCAATGACCGTCTAATAACTACAGAAGCACTTAAAAAAAAAAAAATTTAAAATAAACTAACTTTCCTCTTCATAAACAGGTTTGGCAACGGGTTCAAACCCGCCAGCGAGAATACAGCCGTCTCTCTCCCGCAGATAGATGTAGCCGTCCGGGTCCCGTATCACTGTGTACATAATGAGCAGAGATCGGAATAGGTAGACTATATTTATCTAAACTTCGAAGTAGAAAGTAACATAGAGTGGATAATAACAAAATGATAAGAAAGTTTTAAAATATGAATAAGAGGAAGAAGAATCTGCGAAATGAGATAAGAGACAAAGGATAAGAAAGTTTCAAAATATGAGATAAATTCGCAATAAGAGGAAGAAGAATCTGCGGAATGAGATTAGAGACAAAGAATAAGAAAGTTTCAAAATATGAGAAAGTTTCGCAATAAGAAGCAGAAGAATCTGCGAAATAAGATAAGAGACAAAGGATAAAAAGGTTTCAAAATATGAGAAAGCTTCGCAATAAGAAGAAGAAGAATCTGCGAAATGAGATAAGAGACAAAGGATAAGAATATTTCCAAATATGAGAAAGCTTCGCAATAAAAAGAAGAATCTGCGAAATGAGATAAGAGGCAAAGAATGAGAGAGTTTCAACATATGAGGAAGAAGAATATGGGAAATGAGATAAGATGCAAGGATAAGACAGTTTCAGAATATAAGGAAGAAGGATCTGCAAAATGAGATAAGAGACTAAGGATAAGAAAGTTTCAAAATATGAGAAAGTTTCGCAATAAGAGAAAGAAGAATCTGCGAAATGAGATAAGAGGCAAAGGATAAGAAAGTTTCAGAATATGAGGAAGTTTCACAATAAGAAGAAGAATCTGAAAATTGAGTTAAGAGGCGAGGGATAAGGAGGTCCCGCAATAGGATAAGGAAGAATACATAAAATAATTTAAGAGACATAGGCAAATATATAAGGTACTTTTAAAATATGACGGACTTGCGCAATAAGACAAAGAACAATTTCGCAAATGCGTTTAGAGGGAGATGATAAGGATGTTTAAAATTCTGAGGAAGTTTCGGAATCAGAGGTAGAACATTACTCATTATTCCTAGTACACAATAGTGGCAATGATCATAATGGTTATTTACCTGGAGCCATGGGATCCAGGTTCTCAATTGGTTTCGTGTGCAGGTAATAATGTTCGCACGGCAGGAGAGGCACTTTCACCTGGGGCCGGGCAAGCTGACCCACCTGCGAACAGCTATCCATTACGACGGGAACTTACGCCTCCTCCTTCGGAGACGTATGGTAAGGATTGATCATTAGCAGTGTGCTTTTGTTTGAGTGCCTCGTCCGAGCACTGTTTTATGCTTGTTGCATCTCGAGCTCCAGGGCTGCGCACAGCTGGTTTAATCATTGTTGCGGAGCGTCGCATTAACGTAAATATATTTCACCTCACTTGCACCAGTATTCTACTAATATTAGGAACACTCAGTAGCAGTTTAGAGTTTAAGTTAGTTGCAGTAAGACTAAGCAAAAAACCTGCACTTTTTTAGCTAAAAAGTTATATCGATTCAACTGTACAGGGCACAGTCGAATCGAAAGATTTTTTGAGCTAAACTACAGGTAGTTTTCTGGTTTTGAGCTGTACGGCACACGTCACAAGATGGCCGCGTATTGTTTTCGCGCACTCGCGGTATTCTCGTTCGTCTGCTTGTCTCGAATCGCGATTCAATTCACTCAGGCAGCTTTTTGAATTGATAGAACTTTAAAGCGCAAGTCACAAGATGGCCGCGTTATTTTTACGCGCGCGCGCGTTAATCTCTGGCGTCTGCCTGTTTCGAATCACGACGCAATTCACTCAGACAGCTTATTGTATCGATAGAAACGCAAGTCACAAAATGGCCACGTATTTTCTTCGCGCACGCGCGGTAATCTCGGGCGTCGGCCTGGCTAGAGTCGCGACGCAATTCACTCAGGCAGCTTTTCAAATTGACAGAACTTTAAAGCACAAGTCACAAGATGGCCGCGTATTTTTTTAGCGCACGCGCGTTAATCTCTGCCGTCGGCATGGCTCGGGTCGCGACGCAATTCACTCAGGAAGCTTTTTGAATTGATAGAACTTTAAAGCGCAAGTCACAAGATGGCCGCGAAATTATTTCGCGCGCGCGCGTTAATCTCGGGCATCTGCCTGTCTCGAGGCGCGACGCAATTCACTCAGGCAGCTTATTGAATTGATAGAACTTTAAAGCGCAAGTCACTAGATGGCCGCGTATTTGTTTCGCGCACGTGTGGTAATCTCGTGCGTCTGCCTATCTCGAATCGCGACGCATTTCACTCAGGCAGCTTATAGAATCGATAGAACTTTTTAGTATAAAGCGCAAGTTACAAGATGGCCGCGTATTTTGTTCGCGAACGCGCGGTAATCTCAGGCGTGGTGTCTCGAATCGCGACGCAATTTACTCAGGCAGCTTATGAATTAATACAACTTTTTGGTATAAAGCGCAAGTCACAAGATGGCCGCGTCTCTTTTTCACGCACGCGCGATAATGTCGTGCGTCTACCTGTCTCGGATCGCGACGCATTTCACTCAGGAAGAGTATTGAACCGATATAACTTTTTGCTGTAAAGCGCAAGTCACAAGACGGCCGGGTATTTGCTTCAAAAACTCGCGGTAAACACGGGCGTCGGCCTGGCTCGAGTCGCGACGCAATTCACTCAGGCAGCTTATCGTATCAATAGAACTTTTTGCTGTAAAGCGCAGGTCACAAGATGTCCGGGTGTTATTTTAACGCACGCGCGATAGGTAATTTAGGGCGTCTGCCTAGCTCGGATCGCAACACAGTGCACTCAGTCACCTTAATGAATCGATACAACTTTGTGCTGTAACACGCAAGTCACAAGATGGCCGCGTATGGTTGTCGCGCACGCGCGGTAAATTTGGGCGTCTACCTGTCTCGAATCGCGACGCACTTCACTCAAGCCAGCATATTGAATAGATAGAATTTTGTGCTCTAAAGCGCAATTCATAATATGGCCGGGATTATTTTCGCGCACGTGCGTTGAAGTGGGGCGTTTACCTCGAATCGCAACGCAGTTCACTTAGGCAGCTTATTGCATCTATTGGAATTAGAATGACGTCACATAGCTAAGCATGCATTATCATCCAAAGTAAGTAAGGGTGTACACAATTTCAGCTCAATCGGTAAAAAAATAACTGATTTAAAATTCAGTTGCAAGATTCCACCCGGACATACATACGTTGCAAGCTAATATAAAGCTTGTATAATAGGGCCCTCTTGCATTGGTTTTAGAATCAGCTGGGCGGTACTGCAGAACGGACCTGTATTATAAAAGTATGAGGCGGCTGTCCAGTCTTACCTGCCTCGCCCAGAAGCCCGCGCAGTTGACGAAGTACTGGCACTCGACCGCACCGCGCGTCGTCTCCACGCCGCAGACACGGTCGTCTTTCGACAACACCGCCGTCACAGCGCAGTCTTCCATCACACCCAAGCCTAAATGAGAATATATTCTTATTATATGGAACATTAAAAAAAATAACCAATTCTAGATTTGAAAGTCACCTACCATTCTCAATGGCTTCTCTCATAAGAGACATGCATAACAGATGAGGGTCACCGACCCCGTCGCCAGGTATCCACAGGCCCCCAAGCACGTCTTCGACATTGAGTAGTGGCCAGAGCTCCTGGCACTTCTTCGGTGAAACCAGCTCGCAGGGAATGCCCCAAGAACTGTTCGGGAAAATGGTTTATAGCTGTAGTATTTTACGTGGATTATCAAGGAAGAGTGATATCATGACAATACAAATACATACACCGATTGGCTTTTCATTCTCCTGTAGACAGTCATCCTGTCCCTGGTCCTGGCTAGCAGCAGAGATCCACATTGCTTCCATCCCGTCGGCCGACCCTTGGACTCCAACTCCTGGAGGAGCCTGATGGATGATTGTGAGAGGCGGACTTGAGCTAGAGTTGGCTTGAAGGCACCAACCAGACCAGACGAGTGCCATCTGCTGCCTATGCCGACTCTAAGAAAAAGAAAATATTTTTCAATAGATAAAGGGAGCACTACTAATTTAATATATTATTTGTTTTATCATTACATATTACAATTTATCCCTTAGCTGTAGGCTAATAACTGCAGGATGTCACAAGTGCAACCATTTTGAAAGTGCGCACTAAACTGCAGTCTATCCTGAAAGTATTGATCTGTATGCCAGAGACCACTCCCACCCTTCCCCCTTCCGCCTTACCCACCCCCTGGCCATATACAATACTCGATATCTAGATTCTATGTAGATACCTATAGCCCCGCCCCGGAAAGGGTAGACAAAGGTGCATTATAGTGAACCTACACTTTTCCGATGTATTTTCGGTCCAAATGTGTTAGGGCACGAACTTATTGCCTTTTCATACCGGGCACATTGACCTTCAATGCAAGGAAGATTTCGGCCATAGTCCACTACTGTGGTCCAGTACGGATTGATAAACTTAATACGTCTTTCTATAAAATGGTAATGGTTATTGAAAATGGCATTCACACATAAAATCCAAAAATCTTCAGAGGTGCGAAGCTAAAGTTTAGCCAACAAAAGGAATTTTCAATGTATTCCATCATCAAAATCTAACAAAAATTTTTGTTCCCTAACATATTACACTTAATTACTCACTGTTACACAATTTATAACCTATTTGTAAGCTAATAAATGTAGAATGTCACAAGTGCAACCATACTGAAAGGGCGCAATAAACTGCAGTCTATCCTGAAAGTATTGATCTGTCTGCCAGAGACCACTCCCACCCTTCCCCCTTCCCACCCCCTGGCCTTATACAATATTCGATATCTAGATTCTATGTAGATACCTATAGCCCCGCCCCGGAAAGGGTAGACAAAGGTGCATTATAGTGAACCTACACTTTTCCGATGTATTTTCGGTCCAAATGTGTTAGGGCACGAACTTATTGCCTTTTCATACCGGGCACATTGACCTTCAATGCAAGGAAGATTTCCGCCATAGTCCACCACTGTGATCTAGTACGGATTGTTAAACTACGTCTTTCTATAAAATGGTAATGATTATTGAAAATGACATTAACACATAAAATCCAAAAATTCCGAAAACTTTGCTATCACTAAATTATAAACTGTATAAGCAAATTACTATAAAGGAATTTTCAATATATTCCATTATCAAAATCTAACAAAATTCTTTTTTCCCTAACATATTACACTTAATTACTTACTGTTACACAATTTATTACCTATTCGTAGGCTAATAAGTGTAGAATGTCACAAGTGCAACCATATTGAAAGGGCGCAATAAACTGCAGTCTATCCTGAAAGTATTGATGCGTCTGCCGGCCCGAGACCCCTCCCACCCTTCCCGCTTCCCACGCCCTAGCCATATACAATATTAGCTATCTAGGTAATATGTAGATAGCTGCAGTCTCCGGGGGTAGAACAAAGGGCTAGACAAAGGTGCACCGAATTGCACCCACACTTTGTCTATATGTATTTTTGGTCCCAATGTAACGAGCCTATTGCCATTTTATACTTGTCACAATTTCACGACAACGAGAAAAAGATATTTGCCAAATTCCACCATGATGGCCTGTTGTGAATTGGTAAACTACACACGTCTTTCTACAGAAGTTTAGATTTCCTCACGATGTTAACCTTTATTGTACAGCAAGTGGTAATGATTTTGCCAGGCCATGCCAGGGGCGAAACTGGGATGTGAATTTACACCCAATTGCTTCTAGGGAGGGCATACTTCTAACTTGGATATCACTAAATTATTAAGCACATTATTTTACAGGTTTTTCAATGTATTCCAGAATACACTATTACACAATTTATCACTTATCTGTAGTTTAAAAACTGTAGAATATCATAAATTTTCTAGTACAGCCACAATTTTGAAACTGCGCAATAAACTGCAGTCTATCCTGAATTTATTGATCTATCTCCCGGCAGAGACCACACCCACCCTTCGTTTTTCCCACTCTATATCCATATGCAATATTAACTATCTAGGCACTTCATAGATAACTTCTATATAACTAGTACTATACATATGACAACATTTATACATCTACACATATGTATTCACGGAAGGTATAGGCAGAGGTGCACTGCAGACTACCCAAATTTCACCGATAATTTTTTGGTCCGATTGCAATTTTGTACCTGGCAGATTCCTCCTCAATGCGAGGGAGATATGGGCCATAGTCCACTAAGCTAGTCGAATGCAGATTGTTAAATTTCACACGTATTTCTAAACTAAAAGTGCAAGTTTACTCACGATGTTAGCCTTTATCGTACAGCAAGTCAATAACACTCACATATGAAATACAATAAATCCAAACGTGAAAGACCAGCGTATGAACCCCGGACATCCGCGGAGGGAGTTCTGCCAACTTGGCTATCAGTGAATTGCTGTACAAGCACATTATTTTAAATAACTTTTCACTGTATTTCTTAAACACCTTACAAATCCTTTGTTCTATGACATATTACACTCACTTACACACTATTACACAAATTAACATTTATTTATAGACTAACCACTGGAATAAAATAAATGTTCTAATACAGCAACCATCTTGAAACTGCGCACTATACTTCAGTTTATCCTGGATGTATTGATCTGACTGCAAGAAGTCCCGCCCTTTAATATACAATATTCACTATAGCTATTAATTATATTAATTAAAGATCCTACATAAACTAGTACTATACTTAAAAAAATACTAATACATCTACACATACGTATTCCCCGAAGGGGTAACCAGGAGTGCACTGCAGACTACCAAAATGACGCCGGTGAATTTTCCGTCCTAATGCATGTAATAGGAAACGACCCTAATGCCATTTTGTACCCAGCTCATTACCCTCAACGCGAATGAGATTTGGGCCATAGTCCGCCATGATAGCCCAGTGCAGATTGTTAAACTTCAGACGTCTTTCTAAAGAAGTGCAGGTTTACACACGATGTTAGCCTTTGTCATACAGCACATTATTTTACAGGTTTTTCAATGTATTGCACAATTGATCTTATAAATTCTACACTCACTGACACACTATTACACAAAATAACATTTATTTGTAGTTTAATAAATGTGGAATATCATAAATTTTCTAGTAAAGCCACCATTTTGAAACTGCGCATTAAACTTCAGTCTATCCTGAATGTTTTGATCTGTCTGCCAGCAGTCCCACCCTTCAATATACAATATTAGCTATAGCTATTAATGATAGCTCCTACATAAACTAGTAATACTAATTTAATCCATCTACACATATGTATTCAACGAATGGATAAGCAGAGGTGCACTGCAGACTACCAGAATTTCGCCGATGAATTTTTCGTCCGAATGTAATAGGAAACGAGCCTAATGCCATTTTGTACCCGGCTCATTACCCTCAACGCGAATGAGATTTGGGCCATAGCCCAGTGGCTAGCTTAGTGGACATATTAATCTTAAACGTCTTTCTACAGAAGTGTAGGTTTACTTACGATGTTGGCCTTTATAGAACAGCAAATGGTAATAATTTTCGTAAACGACATTCACCAATGTATTCCTAAAATCTCATAGGGACAAAGCTAACCTGAGTCACATGATCCTGCACCCGATCGCTTCCAGTGTGGGCTTTCAACCAACATGGCTATCACTGTATTCCACAATTAATCTTACAAATTCTTTGTTTTATAACATATTACACTCACTAACACACTGTTAAACAATTTATCACTTATTTGTAGTTTAATAACTGTGGAATATCATACATTTCTAGTACAGCCACCATTTTGAAACTGCGCACTAAACTTCAGTCTATCCTGAATGTATTGATCTGTCTGCCGACAGAGACCACACCCATCTTTCCTGTATCCCACCACATAGCGATACATACTATTAGCTATCTAGGTACTAAGTACATTGCTACTACATACATTGGTACTATATATATATATACTTAGTAATACTAAACATCACGCCAGCACACCCGGTAGGGGCAAGTAGAGGTGCACTCCAGTGTACTTACAGTTAACTAATGTATTTTTGTTCCTAATTGAATAAGAAAAGATCCTATTGTTATTATTCTTAGCATATTCCACGCCAATGCAAAGAAGATTTAGCCCGTAGTCTATTAAACTGGCTCAATGCGGATTGGTAAACTTCACACGTCTTTCTATAGTATTGCAGTATTTCTATAGTATTGTATTTCCTTACGATGTTTACTTTCATCGGTAATCAATTTATTTGTGAGACGTTAGTTATGTACACGTTTTTGAAAATAACATTAACACATGAAATCACACATGAAATTTGAAAAACTTTCAAGGGTGCGATTTGTATCTGCAGCCCATGCTTTTAGGGCGCATGTTTAACGAATTAAACTACCACTGCGTTCCACTATATATATATATATCAAGGGGTGGAAGGCTTTTTGAGTTAATCGACAATTTTGAGCGATATCTATTAGATACTTATATTATAAAGCTGAAGAGTTTGATTGTTTCGTTGAACGCGCAGTTGTCAGGAACCGCTGGTTCGAATTAAAAAAATATTTTTGTGTTGAATAGTCCGTTTAAGAACGAAGATTAAAGGCTATATAACATCACGTTACGACTGATAGGGGCGGAGCAGCAATAAAAAATGTGGCAAAAACGGGGAAAAAATATTCCTTTTGACAGCTTCCGTTGCGTACGCTGCATAAACGGTTACAGTTACGCAAAAAAGATGTATTACGGAATTGTGCCTCTTTAAAAGTTAAAAGTCCGCGACATAAATATGCCTATCTTTTAAGGTTAACTCACTATAGCGTTGTTTATGGTAAACAAATATGTTCTAAAATAATGCATTACTTGCGAAGGTGTTTTTATAAACATGATATTAATCCTTATCAAAAGAAATACGTTATTCGTCATAAGTATTTAATTTTGTGCAAAATTTCCCTCGTAATCATATGATTTAAACTAATGTCTTAGGAGATATCATAGTTTTAATCAAGTACCACGCGCAGGCCGGTTTTTATGTTTAGTTGCACGCATTAAGCTCTGTAACAACCAGTGAGAAAAAAAATGCTCTTGCCTATTTATTGGGGAAGATTATAGATTTTATAACATCACGCTACGATACAGTAACCAAAAGCACGGATGAAACCGCGGGCAAAGTTGGTTGAGTTTACATATTTGGAATCATCGACTTTTTCTACGTCGAAAGAGTATGCTCTCCTGTAACGTTAGTTAGTACGTTATTAAGGGAGAGGCATTTGACACATTTAGAAGTTTTGGCAGGAATGGAACGAGAAATCTAAAAAAGTATAACTTGGACGATGGCTTAGTGTAGTTGATTCAGCATAGGCCGTTCGGCTTACTGCAATAGGCGTTTAAGGGTTCGATACCCATCAGCAGCAAAGTGCGGATATGTCTTTTTGGAATTTGTCCAGCAGGCTTAGCATCACCGTGCAGACATACATTTTACCTCTACCAACTGTCAGACTAGTCAATAAAATGACGTCACACTCAGCCATGTCTAGTACAAAAAGCTAAATGTGAAAAAAAATCGCTGAAGTCAAATAGCCTTTCACACGTCGATATAAACTCGAAACCGAATTCATTCCGATCTTGGCCTCTTTTCTATTCGCAAACACCTAAAAATAGCGTCCGAACGCTATTTTAAAAAAGCCGCGTCGCATTTAAATCCTCTAATTGTCGCCGCCGGCAATTACGAGCCAGATCCCGCGCACACATCATCAACACGACGGCGCCGTCCGCGGCACGTGTTGATTTATCCTCCTGACACTGCTCTCCTCGGCCCGGGCGTCGAGAGGGCCACTAACACACTGACATCAGCCTCAAACAGACACCGACCTCGCCGGCGAGGTCGAGGAACCCCCTCTTCCGCTCGTCACCTACTACCCATCTTTGCACCTAGGAGTGTAGTCACTTCCTCTCCCCTCACGGTAACTGCCCAAGCCGAGGTCGTGCCCTCTGTGGCGCCCTTGAGCTAGTCACCACCCCTTTTTCGCCCTTAAGGCCTTGGTTGGAGTCCCACTCTGCACTCGCCACACCTCCGGTGAAGCTGTATAGGCCACCTAACGGCCAACAGCGTAGTCTTTCAAAAAAAAAAATAACGAAACCAAAACACCATACCATAACTTATTCTGCAACGAAAAGCCGTCGGCGCCACAGGCAGGTTTTGACGCGCGGTGACTTGGCTTCTCCCACAGAAATTCAATCCATTTATATATCGACACTGAGTTCAATTTGGTATTGGCGAAAAAAATCACGACATCGTTTGCTTACAGGACACAATTAATAATGCAAAATTCTTAGTTCTTGCATAACATATTACACTTAATAACACACTGTTACACAATTTATCACTTATTTGTAGTCTAAAAACTGTAGAATATTCCAAATGTTCTAACACAGCATCCATTTTGAAAGTACGCAATACACTGAAGTCTATCCCGAAAGTATTGATCTGTCTGCCAGTACAGGACACACCCTTCGCGTTTCTCACTCCACAGCCATATACAGTATTAGCTATACAGATATTAAATGGCTTGCTGCTACCTACACTGGTAAAATAAGTATAGACCATGTGTATCAGAAGTACGAAACAATATTTTAGACAGATAGAATAGTTTAACAGGCTTTTGATAATTTTCCCCATTAAAATATTAATATTAAATTAAATTTAGCTATTATTTTTTTTTAATTATTTTGATATATGATCAAATGAACTTCTTGATGTGAAGTTCGATCATTATTATATTCTATACTATTCAGTTATATGACCTATAAACATTTATATTAAAACATCTCTCCTGACTTTTGAAAACACCTATACATACTTTTCCACAATGATTTATACCAAATGTCTTTGTTTCAACATACTACATTACTTGAAACCATAAACTTGTACGTATAAAGAAAATATATGTGTGTATAAGTAGGTTATTAAATAAATAAATAATAAATGAAACTTACTTAAACACTATTAGGTACATAATCTATGAATTGTTTTTATTAAAAAAGTATAAATATTTTCTTAAATATTCCTGCCCAGACGATCATCGCGAAAACGTACCTCCACTACCGGGGGGCAATCCTCGCAAGAATGAAGTTATCTTTAATTCGACAAAAGTCGAAAAAATACGACCAATTTGACGTTTTGTTTGGACATATTTCGAATTAGAGATGATGTAGATCATTCGAGAATTGGGCCCCTGAGCCTTTGTTGAATGTATTGATCCGTCTGGCTTCAAACTCCCCACCCCACTCGTTAAGTTCCCCATCCCGCAGACAAATATATTGAGTTATGCACTCAGTAGGTACTATATATATGGTGTATTAGAAGTCCGTAAGACTAAAAGGTCCGTTAAAAGGGCTGTAGTAGAATACTACTACTACAGCACTTTTAACGTCCCACTTCTGGACACGGGCCTCCCCTCAATGCGAGGGGAATTCGGGCCATAGTCCACCACGCTGGCCCAGTGCGGGTTGGCAGACTTCACACATCTATCGAGAACTAGTCAAGTTCCCTCAGATGTGCAGATTTCCTCACTATGTTTTCCTTCACCGTTTATAGCAAGTGATAATCTCGGATGAACATGAGAAATGCCTCTCCCTTAATACCCTACTAACTGTCTTGTGCTGCAATTGACCAAGTACATATTGCCTATGAAGATGACCAGATTATCCCCCCATCATCATTTCAGGCACTTGGCTAAGTTGGCCCTTGCTTGGACCAGAAACTGGATTATATTGATGGGTGTAAGGCTATGTGACTTAAGCAACACTTTTTAACTTTACAGTGGTGTCAGCACGCATGTCAAGACAAGACCTCTGCCACGGATTGGTTCAGTCGCTCTCTGTTGGTGATGGGTTAACGCAATATAGAATATCAACTAAATTAGTCACTGTGCCCGTCACTGTTCTCATGACGTTTTGATTTGCTGTACATAAGTTTTCTTGTATCACATTATATCCAACATAACCCTTATATATTTTCTTTTATTTACCCCTCAAAACCCTTCACTCTCTGTCTAATTTCATACAAGTGAAAGAGACAACATCAAGATACATACAGACATACGTCTAATCTTGGTGCTCATGCTACAAGTGTAGGAGAGCATTCTGATTCAACACAGAAAAATTTGATGATTCCGAATATGTATATAAGTCAATATCGCCCAAAAGTGTTGCTTAAGTCTTTCATCCCTCAACATGTATGTGAAAAACGTGGTAGCCTAGTTGGTAAAACACCTGCCTTGAACTCAACAGAGCCAGGTTTGAACCCAAGACTTACATCTCTGGGATTTCCGAATTTCTTGTGTAAATGTTGTTTTCAATAATTCCTCCCGACATGATCACCGCCCTCCTCGACCCGGGCGTCGAGAGGGCCACTAACACACCTACAACAGCCTCAAACAGGCACCGATCTCGCCGGCGAGGTCGAGGAACCCCCTTTTCCGCTCGTAGGTGCACCTAGGAGCGCAGTCACTACCTCTCCCTTCACGGTAACTGCCCAAGCCGAGGTCAAGCCCCATGTGGCGCCCTTGAGCTAGTTGCCTCCCTTTTCCACCCTTAAGGCCTTGACTGGAGTGCACTCTGCACTCACCACTAGGGATATTCGATATACATCGCTGCATCGAAAACATCGATGTTTACAATGCGATACATCGAATCGATCCGATGTTTTGAAATGCTTTCGATATACTAGATGTATCGATTTTTTTTCGAATCGATTATAACCATTTAATTTCATAAAAACTTAAGTTTGGCCACTAAAATTTTATGACCCTGAAAGTAGCAGACATCGGACGAAAAATTAGTATAGCTAGGGATATTTAGGGTAATAATAAAGTTACCATAAATTTGAAATTTGCCACTTGTTCATTGGCTCGAGATCTTTAAGTATGTAGTACATTTCATTTTCTTTTAGAAAAATTTCTATGATGGAAAATAATTTTGAGAAGCTCTCCAAGAATTACAAATTATTACTACAGCCCTTTTTAACGTCCCACTGCTGGGCACGGGCCTCCCCTCAATGCGAGGGGGATTCAGGCCATAGTCCACCACGCTGGTCCGGTGCGGGTTGTCAGACTTCACACATCTATCGAGAACTAGTCAAGCTCCCTCAGATGTGCAGGTTTCCTCACAATGCTTTCCTTCACCGTTTTCTTAGCAAGTGATAATCTGGAATGAAAATGAGATTCGCACATGGAACCCAGAGGTGCGAGCCGGGGGTTGAACCTGCGCACTCTGATTGCAAAGCGTGCGTTCGACCACTCGGATACCACTGCTTCAAATTATTAAAAATAAATTTTTATTCATTAATCTTAGACTATTTATAATGACTTAAATGTGGTTTCTGTAAAATTTTCGAAATTTCTTTTAGTAATATCAGTCTCAAAAATCGAAGATTGAAGATTTTTTAAAAGCCTACATGTGGAATTTTCCTTTCTTTTTAATTCATATTTTAAATACAAATTTCTTTTAGGGGGATGGAGTTACTCACGTCCGTAGGACCTTACCACCTTGTCCAAGGCCCACCCTACACGTGTCCCCCGGGTGGTGCTAACGAGTAACAACGCCGAGTCGTAGGCGGCGGTCAACTAACCTACCAAGTCAACAGCCTGAAAAGGCTGCAGCGATGAAGGTAGGAAATGACCTTCACAACCCGTAACCTTACGGTCATGTCTCGTGAGAATGGGGGCCTTGGCTTAACCGCCCGGGCCAAGAGGAAGATAATCTCTCTAAAAAATTACCCCAATCCTAACGTGGGCTACGCGCGGAAAGGATGTATGGCTGAGGGCTTCAGTCACTAGCGCCAACCTTGATGGACCAGGCTATCATCATTGTATTGTGCCTTCTCTCCGGAATGGGCGTTACCCGGGGAGCGACCATTTAATTCGACCCGACTCGTGGGAACAAATATGAACTCCAATAAAAATAATAATACGACAAAACCTACCCAACCAACACTCACTCAACAAGTATTCCATCCCGGACTTTTTAACCGCCAAAGATCTTCATCTCTTAGCAACATCGATCAACCGCAACCTACTAAATCAACCGAAACAGTAGAGCTAGAGAATGAATCCCAACCATTAACCACCCCCGACGATGCTAATACGCAATGTCCAGCCCCTCCACCTTGGCAACGTGTCCTCTCTCCTCGCTACAATAAAAAGAGGAAGATAAGTGACTCACCTCCACTGGCAGAGAGGACCCCAACAACCAACAGGTTTGAAAACCTTCCACTAGACGCGGCGGATAACATAGGGCCAACTTTTCGCCCTAAACTACCAAACAAGCCCCCTCCAATTGTTCTATACGGCATACAAGACGTCAAAGAACTATCCAAACTGCTTGAAACGGTCACCAACAACGACAACTACAAGCTGAAAATTCTCAACAAAACCAGACTACATGTGCTTGCCAGTGACGTGGAGGTGTACAAAAAAATTATAACTGTCATTAGATCAAACGGACTAATTGGGTACACATTCACCCCAAAGGACACAAAAAGCTACCGGATAGTTATCAAAGACCTTCACCACAGCACTCCCCATGAAGCCATCACTGAAGCTATTGAAGCTACTGGTAACAAAGTGAGGGGAGAAATAATAAATGCAAGATATGGACCTGAGAAGATACCCACCTCTACATTCTTTGTTAATCTCGACCCAAGCAATAACAATCCCGCAGCAAAAAATATAACGTATATTTACAACCAAAAAGTTAAAATAGAAGACCCCCGCAAATCAAAAACCATTGTCCAATGTCAGCGCTGCCAAGATTATGGACATTCAAAGAACAACTGCATGAGACCCTTTAGGTGTGTCAAATGCGGCGAGAAACACAAATCCAGCGATTGCAACAAAAAAGATAGAAACACACCCGCCAAATGTGCTCTATGTACATGCGACCACCCAGCAAATTATAAAGGCTGCCAAGTCTACAGAGAACTCATTGCTCGAAAGCATTCTCAATCAAAACCCAAAGAACGTGCTGCTAACCTGCCCCGCAATAATGCTCAAAGTCCGACACCAACCACTTCAGCCGCCACTCTTATTCCACCTCCCTTAACTTCCCAAAGCAATGGATCCCCTCACAAGACCTACGCACGTGCTTTAGTCATCGGTAACGACAACACTGCAACCCAAAGCTCCGCATATTGCAACCACAACCAACCAAGTTTCTCCCTTGAATAAATACTCCTTAAACAAAGCGAGAAGATCGACCTTTTAATTCAACAAATAAGCTCCATGCTGGGGCTTATAACAACACTCGTCTCTAAGCTACCAAAATAACCTCTCTCCACATTGCTACCTGGAACATTAATGGTCTTGCACCCAATGCTTACGAACTAGAAACATTCCTCAAATACAACAAACTGGATGCATGCCTAATATCTGAAGCACATACAACCTCAAGAAGTCGAATATGCATCCCGGGATACAGCGTATACTTCACCTCACACCCAGACGGTGGCGCACATGCCGGTTCCGCTATTGTTATTAAAACCAATATCAGACATTACCTACTGCAACCATTTACTACGACTTACCTACAAGCCACCACAGTGAGAATAGAGGACCGTTCTGGGTACATCGACCTCTCGGCAGTATACTGCCCACCACGGTATTCCATCAAAGAAGCCATGTTCACGGAGTTCTTTCAATCACTAGGTCCTCGATTCATAGCCGGTGGGGATTGGAATGCTAAGCACACCTTCTGGGGAGCTAGGACCACCGTGACAAGAGGTCGCGAATTAAAAAAAAGCGTCGACTTCCTTAAGCTACTGCCTCTATCGACTGGAGAACCGACGTACTGGCCCACGGACAATCACAAGACCCCTGATCTTCTTGACTTCTTCATTACAAAAAACACAAGCCACCTGTACGCCGACATAAAAACAAGCGTTGACGGTTCCTCAGACCACACCCCGGTCATGCTGACGTTAAGCGCTACGATCATATCGACCGAGACAAACAATAACCTATACAACGCTAAAACTGATTGGGCTAGCTTTCGATCTTATCTCGAGTCCACTATTAATCTCAATCTCCCCCTAAAATCTGATGCGGACATCGATAACGCATGCCTACACATCACAAACCTAATCCAGGTTGCTGCTTGGACTAATACCCCAGTACTAGACGTACCTACCCGGAGCGTTCCGATTCCTATTGCTATTCGGGAAAAGATATCAGAAAAGCGCAGACTACGTAGAGTATGGCAGCTCTCTCGCAACAAGGACGATAAAACTCGCCTCAACCGTGCGATTACAGAACTAAAAGTTACCCTGACAGAGTTAGCCAATGAAACCTTCAAACGGAGACTGGAAATGATGTCTCCTAACTCAAGTGGCCACCACTCCCTTTGGAAGGTCACCAAGTCAACGGGCCAACCACAACAATGCTTCCATCCCATTAGGTCTGGTAATTCTTGGGCACGCACTGACCTGGAAAAGTCTGAGGCCTTTGCAGCTCACCTAGCGGCCGTTTTCAAACCAAACCCCAACGATGGCCCCGACGATCCCGAAATAGATTCCATCCTTAATCAGGACTTCCAGCTAAGTCCTCCATTTCGTCCAACGTCCCCAAGAGAAATAGCCAGGGAAATATCTAACCTAAAAACTAATAAAGGCCCTGGATTTGACCTTATCACCCCGAGAGTCCTGAAGGAGCTGCCCAGAAAGGGCATCGTCTTTCTCGCAAGCCTATACAACGCCATTCTAAGAGTTTTCTACTTCCCGTCCCTCTGGAAAATGTCACAAATAGTTATGATACACAAACCCGGAAAACCCAACAATGAAGTGTCGTCATACCGACCCATCAGCCTTACACCCCTACTGTCCAGGATCTGGGAAAGAATCCTCTTAACTAGGCTCACACCGCACCTCGCTGAAAGAGACATCATACCCAACCACCAATTTGGATTCCGCAAAAACCACTCTACTATTGAACAAGTGCATAGAGTTTACCACACTATAAGAGAATGCTTTGAAAAAAAAGAGTATTGCTCCGCAGCATTCTTGGATGTCCAGCAGGCGTTTGACCGGGTGTGGCACAAGGGCCTATTGTGCAAAATCAAAAAGACGCTCCCGCACTCTTTCTACATCGTGTTGGCCTCCTATCTAAAAGACAGGATGTTCCAAGTCAAACAACGAAGCTCACGATCCTCAATTCACACCTGCTATGCTGGAGTGCCACAGGGTTCAGTCCTTGGACCTGTGTTGTACAACATATTCACTCATGACCTACCTCTGGCTCCTAATGTTACTGTTGCGACCTTCGCTGACGATGCCGCCTTCCTATCGTCCAACTCTGATCCTGACATAGCCAGTTGCATCTTACAAACTCAACTAAACTTAACCAATGACTGGTTGATGAAATGGCGCGTCAGAGCAAGTGCCCCCAAATCACACCATACAACCTTTACCCTTAGGAAAAAGCTATGTCCAACAGTTAATCTCGGCCAGGATCCACTGCCGCAATCTAAGTGTGTGAAATACCTGGGATTTCACCTGGACCAACGTATGACATGGAAAGTCCATATAAAAAAAAAACGCGACGAAGTAAATAACCGATTCAGGAACCTTCTGTGGCTGCTCGGTAAACAGTCAACATTATCACTCAAAAACAAATTAAGAGTTTACTGCTCGGTAATAAAGCCCATCTGGACGTATGGAATTCAACTCTGGTCTACAGCCAGTAAATCGAACATATTATGCCTCCAAAGAGCACAAAATAATGTCCTAAGGACCATCAGTGGTGCAGCCTGGTTTACCCGTAACTCAGAAATCCATGAGTACTTGGATATGAGAACTGTAACAGAAGAGGCAAAACAGTACACAAATAAATACTCAGCCCGCCTGAAGAATCACCCCAACCCTCTGACGAATGCACTGCTTCAAGGAAACACCATTAATCGCCTAAAAAGAGCCAATGTGCTGGATGATTGAAGAGAGTTGGGGCAGTGGCTCTATCTCTCTGAAAACCCCTACTACTCCAACCAACCTGATTATAGTTGTGAGACTGATCGCAGGTCACTATATATAAAAAAAAAAAAAAAAAAAAAAAAAAAAAATTTCTTTAAATTTTTTGGATTAGGATATCTGCTTAGAAAAAATATTTTTTCTTTCAAATCAAAGTTCCACCTTTTCTTAATGCTCAAGGTTTATGTGGATTCATTTTTTTATTCATTTTATTCTTAGTTTTTGTTCTTATAGCGGCAACAGACATACATAATCTGTGAAAATTTCAAATGCCTAAATATCATGGTTCATGAGATACAGCCTGGAGACAGATGCACAGCGAAATGTTAGTAATAGGGTTCCGTTTATACTCTTCGGGTACGAAACCATAAAAAAGTACTCGATGCATACATAACATCGATGTTTTCACCCGATACATCGAAAGACATCGAAGTACAGTTCCGATATATCGAATCGAAAAAAAAACATCGATGTCTTTTCAAAGTGGACACTCCTACTCACCACTCCTCCGGTGAAGCTGTAAAGGCCAACTCACGGCCAACAGCATAGTCCATAAAAAAAAAAAAAGCTTTCAATAATAACTACCACTTGTTCAATGGTGAAAATAAACATCGCAAGGATATCTGCATATGCATAAAACAATGTGCAAAGTTCACCAACCCACCCTGGGCTAAAGTGGTGGATTATGGGCCAAATCACTCTGATATTGAGAGTGAATGAGTCCAGTATAATAGCAACAGGCTCACATTGGAACCAAAAATACATCAGTGAAGTATTGTTGTACTGCAGTGCGCCTCTGCCTACCCCTACAGGGAATACAGGTGATGAGGGTATGTATATGTACACCTATTTATTTAATACATAATTTATGTGTACTTACTTTTCTTTTTCGATAATCACGGTTTGGTCGCCCCAACCACGACGAGCAAGATGGTACGCTACCGCTGCCCCCATCACGCCACCTCCGCATATCACGACCTTAGCCTTCGGGGGCAGCGATGAAAGACATCCTTCCAGCTTATCCTGGTGATCCAGAGAATCCAGCCGGCTGGACAATTGCCGAGACACTGTTACACATACATTAGATAAGTTTAACTTCTGTATACCTCCAAACCGCCTAGTCAACATTTTGAGTCCGTATTGCGCATACGGGATAGTTTAATAAATCGATACAAAAACGTAAAAATGTGTTAAAAGGATCTAAAAATAATACATTTTTCAGCTACATAACACTTTGATAATCTGTGACTGTTTTGTTTGTTTGACGTTTATGTGTTTTTTGCATCGCCGAGACAGCCTTCTGCCACATTATGCCAGTATCACGTAAAATTTTAATGAAAATGTAAGGACTGTAATATTCCTAGGGATTTAAATATCGCATTTCTTGTTGCATACAACTTAGCTCCTAAATTGATTTTTATTGACTATTCATCCATTCATCCTAAATCATTAATATATCTTGGTTGCCGCAGCAACGAATCATGATAATTAAATTCAGCTAAAAGGTGTCACATTATATTTTATTATCCTTTTGTTTTAATTTTATTTACCCATTCTTATTCAATTCGCCGATTCGCCATGTCTCTGGTAGAAATAATACACCATAATGAAGTTATTTACACGATATTAGACAAACCTCCACCAGAACCACCAAAAACCCCGAGGTAGGCACTTTCAAGTTTCAAACTTATGCGTTTGAGCTACGGCTCAAACTAAACGACATTCATTACAGATATCAATCTCAACTCGAGAAAGAACTGAAAGAAGCCAAAAGACCTCAATTGAGACGCACTTTCGGCTACGCTGAAACCCCACTCCAGCCGCCTGAGTCTTTCCTCAAAAGGGGCGAAGGTATAGGTCAACCAATTAAGAAGTCAGATCACAAATGCTTCGTTTCGGGCAATCTCCCACCGGTGCCCAGACGTCCACCGCCAGGCAATAAAACTGAGAAACCGAAGGTGAATTTCAAGGTCTTGAATATTAAGAAGGCAATAAAGACGAAAGGAAAGCCTGTGGAACCAAGGTAATATGCTTCTACATCAATCATATTTCATTGTAGACCCATGATATATCATAATGTCGAGGAGCGTCACTGTTCCTTCTTGTACTAACTTCTTGATTGTTCTGCCTGCCTACATTTATCCTCTTTTTTATACTTAAAATTCTAATTAGAGTGTAAGTCTCGTTTGCACAGATTGGTTGATACTCGAGATGGGCACATCAAGAAGATTAAAGGTTCAGGCGAGGTCCCGGAGTTCTGTCTGCGGCCGGACTTCGGTCAAATGCCAGAGTACTTGGTGAAGAGGAATAGGAGAATCCAGCAGGCGCTGGAGAGGATTCGTCACGCCGAGGAGACCAAGGAGAGTCTGTGCAAAATGATCAACGTAGAGGAACGCCAGAAACTATTGGACGTGAGTTATATTGAACAATCTTTAGGTATATCAGTGATAGTATTTATTTTTATGAAATTACGGATTAAGATCGTACAAACCTACTAAGTGGCTACTACTACATATGTGGATAATTCGTTCACAGGATCTAAAACACAATTGGCAGCTGATGCAGAAGGCGTTCCTGCAACTGCCGATGCTTACCGACACGATACCGAAAATTCTGCGGAAGACCAAGATGGAACAGGAGCTTAAACAGCTAGAGAAGGACATTGCTCTAGTGGAGAGTAACCCTTACATATACATCTATGATTCGTAAATGAATGTTGGTATATTATTGAATAAAATAAATTTACTTTTACTACTGATTATGAATAGACTTTCCATTCGTTAACAAAACTGTTTGTAATTAGGTAGTACAAAAATGCCGCGTACGTAATCATCGTATACGGACTTATATTTGGTTTAAGTAGGTATCGAAATCAAACAACTGTTTAATTTTTTTTACCAATAAATCTTTATTTCTTATTTTTCTTATAAATTACATTTTATTTAAACTAAAATTACATAAAAAATACATTTAAAAATATAAAAAAACAGTTCCCCACCGGCATCTGGAACAGGGTCCTAGTTACCAGTTACCAATAAATTATTATTAGCAGCAGTGGTAGCCGAGTGGTCTAACGCACGCTTTACAAATCAAAGTGTGCAGGTTCTCGCACCTCTGGGATATATGTGCGAATCTCATTTTCATTCGAGATTATCACTTGCTATGAAACGGTGACGGAAAACATCGTGAGAAAACCTGCACGTCTGAGGAAACTTGTCTAGTTCTCGATAGATGTGTGAAGTCTGCCAACCCGCACTAGGCCAGCGTGGTGGACTATGGCCTGAATCCCCCTCGCATTGAGGGGAGGCCCGTGCCCAGCAGTGGGACGTTAAAAGGGCTGTAGTAGTAGTAGTAAATTATTATTATTTATGATTGATAAGCCCCACTGTTGGGCCAAGACTTCCATCCCTTCTTCCACTCCTCTATTCCGAGCTGTCATGGGCCACTCTTTTTGGTAGGAGTCCAGTTCATCCCGCCATCTCGTTCTTGGCCTGCCGCGACGTCATCTTGCATTACTAGGGATCCATTGCGCGTCCAACCCAGCAGGCAATTCTCGCAAGATCGATATCATTAATTCGACATATCGTCGAAACAAACCAAAAAAAATACGACCAATGTAGCGTTTTGTTTCGACATAAATAATATGTCTAATTGGAGATAATGTCGATATTTAGAGAATTGCCCCGCTCTGAAGCCCGAATTTCGTTTGACATCAGATATTAATCTCTATTTAAGATATGTCAAAACAAAATGTAAGACCAATTTACCGTTTCGTTTCGACATATCTCTAATAGAAATTGATGTCTATCAAACGAAAATGGTCCATTTCAGCTTGGCAGTGTTTCGTCTTACGTGACTAATTTGTTTGTTTGTTTAACTAATATTTTTTTATCAAAAAACAAAAACCTAGGTGCACTAAATAGCTAAAAATAACCTTATAATTCACAATCTACGTCAGATTAGGCAAATACACACATGAATTGGCACCGAATTGGAATCTCGGCGTAATCGGTGTACATACATAAAAAAACATACCAATCGAATTGAGAACCTCCTCCTTTTGGAAGTCGGTTAACTATAAAGCAAATTATTTATTATTTATCAACCGTGCTTTGACAGAGGAAATTAAACAAACGAGTACAACATCATGTTTATTTATTCACAAAAAAAATAACAATTTGTAATAGTAAGTGCGAACTTAAAATACGTACTAAAGTAGGTACATTAAGGAAGTAGTTTAAATTAAATTTATTCAATTTTTTTTTAATTACCTAGGCAAATATAAAAATCTCACGATATGCGTAAATTAAACAATACATTAACAACATACATAACTGAGATCTTAAATTTATTCACAATGAAGTACCTACTTGTACATAAACGACAAATATAGGTAAAATTATAGACACAAAGGCTTGCCCCCAAATTTATAGAAATTTATGGCCCCTTTACATAGACACACAACACTTTTGTACTGACAATTTGTAAATGGATAGAGATTTCTATAAATTTGGGGGCGTGCCATAGAAAAATGATAAGTCAAAAGATTTTATACACTATCATAGACATGATCACATATAAGTGGCAATAGCCAATAGTGGGTAGAGGTTTCGTGACCGAGAAGTTTCGGGTTCGACCCATCTTGACCATTAAACTATAGACGTGACCCCACACTCCTACCTCATGCATATAGCTTAGTTTGCGGTGCTAACGTGGCTAACAGTAATGTGATAACGTGACAATTGCTAGCAAACTTTAACATGTATACTTCATTTCTTTTTATATTATATTCATTCTACATTATATTTCATCAATTGTGTGATACATTCCGATTTAATTACTGAAGTCACAGCGTCAGACAAGACACAACATTTAAGCCATACCAATTTTAAAGTCTTGCCCCCTAATTTATAGATATTTCAAACCAATGGCATTTATCAGTACAATAATGCTCTACAAATGCCAATGAAAAGTGTTACTCAAGTTCAGACTTACCATAAGTTTGGGGGCGTCACTATAAATTGTTTTATCCTGCAGATCTTCGACGCTGATTTAACCACAGATCTAAAAGTATTACCGTCCTTCTCATGGCCGCATTATTTGAGCGAGACAGAAATATTTTTATTCCTCTGAAATTTAGTTTTTAAAAGTATAGCACCATCGAATTTCTGCTAATGATGAGTGATTCTAGTTTCACCGCCAGCCGCTGCCATTTTCTTTTGAAGTCCATAGGCTCACTGCCCATGGAGATACTATAACTGTTCATTTTTTCTGGTTTATCTGACTCCGCCATTGTTGTTTTCCCATATAGTTGCCGTATACTACAGGTACATGAGAGAACAATGGCGGAATAAATCTCCGCAGAGCTATACGAAGAGTGGAGTCGTTATGGGTACTCTAGATACTCTATGCCACTGCCGCATATTATATCGGCGCTCCCTATGACGTTCCGTAACGTAACAACATGGGCGGCGTTGATCACTTACCATCAGGTGAAACGTCTGCTCATTTGTCTCCCTATCTCATAAAAAAAAACACCGTAAAGCGCCATGACTGTACCGATAGTCAATTCACGGCAACAATATACTACAATAGTGTTAATACATACTAGTGAGACGCTCATAGTAGACGTGATATTAGACCCTTTTAAGTCAAATATTTAAGAAAATTACAACAATAGTGCTAATAATAATAACATCTGACGTATATTAAATACCCGGACCGGCAGGCATGTCGAAATTGTTTGACAATTCTAAAACGAACCTTTGGAAAAAGCTCATTAAATCTTCAACGTAATTTCATCGACGACGCGAGAGGATTAGGACCAATCGCGTGGCATTTACAACAGGTATTGATTATTTATGCATGTAGACATAGAGTTCATTTTGGTATTGGCAAGAGTTAACACCCTGCGGCCCCAGGTACATACGGGATAATAGACACAAAGGAGAATGGGCAAAAATTTATGGAAACCAGCCTAGGAAGCAATAACAACATGCGATGGTTTTTTAAGTACTTTAAATATTGTTCGCTGTGTGGAAAATTTGGATTTGGAACTGCCCACATAAAAAAACCTTTCTATTGATATATAGCATGTTGTTATTGGTTACTACTACCACTACTACTACAGCCCTTTTAACGTCCCACTGCTGGGCACGGGCCTCCCCTCAATGCGAGGGGGATTCGGGCCATAGTTCACCACGCTGGCCCAGTGCGGGTTGGCAGACTTCACACATCTATCGAGAACTAGCCAAGTTCCCTCAGACGTGCAGGTTTCCTCACGATGTTTTCCTTCACCGTTTCATAGCAGGTGGTAATCTCGGATGTAAATGAGATTCGCACATGAAACCCAGAGGTGCGAGCCGGGGTTTGAACCTGCACACTTTGATTTGCAAGGCGTGCGTTCGACCACTCGGCTACCACTGCTAGGCTTGTTATTGGTTCCTAGGCTAGAATGCCCGAATCTCCTTTAAGAAAATTATCTAAATATTTATTCTAACAATACATTACCACCAATAAATATTAGGACAACAATAATTACAAATCTTATGAACAAAACATACCATGCTTATTTGGTAAATATTAATTTACATGTCAATTATATTAAATAGGAATACAGTTAAAGTTCAGTTTCTGGTTACATA